>CM057452.1:1014274772-1014908181 GCA_016271365.2 Neoceratodus forsteri | reverse complement strand
TGCTTCGGGTCAGGGTTGAGGAGCCCATCTAGGCCCTTATCAGACCAGGTGTCTGGTCCTGCTGGGAGGCTCACCTCCACATAAATGTTTTAGAAATGCAGGCAGTCCTGTATGCCTTACAGACCCATTCAGAACCATTTCTTTCTGGGTCCTCTGTTGATACGGTCAGACAACCTCAGTGTGGTCTATTACATCAACAGGCAAGGGGGTACCCATTCCTACCCTCCGTGCCGGGAGGCAATGAAGGTCTGGTGCTGGGCTCTACAGCACGGTCTAGAACTGTCAGTCACCCATGTGCCAGGCACCCAAAATGCCTTGACGGACAGCCTCAGCCGGTCACAGACCAGAGTGCACTAGTGGGAGCTGCTGACTTTGGTCACAGAAGACCTGTTCAACAAATGGGGTCATCCAGAGTTCGACCTTTTTGTGTCACCATTCAGCACAAAACTGCTGCGTTTCTGCTCGCTAGATTCAGGGCCTGGCGTTTTCTGGTGAGACGCATTGTCCCTCTCCTGGAAAGGAAGGTTTCTTTACACATTCCCTACCTACCCTCTGATTCACAGGGTTCTCATCAGGCTTCAGATGGAGGGCACCACCCTGATTCTGGTGACTCCATTTTGGCCGTGGTAAATATGGTTTTCATTACTGCAACAACTGGATGTAGAATCTCCAATTCCCCTGCCCCTCTGCTGGGACCTGTTAACACAGGCACCCCCGCATGCATGGCTCCTGAAGGCATAGCTATTGCTCAGTTTGGAGCGTCTCAGAAGGTGGCTGATGTCCTGGTGGCCGCCAGAAAACCCTCTGCCAGGGCCACTTACTCTATAAAGTGGGAGCGGATTGCTATCTGGGATGCTTCTCATCAACTGGACCCTTTCACCTATCCAGTGAACCAGATTTTGGAGCATCTCCTGACCTTCTCCGATTCCGGTTTCAAATATTCCTCCCTAAAAGTGTACCTGTCTGCCATACCAGCCTTCCATGTGCCCACTGATGGCCGTATGGTGGCACAGCTGGATGTGGCTGTACTTTTCTGAGAGGTATTCTTCACTTGAAGCCTCCTACCTATAACCCGTTACTGGCTATTTTGTTTTGGAGAAACTGACCCTGCCTCCATTTGAGCCAGCCATGTCTTGTGAGCTTATTTGGTTTTCCACAAAGACAGGTTCTCTTTGTGTACTAATCCCAAGTTTCTTCTTAAGGTGGTGACTGAGTTTACCTTAAACCAATCCAGCCACCTGCCAGTTTATTATACGGAGCATGCCAATCCAGGGGAAGCACTGCTCCATACTTTGAATGTTCACAGGATTTTGTGTCACTATACACACCATACCAAGGACTATAGGAAGTCCAAACAGTTATTTGTTTCTTTTGCCCCGGTAGAGAGGGTGCTCCAGTTTCGAAACAGTGCTTGTCCAAATGGTTAGCCAACTGTATTATTTTTTGTTACAGGAAGCACAGTAAAGAACTTTCTGGAGTGGTTGAGGGCCATTCTACCAGGGGCATGGCCACTTCAGCTGCCTGTTTCAGAGGCGTGTCTGCAGCCAAGATTTGCACAGTTGCCACTTGGGGTACTGTCCACGCTTTCACCAAATACTACAGTCTGGACACTGCTTCCCACAGAAGGGCAGGCTTTGGCCTTGCTGTGCTTCAGGGCCTTCTTTCTTAGGTCTCTGGCCTCCTGCCACCCAGACTGCCCTTGCTCTCAGCACTGCTTGGGACTTGTTCCATAGGTGTGATCTGATGACAGATATCCCGGAGGAAGATAGAACAGTTATGTAAGAACTTACTGTAACAGCTGATCTTTGAGGGAATCTCTGTCATCAGGTCATGCCATCCCTTCCTCCACCCCCCTTTTTTCTCTTTCTCTCTCCAGCTCAGCTGTCCCGTTGCTCCAGCCTTTCTACTTGCTGGGCACCTTTTCACTCTCCTTGGTTCCCTAGTGGGGCTCCTTTCTCTCATGGCCTCTAGCTGGGGAAATAACTGAGGAGGGAGTGGTGCCGCCTGCGCTTTTATAAGGTGAGTGACATTGGAGCCTGACGTCGGTATGCGTGGCCCCTAGTAGACTGCTGCAGAAGAGCTTCCATGGGATCCTAGTGCTGGATGGCTACGTTCCATAGGCATGACCCAATGACAGAGATTCCCTCAAAGATCTACTGTTATGGTAAGTTCTTATATAACTGTTCTTTACCTGCAGTACACCTGCGGATATGCCTTCCCTCCATTCCCACTCTTGCGAATGCTGATAAAACTGAAAAGGTGACGTCAGCAACAATGCTTCTCATAGCTCCAGACTGGGTCAGGCAAACCTGGTACTCCATGCTCCTGTCCGTCTCCAATAAAGGCTCCCGACAGCTGGACAAATGGGCAGACTTGGTGGGCCTTGTTTCGGTCCTTTCCTGCCGTCACACTTCTATGAATCTATTAATCTACTTCTGAGATACAATTTGCTGACACTGTCTCAGGGCAGGATAACATTCCAAAATCTGAAAACTCTGTGCCTCAGAGTGTGGTTCTTGAAGAACTAGAGTTCTCTGCGCTAAACTTTGCTGAAGAAATAATTAAAGTACGGAACTGGTTTCCAGGAAACCAGCAACAAGAAAAATGTATGCTTCAAAATGGAAAATATGTTTCTGGTGGCACTAACATCTGCCAGAAGGGTGAGTGAGCTACAAGCCCTCTGCACAGATTCTAACTACGTAGTTTTCCAAAGGGACAAGGTATTCCTACAAACACATAGGAAATTCCACCAAAAAGTGTTGTCTGAATTTTACCTGAATCAGTCAATTGCCCTATTTTCTTTACAGAAATATCCAGTTTGGAGGGAGCAAAAGCAAAAGGGCACGGAGTTACTGCTTGGACCACACAAAGGATGTCAGGTCCAGTGAAGTGGAGAGAAGCAAACCAGCATCCAAAGGAACCATTTCTTTTCTTTTTTAATTTATTTTTATTAAACTTTGCACTGAACCAGCAGATACAAAAACACTATAATAGCTCACAGATGTTACAGTACATAAAAAGAATATAATTACTGGCCACAATTTTTTCCCATAGAGAAAGCCAGTTATAATTTGCCGTTATGACCAAACACGCGCCAGCTTTCTCTAAAGAAGCGCGAGACACAAACACCTGCACAGCAAACGAAAGAATTCAGCCACTCACGCTCTGTCAGCTGCTGGTGTTCTCTCAGTTCCGTGGTTGTTCTCCGTGACACTGAAAAATACTCGCCTGCTAGAGATCTTCATGCTGTGGTGATCGTAGTTATCTGCTTCCTGTGGAGATCTGGGTGTCGTGTTGTCAGAGGAGAGCGTTAGGTTAGCGTGGGTTAGGGAGTGTGTTAAATGTGTGGCAAAAAAATTGCAACCAGCAATTATAAAAAATAAAGTAATGGGAAGGTGGTTATTTACTCGAATTTTACAAACACCCTCAGTGTGGGATGCCTAAATAAACCCCTCGGGCATTTATGTGGCATCCCACATCTCGGGTGTGTGTAAAATTCTCGTTATAACCACCTCCCCATACATTATTTTCTATATAATAACTGGTGACCCCTGTTATCAACCCGTTTTCAAGTGTTGTAAAAAGTCGTATCAACCCGCAGGTTGATTCGAAAAAACTTTTACAGTCTCGCGCTGAGAAGCCGGCAGGAGTCCACTCAAATTAAACAGACTGGCAACAACAGACGATTCTCTGACCACAGATTGTCACACAGCATAACCTCCATTTTAACAGCAACATACAGAGCCAAGTAACAAAGTGTAATCATTTATTCAGAAATTTAGTATTTACCATGCAGGAAGTCTCTCAACTAAAAGCACACTTTCAGGACTACCCTTATTGTTTCCACAGGCGGCATGAACTTTCACCTCGGTTCAACAGCGACTTTAATGACCTGACCCATCCAGATGACAAAACAATTCACTCTGAAGCTAAAGGACTTGGGCAAACAATATAAAAGCTTGAAAAAAAAAATGTTTTTAAGTTTTATTTTCTTTACTTCATTCCTAACATCGTGATTTACTTTACCCGACGGTCATCTTTTTGCACCAGTTTATTATAAAAAATAAAACATATGTAGGTGGTTGCCATTCAGTTTTTGTACACTCCCTCGGTGTGTGATCATAGTGAAACCTCTCGAGCTTCGCTCTCGAGGTTTCTCTATAATCACATACCTTGGATGTGTAAAAAAAAAAAACTTCATATCAACCTCCTACATATGCATTATTCTATATATAATCAATGGCTTCCTCTTTTTCCCATAAGGAAACCATGGCATAATTTGCCGTTATAAAGGAGCATTTATAACGGCAAACACGCGCACGGTCTCTCTGACTTTGCGCATGCGCCTGCCACAGTTTTCTGGTACTTCTGACCACCCGGGCCGACCACACTCTGCCTGCCTTCAGGTTCTCACTGAAACAAACTGCTGACCAGTGTAAATTGGCAGTAAGTTTATTTCTTCAAAACAAATGGCTTTTCAGGGAAAAAGGGATGTTTAAAAATGGCACGTTAAACCAGCCAAAAATGAAACTGCACATAGCGCGGCCACACAGGGACAGGATGCGTAGAAACCCTATTTTATATAATTGCTGTGGCAAAAAATAGAAACCCAACAATTATATAAAATAAAATATGGGGTGGCATGTGTAAAACTCGATTTTACACACACCCTCATTATGGGATGCTTTTCACAAGCCCCTCAGGCTTCACCTTCGGGGTTTATGTAGCATCCCACAACTCGGATGTGTGTAAAATCTCGTTACACACTCCACTCCATACTTTATTCTATATGTAATTATACATATTTCAGCACCTGGATTTGAGGAGCCTATTAAATATGATACAACATATGGGAGAATTCATAATAAGTTCTAAAACATAAGTCCATATATTTGCAGATATGCTCACCAAGCCATGAACTTAGAAACTAAACAAGTATTAACTTAAAGGTAGACATTTAAAGTGACCATTCTTCAGTCACTGTTTCCACATAACACCAGTATAATCGAAGGTAGCAAAAAAAAAAGTGGTGTTTACACAACAGTACCCCTCAAAAAAACACTCCCTCTACTGGAACCAAACTGAGTTAACCAGAAACACCTCCCATGCATGTGGACATAACAAGATAGCAAAGCACTTCATGTAAAACTAAAGTCCCCACCACCCGGGGGTGTGACGCCATTACACCAACCAAGCATCCAGGAGATAAAAAGAAAGCTAGGAAGCCATGATATTGACCCCATCTTAGTCCACATTTCCTATGGGGAATGGTTACCATAAACTGACAACTTACACTAAACTCGTACAGCTAACGCTTTCTTAATTTGTGTATGTGACCCCCCTCCCCCGAGTCCGGAGCCCCTACCAATAGCATAAACAAAGGATAAAAATCAGCATTAGCTTTTACTGTAATGTAGGGCTCATAACCCAGTACAGCATCACTTTTTAAAAATTAGTTAAACATTTTGACAGTCATTAAAACAGACCTTGTGCCTCTGCCTCAGAGTCCACATCTTCCATGTTCTTCTCCGGTGTCGCTGCTCTAAATTCAGATGCAATTTTATCCACTCTCTTTCTTCAGGTCAGCAAATTGATAGGTTTTGCCTCCGTAGGTGATTTTGAGCTGTGCTGGTGCAACAAGTGAATGTGCCACACCAATGGCTTGCAACTGTTGGCGCAACAGATTAAACTGCTTTCTCCAGTTTCGGGTGGCAAATGACCAATCTGAGAAAAGCCACACATCCATGCCTTCCAGCTGTAAGGGATGATTCTGTCTGGCCCATTGAAGAATCCAATACCTAACCTCCATCCTGGTAGTGACAATTTAAACTGTATGGGGTGTCTCCCGATTCAACTGTCTGGGACTGAAATTCATGCGGTAGACTTTAATAATATTCTGCCTCTCCTCTCCAATCTTGTCAGATAAGGTTCCAGATGGCCAGGTCTGAATAAAGGTTAGGAGATCATCTCGCTCAGCACCTTTCGGTAAGCCAAACATATGATGGTTCATGGCCCATGCTCTGTTTTCGAGAGTGTCTAATCGAGTACAATCGAGTAGGAAGCAGTATAGTGTAGTGGTTAAGAGCACTGAGCGGCAAACCTAGAGACCTGGGTTTGAATCCCATCAGCCCCCACCTGCATACTGTGTGACCCTGAGCAAGTCACTTAACTTCCTTGTGCTCCCAGGTCACACCTGGAAACAAGCTCTGGCTTAGTGTGCCTTTCCTGGTTAAACAATTTCCCTTTTCCCTTTACAAAGATGAGAATTCTCTGATGTGAACTGGGCTACAGTCGCTTGTGTCCACATGGAGCGATTTTCTTCGTCTTTTGCAGTAGCCACTGCAGCCTCTATTTTAGTGTCCTGGGAACCCAGTCGTTCCAAAATATTTTTCACTTTTTTGTCAAGATCACCAACAGCTTTAAGCACTCTGTCCCAGGGTGGAGGGTCTCCTGCATCACTCGTGTGGCTAGGGTGTGGTTGCTGCGAGGGCTGCCTGTTTTTTTGAGCTTGCCTTCCTGCCACTCCTTTTGGATGCCCCATACTCAATATGGTATCAAACTGTAGCTCTAAGGCTTACAGATATAAATCTGATAATTCCATTCAAGAAAATAGCAGTACAAATCAGAAAAAAGGTTGTGATTTTCTCAGAGCTGAAGTAAACCACATCCGGTCCAATGCTTAGCTCTCTAGCACCCCCCCACCCTGAATCATTTCTTGCTAGATAGTCTCCTACATACAACTCTGTTGTAAACTGCCAACCAGAGGTCTCAGCGCACACTCTACAAGAAGCACTTCTGCCTCTGTGGCAGCATCAAGGGGTATCCCCCTACAAGAAATCTGTAAAGCAGCTACCTGGAAAACAGTACGCATTTTCACAAAGCACTGCTGTCTGGACACACAGTCCAAAAGGGATGCCAGCCTTGACACACTGCTGTCTTGCGGAACCTTTTCCCAAAAAAGGTTCTGTACCCAGCCTCCTAAGGTAAGTGAATAACTCAACCATAGTAATGCTGTTTTTTCCAAATGAATCCCTCACTATGTTTAGCAGTCTCTAATCCCCACCACCACTCCCAGAACCTGGCAAAAGGTTCACAGAAGAATCGGTTCTTTTCTACTTGCTTAAGCATTACTTGTTACAGTACCTTTATAATTGTTGCTCAGTGGTCTTAATTTAAACTTAATTTTTTCTTTTCATCATTTACATGACAATAATATTCACTTACAGTGCACAGACCATACTTTATTTCACTTCTGAGACCAGAGTCCCTTAATTATAGATTACCTTTTGCATTTACCATATAGAGTTACAAGATGGGGGGGGGGGGTTAACTACTTATCTATTCCTACAGTCATGCAACATTTGCTGTGCTAGGAGCCCATGAGTAACATGGCTATTTTCTAAAATAATAGGATTGACCAGCAATTTCAGTCCAATATAACGCGTCCCACTATTTATGGGACTATTTGTTGCCATATATAGCCCTTAATTTGAATCATGGATTCTAAAAGATTTAGCAGCAGAAATAATAAAAAGAAAAGCAGAGAGGTGCAAGTCTACCTATATAATAACACTCTTAAAAATAAAGTATCAAGCCAGTGACAAAACTGTAATTAAGAACTACTCAAGGTTGTTCTAATGTAAAAAGTTCTAAACTGGTAAGAACTCTGCCCTTATTAACTTTACCCCATTAAACAAGAATAATCCAAAATTCGGTGCCTATCTAAGGAGTACACTTCAGAGAAAACAACCAGCAAGTTTTAATTACAATTGTATAACTTCAAATATCAAAGAGTCTCAGTGTACAGTCAAGGCAACTATTTAGAATAGTGTCCACTCCAACTTACAAACATGAGGCCTTCAAGTGTCCACATTATCCTCAGAGTCTTCACCTTCGGCCCATATGTTTCTGGATTCAGCCCCCCGCTAGTCAGCCAGCCCACTTAATCGCTTCCACCGGGTCAGAGAAAAGATAAACTTTACTCTGATGAGTAATCCGCAATCGAGCTGGGTAAATCATCGTGTGGGACACTCCAGCATCTCTCAGCACTCTTCTCATCCCGTCAAATCTCTTCTGACGTTGTCTGGTAGAATAACTAATGTCCAGCAAGAAATTAATTTGACACTCATCTTGAAATAGCGGCTGGCACAGCGGGCATATTGAAGGATATGATCTAGCACTCCGACTCCCGAGGTCACCACCATTAATGTTTGGGGCTCTTCTGAATTCTGCATGTGGCCCAGAGGAGTGATCCCGTAAACATTTTGTACTTTCCACTGGCAATCCTCAGCATCTAGGGTTAGCTTGGCCATGAACCACTCCTGTATAAACATCGCTGGATGATCCCCCTCGATGCCTACGGAGAGACCGAGAATCCTGACATCGGCAGATCTCACTTGATTCTCGACTGTTTCCAGCCTGGTGCATAGGTGCTGGGTTTCCTTCACCATAAGGGTGGTAGTACTCATGAAGGTATCTGTTTGTTTACGGACCTCTAGCATTTCACCCTTTAGACTATCTACTGTTGTCTCTGAGAATACCACTCGACCACTGAAGTTGTCCACCTTCTGACTTAGGGTGGACACAGATATAATTAATCTCTGCATTTTCAGTCCTAGAGATGCCAAAGTCTCTGTTGAGCCCAACTCGCCCTCGGCCTGCATGGCAGCTACAGGCCCTGCAGTCACTTGTGTATTTTTACTTTTTCAGCCCCACCAGCTGTTCGATCTTTCCTTGGATTCCCCATTCTTAATTCGGGGTCGCTCTTTCCACCAGTACCCTCCAAAAAGCGATTTGAGGCTTAGAAAAAGTTACTTTAGGTAGATTTAAATACTAATTACAGAGCTCCGTGTTTCAGCTGCTACTCAACTGGGGTTCCAAAGCGCCTCCTCTGCTCAGTGGTCTTAATTTCATTATTGTTTTAAACCAACTAAGTTTGTTCTGCCTTATTTCAAACATTTTTCAAAAACGTTGTTTTTGTAAAAGTTTAAGATTATGTGTTAGCCATTTAGCTAGTTTTAGCAGTCACAGCTCACCCTAGCATTAGAAATAAATCAGATGTTAGAAGGCAGGAATGAATGTGACCACACAGCAGAGTTTAAATTTCAATCCAAACTTCCATCATCTGCATAAAGTTCTAAATCTTTGGGGCTGCTCATTCCAGGAGAATGATTGTTATGTTAAACACAGTGAGGGATCCATTTGGAAGAAACATAACTACAGTGAGCATTTTTTTCTTCACCTCCTTCTCCACCCTCTTCAGTCTGTCCCCCACCTGCAGCTGCTTTCTCCTTGGCAAGGGGCCTCTTCCTCCCTTCTTGGGGCCTCCACTTCTGAGGCCACCCACTTCCTCCCTTCCCACTGTGATGGCTGCCTGCTCTTGGCTGCCCCATTCCTCCAGCACAGCAAAGGAATTCTGTAGTGGTATAAGCTGAAGAGCGTGCTCTGCTCCCACCACCCCACCTTCCCTTAGCCCAACAAGCTCAATCCACTCCACCCTGAGATAACAAGAACCTCACCACTAGCTCTAAACTGGTCTGGGTTTCAATCTCTTGGACCCATTCATCCCAGCTAAGGACTACTAGCTACCTCCAGTACAGAGAACCAAAGTCCATTTCTTCTTTGAGGTGCCCACAAAATAAAGGGCAATGGACCCAGCATGGACACCTGAGGTTATTTCACACTGAATGGTGACCAGCCATCACCACTCTCTGCTTCCTACCTGCCAGCCAGTTTGTTGCGATTTACCTCTTGTACACTTTCATTACGTCCTCAAAGTCAATCAAGTTGGTTTGGCAGAATCCACCTTGCGTAAAACTATGCTGTTTGTTAGAGAATAGTCCATTTTCATCCATGCATCACCACTCGTCTATAGCCGACTTAAACACTTTGCTAAGCACCAAGGTAAAGTTTACAGGTTTGCAGCCAATACCTGGGCCAGATCATACCTCCTTCTTGAATTGTTGGATGACACTGTCTCTTTACAAGTCCTCTGGCACTATTCCTGTTTGTAGGAAGCCCTAAAAGGTATCTGCGACGGGCACTGCCAGAACCGATTTTACCTCAACTACTATCTATGGGTTGATATCATCAAGACCCTTTGATCAAGGTATGAAATTCATGAACAAATTACCCGCCCCTGGGGCACATTAAGTTTTAAAAATACATGTCTCCAAATGTTTTTACATGCCAAGGTTAAAAAGACTCATGGTCAAGAGGCTAGAAGGGGAAGGAATCAGATACATACCAGTGCAGTAGCTGCGCCTTTCAAATTTTTTCTTGTTGATTTCACCTGGTAGCAGGTGATTTTTTTCTCACTACTTCTAAGGGGCTAGCAAGGAACTGTTTTGGGCTGTTGAAATTTTGAAACATACTTTGGTGTGTTTTATGTGGGCTGTTTCTTGTTAGAAAATGGGCTTTTTATTTCCTAGGCTCCGATTGGCTGGTACTTCTGCCAGAGGGGTACATTAACTTCCAATAGATGTCCAGGAAATAAAAAGTACCAGCCCCAGTGCCCCTTCACCCACTTGGTATCCCTGTGCCCACTCTGCGTCCTCATTGGCCCAAAACACCTGATTTAATTTGAAATTGCTGCCATTTTTTTCTCTCGTTAAGCGAGAGATACTGCCCCCCCAAAACAGCTGCCTGACCATACTGCACAGAACCTCAGCTGGGCTCATTTCTACCGTCATTTCTTTTTTTTTTTGTATTCAATTACAGTACCTCTTGTCCAATGCCCCTGATTCTGACTCCATGACTGCCAGTGCTGTCTCTCTTTCCTATGCCAGCCAGGTGCCCACTCCTGAAAATGAAGCTGCTTCACATAGAAACTGGTCGACCAAGGGAGGTAGCCCTCCCAACCTCCACACCAGTCTGCCTTAGTTTTCTGAAAATTTAAAATAAAGAGTGGCCACACTTAGAAAAAGAAAAGTAGGAAAACAAAAGGGAAGCTGCCAGAGCGATCAGCTTCATGGAACCATCTGTTCTCACTGCGGATTTCAAAGTCAGCTCGTGACTCTTCACAGCAGCTAAAGTCTCTAGTGCTGCTTGCCTGAGCTGCTTTTCATATAGTGCCTACCTCCCACAAAAAAATAAAATGAGCAACACAGCCTATGGAAAATGCCTTGCTGTACCCGACTTATACATCCCAAAAGCCTTTCAATAGAGCCAAACATTAGCGTGGTGCACAGCTTATCTCAGTCGGGGACTGGGACCTCCAGCAATAGTGGCAGTACATGTTTTCACCTTTCTCTACAGCAATGTCTTTCCTTACTTCTGCATTCCCCTCCTGTTCCACTGGCAGGACAATAAGAAAAGAAACTGGAACAATGGGGTGCAGAAACAAAACAAAGCAGGGGACAGACTAATATGAGGAGGTAAAGCGTGCTAAAAAAAAAAAAAAAAAGCCTACTGATCATCTCGATACTTGTCACCTCCATCTTTCTGCCCAACCCATATTCTCATCCATTCTCATGGTCTTGCCTCAAGCTATTACCCGAGGTAATAGCTGATCTCCCCGACGTACTGGCTCCACCGCTACACTAAACAAGAAAAAAATGGAAAGAAACAGGCTGCAAACATAAAAAATAAACAAACAGGACCCCAAAAACTTTCAAATGCAAGCCCTGTATGCAGGGGCAGCAAATGAACACCGGAGGTTAGGCTCATCTCCCAAGTCAACCACTTTACTAAACAACAATGTAAAAAAAAAGCAGGCTGCAAAAGTAAATAAAAATTGGGAGAAAAGTTTTTTTTGTGTGTCGGGAGGTAGCCATGACAACTCTTTAGTTCAAAAATATAAAAAAAAAAAAAAAAAAGAAAAAAGCAGGCGGAGGAACTATTTTTTTAACAATACAAATAAAATACTTAAAATATTAAAAGTTTTACCATACAATCTTGTTTATTTCATGCATTATAAAATACAGTGCCCATTTTCTAAGAGCAATAATACTCTCCAGGGTGGGCGGTATGGGCAATACCAGACGTTCCAGGGGCTATAAGGCCCTCTGCCTGCGGCGTCGGGCTTCATTACGCCCCTGGGCGGTCCGATATTGCCCAAAACTGCCCACCCTGTCGGGTATTATTGCTTGCTTGTTTCACTTAGTAGCAGGCTGAGTTTTCTTACTTCTTAAAAGGGGCTAATATGGAACTGTTCAGGAGCTGTTGAAACCATTTGGTGTGTTGTTGGTGAGGCTGTTTCTCTGAATTGGAGACTTGTTTCTTCTGATATCTAACCTATTTTTTTGTGCTTTTAGTGGAGTTGTGATATTTTTCGCTGTCTTCACTAGCTGCAAAGTTTAGTGCATAGTGGGGGAAGGGTGCTAATTGTCTGGCCAGGGGCCTCAGCTACCTTATTGTTTCTGGAAGGCACAGGCTTGGTGCTGGGGGACTCAATACTAAGAGGAGTCAGGTGGGGTAGCAAAGGGGAGAGAGGCACAGTCGCATTTGGGTGGAGGCCATGGCAGGAATGACAGCAGAAAGGGTGTGACAATCTGTTCTAAAATATGCTAGAAGGGGCAGGGAGAAGTCTCATTTAATTATACATTTAGGGACAAACGACCTGGCTAACAGGACGGTGGATATAGTACAAAGGAGGTTTGAGGAACTAGGACAATTATTTTTTTTTTTTATTTTAGTCTTTGGTAACCGGGTAAGGCCCACTAGGCACAAGTGCCTGTTTTCAGGGGCGACCTGGGAGTACTGGGCGGTTAAGTGACTTGCTCAGAGTCACACAGTATGCAAGTGGAGGTTGTGAGAATCAAACTCAGGTCTGGTCTGCTGGATGTATCAAGCTCGTTCACACCTCGTTCCTCTAACCTCTAGGCTATACTGTCAGCTCAATTATGTGAGGGGGCAGGAAGATCAGTAACTTTCTCAGAGATACTTCCAGTGCCCAGGGCAAGTACAGCAAGAAAGCTGAAAATAGAGGATTTTAATGGATGGCTAAGAACCTGGTGTCATGCTAAAGGGTGTGGGCTGGGACCTAGGAGGACTGTAGTCTCTATGCCAAGGACAGACTATACTTGAGTGAGGAGGGAAAGAAAGTTTTGAAACAGAGGATGGAGGAGTACATAGAGGTAGTTAGGAATTTAAACTAGGAGTGGGGGGTGGCAAGTGGGCAAGGGACATGCAGAGACCACAGGTTGGGAAGCCATATGAGCTTAGCCCCATGACAGTGACAAAGGACAAAGGGCAAGTACTAGTGGCAATGCTAGTAAAGGGGGGCAGGAGGGTGGGGAGGGTGGAAGGTGGTCACCCTGAATGCTAGGAGCCTTGGAAAGAAAACAGCAGAGCTACAGATTCTCACGGCAGTGGGGGAGGTGGACATGGTGGCCATCACCGAAACAGGGGCCACCCAATACAATAACTGGGACCTGTCGATACCAGGGTACAGGATATTTTGTTGGGACACAGCGAATGGGAAAGGAGGTGAGGTGGCACTATATGTGAGGGAAGGACTGAAGTGTGTACTGGAGGAAGGGGAGGAGGGTAATATGGAGTCACTACGGATGCAAATCCAGGATTCCAAGAATAGGACCCTCAGGATGGGAGTGGTGTACAGGCGGCTCTCTCAGACAGAGGAGTTAGACAGGGAACTAGCAGGACAGATCAGGAGGACCTGCGAAAAGGGTAGTGTGGTGACTGTGAGGGACTTCAACATGCCAGGGGTGGACTGGAGTACCCCAACAACCAGGAATAGAAGGGAGCAGGTATTGCTGGATGCCTTCCAGGACAGCTTCGTGATGCAAATCGTCAACGTCTTAACCAGGTTAGGGAATACCCTTGACCTCATGCTGGCAAATGGGGAGTTTGTGAGGGAACGGAGGGTGGAAGAACCACTGGCGGGGAGTGACCACCACTCAGTATGGTTCACATTGGATATGGGTAAGGAAGGAGTGGAATCCAGCACAAGGGTGCGGGCCGTCAGGAGGGCCAACTTCAGGAGGATGGGGGAAGTGGTAAAAGGGTATCTGGCCAGAATTCAACCTAGTATGGGCACTAACCAGAGATGGGAGCTCATAAAGCCTGGGACAGTGGAGGCAACCAGAACTTGCAGCACGGCCCAGAGCAAGAAGGCTAGGGCAAAGAAACCTAGCTGGGTGAGCAAGGAGGTCATGGAAAAGGTTAGGAGAAAAAGAGCTACCTTTAGGAGGTACAAAAAAACAGGGAGGGGGAGGAGTTCCTGAAGGAATCGAAAGAGGTGACAAGGGCAGCCAAGGGATCTAAGGAGCTTAGGCTGGCGCAGGGCATTAAGAAGGGGGAAAAGGACTTCTTCAGGCACATCAGGGAGAAAAGATGCTGTAAGGACCATATAGTAAGGATTAGCAAGGAATGGGTGGGTGGAAGCAGAGGGGGATAAGGCAGAAGTGCTAAACAATTACTTCTACTCAGTATTTACTAAGGAGAAGGGGGGGTGATACCCAAGGGGAGGAGGGAGGGCAGGAACGGAATGGGTGATGGATAGGGAAATCATGGAGGGCAGGGGTTCTGGAGGGTTAGAGGGCACTGAGGGTGAACAAGGCACCAGGCCCAGATGGCATCCACCCCAGGGTACTGAAGGAGCTGGCAGAGGTCCTGGCGTGACCTTTGGCAGACCTATTCAATGCCTCCCTACACTCAAGGTGTGTACCTCAGGATTGGAAGATAGCTCATGTGGTGCCCCTCCAAAAGAGCAGCCCCAAGGATGAACTGGGGAACTACAGACCGGTGAGCCTCACATCCATCGTGGGTAAGCTGATGGAGACTATCCTGAAAGAGAGGCTGGTGGCCCTCCTGAAGGCCAAAGGGCTACAGGACAGCAGACAGCATGGCTTCGTAAGTGGCAGATCCTGCCAAACCGACCTGGTGGAGTTCTAGGACTGTCAAACAAGGCAACTGGACGGGAGCCATGCAGTGGATGTCCTGAACCTGGACTTCAGTAAGGCATTCGACTCGGTGCCACATGGGAGGCTGGGAAGTAAGTTAGAAGGTACAGGGGTGGGTGCAAAGCTGGTGAGATGGGTAGGGAACTGGCTTCAGGGAAGGCAACAGAGGGTGATGGTGAGTGGGGAGCTCTCATCCCCAAGGGTAGTGACTAGCGGTGTTCTGCAGGGCTCGGTGTTGGGACCAGTGTTGTTTGGGATATTCATTGCAGACATATCATTGGGCATCAAGAGCAAGACCAGTCTGTTTGCTGACGACACCAAGATGGGCGTGGTGGTGGATGACTCAGGGGGATGCCAGGAGTTGCAGGATGATCTGGCAAAGCTGGAATCCTGGTTGGACACCTGGCAACTGGGGTTCAATGCCAGAAAGTGCAAGGTGCTGCATTCTGGGATGAAAAACCCAAGGAGGAGTTACCAGCTGGGGGCAGTGCAGCTAGCCAAGATAAGAGGAGAAGAAAGATCTGGGGGTGCTTATTACAGGGTGAATGAACAACTCGGCACAATGTAGGAAGGCAGCTACAAAATACTGGGTTGCATTGCAAGGGGTATATCCTCTAGGAAAGGGGAAGTGATTCTGCCACTGTATAGATTATTAGTTAGACCGCACCTGGAGTACTGCATGCAGTACTGGCACCTCTATCTGAAAAGGGACATTAAGATCTTACTTCGAGTGGGAGCTCTTGCAGCAGGCTATTACTATTAGGACTATATTGCAGGCACTAGGACCCACCGGAAAACTCTTAGCTAGCATTACCCAGCAGGGGCCGCCCCTGACATCGGTCATGGTACAAAAGGGGTTGGTTCCCAGCTCCACCTTAGTTCTTCTCCCGCCACAGACCCACTCTCAACGGTGCTCTTACTTCGTTGCATAGCAGTTCAGCAAAGTGCTCTCGGGATTTTTTCTCTATTTATTTCTCTAGTTTCTCTCCTTTCGGTCGAGTGTCCGGTGTATGTCTTCCTCACCATCATTGGTGTCCTTGTCTAGACTGAAGAAGACAAAGTGCTCCTGTGGCCGACAGATCTCTGCCAAGGACACTCACGAGGACTGTCTCTTCTGCCTTGAGTCGGACCACAACACTCAGGCCTGCAGAATCTGTAATGGCTTTACCGGCAGGATGAGGATCAGATGCCCGAAGGCATTAAAAAGCCCACCTTTTGGAGAAACAAGTTGTAGTGATGCAGAGCTCTCCAGGAGAGAAATCCAAACACTGGGACAAGTCCCACCATAAGTCCCGCAACAAGGACCATGGCCAGTCCCGTCCGTGCTCCCACTCAACCCATAAGAAGGCTTCTTCTTCTTCAGGCTCGGGTGGTTCTGACTGCTCCCATCACTCTAAACACTCCCAGGACCAGGATAGGCCTTCCGGTCATGCAAAAACCCCGGCACTGGTAGAAGACAAACAGGGCCCAGTAGCTCAAGTAGCACCACCAGTCAAGGTAAAGGTCACACCTTTGCACCCCTTCTACCTCGGGCACTTCTGCTAGGCCTCCTCTTTAGTATGCTTGACCCGTAAAAGCATCAGTATCGGGGCCTACCGGGGCTCTGGGTAAGGCCTCTTCTAAGAGATCGGGATCCTTGAAGCCTCCATCGACTTCCTGCCCTTCTAAGACCCTGCACAGACAGGACCGGGCGCTGGCCAAGCAAGTGGTCCAGAAACCAGCCTCGGGTACTGTAGCCGGCCATTCGGCAGCCAAAACAACACCGGACAAGGCCCAGTCACCGATGCGGAGGGCCTCTACATCGGAAGATGTCTCTGTGGGCATTTTGCCCCAAGATCTTCCAGATCTACCGGCTTCTACTATCCAGGATCAGCCCACGATGCCCGATACCCCGGCTGGGGGAGCAGCATCCCAGTTCAGCAAAGAAGAACCCCCTGAACCGTTTCAATTTTGGTGGAGCCAAGTCAAGCAGGACGTTGTCCCACCTAAACCTGACCCGACCCTGGCTCCCGATGCCAGTGAGGATCAGGCTCCTAAGGGCAGTCCTTTGGCAGTGCCTGACCAACCACTCCCCAACAATGGCCTAAACCTTCTAAGTCCCGCTCCCCGGTGGTCTGCTGTTGTTCTACGTCAAAGGATCGTCAACTGCGCCAATGTGCCCAGCCAGAGAGCTGGCATTGGTCACCCTGCAGAAGCAGGTCTCACAGCCGCCACAGGTCTGGCAGTTGCCATTGGTGGTCTTCCAGCCATCGTTGGGCCCATAGCCGCTGTCGGTCCCCATACCCGTTATCGGTCCTGAGCCGACGTCAATCCCATATAGGGTTTTATTTAACTCTAAACATTGATTGGCGTTTTGCTCATAAAAGTTCTAAAACAAACAATGTGAAAATGCATAGCACCTGCCTCACTGTGTTTAACAAACGTAACACATCTAGAAAACCTATATAAATGCTTTCTGTACAGTTAGTATTGTCCCAAGAAAAAAAACTACTAATCAATTATTTAAAACCCTGCCATAGCCGGCGCCAGTTGGTTACCAGCCAACATTCAAGGGACAGAAGCCGCTCCAGGTCGGGGTTGGCCACGTCCCGTTCTGACAGGGGCAGGTCTTCCTCCTCTTGTAGCTCTGACCGGTCCCTTTCAGAGGAGAAGGGTCTCCCCAGACGATAAAGAGACCCCCTACCGTTCGCCTCCGGTCGATCCTACATTTATGGAAGTCATGAGGCACATTCAGACCTCCAATGGATGGGAGATGTAGAACCTAGATCCGGAATGCCAGAGGTTGGCCAAATACCTGAGGCAAACAGAGCCCAAGCCTCTAGTGGTCCCTTCTTTGGTGGATACTTTCCAGGATTTGACTCGACTTACCTGGAAGCATCCAACCACTACCCTGGCAGTTCCCAAGAAGTCGGATAGGATTTCCAGAGCACCAAGGGAGGAGCTTTTCCTGGCGGAACACCCTCAGGTGGACTCGGTCATTAATGGCAACTCATGAGAAGTCTAAGCAGCCAAAGCACCTAAGTTCACAGCCTCCCGACGCAGAGTCCAGATACTTGGATCAGGTGGGCAAGAAAGTTTACTCTGCCTCCACCTGCTCCATACGATCGTTCAACTTCCTCACGCATATGGTCCAGTACCAAAACATGTTGTAGGAGAAGGGCCAGGAAGCAGCCAACGCCTTGCCAGATTCAGCTCAAAAGACCGAACTGCTGGAAATCCTAAAATCGAGTTTGTACGTAGGCACGCATGTATTACGGGCCTCGTATGACACTGCAGACACAGTGTCTAGGGCTGCAGCTTCCAGCGTTTGCCTTAGGCGCCATTCCTGGTTAAGGATTTCTGGATTAAACCAGGATCTGCAGTCTGGAAACAAGGATCTTCCCTTCCAGAGTTCCGTTTTGCTCGGGGAGGAGACTGAGAAGTTGATGTCTCACCTCCAGGAGTCCGGGAAGTCAATTTGGTCTGTCTGAAAACTTTACAAGGGGGACCAAATGCCATTCTGCAAATGGCCCTTTCGTAAGTCCTCAGCGCAGGATACCCGTGGTCAATTTATGCAGAGAGGTGATTTCAAGAGGAAGGCCACAAACCAGCAAGCTGGAGGCACCCCCTCTAGAGGCCCAAAGTCCTCCCAAACCTCTCTGCCCACTCCCAGATCCTCCCAATGACTCCCTGCTGACCCCCCTTCTCCGGCGGAGGCAGAAGGGGAGGCAGTGGTGGGGCCAATTCTCTCTCCACTGGGATGGGTGGAGCAAGATCACTTCAGACCTTTGGGTCTTGGACATAATAGAGAGAGGACATACACTGGAGTTCACACAAATACCTCTGGAAAGTCCACCAAGGTCCTCCCGTTATTCTCCTTCCCACATCCAGTTAATAGGAGAGATTCAGACCCTCTTGCAGAAAAGGGTGATAGAGCCAGTTCCACAGGGGCAATGAGGAAGAGATTTTTATTTCCAGTTCTTCCTGATGCCAAAGAAAATGCAAGACCTTCGGTCCATCCTGGACCTCTGTTCTTTAAATCACTTTATAGAATACAAAAGATTCAGGATGGTGACTCTACCAGGTCTCATTCCTCTGTTGCACCAGGGGGATTGGCTCTGTTCCCTGGACATGCAAGATGCTTATATGCACATTGGGGTTTTCTCTCCCCATCGTAAGTTTCTGAGGTTCCACTTCCAGAGGAGACATTATCAGTTTCGGGTCCTCCACTCTGAGTCTTTACCAAGTGCTTACCGGTGGTACCTGCGGCTCTCAGATGAAAAGGCCATTACGTCTTCCCCCACCTGGACTGGCTTTTGGCAGCTCCATGAAAGGTGCTTCTTTTACTCACTCTTGGAGACACCTATACGCTATTCCGAGAGTTGGGGATCACCCTGAATCTGCCAAAATCTTCCCCAGAGCCCAGCCAGTGACTCTCTTTTATAGGGGCAGTTCTGGACACGGTCCGAGGCATGGCCTTCCTCCCGCAGGACAGTAGGGATTGTCTGCGAGAAGTGGCCCGAATGTTATCCATGACCCCTCAAGTCCAGGCCAGGACTTTCCTCAGGCTTCTGAGGTACATGGCAGCGGCCATCCGGTAGTTCCCTTGGCTCACCACCACATGAGGGTCTCTCAGTGGATGCTCAGGGTGCAAAGAGACCAAAGCTGGTCCGGATCTCGGACCCAGTCAGGAGGACCCTCACTTGGTGGCTGAGCCCTTCCAAACTTTAAGAAGGGGTTCTTTTCTGGCAGGAGCCACCAAGTCAGATCCTAACCACCCTAACCACAGACGCCTCTGAGCTCGGTTGGGGAGCGCATCTAGGAGACAGCCAGACCCAGGTCATCTGGTCTCCAAACGAGTGCAGCCTTCACATCAATGTCCTAGAGATGCGAGCGGTCCTCTACACCCTTCGTTTTTTTCAGGAGGACCTAGTGCCAGGCTGTCTTCTTGTCCAGACAGACAATACGGCCGTCATGTTTTATATCAACAAGCAAGGGGGCGCTCATTCCTATCCCCTGTGCAGGGAGGCGATGAGAGTCTGATATTGGGTACTGAAGCATCAGATCACTCTAGCCGCAGTGCATGTTCCAGGTGTCCAAAACATCTTGGCCAACAGCCTAAGCTGATCTCGGTCCAAGATGTACGAGTGGGAGCTACTCCAGTCAGTAGCAGACCAGCTCTTCGACACTTCGGTCTTCCAGAGCTGGACCTCTTTGCATCTCCAAACTGCCAAATTTCTGCTCTCGAGAGCATGCGCCTGGTGTTTTCTTGCCAGATGCATTGTCCCTCTGTTGGACAGGGAGGTTCCTGTATGCCTTCCCTCCCTTCCCGCTAATACAGAGGGTTCTCTTGAAGCTTCAGGCCGAGGGGGCACATATGACTCTCATCACCCCGCTGTGGCCTTGGCAGATCTGGTCCCACTACTTCAGCAGCTGGCAATGGAACCTCAGATTCAGCTGCCTCAGAGCTTGCACTTGCTGTCACAAGATCAGGGCACATTGGTCCATCTGGACCTCAAGTCCCTGCACCTTCATGCATGGCTCCTGCAGACATAGTCAAAGCAAGGTATGGGGTCTCTCAGGAGGTGGCGGACATTCTCGTCTCTTCGAGAAAGCCCTCTACTAGGTCCACTTATGCTATGAAGTGGAAATGTTTTTGTCTTTGGGCTTCTTCCCATCACTTAGCCCCACTTACCTGTCCAGTGAACTCAGTTTTGCAGTATCTACTCTCTCTTTGTTGAGTCAAGGCTTGAGCTACTTCTCCATCAAAATGCATATGTCGGCAGTTTCAGCCTATCATATGCTGGTGGAGGGAAGAACTCAGGCCCAGCTGGACGTGTCCTGAACTTTTTTGAGGGGCATTCAATACCCCCGGGATCTCCCTTTTGTGCTGGAGAAGCATACCCTTCCCCCTTTTGAACCTGCCTCAGATTGCAAGCTACGCTTCCTTTCCTGGAAGGTATCCTTTTTAGCTGCTGTGACTTCTGCTCGGAGAGTTTCCGAGCTTCAGGCCCTGATGTGTAAGGAGCTTTATTTGATTTTTTCACAGGGGCAGGGTTGCCCTAAGAACAAATCCTAAGTTTCTCCCAAAAGTGGTTTCAGAACTGACTCTGATTCAAGATGTCAACCTTCCAGTTTATTATCCTGATCATTCTAATATAGGGGAAGTGCTCCTGCAAACATCGGACGTTCACAGGGCGCCTAGGCATTATCTCAAGCGCACTGCTCCCCACCACAAGTTGCAGCAGCTTTTGTTGCCTTTGCTCCTCAACGCCTAGGTAAACCAGTGTCAAAGCAGACCATTTCTAGGTGTTTGGTCCATTGTGTTGTTTACTGTTACAACAAGTACAACAAACCCCTTTCGGGACTGTCAGAGGTCATTCTACCAGGGGATTGTCTATCTCTTTTGCCTCTTTGAGGAACGTCTCCATTGGGGACATTTGTGCAGAGGCTACTTGCAGCTCAGGGCACACTTTCATTAGGCGCTACAGTCTGGATATTGCTTTCAGGCACAGGGTCAGGTTCGGCCTAGCTGTCCTTCAGGGACTTCTCTCCTAGCGTGCCGTGTCACAACACTGGTGCTTTCAGCCGCCTCCCAGGGTTGCATATTTCATCCTTATCGCGGGACTGCTTGGGACTCAGTCTTAACGGTAGTAGCCTGCTGCAAGGCTCCCACTTTCGAGTAAGAGAGTACAGTTGGGCTTACCGTAACATGAATCTTCGAGAGGAGCTCTTGCAGCAGCTCTTTCCGTCCTCTTTCCCCTGGTGAGATTCAGCCTGATCTGCCCGTCAGGGCCTGTTCACAGGTCTTCGGCGGGTGAACTGAGGTGCAAATGGGGACCTCCTCCTTTTGTACCATGACCGACGTCAGGGCAGCGCTGATGTCAAGGGGCAGCCCCTGCTGGGTACTGCTAGCTAAGAGTTTTCCGGTGGGTCCTAGTGCCTGAGGCATAGTCCTAATGGTAATAGCCTGCTGCAAGAGCTCCTCTCGAAGATCTACTATTACAGTAAGTTCTTATAAAACTGTACGTCACTGGAGGGGGTGCAACGCAGGGCGATAAAGATGATACAGGGGCTGGAGGACTTACCATACGAGAGGAGGCTGAGGGAGTTGAACATGTACTCGCTGGAGGGGAGGAGGGACAGGGGGATATGACTGAAACCTTCAAGTACATGAAAGGAATAAACAAGACAGGTACAGAGGGGCTGTTCAAAGTAAGGGAGGGGAGGGACACCAAGGGCCATGATATGAGACTGGAGGGAGGGAGGGAGGAAGGTTCAGGAGGGAGATGAGGAGACACTTTTTTTTTTTTTACAGAGAGGGTGGTAGCTGGGTGGAATGTGTTACTGGCAGAAGTGGTATCCAGTAGTACAGTGGGCTGCTTCAAAAGGGAATGGGACAGGACAAGAGGGAGGATCAAGGGAGGGGAAGGGGCAGCTGCAGAATAAGGGGTGCTACCTGCACATTCGAGCAGACTTGATAGACCACTAGGCCTTTATCTGCTGCAAATTTCGTATGTGGTGGTTAGCACAGTCAAGCAAGTCCTACAAGGCTAAGCTTTACAGGCAGTATAGCACAGTGGTTTAAGGCTCTGAGCTGCAAACCTGGGTTTGAATCCCACAGCCCCCACTTGCATACTGTGGGACCCTGAGCAAGTCACTTAACTTCCTTGTGCTCCCAGGTTGCACCTGTAAACAAGCTTCAGCTTAGTGTGTCTCTCCTGGTAAAAAAAAAAAAAAAAAGTTTTTCTGTATGTTTTAATTTAGCAATAAACAATTATGAAACCTAAGATGACAGCTGTCTGTGCCAGATTTATTTAGGTTGGAGACTGGGGTCAGGATTGTGGTTATTAATTTATTAACTTATTAACTGGTCCCTGGCACGGCAAAACACAAGTCCTTAGGTTTAAACTACCCCTGCCTGGCCTAATACCTAAAGACCTGGCTTGCTGAGAGATTCCTAGTCTTCTAAAGGACTTGCGCGGTCTCTCTCCCCCCCAACTTCTTAAAAGCAAAAAGTGCTTCTCACCTTAGCTGGCCGCTTCAGGCCACAAGCCCTTAAAATTAAACAAACCTGCTTGTGAAGTCCTTATCTTTTTAGGCTTAAGGGCTTTCTTTTAATTATTTGCCACTTTCCTGTCCCAAGTCCTTAAACTCATTACTGTATACACCACTTATAACGGACTGATCCGTGCGTACATGATCAGTCTGTTATAACGACTGTACGCTGTATCGTGTTGAGTTTTTTTTTTGCTTTGTGCAGTGCTTATTAGTGCCGTGGTTTGACTGTGTGCTGTTTTAGTATTTCAACTTTTTTTTGTGTGTGTGCTTTGTTGTACAGTACAGTAGTGCTGTGGTGTGGACCGGGAGGGAGAAGGGAAGTGATGCTTAGTGCATTCTTATTGTTTTATTTAAAGTAGTCTTTGATTGTGCTTTGCTTCACTTTCATGATCGAGTATTCATGCCACATCTTCTCAGTGTGAGCTAGCATCTCGAAGTTAAGCACCAGGTCTTCTCACTGCTCCATCGTGCGACGGAGGGTCAGTAGGGAAGCTCAGACATCATGTGGGGTAACTTGCGGCTGAATCTCATCACCCTGGTCATCCTCATTTCCGGCATCCTCATAATCAGTGATTCTTACAGCCGATATGGCAGTGATTACTTCCTGAATGTCATCCTGAGCTTCACAAACATCATTCTCTCCCATTCTGCACCGACGATCGAATTCCTCATCCGTCAGCCCTGGGGCGTGTATACAAATACATTAATCTCTGCAGCCATGTCAGTTTCAGTTTCATCAGTGGCAGGTGCTCGCTTACCCAAAGCAAAGCCTCCTTTCTTGTAACAGTTTGCAATCATTTCTGCACTCACTGAGTCTCATGCTGTTGTCATTAGCTGAACTGCATCAAGGAGGTTAATCGGTTTTATACAGACTTGTGCTGTGAGATCCTGCGAGGTGTCCAAAACCTCTAGCAGCCTTGCCCTCACTGAATGACTATAGTGTTGTTTAAATGAATAGATTACACCTTGATCAAGGGGCTGAATGATGCAGGTCATGTTGAGAGGCAGACAAATGATCTTTATGTTATGGAGACCCTGAACATCAGGGTGACCGCTGAAACTGTCTACAATGAGTGCAATCTTACATCTTCGAGGTTGCTTATCACAGTCTCTAAGCCAGCCAATAAAGATGTCACCTGTCATCCATGCTGTGCGGTTATTCCTTTAAACCACAGACAGATGACGGACACTGCGAAAGCAGCGTGGGTGAGCAGATTTTCCTACCACAACAAGATCCTTCTTTTCAGATCCTGTCATGCTGCAGCAGCATAAAACAGACATCTGGTCTTTTGCCTTCTTGAGACCCTGTCGAGTGTTGGATTTAAATGTCAAGGTCCTGTACACAACACGGCGATAAAACATGCCTGTTTCATCACTGTTGAAAATGTCCTCCAGGCTGTGGATCCACAACAGACCCGGCAGGACATCATTCAGCCATTGTTTAGCACTTTCCTGCTTGGCACTCAGCTTCTCACCATGAGCAACCTTGAAGCCGATGTTATGCTGCTGCTTCCATTGTTGTAACCATCCTTCGAAAGGTGAGAATGCTGGTTTTCCTACTGCTGCCGCAAGCTGCTGCGCATTTTGTTTAAGAATCAGTCCGCTTAGCATTGCCACTCATTTGTGAACCACCTTAGAAGCGCATCCTCCACATCAACATCTAAACCCTCATGCTTACGTTCCTGCTCAGAGTTTGTGTTGCCATGCCACATTTGGAGGATCGCAGGCCTTGATGTGGATTACATCATCACCATCATTAAATCTCCCACTGCTGACTTGGGGAGCTTGAAATGCAGAGCCATATCCCTATCACTCATTTTAGGGAGAGTCTCAATCTCTGTCAACATCTCGACTCTGTGAGACAGGCTTAGTGTGGTACTTTTACCCCGGTTCGCATCCATGATAGGACGACAGTTGACAGAGAACTCTGATAATCCCACTTTTTACAGCGCTGATGGCAACCAATCAAATGGGATTTCTAGTCTGCTTCAGAGCGTTGAGCATTGAACATGCCGTCAGGCAGTGAAACATTGAGAGTCAGAGACCTTGGTTTGTCTGGTGTCGGCTGAGAGCAAGGTATGCTATATTTATATATTTAGACAGGGCAAAACGGAAAATGGATTTTTGGTTTCAGGGATTGGATTGGTATAACTGATTTGTCCGTGATATCGGTGTCCACCCAAAGTGGTGCACACTGTACTTCCAATAGCTTCGTATGAAGTCCAAACTATCCATTGTTTAACCTGACACAAAATGGCCACCCAGGAGATAATGTTAAAAGAAATTTACTGTTACTACATGCCCCAAATCAAAGGATTATTTTTTTTTTTAAACAAATTTGCCTCTGGTTGGGTAGGTATGGATTCAGTTACATTCCCCACTATGTCAGGCTGACTGGTCTATAGTTCCTGGCTTATCTTTCCTCCTGCTCTTGTACAGAGGGTCCACATCTGCTGCCCTCAAGTCCCTAGAAACCACTTCTGTGATTAGCGAGCATTTGAATATATCTGCAAGTGGCGCTGCTATTACTTCCACAGCCTCCTTGAGCATACTAGGGTGTAAGCCATCAATTCCCTAGATTTATCTACTGTCAGCCCTTTTAGCTTTTCCAACCCCTGTACCTCCATTAGTCTGCTCACTCTGCTTGTGCACCTCCCCCCCTTTTCCCTCCTCACCCCACAATGAGGGGTGTATAATGGAGTTTGCGTACACAAAATCGACAGTTTTTTTTTTTTTTTTTTTGAAATGTAACCTTCATTACTAGTTTAGGTTATACAATCAGAACAAAAAATGTCATATGCAAAACAGGACATGTTCAATTAAGTAAACATTCAGTGGTTCTAATATACCCTATCCCCCAGACCCCCCTTCCCTTCCCCCACAGATACCACCAGTAAGATAAAACCTATATTGAGATCTACAAAATGCCTTTTAAAAGATTGTCCAGGGTATACCCCCTGCGTACACAAAATCTATCAAACAGTTCTGTGGCCATAATTTTTGTGTGTGTGTGTGTGTGTCATACAGATTCTGACAGCATTAACAGCTGGTCACGCTTCTATGATGTGCATACATTTCCAGACTGACAGTATTCAAATATGTCACGAGCCATTCCAAAACAGAACGCTGAGTTCCTTGCCATGAAAGGGAGCTTTACCAAGAACTTCATTAGAGAACTCATCTAACAGATAAAAACTGCAAAGAGAATTTTTTTGTGACATACCTGACTTTGACGTGCTTCAAGTGCCTAAGAGAAAACAGAGATGACGCCACAAGTTAGCATAGTAAATGAAACTGATGGTAACATTTATCAAGTTGTAAAGCCTGCTAAAGTGACTTCCTGCACTGATTTACTATAAAACATAAAACATGGGTGGGGTGGTAACATGGATTTCCCACACCTTGGGTGTGGGAAAAAATCCTTGTTACACATACCTCTCCATGCATTATACTATGCTTTATTACTTTTACAAGTAAACAGCCAGAACTATGAACAGAGGACTGCATCTTATCATAGCTGCCTTTCAAATCACTCTAAAACGGACACACGCGAACAGACATCAGACAGCTGAAGAGAACACAGGATGTACTGAAATCTACAAAAGTTCCAAAGTGCTAATAAACTGGGGGAAGTGGAACCATTCTGCAACATTAGTAAACCTTTTAACATGTAAAATTTCCTAATGTCATTAACCAAAATCCCCAGAGCTGGTATTCTCTCACTTCTGAAAGGTCTAATTGTGAGTGTGAAGTATTATTTGCCAGATGTTAGATTAAACATTTCAACTGGTCCAGGTTGTGTGTTTAAGAAGATACAGATGAACCTACAACTGTTCTCCATGTATATTAGAAAATGCCTGTATTGAAAGTGTTGAGTGTTACAACAACCAGCCGCACAATGCTCTGTGATGTCACAAGTCTGATGCTGTTTCAAGATGTCATCAGTACAGGTACAGGATCAGTCCATTGCTGACATGTGGCTATGTCTACGCATATACGCAGTCACGCTGTACACAGACTCAGAATCTGTCAGCTGCAATAATGAAAGCATGTGTGGCTGATGGTGGCTGGCTAGCAAAATGAGTGGAGGGCAGTTCCAATTGCCGGGAGGGTTGAGCAGGTGGCTACCAGGGACTGGGCAAGGCAAGGGGGGGGGGGGCCACTAGTCACCAGAGCAGACTCATTATTACAGAACTAAGTATTCACAAGGGAGAGGGGCCACTAGATGCCAGGGATGACTCATTATCACAGGATCGGGGAATCAGGCAAGGGTGGGGTGGGGGCCACAAAATTATTATTTTTTTAATTGCTATACTTTCTGCTCCTCTGAGGACTGCCCACATCAGCCCAGCCCTGTCACCCACCTCCTGCGGATTTACCCTACTGGAGAGACGCTCTGGCTTACCCCCCCAGAGCAGGGCTACAGGAGGGACCCAAACCACCCGTCGGCCGCCAGTGTATGGCCCCAGGATGATTCCACCCTGGGGTTATACCCAGTCTTACCCCCCCCCAGGGTGGAGCCCTTGGGAGGGGACTCACTCTCCCATCGGATGCCAGTATATGTCTCCGGTGGTTCCACGGGCAGTGTGTGGGACCTGTTGTGTGAGGCGGGCAGCATAATGCTGTGTCCGCCTCCTTTTCCACCATTTTCGTCCTGGGAGGAGGGATGTGCAATGATGTGTAGGCTGATGTCTATCCTGCCTCCATCTACCATGCAGGTGCCAGCAGCTGCTTCCCCCTGGCCTCCGCCAGACAGCACACAACCATCATTCCCCCAGAGAGCTGTCCCTCGGACACTCAATCCTTCTCCCCCCAGATGGCCTTCAGAATCTTGGGTCCAGTCTCAAACCTGGGATATCGGCATTGCAGACAGAAGCCTTACCACTGTGCCAGTGGGCCAGCCCTGACATAACTTATTATTACAAGATCAGGGATTGTGCGAGGGAGGGAAGCTCTCTAGATGCCAGGGATAGCTCAGTACAGTAGTCATCTGTTGGGGGGACTCATGCTGTCATGGCACATGGGTATGTCAGCACCAAAGCTGACCACAGGCTGCAGTGTGGTGCACATAGCTGCATGCAACCCAAGGGGCAAAGGATTGCTCCTCACATTGTAATGGGGCTATGATGACAACTTTGTGACCTGTAAGAGCTGCAGGGTTACTTGCATGTTATGGTTCCATTACAGGGCTGTGGGTCTCAGGAGCAAACTGGCTTGCCCTGTGCAAACTACTTGTTTGTTCCTGTGTATGTGTGCTGTGCCTAAACTGTGACCCCAGCTGTCCCCTCTTCATGGGTCAGCAGGGGGCTTTGCCTTCAGTTTGCACCTTCATTGTACTGCACTCTGAAGGGGATATTTTCAAACATCTTTTGTACAGGCAAACTCTGCCTTGTGCATGTTCCATTATACCCACTTTGGGAATGTTGGCCTACTGTGCACGCACTGGCTGAGGACTTTGCCTGGTGCCAGGCTCCTGCTTTGAAAATGCTGCCCTATCAGTTTACATCAGAAGGTTCTTACACTCTAAATCAGTACAAAACGTACGCGGTGCTCAATAATCTGTCACATAATGATTGCAAAGATCACCACAAGACTCCAAGTAGAGTAAGAATATTTCAATAAGGATATCATGAACCTCTTACACAGTGACAACGAGTGGCACGAGTCCTGTCCCAGGCAACGTATCCACTTTCCTGCCTTAAGTTCTCTCCTCCTACCTTTATGGGGCGATATGCTGTATCCTGAGATACCTGTCCCAATATTTCCAAGTATTTTTCCTTAATTTATACTGTATATCCTTTTTTTCAGACTAGCTAGCTGACCCACTGCCATCTTCCATTCTGCCACAGATGGATTGTCCACCAACTTCCATTTAGTAAGGAGCCATTTCTTTGCCGTTTGAGCACTTGTACTATTTCTTGAGCTGTCTGACTAATGTAAGAGTGTATTGCTTGTCCTGTATTATACTGTATTTTGACTATCTCACTTGTACTCTCCCGGGTCGTGCCTGAAGATAGGTATTTCTATGTCTAGTGCACATACCACAATATCGAAAATAAAGAAATAAAGCAGTCAGCTACGGGTAAACAACCCATCCTGTACCTCTGTATTCTTTCCCAGCCCAAAGATGCAGACTACTGGGGATTTAAGGACCACATTATCAGGAATTTGGGAATTCAGCATCAAATGGAAACACGTAAGTCCAGTGTAATAGCCTGGAACAGTGCTATAAAATATGGAACAGAATACTCCTCTCCATTTGATATCGCCAAACATGGAAACATAGAATTGGATAGGAGATAAGGACCGCTTGGCCCACCTAGTCTACCCATTTCCCTACCTAACGGATAAGCTGCAGGTCCTAGTTAACCAACAGCCTACTTCCTCCTGCCATTGTTTGATTATCGAGGATGCAAACTACATTTGATCAAAATAGGACAAGCATTTTTTATTTCTATAAAGACTTTTATCCCTCTGGAGCCAGACCAGGCGGCTACTCAGCCACATCCCCGGACACCTCAGACCATCCCTGTACTCCCTCCACTCTGGGGGCCAGTTCCCTGGCGGATTCCCATCCATGGCAGGGCCAGGGAGGGAAGGGTTGTACTCCACCCCCCCCCGGGAAAGTACTTTAATCCAGAGCACCTTACCAGCTGAAGTGGAAAGGTCCAGGCAGGGCTTCACTGAGCCCAGTCTGCTCAGGTTTTTCACCCGGTTTCCTCCCTCTAGGTCCCGAAGCTGTGGCAGCACAGAGGGTGCATGCGCATGGACGTACACATTCATTCTGGAACCACGATTCCCTCCACCCCTCGGACCTACATCTGCTTTCTGTACGTCGGCACTGCCACTAGGCCTCCACTGGGTGACAGCCAAGAACCAGGAAGGTCCAGCACCTGCTTGAGAGAAAGGAGAGCTGCCAGGTGGCTGCTTGATCTTCTCTTGCCCCTCCCCCCCAGCGCCCAAGCTCATTCCTGGCGTGGGTTGCTGGCACGATGACAGGTAAGGCGCTTACAGAGTCTCAGCCCTCTGAGCCACTGGGCCAGCTCTGGGACTAGCATTTCGTTAAGATATAATCAGAATTATATTTAAAAATAATAAATAAATCACAGGACATAACTTATGCATACTTAGCTCATCAGTGCCAAGATTCGAACAGCATCACAGTACAATTATCAAATGGTTCAAAAATGAAGGTCTCTACCAAGTTTGATCACAATTGCTTAAGTAGATCTTGAGATACACCCCAGTGTAAAACCCAATGAAAAGTCACAAGATATGCATAATCAGGTTATCATGGTTGATATGCCAACAACCTCAAGAGGTTATCGCAACTTTGATCACAACTTTGAGAAACGCTGAATAAACCGAAGCCCTGAAGTTATTTATTTATTCTTTGGTAACCAGGTAAGGCCCACTAGGCACAAGTGCCTTTTATCAGGGGCGACCCGGGAGCATACCTCTCAACCTTCTGTCACTGAAATGAGGGACATAGACATATTTGGACACTCAAAATGAGGGACAACGAGGGACACAGACCCTCAGAATGAGGGAATATCCTCAGACAGGGAGATACAACCTCATAACCCGGTGGAAACCATTGTGTTTACTTGCACAAAGTTTATTTTTGATTTAGCATCTTAGAATATTACAGATTTTTGTTTTAAAGTCTAAATTAAGCAATAAGTTATGACGGGAGGGGGGCATTATGGTGGGATAATGGCCTGCCTTGGGTGGGTTGAAGCACGAGGCGAGACCGAGTGCTTCCAACACCCGAGAAGGGCAGTTAGCCCACCATAATGCTCCTCCTGGAGTGCCTTACTTTGACTATGAAATGGGTCCAACATTGTAAATAAAAAATATTTTTAAAGAAAGTGTGTTTTCAATTTGTAAAAAATACAAACAGAAAAAATATCAAAATAAAATGAAAAAAGAAAAAAAAATAGTGCCTCTAGAATGTGGTGTTGGCCACTGGCCAGTAGGTGGCACCAGTGCTGCAGATAGGCAGCAAGTATGTGGGACACCACTCGCCCTCACCCTGTGGATATATATACTTTCCCAGCCTGGCTTCCATTTCCTCAAACTCCTGACCCCCGTCTGACCCCACCGACAGGCAGCTTGACCTGTGTCATACCTTAGCTCCCGCCCCCCCGAAAGTGTACGGCCTGGACAAGAAGTCGAACAGAAGACCATGGCAATGTGGTGTTCATTACGGTGTGGCGTCGGGTGATGAGCCGCTGAAGAGGCCTCGACTTGTTGGGACAGTAACGAGCGGGAAATTCAAATGGCAGAGCGGCAGAAGAGCGTGGCCAGCAGCTAGATTCACCACCAGCGAGTTGCCCAATGAATAATGCGACCAGCAGTCAAAGCAAAGTGGTATGAGGACATTTCTTTTGTAGCTGCATTTGGTTTTTTAAACTGCCACCGGGAGGACAGCATAACATCATGTGTGACCTGCTTGAATCAGGACGGTTGCTGGGCTGTGGTTTTTGTGGACAGTTGAGCTGCTGCATAGGGATATTTGCAAGGTGGACAGTCCATTTTGCATGGGGCTATTTTCACCCAGGCCGTTGTGCTGGGATAATGGCCTGCGTGAAAGCAGCTCCCCACCAATCAGGAGCCAGCATTCTTAAAGTCCATTTCATAATTTACAGCACATTCTCAGTGTGGACAGCACCTATTCCATGAGGGACAGAGCAATTTTAAGCGGTAAAATGAAGACCATCCCTCGTAATCAGGGACAGTTGAGAGGCATGCCCGGGAGCACTGAGGAGGTTAAATGACTTGCTCAGAGTCACACAGTATGCAAGTAGCGGTGTAGGAATCAACCCAGGTCTGCCGGATGTACCAAGCTCATTCGCAGTTTGTTACTCTAACCTCTAGGCTATAGTTCATTTCAAGTTTTACACTGTACTGTGCATCTGTGTGTGTGTGTGTGTGTGTGTGTATAGTATAGAGCCTAAAATCGGACTACATTAGTGTTTCGGTTTATTCCAACACCAAAGTAACAATTTCAAAAGTGATAAAGCTTGCTCCAGACATTTTTAAGGTGTAAAATTGTCCAACTGGAGTCTCCTTGGACAGGACTGGAATTTCTAACTGTTGTAAATTTTGGTGACATCTCCCGAAATTCTGGTCTTGCATTTTCTGCCCCAACATGTGTTTGAAAATTCGCTTGATCGACCACATTTCTTGTGTAAATGTTCTGAATGTCTGCACCATGATAGCCTTTAATCAATTAGGCATGTGCAGGGTGCATTTTGTTTTAATTTGGTTAACCCCTGGGCAATTATCACACAGATGAAGCCATAGTTCAGGTAAGCAAATACTGGTAGCAGTTCTGTAATATTAGGGAGGAAAACATTTATCCAAAACTAATTTGTTGCAGTTGCCCTTCAGAGCCCTCCTAATATCCAGACTGAAAGATGTGGATCCAACTGCTGACAGCTAACTTAATTTAGGGTTGTTGATCATGGTGAAAGTAGATCTCAAGCCAAAAAGCAAACTGCTCTGCTACCTACTGAGCTGAAACATTGAAAGCGTCCCAAATACTTCTGAGGAACAGAAAGGCCATTTATCTGTTTATTCAGGGCAAACTTGCTCCTTCCTGCCTGACTGGGGAATGTAAGAATGTTTGAACTGGTGCCTGTGGATGAAGATGAATGACAGCGGATGAAGGAGCTGCTCCGATGTTCACATGAATAATGGTAGGCTTTACCGAATCTTTAGACATGCAGTGAATTATATGAACTCCTAAGTAACTACTGGGCTGGAATTCAGTGAAGCAGACTCTGGAGTGCACATACTGCTCTACATTAATTACCATTTCTTCATACATTTTTGTTACCTGTGCACTTGACAGTGACTATGGAGCTGATGTTTGTGTGCTGCTTTCACAGGGATAAAACCCCTTGCCTGAATACAACATAAATCTGTTCAGATCCAGCCCACTGGCATACCTGGGGGAATGGAGATGGCGTCTGCACCCTCGAATACAACACTAAGACTGTCGGGGGCTGGGCATAGGAGTTGAGGTGCTCAGCTCTGGGGGGAAGGTGTGGGCCACACAGAATCTGCACCCCAAAAAAAAAAAAAAACTACTGGTAGTTTACCAAGCAGCTGAATCTGTGGTTAAACTGGGCAGGAACTCAACTCCCCTACCTCTTAAAAATTTTAGAGATTTCCTGCACCTCTGTCATCTTTCTGTACTCAATACTACAGAAGAGCTCCAACACCTACTAATCCTGGGATGAGAGTTTTCCTGCCTCAATATTCCAAATTTAACAACTGCGCAGAATCGCCGGTTGTGAAGAAGGCTGTTTGCCCTCCTTCCAGGCTGTAGTGGCCTCAATCCCCTGGGTGGGTTCAGAGACAAAATAAGATAAACCCAACAGTAAAAAATAAATCTCTTCAGAATTTAGATTTGCAACTCTACAGTTGGTAAGATGGGAGAAGGGAACATTTACGTGAGAAGTGCCCAGGCCATGCTGTATTCTCCCCATTCATTATTATACCATGGCAGGAACCCGTCATCCTATTAAAGGGACACGGTCACTTTTCAAAACCTTTTTTTATATGCACGCATTAGTGTTATTTTTGTGCAAAATGTACTTTGGATTCTGTACTCCACTTTCATGTTATAGTTTTGCTGCTCCTTATTTTCACTTTTCCTCAATTTTTTCCCTATTTTTGATGATGTTTTCTGCGTTGAAGAGGCGCCAAGTTTACCATGAATGAAAGCACTCCAGACATGCATACATTATACATGTTGCTATGTATGATGGAGACGTGTACGCTCTCAAGCACTATCGGAAAGTATTTCTCCAATGGCGACCAAATACCAGCAATGACGAAGAGCACACTTAGGCTGCATGTGCAGTAGAGCAGACAGCTGTACGCATGTTTACAAGGATAAAATGAAGGATCATGAAGAGGTGTAAGAGAGCGTGCTGCACTATGTAAACACGTCTGCATCTCTGGCTTCTGAAACTGGAGTGGGCCGCAACATTAATAACAGGCACAAATAAACTAAACATTATGAAAGCACAGACACTTGCAGAGGAACACTAATATATGCGTAAATTCTACATCTGATTTTAGGGTAGACGCTGGAGCACCAAACTGTGACGCTGGAAATCCAGTAAACCAGAGTTTGAATCTCACAACCACCATCTGCATACGGTGTAACCCTGAGCAAGTCACTTAACCTCCATGTTCTCCTGAGATGCACCTAGAAAACAGTGTCAGTTCAGTGGGCTTTTCTCCACTAAAAATTCTCTAATAAAAAGAAAATAATGTATGGGCAACAGTGTATAATGTATTTTGTTACACATCAGGGTTGTGCGATACCACATAAATCACAAAACTAGGAGGGTGGCGGATGAAGGAATTGCCAGATGCCACCCACCACTAGTTGTGCGGTGAGGTTAAAAAAAAAAAAAAAAAAAAAAAAGGGCACTCAACAGGAAAAAAAAAAAAAAAAGTTAAACAGTAACACATAATACTTTATGAATAAATGTGCAGGGCCTTGAGCAAGTTGGGCATTAGCTCCTAATCTGCAGGGTTGTGCAAAGTAAGTTTGGGCTTAACTCCTTTTCTCGTGGATTCAGGAAAGGCACAAAGTGCCCTATGAATCCTGCTTTGTGCAAAGCAGGTAAGGATTGGCTCCTGATTTGCACAGCGCTCGAAAGGCCCTGTGCAAAGCAAATTAAGACTTAGCTGCTTTTTCATGGATTCATGCAGGGCCCAAAGCGAAGCAGATCATTCATAATGTTATACAGAGACTGCAAGCCCACCCAGACCAGTTGCTTGTCCTTGGGTCTTGAGGCTAGGGAGGAAACCTAAGGGCTGAAAGCCTCGAGGAACACCACACTACCGATTTGCCAAGACTCATGAGACTTTAACCCCTAATTTTTTTCATTTCTTTACTTTGTCCGGTCTGCATTTTGCAACCCTACTGTATGCATTAGGGTAGTTTTTTTCAATTACTATAAAGTAATAAACGACAAAATCTACCATGAAACAGACAGTAACAGCTAGCTGGAGCAATGCAAAGTCATAGTCCCTGATGAGGCAAGAATCAGCACGATGATGTGCTCTTGAAGGCAAGAAACAAGGAATCAAGACAGTTTGGGCCAGCACTGCTTTATATGCAGCAGCTGTGCATGGTGCTGTATGCCACAGCCACACACTGACGTCACCAGCCCTAAACGCTCTGGTTTTGTGGGGTCATACATACACACACACATATATCTATCTATGGGTCACCCAGCTATGATTTCTAAACTGCATTAAATATGGGGTACCTGTAGTATAAACATGACACAAGAGTGATTGAGGTAGAGGGTAAAATCAACATCCAGTTTTGGAGCATCTGCCACGAGGGATACATTTCCAATAACTCAGCTACAGCTATTGCTAAGCTTGTTAATTTGTGGATGACTGCCCTTATTGTTCTGACACTGAAATAAATGTAGGTGGTAGAAATACTTTATAGATCAGGAACAGGCAGAGAAGTAATGATGGTCCCACATGGACCCAATTAACATTAAACCGACTTTCTGATGTGCAGTTAACAGCAGAGGCAAGATGGGAAATTTGTTTCCTTACAGAGTTAATATGTTTGTTCTTTTTTTTTTACAGTTTCTAAAGATGTAACTCAGTTTTGGGTCTTGTCTCTGGTACATATGAAAGTAGTGCTGGCCTGCAGCTGGTGTGCAGGAACAGCATTTGCTTCCAATCCTCTGTTCCACAAGTCACAAACTGCAGGGAAGAGTCAGGGACTCAAATAGAAATCTTGATGTTTTGCCCATCAACTGTGTGTCCTGTTTTCTGAAATGAAGTTAGAATTTGAAACATAGTACTGCATCAAAGCTATCTATTCCTGATGTAAGGGCAGTCTGTACTGTAAATGCCAACCTTTCCAATAAAAGCAGCACCACCTCCCCTTTTTTTGGCATACATCTAGACACTACAAGTTCTAAAATCTGAGGTTAAACTGCATGAAAGGAGATGAATTCATGTGGTTCAACTTGGCACTAGTCTCCAACAATGAAATCACACATCTCATTAGGCCATACTCTTCACTGTCCACCAAGTCACCATCCCATAGATTGCGGAACACCAACAGTTTATGGTAACCTAGAGACGTCTCCGATTCAAGGGAGAAACAGGGTTCCTGCAAAATCCTGTAGCCTTGACGCATCATCCATCCTAAACTGAATAGCCAAGCCTGTGACACTGATGAAATATTTTTGATATTTTGTGACAATGGAACTGGAATTCTCAATAAATAATAGTATTTATTTTTGCATTTATTTTGAATTTTCTTATAAATCTATTTCTACTGACATTTGACACATCAAACACATTGTGGAGTTTCACGAACATTTTTAGGTCTGTGAAAACCCATTCATCTAATGACAGTTTGGAGACTCTCTGGGCTCACCATACGGGTTACATACCGAAGGCTGATCAGGCTGCAAAATATTTCACTAGACTGATAGGCATTGTGGAGACTGTGAAGAGATTTGGACAAAAAGGTGAAATTTGAGTAGATATTCTGGGTCAGAAGATTGCTGTACTTGTCAAAGTGACCAGATCCTGGCTGTCACCCTTATTCTAGAAGATCTACAGAGATACCTAGCTTGAAAGTGCCTACATTCAAGAATTATGCTCACAGATGGACCTTCTTCTTAGGCCTAGCTGCCTGGGCCAAACTAGCAACAGTTCTCTGACTAACCTCTAACAATACCGCTTTCCACATGCTCTCACAGTTCAAGTGACACTGTAGCTGTCCAGGAAATGCCGCTCACTAACCTATTCTAGCTTTCCCCTCTAGGGGGTTTGCCATCCACACACCCCACATTCACGTAGCCTTAGGAATACTCCTGAGTAAAAAAACATTCCCTGGCATCATCATCTTGCATCCACCGCCCACCAGTAACTTGACCAAGGGTGCACCTCTACCCGCTATCAAGAAAATCACGACTCTCCTCTTTAACCATTGCCATAGGGTGGGCACCAAGGTCCTGGTCTTAGGCTCGGGATCCTAGTCAGGCCACCCGGAAACACAGAGCTGTCCCTGGGGATGCAATATGACTGCAGAAGAGGGTGGCACCTTCCATTTTCTGGTGGCTCAGGGCAAGGGTCCCATGCTAGCAGCTTACTACCCCCAGACCACAATCGGTTTATGCCAGAGTAAGGACTAGGAAGTTCTGGTTCTGGTCACCATGTGTTCTTCTACATGAAAAATTTAAGAAAAAGTCTGGTGAAAGAGATGGACTGCAGACTGTGACTGTGCCATAAAGAGGCAGGCAAGCAAGGCAGATGTGACCTGCCATCGGCTCTTACAAGAAAGCTAAGGTAAGCCCCTACAGGGGAACATACTAAGGTTCATACTAAGGAGAGAGAGAAGCAAGGGAGCTAAAAGCTAATGGGTGCTCCTATACTAACCAATTACTAAATTAATAGTACTTAAGTTGCCCGTCTGTAAGTAAAAATGAGTCAAGTCATTTTTTGAATTCATGTTTTGATTTACTGATAACTTCTAATGGTAGTGTATTCCAGAGATGAATAACCTGTAAAGAAAAATTTCCTGTTGTTATAATGGAAATGTTTACCAGACACCCTCTGGTATTATATGTATTGGATTTAAACTCTAAACCTAGTTTGGTCATCAAGTGAGGATCATTGATTATGTTGAATAGAAACAACAAATCACCCCTCAATCGGCGTGTCTCTAGTGACATTAAATTAAGGTGATTCAATCTGCTGCTATATGAACTAGTATGTAATCCCTGCAATTGTTTCATAAATTTTCTTTGCAGTTTTTCAAGTTGAATACAATTAGACTTCTTGTACGGGCACCGTAGCTGAGAAGCATATTCTAAATGGGGTCTTACGTAGGCCCGGTACAAAGGCATCATAATATTGGGATTACAGGAATTAATATTATGTTGAATGGACCATATAACTTTATTTGTTTTGCTGATGACCTGATTTGAATGCTCCAACTTGTTTAAAATATTAATTTCAAGATCTTTTTCATCGGTGGTACTCAATAAAGTGATATTTCCCAGGGTATATGATGTATTGGGTTTTGATATCCCAGGTGCATTACTCTGCACTTTTAATTATTAAGTTGCATACCCCATTTGGTTGTCCAATCAGAAATTTTATTTAAGTCTTGCTGTAAAGTTTCAACCTGATTGGGGTAGCACAAGGTCCACCAATTTTAACAGCATCTGCGTATTTAGTTGAAATAGAGGTACAAGTGCTTGTCATGTCTGAGATAAAAGCCTGGAAAAGGGCAGGGGCCCAAAACAGAGCTTTGTGGTACTCCACTAGTCACAAGACCCACTTCAGAACGTACACCATTAATTAATACACGTTGGGACCTATTCCTTAACCAATTACATATCCAGTTAAATATTGAATTACTGATGTTAAAGATGCTATAATTTTATCTGTAAGGCCCAATGGGGCATAACATTGAAGGCCTTGCTAAAGTCTATAAAAATTACATCAAATGGGATTTTCCTATCAAGTACAGAACTTACAGTCTCATAAAAACACCTAAGGTTAGTTATACAGCCTCTGCCTTGCCTGAATCCATGCTGTTCAGGATCATATCTGTCTAGATTTGGTGTAATTATATCCTTTATTAAGCCTTCCATAACTTTACAAACTGATGAGGTAAGGCTGATGGGTCTATAGTTTTCCCATGTAGTTTTTGGGCCATTGTTGTGAATAGGAATGACGTGGGCATGTTTCCAATCATCAGGGACATAGTTATGCAATAGAAATCCCTCAAATAATTTTTTCAATGGATAAACCAAGCTATCAGATAATAGAAATTGTAAGTGTCCAGAGATATTATCAGGGCCAAAGCTTGTTTTACCTTTTTGAGAAGTTAGTTTGAGATGAATTTGATCAAAAGTGAATGTTATCTGACTAGTAATACCTATAGTATTAACATTACATCTTGGTACATTCTGCTGACTGGGGTTAAAGATGTCACAGAATTTAGTATTAAACAAATTTGCCACGGTTTTTGGGGCATGAATTAGTGTGTCAGTAAACAATATTGGTCCTACCTGACTAGTAGATTTTTTTAATGAAATAATATATGAGAAGAATTGTTTTCCATTGTTTTTGTTAGCTGTTCTAGCAAGATTATGTTCCTATTTAACTTTAGCTTTTCTTATTTTGGACTTACATTTCTTTTGTATAGATAAATAAGCAGACTAATTATACACGGTTTTAGGTTTCAAATAAGATCGATATTTCTTGTCTTTTGGTTTTACTAATCGTTTAATAGAATTATTAAACCATTTGGGATGATGTTTATTGTATAAATATTTTTCCCTTATGGGTATGTATTTGTCCCTAAGAGAAACTAAAGTATCATTAAAGTAGTTCCAACATTCTTTTATATTCAAACCCTGAAAGACAGTATCCCAGGTGATGGAATTTAATTCTTCCTCGAAATTCGTAAGATCTGCTTTGTCATGCAAATATATTTTAGTTGATCCAATAGTGGGTGCACAAACCATATGTAAGGTAAATGACAGAACTGTGGTCACTTACCGACGGGTGTACTAATTTTAACATCTTTGAGATCCAAATGGTCATTGGCTAACACTAAATTCAGAAACTTGTCCCCTTCTAGTTGGATACATGATATACTGAGTAAGTCTTGTTTGTTTGTAAATGTCTAGAAGTTTTTTACAATTACTAGAGCTGCATGATTTCTCTGTCCAATCAATATTTCCAGGGTTGAAATCTCCTGTTATTATGACATCACCCAGTACTGCTGCAGTTTCCATTTCCATTAAAAGTGCATCAAAATAAACAGATGAAGAATGAGGAGGTCTATAACAGGTACCAATAATAAGTGGTGGAGAGTTTGAAGGAAACAATTTAACCCAGATACTTTCTGTTTCAAGTTCATGAGTGCGAATCTTCTCAGACACATCCATAGCCTTTATGCAATTATTAATAAACAAGGCAACACCACCACTTTCTCAAGATGTACGGTTAAGTTTAAATAAACTATATCCTGGGAGTTGGGTTTCCCAGGATGCCTTGTTATCGCCCCAAGTTTTGGATATAGAAATAATGTTAGTCTTATCCTGAGTAGCTCTAATTGTTAATTCATCCAGCTTATTATTTAGGCTTCTGACATTAAAATACATCCATTTCAATTGAGAACTTTTTACAGTGTGTTTTTTTTATTGAATAACTAGAAATGTTATGTCTATTAAGAGAAGTGGACAGCTACCCCTTCTCCCCTGATCACCTAGTTTAAATGTGATGTAAGTTGAGCCAAAAATTGTTTACCTAGATAGGTACTACCCCTTCGACTTAAGTGTAGTCCATCCCAGCAAAACAATTGGGGTTTATTATCAAATTCTTCCCAATGAGTGAAACAAGTAAGACCTTGTCGCAAACACCATTTGTGCAGCCACTCATTTATGGTTTTGATCTTTCTGGATTGGTATTCAGTTGCTCTAGGAATAGGTAAAATTTCCAATAAACAGATATCCGCACCAAGATCAACCAGTTTATCTGTTAGAGCTACAAAATCTTGTTGGATCTTATGTACAGAATCATATATAATATTATTGGCCCAGGCGTGTAAAATAGTTAAAGGATTTGCACTACCTTCCTGTATAATATCATCAATCATTTCTGTAATATGAGATTTTAGCACCTCGAAACGAGGAAACAGTTCAATTACTTTTATCAGGATTACAAATAGCCGTGTCTAGGTGTTTAATAACAGAATCACCTAAGACATATACTTGTTTAATTCTGTTGGGACTGGGTGAGGGGGTAACTTCCGTACTAGTTGGGGCAGCAAAAGGTAAACTAGTATTACTGGGGGTAGTGCTTGTGCTCGCCATTGGAGAAACTGGATTGTGATTTATATGCCCAGAGGTGGAAGATTTAATAGGATCACTGGCGTATGGTAGATCTAGATTAAAAACCTCAGTATCATCTATAAGGGGATCATATCTATTTGATGTAGGGAGATAAAACTGCTGAGCCTTGTGTCCTTTCTTGGCAGCCCTGGGATTTCTCACTATGTGCCAAGTATCACCAGTAGCATCCCCATGTCCTCTTTCCTGTCCCGTTTTCTGTTTATAGTACTAGGCGTGACGCTAATAATAGAACTAGACACACTTATTAGTGTATAATGAGGGCATGAGAATCATGATCAACCAGATTATGTGAAACTGCTGGAGTACAATTAGTATTTGTAGTTACTGTGTCATTTGTTATATTTATCCTATTTGTCATATCAATCTGGCTGGTTTCTAGCGCAGCGAGCCTAGCAGAAAAACAGTTTATTTCTTGTTGCAAGTCTATGTTTAATGAACATTTGAAACACACGTATGCTTGTGTTTGTTTAATAATGGGGATAATAGTACACATTGCACAGCCTGCACATTTAATACCGACCTCGCCTACCAAGGTCATAAAAGACTCATTTTAGTTCACAAAATGGTCACAAGCTGTAGGATGAAATGAGTGCTATCAATGTACTAGTACTAGATAACTGCACCCTGCACCAACAATACTTTATTTAGTATTTGGAATTCAAATAGGATGCAGGAGACACCCTGCACAATTACCTGGGCCCTGGTTCTGGCTTCCCCATCAGACACCGCTCGTGTCTCACCGCACGGTGACCCGCTTGCACGGGGCTACACTGATACAGTCAGCAACCCGGAAGAGCCGTCTGGGTCAAGTGACCAAGCCCCGTAGAGCAAGTGAAACAAATTTAAAATATAGGTTTGCCCCAAACCAATTGTATAAGCAGATTACAGATCAAATTATCTGCTGTATGAGTGCCCTGACACTTATTTCCAGCATTCTTACTGTGCTACAAGAGGATCTGTAGTTCCACGCTAAGGCAATAAGAACTACACTCCTCAAGAGCCTTGTAACTGCAAGCAGCCTTCAATACAATTCATGTCTGTTTAAAAATAAACTAATCACACAGCTAAAGTTTCATGCACTCTACCAGAGCTGTCTCACAGCGTGTGGTCTGAGAAAAAGTCCTTTCCGCTCGCAAGGGGGTACACTGATAGTCAGCAACCCTGAAGAGCCGTCCGGGTCACATGACCAAGCCCGTAGAGCAAGTGAAACGAAATTAAAATATAGTTTTGCCCCAAACCAAATCTATTAACAGATTACAGATCAAATTATCTGCTGTACGAGTGCCCAGACACTTATTTCCAGCACTCTTACTGTGGTACAAGAGGATCTGTAGTTCCACGCTAAGGCAATGAGAACTACACTGGATGGAGGCTGGCAAAAGATCTTCCAGTAGATAATTTTTCTGGGGAGTCGTCCCCCTCCCCTACATAGATTTTCAATGGTCCCTTACACAATGGCAGGGGTCTCGTTCTAGGAAAATGTGTCCCTCTATATTGAAAATAAAAATAGGGAAACAAATTTAAAAAGTTGGAATGAAAAGCTTGTTTCATTACTGGACACCCTTCTCTTCAGATCAAGAGTTTCCAGTAACATTCAGGAGTCCTGGGACCCTTACTATAGGGTTAATAAAAGTTATGTGCAGGGAGGGGATTAGAGAACCATGGTGGGGCAACTGGTGGAAAAAAAGAGAAAGGTGAAAATAAAAAAATAAAAGTATGGTGGAAGAGATGTACTACTCAGATATTGTACTAGGCTACTCCACATCGAAGTCACTGCCCGCAGTACTTTTTTAACTTATTCTTTATCTTGTCTTTTCAAAAAAAAAAAATCTTTGCATACAGCCCTGCGGTGACCTCTCCGCCTTATCCACTCTTCCAGCCTGCTCAGAGACACACCCATCATGGTTCTTCAAACACCTTGATAAAATCCACACTATAAAAAGGGTCTCAGAAATGCTGCATTCTCATTGGTTGTAACCATTCTGAGAGCCTTACATTAATCTTTAACACACCAGTATAGCCTCATCACTAGAGTATAGATTTAAAAAAAAGTTTCTGCATTTCTCTAAATTCTTTTTTCAGAATGCTGAGCCACCATTAACCACTAGAAAAAAATACTCACCATAGTAATGTTGTTTCTTCCAATGGAGTCTTGCTGTATTCTGACTATATGCAGTTAGTTCCAGCACTTGAACTGCCATGGAGAGTAAAGGTTTAACTCTATGCCAAGGCACAGAACCTTGAGCTCGAGACCATTTTTCAAACCTCTGTCCCTGGTACTCCTCAGTGTAACCATCAGATTCTTACGAGCACTATGCTAACAATTTATAGATTTTTTAATTTTTTTGCCAAAGGGCAATAAGCATATTTTTAGGGTCAAAAAGACTCAAGTCAAGAACCTCAAAAAGAATCCAAGTAGGTAGTGAAACAAAAACAATATCTTCTTAAATAATAACCATAAAGTCCTCAAGCTAAAGAAGAGGTAACCAAGGTACACCTCTGGGATGCAACACTGTGCCTGCCAGACCACATCCCAAAAACAACTAGGTTCCAGGAGGGGAGGCAGGGTGGGAGGTTAGAATACAGCAAGACTCCATTAGAAGAAACAATATTACTATGGTGAGTAATTTTTTCTTCGAACATGAAGTCTTGCTGTATTCTGACTATATGCAGACTACCAAGCAGTACCCCCTTGGAGGAGGGAGTTACAGAACCTCTTTTGGGAACAGGTTCTGCAGCATTGCTGTGCCAAACCTAGCATCACTTCTTGACTGGATGTCAAGAGAGCAATGCTTGGTAAATGTGTGAACAGTTTTCCAGGTGGCTGCTTTACAGATTTCCACTAAGGGTATGTCTCTAGCTGCTGTGACAGAAGCAGCTGTACCTCTAGAGGAGTGAGCCCTCAGGCCTCAGGGTGGCTCTTTCCCCAACTTTAAATAGCAGAACTGGATACAGGAGACAGTGCACCTGGCAATAGTTCTCTTAGTAGCAGGTTTACCTTTTCCCGTTTCTCCATAAGTGAGAAAAAGCTGTGAACAGTCATTTCTATGGGCCTTGGTGTGTTCTATATAACAACTAAGGGCCCTCTTTACATCAAGACTGTGTAGTCTTCTCTCCTCAGAGGAAGAATGGTCAGTGAAAAATACAGACAATGACATAGACTGATTCAAATGAAAGTCTGATGCTACCTTGGGAAGGAACTTTCTGTTGGTTCGAAGGACCACCTTATCCATGTGAAATGAAGTCAGATTCCACTGATAAAGCCTGTAATTCACTGATTCTCCTGGCAGAGGTAATGACTACCAGGAACATAGTTTTCCAAGTCAAGTATTTTAGCTCAGCTGAAGATAATGGTTCAAAGAGGGGCTGCATAAGCTGTGCAATACAGATATTCAGATCCCAAACAGAAGTAGGCTCCCTAAAATGAGGATTGATGTGAACCAGACCTTTAAAACATTTCTTGAAAACTGGATAAGAGGCTAGGGAAGAGCCCTTCCCAGCTGAAAGGAAGGCAGAGATGGCTGCCAAATGTACTTCGAGAGTGGCAGGCCTGAGGCCTAAACTGTTAAGATGCACCAAATAGTCCAAAGCAGTGGCAATGTCAGCTAAATCTGGCTGAATATGCCTCTGAGAACACCAGAAGCCAAATCTCTTCCATTTGGAATTGTAAGTTTTTCTAGTAGAAGGTTTTCTACTAACCTTAAGAATGTCGAAGACTGATTGGGAAAGGTGCAGGGTTGCATATTCTAGCTCCTCAAGAGCCAAGCTTTGAGTCTGAGAGTCTGAAGGTTGGGATACAGTAACCTCCCCTGCGAAGAGGTGAGGAGATTGTACTGTCTGGGAAGACAAAGTGGTATTGTCACTGACACTGACAATAGTAGGGGGTACTATGGCTGTCTGGCCCAGTCTGGAGCCACTAAAATCACTGTGCAAGGCTGAGATCTGAACTTGACCAGAACTCTGAATATTAGAGGAAAAGCATACAGAAACTTGCTTGTCCAATTCAATAGGAGAGCATCTTCAGGAACAGACCCAGAAGAGGGGGTCTGCAGCACAATAGAGGAAACTGGAGATTGTCCGGGGCTGCAAAAAGGTCTTTCTCTGGAGTGCCCCACCTTTTAAAAATGACCTGAAGAACCAGAGGATTCAGGGCCCATTCACGGTGACCTTGAGAAATCCTGCTGAGAGCATCTGCCAGTATGCTGTCCTTCCCTGGGAGATGCATGGCTATCAAGGAAGCCTGAAGGGAATAAGCTAGTGACCATATTTTCATGGCTTTCGTGCACAAGGCCGAGGACTGAGTGCCCCCCTGCTTGTTGATGTACCACATGGTTGTGGTGTTGTCTGTTCTGATCTGCACCACTTTCCCCTAAAATGTGTTTGAGACTGTCTGAAGTGCTAGAAAGACAGCCCTGAGTTTGAGAAGATGTATGTGCAGAAGAGACTCTTGAGACCATGTTCTCTGAGCAGTGAGCTGGTCCAGATGGACTCCCCATCCCCAGTAGGGAGGCAGCAATGGTGAAATTCACTGTAGGAGCCTGACTGAGGAAAATGACACCTTGCCTTAGATTGTCCTCCTCCAGTCACCACTGGAGAGCCTGAACCAGAGTTTGAGACACTGGAATTAACTTGGAGAGGGTCTTTTTTCTGAGACCAGAAAGATCTTTGATAAAACTGAATATCTCTCATTTGAAATCTTGCCCCTTGCACTACTGCAGTGGAAGCTGCCATGTGGCCTAGCAACTGTAAGAAGTGCCTGGCTGGTCGAGATACTAGGGACGAAAAGAGGAAGCCAGGATGATGAGGGATTGTACCCTTGAAAGAGAAAGAAATGCCTTTGCCTGGACTGTATCCAATTCCACCCGTATAAATGTGAGAAGCTGGGCTGGTTCCAGAACAGACTTTTCTAGGTTAAGAATGAATCCTAAGGAGTCCAGAAACTTTTGAGTGATCTCTACAGCTGACTTGACTTGGTCTGAAGATTGACCCACTATGAGCCAGTCGTCCAGACAGGGGAACAGCAAGATACCTCATCTCCTGAGAAAGGCCACCACTACTGCCAGACACTTGGTGAACACCCTTGGAGCAGATGTTAGGCCAAAAGGCATTGCTCTGAACTGGTAATGACCTGAGGGCAACTCGGACTTGAGGTACTTTCTGTGGGAATGTCTGATAGGTATGTGGAAATAGGCATCCTTGAGATCCAGGGAGGCTAGCCAGTCTCCTGGCCTCAGAGAGGGAAGAATTATTCCCAAAATCACCATTTTGAACTTTGGCTTTAGTATATGTTTGTTTGGGTATCTCAGATCTAGGATGGGTCGCCACTCCCCTGTCTTTTTGGGGGTAAGGAAGTATCTGGAATACAATCCTTTTCCCCTGTGACAATGAGGTACCTTCTCTACTGCTTGCAGAAGTAGTAGAGAGGAAACTTCTGCATCTGAGGCCTTTGTCTCCAAGGGAGAGGGAGGATTGAAGGACTTTGCTCTCATTTTTGGGAACTCTTTGAAACTGAGAGCAAGTCCCTGGCTCACTACTTCCAGGACCCATTTGTCTTAAGTGATAGACTTCCAAGCCTGGAAATAGTGAGCCAGCCTGCCCCCTGCTGGAACTGAGGAGGCGACCCTGACTAACCTCAGGGTGTCTGTTTGGCAGGGGGCTTGGACTGAGTGGAGGATGGAGTCCTGGTCATCCCCTTCTGCCTCTTCCCCTAAAGAACCTCCTCTGCTGGAAAGAAGAGGAGGAGGCCTGGGCTTGGTAAAAAGGTCTGCCCCTGCCAGCCCTAGATTGCTGCTTCTGAGGAGCGGCCTGCTTCTCTTTGGCTGCAGCATTCCTGTAGGTGGTCCTGTACTCATCCATCTTTTTCATGCAAGTCTCTGTTTGCTCCCCAAACAGACAGTTACCAGTAACAGGAAAATCCATGGCTTTAGTCTGGGTATCCTGTGACAGACTGGTACATCTGAGCCAAGCAAATCTCCTCATGGAGACAAGTGTAGCCATGACCCTGGAATGAATATCATTCAAGTCCACAGCCACATGGAATTTTACTTTGGATGCCTCAATACCATCCGCAGCCACCTGCTCAAGTTCCTTGGCCAACTGGGGAGGGGCATTCTTAGCCAGCTCCAGAACCGTAACCCACATAGATTTCTGGTATCTGGCTGTATATGTCAAGTAATTAGCTTGCCTGAGCCCCAAAGAGGAAGCCAAGTACTGTTTCTTGGCCATGGCATTCACTTTCCTGGAATCCTTATCTGGGGGATGAGAAGCCAGGGGAATATTAGCCTTGTCACAGGCTGCAGCTTGCATTACCCCAACATGACTGCAATGATCTGTGAGGCATTCTATCCCAGGACCTGACAAGTTATACCTCCTGTCCATTTTTTTATCCAAAGGAGGTACAGATGTTGGAAACTGCAGAATTTGTTGTGTCTGTTTCCCCAGTGATTTATGTAAAGGGATAGACACTCTTTTTGACTCTGGGACATCCATCATTTCAACATAGTCAGGTTTCTCCTGATCCTGTTCAGCCTCTTCCACTGGTAGCTGAAGAGTATCAGCCACTTTTTGTAGAACAAGAAATGGGAGGGGGACTCAAAGTCTGGGAAGAGATACATTAGAAGGCCTGTCTGGGGAGAAGTCAGGCTCTACTGGCTCATCTAGGCCTTCATATTCCTCTTCTTTATAGTCGTCTTCTCCTTCCCAATTGCCTTCATAAAATGCTTCAGGATCAATTTCAGAAGCAACAGTTTCCGACCAAACTGATCATCTGAGTCAGTGTCGGTTCGGTTGGAACCAGGCAAAGTGATTGAACAATAGTAATCGCTTTAGCAATTTCTTCAGCGGTTGGAACATGGGAACTGAACCAACTGACTTGCGCTTTCTCTTAGATGGAGAAGACTTCGCAGAGCCTTGCCCGAGGAGGTATCGTCAAGGTTAGTGGGAACCCCCTCAGGTTTGGTCGGAACTGAACCGGGCTGGCCATCCGGATCAGTTGACTTCTCAGCCTCGCTTTCCTTCAGCCTAATTAAACATTTATCCAAAGTGACTTTGAGAAAGTTTCTGCATATCTGGCAGTCTTCTCTGAGGTGGTCAAACCCCAGACAGTAAACACAGACGAGGTGGGGATCAGCCTCAGCAAAGGCCTCCCCATACTCGGTGCAATGCTGAAACCCAGTGGGACCGGTTTTCTTTTTGGGTTTCTCACACATGCCAGAATAGTAAAAGTTACCCTTAACAGCGTTTAAGCCAGGCAACTACAAGACCTATCAGTTCTAATCGTGTCACGAGTTGGTTAAAAAACAAAGACAACTGTCAGTTTTTTTAGGAACCGATAGGTACCGGAAACCACAAATTACAGAACAGAACACAAGAAAAAAATCAACACAGAATTTGTTCCGGTTCACAACCAGACTGACCAGGAGAAAACCGACCAAAAAACAATCTCTACTAACAAAACTCTAACTACCTACTAGTTACACTTACTGTACCGTAGACAGAGATCTGAATACCAAATAAAGTAAGAAAAGCAGTTGAAAACCGACCTATTTTTACATAAACTGAAGCGAAGGAGAGAATCTCCAGAGCAACTTTACAGTTAGGCAGAGTAAAAGAATCTGATGGTTACACTGAGGAGTACCAGGGACAGAGGTTTGAAAACCGAGCTCAACATTCTATGCCTCGGCACAGAGTTAACCATTTACTCTCCGGAGCAGTTCAAGTACTGGGGCTAACTGCATACAGTCAGAATACAGTAAGACTTCATGTTGCATGGACCACATAGCGTAAAAAAAAAACTGTTCCCATAAGGCTCACACTGCCGACAAGAGTGAGGATGAGAAACGTAGCTCAAGTGTCAGAGGAGAGAGAGTCTACTCACAATCAAGAGCATTCTGACTTGCACAGAATTTAACCCAGCTGTAATAACTGCTCCAGTGCTGTCATGCTGCCCAGTTCACTCCTGTCTGCCTTCTAAGGTTGAAGTCCTCCACTACTAGAGTTTGACTGCCACACTATTTCTTCCCCAATCATCATGATTTACGTTTAAATTGGCAGCCTACTGTGTTGTCTCGCTATCTCCCCTACAAACTCTAATGCCTGCAAAAATGACTACGCTCCAGAAAAATTTTTTCCTGCACGGCTGCGCTGTCACAGTGGTCCCCTGTTATTTTGAATATAAATCCGCCCTGCTGACTAATCGTGGCTGACAGTCACATGAAGGTACGCAAAAAGCTGCTAGCCAAGGTCATGGCACAGCATGTTGGCTCTGTTTACCAAACTTAAATATCTGACTAGCTCTGACGTGAGCATTTTTAACTGGCCTTAGTCAGTCTTCCAGTTCAATAAATCATTTGGGATAAACATGGCATTCACGGGGATCTCAGGAGAACATGTTGCTCTCACATGAAACTTGGAGAACATCTAGCAAGTTCAATATTCCACAGCAGTGCAGATGGACTACTTGGTGTAAAAAATCTTGGTAACATGTTATTTAGAGTATTTAAACAAAATGTACAACATTTTTTTTTAATCTTCTTTATAATAGCAATAAGGTACTCCCAGCAGATTATGTTAATGTTCAGTTAATCACCCCCTGCACCTCGTCCCACGTTACACCACCAGGCGGTGATTGACAGAACATTAAACATGACTCCTGATCGTACCTTATTGCTTAATTAAGTGCCTGCAGCAGTGGTGGCTGTGCAGGGTCCAAGAGTACTGCAGAATGCATCATCCTAGGGGCCAGAGTTTTTTTCCCCTTTTTCTGTTCTTCTAGGGCAGCAGGGGCTTTCTTTTTAAAGTTCATTTTTACTTTTACTGACACACAGTACAGCATGTAAATCGTAGGCAGACATTTTCAAACTATGCAGACTCATCAAAAGTGATACAAAGCATATAGTATTTTGACAGTTAGGAACCTCAATGCCCCAAAATCCTGGTACTTCATTGGAGGGTTCCCCTTACTTAAGCAATAATCCACGACAGGGTATGGGTTATGTTGGGATTTACTCACGCCTGGTGTGATGTGGTCACGAGCAGTCAAGTGACCAAATTCACACCAGGCATGAGTAATCCCAGCATAACCCACATCCTGGAGTGGATTCATGCATTTATACAATGTCCCCCTATAATTAAAAAAAAAACAGAAAGAAAGAAACACAGTTTGCCAGTTTAAATATTTTTTTCTTTAATTTATTCTTACATCAGAAAAAAATAGTTCTCTGCTACTACTGATGCATTCCCTGGTACTGCAGCTGCCTTGAATGGGGAACTGAGTTTTTTTTTGTTAAATTTTGTATGTGTATGACACAGAGACAACTGAATGGCAGAGGAATGCAGCATGACTGTCAGCACCCATCAGTCCCATTCACTGATATTGTAGGTGCCCTGGAATCAAGAGCTGACATTTATTTTTCTTGGTCATTTTTTATCCTCCTCTGTTGCTGTGGCCCCCTACACCACAGGAGGGAGCCCCCAACACCATCCCCTGGCGTCCACCAGCCGGCATGACCCTTACCTCCAGGGCTTCCCCTCCCACCCCAGTGGGGCCAGCGGGGCTCCCCTGCCCCCCGCCGAAGACTGGATCCAGTGTGGCCAGTGCCATGGCTATCCAGGAGCTGGACCTGTGAGGCGCCTACCCATCATGCTCAGCAGCAACTGTTTCTCCATTTTCTACCCTTCGGAGATGGAGTGTGCAATGATGCCAGCGGTAGCAGCGCACAAGCTCCCATATGTACTTCTCCAGGCGTCTTCCCCATCTCTGCCCACATTGACAGTGTCAGCTTACTGCCCCCAGGCTCCACTAGGGGCCAGTCATACGCCAACCACTGGTACCCCCCCCCCGGGAGAAGGAGAGCAGTCCCTGGGACGCTCAATCCTTCTCCTCCCCTGCCGATTCCCGGTGGCCCGTGCTCATTCCTGAAAACGGGTCGCCGGCATGGCATCCAGCGCCTTTTTTTACATTTGTACACTGGTAGTGAGAGCCATAGTGAAGTGTGGGTGAGAGCTCCTTAGGCCACTTTGGGAGTTTCCTGCAGCGGGTTAAAAAAAAGAAAGTGAGTAAGTTACCTTACCGTCCAGGAAGGCGGCAGTTTTATACCCTTACTTGGCTGCTTTTCTTTTTTTCCAAGTTATCACGAGAGTGCCAGTTAAACACCATGCAGGGCACTCAGAATGAGCATGAATGGTGGAAATGGCAGGTGAATGCAAGAATCTGTAAACAGCTGCTGGAGCTCCGAGTGAGCATGTGGCATGGGGGTGCTTGCACCATCACCCTTCATTTACTCAGATATATTAACAGTTTCATGAATTTTCAAGTGGCAAAAGTGTTTCTTTTTTAAAAACGAAGCCTAAAACAGACAAATATTGCCCGAAAAGCCCAGCTGCAATATTGGGCATGTGCCTACACATATGCACGTGTGCATGCCCAGTGTCGCGACTGGGATTTTCACGAAAGATTTCTCTATGTTTTAGTCTCATTTTTAAAAAGAAACACTTTTCTCGCTTGAAAATCCTCAAAACTGTTTAAATATATGATTAAATGAAGGGTGCTGGTGCGGAGCCGAGCACAACGCTCCCGGGGCTTCAGTGTTGTGGCAGCTGGCATGCTGTCACTCTGGAAATTCATAAACAGTTTAGATTTTCAGGGGAAATATTGATTTTTAGGTGATGGGCTGATGAGCATGGCTGGATCTTTATCTGTGAGTTATAGTGAGATTTACTCACAGGTAAAAGATCCAGCCAGCCAATTAGCTTTTTACTTTTAAAAGTCCCACTGTATAATGATATATCCATACACTGTCCAACATGTACTGTAAAATGCCAAACACTGCCATGAGCGGGAGTTAATAAAACATAGATTATTTAAAAAAAATAATTCTCCCTGCTTTAGAATGGAAAGGTTAATTCACCTTACCCTACATAGCTTGTAAATAACTCCAGGCAACTATTCAGAAAACTTGCAGATGAAAAACTTGGCAGAGTAAACTAGACTGCGCACTTAACTACTAGTCTTGCTCATAAAAAAAAAAAAAAAAAAAAAAAAAATCATATTCAGGCTAAAACGTGAATTGTTATTGTATGTAAAAAGAAGCCGCTCCTGCCAAAAGTTAAGAACTTTCATGTGTAGAGCAGATTACGGTATTAAAAAGATAACTCAGTACAAATCTAACCCCATGTCCTCAGTCCGACTCATACAGTGCACAGCACATTTGCATGTACCTTTATGGACTAGAGTCTCAAAGCTGGCACACTAATTTTAAAATTTAAACATGAATTAAAACTTGTAACTTTATAGTCTCCTAGGGAACTTCAGAATGTCCCTGTGCCTGCTGCACGGCGTTCAATTGTAGCGGGAAAGTCTCTTCCTGTGGCTGATCTGCACAGTGTAAGTAAACCAGGTTGTGGTGAGAAAACGCAGTCCAGAGGTGGGAGGAATCGCCTTTGAAACTTCACAAAGCCACGAGGCTTTGCCATCTTGCTTCCTGTGTCACGCAGTGTTCACGGCTAAGAAACGTTACACAGAAATATGCTAAGCAATATTTCAAAAATCCTGTGCGTTGGGACTGCTACACAAAAGACTATTCCTTCACAAAAAAATCTTTATCCATGAGTGTATTAAAAACAGGCAGTTTATACCTCCAATGGCAGTTAACAGTCGTAGGTTGTAGATCCAGCTTTAACTATCTCCTTCCCCCCTTTTCCATCCTGTTGCTGAAGTTCTTTCTCTCTGTTTTCAAGCGGTCTGGTTGCTTCTTTTGGGTTGAAAAACTGGTTAAGTTGTACTACCGTAAGCAATCTTTAAGCTTGCTGGCATAAGCAACAGGTGGTGAACCCAAGCTGTCATAATTGAGAGCGCCCCATATCTTGAAGAGGCTGCTGCATAGCTTTGCTATTTCCTGGCTCCCTCTCCTCCAGCACTCGCCTGCTTATTCGGTCACACCACTCCGAAGTTTTAAGGTTTGTAGTAGCAAATTTTATAACCTCCGATTCCTCTCGAAGTCGTGCTTTTAATACTGTCAAGTTTCTCCTATTATTGGCACTTTAAAAGAGATTTTTACTGATTTCAGCCTTTGCAGTCTTCAAAGCAGTCAGGAGCTGCTGCTCCTCCAGGCACCAGGGGCATTAGTTGCACACATATGCTGCTGTGTCACATTGCTCAAAGCCAGCTAATATCTTCTGACCCAAGCTGCCACTGCCTGCACCCTTGGTCAATCAGGTGGAACGTGGCAGTTCTGTACTGGAGTTGATCTCCCTCCCTCGAGAAGGAGAGTGTCCTCCAGGATGTTCGAATCCCCCCCCCCATGAAATAAGATCGTTTCTGAACCTGGAACACCTGTGTCGCCAACGGGCAGGCACCATTGCCTGTGATACTTGAGCTGACAAGCCAAAGTGCATTTTGTGTCAGAGACATGGAACCCCTTTCGTTTTTCCATATACATTTTTCTCCCAGGAAGGATGGCTCTGGAGGGCTTTCAGCCCTGTCCCTGAATCCCCCACCTGGTATCCACCATCCTGACTGACCACCCTAGGATGGAGGTCATATGGCAATTTGTCAGCGGGGGGCAGGCTGGCACAGCATCACTAATCTGGAGCCTTCCCTTTTCCCCTCCCCGTTTCCCATGCTGGGGCACACATGCTATGGAGTCCCGTAGCCCTCCCTTCCACTGCCCTCCTAGACCCGCACTACCACCTGGCCTCCAGTCATTCGGCAGAGTGCGCAGGTCCTCCACCCCAGGAAAGGAAAGCGCTATCGGGCACTTAATCCTTTCCCTCACCAGCCAACCCCCAGTAACCTGCGCTCACCACTGAACATGGGTCGCTTGCGTAGCAGGAGGTAAGACACTAGCTCCTCAGTCCTCTGCACCACTGGGCCAGTTTCATGGAACCCCTTTCGACCATCGGATAACTGGAGTAAAAAAGTGATCTGCTACACAAAATGTTGTGTTCTGCCACACAGCTCTAAATCCTTGGTTGGTTTTAAAGCATGCCATTACTGTGATGGTCCAGCTATGTGGCAGCACTGCATTTCATGGCCATCTGAGAGACCAGGGTTCATGTGTGAGCCTTAGATTACTACACTGGAGCAAGTAGGGGGCAGCAGCCCCCCCCCACATTCATGCTCCCCTTTCTGGCCTACCTTGGAACGGTACTGGGGTAAGTCATGTGGGCTGCAGCCCTACCAGCAGGTTGCAACCATGGTGGCACAAATACAAACCAGCCACTAAAGAATAAGGCAGACCCGTGGAAAAAACAAATCGACAGGTACCTAATTCATGAGTAACTGCAAAATCAAATGGCACTGCCAGACTGAAAAAATAAATAATTAAAAAAATGATTTATTGCATTTAGCATATCCCAAATACTTCATACAGGGCCAAATTTACAATTTAGTAATAATAAAAAAAAAAAAATGTAAACAGCATTGTTTATGCTCCATTTAAGGTCATGCTGAAATTCATGACTTTTACATATCGGATCACTGCAGATTATAATGATTAAAATAGGGGCCGCCCGATGAATTGAGCAGCGCCATGCAATAGACCTGGGTTCACATTCTGAGCCTGGTTCGGCAAACATCAGGTGGCAAAAGCAGTGCTGAGTGTCCATCTTGTATGTCTCTTGGCTCACGGAGGGGAGAGGCTCCTGCTGTTACCCTATTGCCCCTCTGTTGGCTCAGGAGGCGAGAATCACGTGGACAGGAATGCATGGTTCAAGACAAGGGAGTGAAATCCTGCTGTCAAAGCAGGACATGGACACACAGCATGATACGGTGGCATTAAGTGTCCTGTAATGCTCCAACGAGTGTTAGTCAGAGTCTCCCAGATCCCAGCCCACTTCTGATTAGCCACAGAGGTCTCCTGTCTTTGGCCATGCCCCAGTTGGAGAGGAGGGGGCATGACGTAGAAACAATGGCAATGTGCTCAGGCAGATGACGTTGCCATGCTTTCCCCGCCCAGCTGTGGTACCTGGACCTTTGGATTTTCTGCTTCCCTCCTCAAAAGTTCAGAAAGTTCTGGCCAGTTGTGCTTCTGGCAGGCCTAGCCCAGAGGGATGAATCTGCCAGTGGTGAGCAGGAGGCGCCAGCAGGAACACAGATTAGGGAATGAAACTATAAATCTGTTTCAATTCCAAAATTGAAATGAGGAAGGACTGTTACTGTGTAAAACAAACTCCTTGGCTCAAAGTGCATAAATATACAGCAAATAAAGTGTAACAATGCAACAGTTAATTAGGAAACATGGGCCTGGACGCCTGTTGGAGATGTTCCATCCTACATCAAAGTTGCTGGGTTCCCGTATTGAATTTTTCACATCCCTACCCCTGCAGTCCAGGACAGCATAAGGGTCAGACAGTTGGTATCTGGGGTCAGTGGTGTGGAATTCTGGGCTTATAGATTGACCAAAGTAGAGTCTAGCATGCTGAGTAGAGGGGAAAATAAAACAATGAAAAATCTAACTCCTGTTTAAGCAGCACAAAGGATGATTTTCGAACTGGAGTACAAATTGTTCCAAAGTACCTGCTGTTCCACATCTGAAGTTAGTTTTAGTAGGGGATCCCCGAAATTCACACTGAGGATTAGCAGACAGGCCAATGAAGCAGCCCTCAAGACCAGCATAGCGGAAGAGAAGACATCAAGATAACACATATGGGGCCTCTCAGAATACAGGAACTGGTGCACAAAGAGTGGTCAGCCAAATACACTGGAACTAAACGAAAAAGTGTATGCACGCACGCACACACACACACCAAGTGGTGAATAATTCAAAGCATCAGCTTTGTAAGTCCAAACTCCAATTCATTTATTAAAGAAAGGGACACTGCCAATCTTTTTGCATCATTTTACTTCTAGTTAAAAACCTACTGCTTACCTTCTTTAAAATTCATTGATGTTGCTGGTTGTTATATTTACTGTCTTTCTTAGAATTGAAATGCATGTAAATGGTATAGTTGTACCTAACCATGTTTGGTTTCAAATCCTTGCTCTACTCTTAATTTACACTTCCTGAACATCAGGAACACTCCCAAACAGTGCACCCACTCATGATGCACTGTATCCTCTCCTCCTACTACATAATGAGTGGCGAGAATGTGATGGGGTGTTCCCAAGTCCAGGAAAGGAGCAGTGAGAGTTGATCAAGGAATGTAAACAAGCATGTTTTTGTGTGGTAACACCAGTATGGTGGGCAGTCTGTTTTTCACTTTTTAAAAGAAATAAGAAATCAGAATCAAACTCCTAGCTACATCAACAATCTCTACAGAATGTGAACAATTATACACATGCTTTTTAAACTAGACACTCTTTGAGGCGCAAGGGGGTTGACAGTGTCCTTTTAAATCTGTGAAGCAAATACAGCATGCAGCTTCACAGACAGAAATACTGGTGAATAAATTACACCAAATGATGCAATGTGGTACTCACAGACTCAGTGGTCCAAGAACCCCAGCACTTTGACTCACTCAGAGTCTTAATTAGGGTGCTGTTTGGTGTAATCCATTCACTGTTATTCACTTGAATAACCTAACATCAATAAATGAACTGGCATTTGGACTACTAGACCCCATTGTTTTTAATTCAAAGTTTATTCTTTTCTCAGGAGCAGCAACAAGTTATAGCACTGGTCATTATGATCAGTCTGTACATATCATTAATATGTGCATTTCCATATTAGTTTAGTGCTTACATTCAAGTCAGATGTTAGAGAGTGGGTCCGTTACTGGACTAAAAAGAGTACACAAAGTAGTTTAGAACTTCGACACGCTATGTCACCCTATTAGAAGAGCACAGCCTTTACAGCTCAGGAGTGTCTATATTTTTATTACCTATGGTATAATATCTATGCAACAGTCTATAACCCAAATTATCCAACTAGTCCAGAAATTAATAAATTAATATAACCCAAACTATCCAACTAGTCCAGAAATTATTAAACTTATCTGACTGTCATAAGCCTGCAGTAAGTTTTCCCTAGACACAATTTTGTGAATTAGTCACCACTTGGTGAGTGTGCATACATTTTTGGTATAGTTCGAATAGGCATCAAGGCCCTGTGGGGTCAAGGAAAGAAACAGTTTCTCAAAAACAATTTACAATCATTAAAAAAATATCACATTAGTTAAAGTTAGTTAAGCTTGTTTCGATATATACAACTCCAATAACCCCCCTCCCAGAAAAGAAAGGAAATTGCATTGCTCAAGCATGGGGTGATGAAGTCAAGAAAGAAGTATGGAGTACAGCGTTCCTGTTGGCTTTAGTAGCTAGGAAACACCAAGCTGAAAGTCGTCATGGCCCACAGAAACTAAACAGTGGAGGTCCTGTGTAATGAATGGCTGTCAGAGAGTTAGCAGCCCTGAAAATGCAGTAAGTATCAGCTGTCAAGATAAGGGACTGGAGCTGCAACACGTCTGTTTACAGTAGTGGCTACCTGAAGGTACATAAAAACAGGTTTGGAAACACCTAGGAACTGGTGATTTGATCTGGAGATTTACAGGCTTGTGGAGGTCTAATTACAGCCATGTTATAGGCAGGTAACTCACTGCTTCCTGGTTCACTGAGGTTCCCTTAACATTACTGAAAAGGGGGACAGGGGTGTATGGGGAAGAGCTTTGTGGTGACAGCAAGTTAAGAGTTTCTGCATGGGTGCCAGAAAAGTGGGGGTGCTGAAGTTTGAAAGGGCACAGGGTAAAAGCAATAGTTTGTGCAAGCAAAGGGGCACTTTGAATGCTCCTGGGTAAAAGAGGGGGTGCTACAGCCCCCTGCACCCATAGGTTCCAGTACCTGTGTGTTTCTGGCAGACTGCAGCCCTGTTAACAAAAAGGGGGAACAGAGAAGGCAATAAACCTCTGACTTAGGCTAGTAAGCAAAGGCAAGAGGAAAAAAAGACTGCCGAAGTTCTAAAAGGAGGTGGCTGGGAAGGTAAGGGCAAAAAAGAACAGGTTACTCACCTGTAACAGTAGTTCTAGGAGTGGTATATGTTGTTCATCCACACACTCTGGCATGTCCCTTTCCCCTTTAAACTTGCTGGAAGTCTTCAAGCTGGTTCCTCCCACTCACCCAGGTGGTAAATACCTCAGCTGCACCCCATGACGTCAGATCTTAGCCCACTGGAAGCAAGGCTGTGCGCCTAAAGCCGGGGAGGTCGGGTGGGTGCATGTGGATGAACAACATATACCACTCCTAGAACTACTGTTACAGGTGAGTAACCTGTTCTTCTAGGAGCGTGGATATGTTGTTCATCCACACTCTCTGGCATACTCCAAGCAGTTCTCTGGGAGGAGGGAGGCAAGGCGCACAACCCCTACTTGGGAAATAGAGACTGGACAACCCAGGCCCCAAAACCAGCATCCCGGTGTGACTCCAGGTCGATGTGGTAGTGGGTAATGAAGGTGTTTGCTGACTTCCAGGTAGCAGCACGACAGATTTCCAGGATAGGGATGTCCCTGGAAGCAGCCATCGATGCAGCAGTATGGCAGGTAGAATAAGCCCTTATCCCTCTGGGAGGCTCCTTGCCCGCCAACTTATGAGACAGACTTATGCATGATGTAATCCATCTCGCAGTGGTCCGTTTGGCTGCAGGTCTGCCAGAAGCTGCTTCAGCGTAGGCGACAAACAGCTGGCGAACCTCTCCCCAAATTTCCGTCGTCCTCTCCTTATAACTGGAGCGAGTACGTCCGAGGTCCAGAGTATAGAGCCTGTACTTGGCATCCGAGGTGTAGTTAGGGTAGTATACCGGCAGAGTCAACACCTGGTTATGGTGAAATTGAAACCACCTTAGGAAGGAATTTCGGGTAGGGGCACAGGACAACTTTGTCCCTGTGGAAGACCAGATAAGGGGAGTCCACCAAAAGTGCCTGGAGTTTCCCTGTCCTTCTGGCTGATGTGAAAGCCACCAGGAAGGCCGTCTTCCACGACAAGTGAGAGCTCACACTTGTGCATGGGCTCGAATGGCTTGCCCATGAGCTTTGCCAAAACCAGCAAGAGATCCCACAGAGGTGGAGGTTCATGCACCGGAGGGGATATGTGATCCAGGCCTTTGAAGAGGCGCCCGACCACTGTCTCCTGAGCCAAAGTTGGCTGACCGGCCTGCGTCTGGCAAGCCAAAATGGCTGCCAGGTGCACCCTAAGGGTCGATGATTGTAGACCCACTTTGGAGAGAGACCAAAGGTAGTCTAGAATGTTAGCCACAGAGCAAGATAAGGGGTCCAGACTCTTATCCTGACACCAAATGGAAAACCTTTTCCATTTGAAGGCATAACATTTCCTGGTCAATTCCTTACGAGATGCCTCCACCATGGTGAAGACATCCTCGGAAAGACCCAGAGCCTGGAACACTAGCCACTCAGATACTAGGCTGTGAGGTGCAGGGACTGAAGGCCCAGATGGAATACCTTCCACTGGTTCAATGATATCAGGTCCAGGTGTGTGCAAAGTCGCTCCGGGGGCCTACAGCTGAGGCTGAGGAGATCTGGGTACCAGAACTGGAGCGGCCAATCTGGGGCTACCAGGATCACTTTCGCCTTGTCCCGCCTCACCTTGAGAAACACCTTGTGGGTCAAGGGAAATGGAGGAAAGGTGTAGAGCCCTGCTGAGGGGGGCAGGCATGGTACAGTCTCAGCTTGGTGTTTTCCCTGGAGACAAACAGGTCTACCAACGGTTTGCCCCAATAGGAGAACAGATTGTAAGCTACCTCTGGATGGAGTGACCACTCGTGGGATGTCTGGCCTATGCGGCTGAGAGCATCCGCCAGTTGGTTTGAAGCTCCTGCCACATGGATGGCTAGGAGATCCGCCTGCAACCCACTTACGAGGGTCCAGATGCGGAGCGCCCCCTTGCACAGCAGACGGGAGTGCATGCCGCCCTGTTTGTTGAGGTAGTACATGGTCGTGGTATTGTTCGTCTGGACTTGAACCACTTGACCCCGGAGCTGAAGAGCAAAAGCTGACAGTGCCAGTCTGACTGCTCTGAGCTCCAACAGGCTGATGTGGCATCGGGACTCCTCGGGGGTCCAGAACCCGTGGGCCCTGCTGTCCCCCATGTGGGCTCCCCAGCCCATGAGAGAGGCATCGGTCGTCAGGATGACCATCGGCTCTGGGCAGACAAATGGGATACCTTCCTGTAAACGTTCTGGGGCGGTCCACCATTGGAGAGCGTCCCACATCTTCTGGGTTACAGTGATCAGCTGGTCAAATTGACCATGGTGCTGAGTCCACTTGGTGGCTAGCTTCCACTGGAGGGGACGCATATGCCACCTGGCCCAATGGACCACTGAGGTGCATGCTGCCATGTAACCCAGAAGGCGCAGAAAGTCCCGGGCAGGGCGCAAGTGCCCAACCAGAAATGATCAGGCAAAGGAGGAAAGAACCTCCGCCCTGTCCGCCAGGAGACGAGCTCTGCCCCGATGAAGCCCATTACCAGAGAGGGCACAAGTTCCGACTTGGCCTCATTGATCAAGAGGCCGAGCTGGGAGCAGGTTCAGAGGGCCAGATCCTTGGACCTCTCCACCTCCTGAAGGGAGGAACCTGCCAAGAGCCAGTCATCGAGATAAGGGTATATCCGAACTCCTTGATACCAAAGATGGGCCGCCACCACTGCAATGCACTTGGTGAAGACCTGAGGGGCCGATGACAGGCCTAACGGCATGGCTTGGAACTCGTACAGGGTCCCCTTGACCCTGAAGCGGAGCAACCGCTGGTGGGACGGATGGATTGGGATGTGAAAGAACACATCCTGTAGGTCCAGTGAACAGAACCACATGTTTTGCTCCAGGGATGGTATGATCTGGTTCAGAGTTACCATCCGGAAGGTGCGAGACCTGAGATATTGATTCAGGTCGTGGAGATCAAGGTTGGGGCGCCAACCCCCTGTCTGCTAGGGCATCAAGAAGTACCTGGACATGAAGCCTGGGTCTGTAGGAGGATCTGGCACTGGAGCTACTGCCTCCTTGCGGAGGAGCTGAGCAATGCCGTCTCGAAAGGCCAACTGAGTGCCAGCCGAGATCCTTTTCTCACGAGGGGCGCGGGCTCGGCTGGGAGGGTACTGCTCGAATTCCAGAGGCAGTCCATGATGACCACTTCCAGAACCCACCTGTCTGAAGTGATACCGGACCAGGCGGAAAGAAAGTGGTGGAGCCAGCCCCCCACAGGAGGACCCAGAGCTGGCGTGACGGGTGTAGGGGTGGCAACCCCCGACCTGTCACTGAGCAGGCTTAGAGGAGGAGGGCACCTCATCCTCCTTTACGGGGCTGTTGGGGACCCTGCTTGGGCCTGGGGCACCAAGCTTGAGTCTGCTACTGTTGCTGGCCTCCTTGAAAGGAGAGCTGTCTAACCGAAGGGGAAGAGTGCCGAAAAGGCTTTTTCTTGTGCTTCTGTTGGTTCTTGCCCGAAGAACCCTTCACAGAGGTAGCATCCAAGGTGGCACTGGACTGCTCTAAGCGCTGGAGGTGACCAGCCACTCTTGGACCGAAGAGATCGGTGCCTAGGAAGGGCACGTCAGCTAACTTGTGCTGAGTATCCACCGGAAAGGAGGATAACCTCAGCCAGGCCCTGCGGTGAGTGGCCACTGCGGTTGCTAAGGAGCAGGCACAGGAATCTCCAATGTCCAGGGCCGTCTGGAGCTGCTGTTTTGCAACAGCACAGCCCTGGTCACAGACTTGCTTCACAGTGGTCTGCATGTCTGCTGGGAGATGAGGGAGGACTTCATCTAATGACCCTAAGAGGACGTGAGAGAAGTGTGCCATGATAACAGCTGAACTGGCCTGATGAAGGCCTAAGGAGGAGGCCGCATATTTATTTATTTTATTTAGTTAGTTTGTGTTGACTGGGTAAGTACACTAGACGAATCCTGCCTATTTTCAGGTACGACCCAGGGAAGGGGGATACAGATGAATGTCAACTGACCTTGAACCAGATTAAGCTGTTGGTGGTATTTTTAGTGAATGAGGGAAATTTGAACAGGACACCGGGGAAATTCCCTACTCGATGGAAGGGGAAGCTGCTGTCCTACGGAACAGATGGTAGTCTGGGTCTGGATGTCGGATGAAGAGGTTGTTTATTCAAGGCAGCTGGTGGTTTTATCCCTGACCATGGCTATGAATTCCTGAGAAGATACCGAGAGGTCTGAAATGGTTTGTGATGCTGTTTTAGCAAGCCCGCTTTATGCACCTCTTGCATTGGAGGTGGTGGAGACAGCGAATGAATCGCCTCAACGAGTGCAGACCCAGATTGTAATGGAGCACCTTCGGAAAGAGAGTTTGCCTGTACAGGTGGTTTCACTGGCAGTGCTGGAGTTTGTCAGCGAGCGTCTGACAGGAGTGAAGTTTCGGTGTCAGTAGCATCTGACGCATCTGAGGGGAACGCCGCAGGAATGCAGAATCAAGCTACTGTTTTGGATCGAGATGAACCCTTTCTAGAAGCAGAATGGTTGAAGGAATCATCTCTCTCTAGGGCACGATGGGTGCAGCAAGCTGATGGTCACTGGATTCCTGATACAGAATGGATTACTTTTTCGGGCCCAACGGATGGTATTCCTTGGGCTTCTGTGGCAGGTACTGTTACTATTTCTGATGACCCTATTGATTTTGGACACTCTTCATGGGCCACAGGGATTTTAAGGGATGAGGGGTCTAATGTGGAGGTGGGGATGTGGGCTGTTGTGCCTGGACCCTCCGATCATTGTTCCCCGACCAGATCTCCCCCTCCCCAAAGACGGTAAATGTCCACGAGGCCCTTTTTTCTCAGATTTCTTTAAAGGTAACAAAGTGGAACAGGCTCCTCGGCGCAACGCAGTAAGACTGCGATATCGCAGTGGGCTTCAGGAGCACCCTGACAGGCTTTATGTAGCCTGGACATTATTGATTGCTTCTATGAACTTTCAGGCTGGAGATATTTTTGCCCTTACTAATATCAAGGGCAAAGACAACTCTGACATTAGTTTTAAAACCTTTAGAGGTTTGGACACCTTTTGGAGGAAATATGAGACTCAAATTAACTGCTTTATGGACACCCTTTTGGGTGATTCCCCTAACTAAACCCCTCTTTAAAATTGTTGTTGTTATGTTTAGAAATGAGGGTGTTAATGTGGGAGATATTCTTTTTTGTTTGAGGAAAAAATGTAATGTTTTGGGCCCTCCTGAAGCCATTATGGATTCAGAGGGTATCTGGACTAGGAATTGGGAGGTTTATAGTGAAACTGTGGATGATTGAGAATGAAGTTAAGCATATTCCTAACAGTTTCTTTTTGGGGAAAGATAGAGGGGTATGTTTTTACCCTGGACAACCGAAAGCTTACTACAAGTGTGGCAGTGGTAGACACCTTAGTAGTACCTGTGATAGGGTACGTTGTGCTTTGTGTGGGGACTACAATCATGACAGTGCTGTATGTAGGAATACATTTCGTTGTAACCTATGTGATGAGAAAGGCCATGTGTACCACCAGTGTCCCTGGGCAGGTCAAAATAGGCCTGGTGGGGGGGGGGTGTCAAGATCAAGCCGCTTGAAGGCCTTGGGGAGGGGAAGGCGGGGGCCTTGGTCTGACATCAAGTTGTGTGGATCGCCTCCACCTACGGTCGGTGAGACGCTGGAACCTAAATCACGGCTGTCAGCGATGAAAGGGGGTAGCGAAATGCAGCGCTCTCTTTTCACTGGTTGCACCAAATTGAATATGGAGCCTTATAGGCTAAGTTGGGGAGCGGTTAAAATAAATCAGAGGCTGAGAGCAGTTAAGAGAGCCAGTTGTGCAAGACGCAGCCGGTCGGGAGATGCGCTGAGGCATGTGTACAGCGACTCCCCTCTAAGGTCTCACTTTTTCCGCTGGATTGAGGAGCGGGGGAGGCGGGGATGTTAATGGTTGGGGGTTGGGGGGTGGAGAAGAGTCCGGGGCTATCCGGAGGTCCAGGAGAGCAGATGCAACCGGTCCCGCAGGTGTTGCTCTGGGTCCTCTGTTCCCCTCCAGTCGGCGGGTCTGTGGCCTATTCGAGGAGTGGGCTATGGCTTACTGGGGGGGTGCTCGGGCTGTCTTGCTGTCCATTGAATGGCTCGGCCTCACAGCCGAAGCGTGGCCGAGTCGGCCGGGGGGCGGTTTGGACAGGGAATCGGGGGCAGGTTGGGGGAATGTTTTCCTTAATGCTAGCAAATCCGGGGGTGAGCGGGGGAGGAACGTCTGGCAGAGAGAGCGGGCTTACTGTTCAGGGCCACACGTCTTCGCAGGGGAGATTCTTTGAATATGTGCGAAGACTTCCGCAGTACTTCTTTCCCTCAGGCAGCGACTTAGCACTTTTCAAAGGGAAACTTTTCCTAAACCTCGCTAATTAGGGGTAGGCTCGGGGTAGATGAAGGTCTGCTACATAGCGACAGGGGTTACTCCTTAGGTGGAGGATGCTTGGAGGGGCAGAACAGGTGGGCCTGCTTGGGGACCTTGATTTCATAGATGTCCTCGGGTGTGATAGGTCCCTTCCAATACAGCCAAAGCCCTAATGGGCCGGGGTGAAATCAGGATGGTTGGAATGGATGGAGGGAAATATTCACACTACTATGGATTGTGCCAAGACCTGGGATTATCTTTGGGGGGTAGTATCACCCATATTTAGGGATAGGTGTAGGCTGCTGTAATTGACATTATTGGGGGGGCAAGAGGTTGGTGTCCATGGTATGGCTCCAGATCCCTTTAAGTAATGAGGTTGGCTCAGGATTTGCTGCAGCACTGAAGCTATCATTGTGATGCTGGTAAGAGTCCTCACTCTGAAGGGCCGATCTGAGAGAGTAACTCGCCCAACTACACCTTGGATATTGAATTGGGGGATAAGATAGACAATGAACCTCAGATAGCCGGCTACTGTACTCAAGAGGTAAGCGGAGGCGGACGATGGTGGGTGATCACAGTGGGCCCGTGGGGTGGGACAAAGATGCTTGTAGGTGAACCTGAAGTCCCCTTAGAAAGTAAGGGCAGGCGCCTGTCTATAAAGCATGGTGGGGCCTGTTCAAGTGACGGACGGGCAGGTAAGTCCCGATTGGGTAACCCAGTATATAACAAGGTGGGCCTGCCGCTTTGGAAGGGAAGGTGCTGAGTGAGACAACCCATAAACGGAGCCTACTGTGGAATACCCGTCCAGGACACTGGGGAATCGGAAATAGACTTACTGGGGGTTAGGGAGGCTTAAAGCGCATGCAGCCCCTTAGGGGTGAGTGCGAATTTGGACAGACCCTCAATCTAACCTGCTGAGTCAAAACGCCCTCTTATAAACTGCCGGGAGGGACATCTGGGGGGCAGGCGGATATTGGGGTTAAAATAATTCGTATACCACTCATCGTTACAGTACACAAGATGAAATAGTTGGATTCGACTCTTCAAAATCCGGTGTCACCACCCCTTTCTTTATTCCACTCTCAGAATAGGCACTTTAGGTGTCAGGGGGGCATCACGCTTAGTGATGAAGCCTCAAGGCGTGGGCAGTTCCATGCCAGGGAATCTGTTCCAGTTTCCCACTGTTGGAAGTACCGGGTTTTTTTATTTCATGTTAATAGTTTGTTTGTTTGTGTGTTCCAATTCCACATGTTGGTGTGATTGTATTCAGTTAGGTATGACAGGTATTGAGCTGATAGATACTGATGGGATACAGAATGAAGAAAAGGGGAGGATCTTTCAGACCAGCGGGACCACCTATAAGTTACAATGACCAACATGCAGGTTAAATTATTGTCCCTGAACATTAATGGGATTACCTCTCAATAAAAGGTCACGAGTCCTGACATTTCTCCGTAGGAGTCAGGCGGGACTGATATACCTCCAGGAAACCCATCTGAGTTCTGGGGAACATCTCAAGCTCGCCAGGCTCAGTAGGGGAACACTATATAGCTCCTCAAGTAGATCAGGCAGGTGAAGGGGGGTTGCAATAATCATTCCAGCAGGTACTCCATTTCAACACCAACGCACCATAAGAGATACAGAGGGACGGTTGATAATAGTCCAAGGATCCCTGAACGGACGCTGGTTACCCTGGCTAACGCTTATTTCCCTCCTGGGACCCCGTCCCAATTGAATACTGATGGATAAAATCCTGCAAAATACAAAGGGCATGCTCTTGCTAGCGGGAGATTTTAACTTGACACAGAATGCTTCACTAGATTCCTCCAATCCTAAGGTATCTAAGCAAACGCCAGGGCAAAAGTTCTTTAGGAGATATGTTAGAGAGGTAGGATGGACCGACGTCTGGAGGCATTTACATCCTCGAACCAGGGATTACACACATTATTCAGCAGTACATAGGACTTACTCACGAATAGACCAAACATACACACAGGCTGAATTTTTGGACCGGGTGGGCGAGGCTCAAATAGGGGATATCTCTCTCTCAGACCATGCTCCCGTGTGGACAACCTGGGAGATGGGACTACAGCCAAAGAACTCCAGATGGAGACTCAACCCCTATTACCTACGCTCTGAAAAGTTTAGGGAGTTTTTAGTGGATAAATTAGCTGAGATACTGGAGCTCAATCCTCTGGCGGACTCGGCACCCGCAATGCATTGGGACACTATCAAAGCTGTCCTAAGAGGCCATATCATACAACACACTGCAGAACTAAACTGACGGAGAAAGGCCCGCAGGGCCACCCTAGAGGAGAACTTACACTTTCTCCAATATGCACATAAGTGTGGGGACACCTCCGTGCTGCCCCGGCTTCAGGAGGTTAAGGCTGAACTGGATCGTCTGGCCCTCCAACAGACTGAGCTAGCACTGACTTTCCTGAGGCAGAGATACTACGAGGTGGGACCTCGTGCCACTAGGCTGCTAGCGTATCAGGCCCGGAGGCAAAGGAAAGCCTCAACAATCACTTCCCTTAAACACCCGGTGGGGGGGGCCAGTCCCTAACTAAGATAAATGATATGGCAGCAGCATTTGCAAAGTATTATTCGGATCTTTATACCCCAGAACAGTCTCCCACTGTGTCACAAATTACGCAGTACCTTGGGAAAATAACCTTGCCTCGACTCGACCAAGTCCAAGCAGAATCCCTTACCTCAATCATAACGGAGCAAGAGATAGCTGAAGCAATCTCCTCAGCAAAAACTTTAAAATCTCCAGGTCCCGATGGCTACGGGAGTGAGTTCTATGGGGCTTTGAGGCAACAAGTATCCACTCAACTCCTTACTCTGTTTAATTCCATACTCGCGGGGGAGCTTCGTCCCCCATCATGGGCTCTCGCAACGATCTCTGTAGTTCCGAAGCCGGGGAAGAACCCACAGCATTGCAGCTCATACAGGCCTATCTCGGTCTTAAACTCAGATTATAAAATGCTCATGCATATATTAGCACGTCGGCTAGACAGGATTATGCCCATGTTAATAGATCAGGATCAGACAGGCTTTGTTAGAATGCGTTCAACAACAGATAACATCAAGCGTACGATGCATATTGTGCATAGTATGCAATCAGGAAATGTCCCAGCAGTCCTCATTAGTCTCGACGCTGAAAAAGCGTTCGACAGAGTGGCGTGGCCCCTTTCTATATAAAGTTCTGGAGAAACTTGGCTTTCCCAGCAGTATTATGGGGGTTTTGCAAAACATTTACACGGGCCCTCAGGCCTGCGTTAAGGTGGGGGGGCATCACTCGGAATACTTCCCACTCAGAAGGGGAACCAGACAAGGATGTCCATTATCGCCCCTTTTATTTGCAGCCTTTATAGAACCCCTAGTCCAGTACATTAGAGAAGCGCCGGATGTCACCGGTGTGAATATGGGAGGCGCAGAGCATCAAATAGCGTTATACGCAGACGATGTCTTGTTGTACCTCACAAACCCAGAACAATCCCTACCAACTATAAGGACACTCCTGGACCAGTATAGTCAAGTTTCCGTTATAAGTTGAACTTGTCAAAACAGAAATCCTGTCATTCCACTACCTTCCCTCGCAAGAGGTAAGCTCCATTTTCCCATGTAACTGGAATTTAACAAAATTAAAATATTTGGGGGTAATTATTACTAAAAATTTGCTGAATGCTTTCAAAATAACTATGGCCCTTACAGCTCAGCTCAGACGGACCTGGGGCCTGGGCGCGTGCCCCTCACATTAAGGCGTAGAATAGACCTAATAAGGATGGTAACATTGCCTAGGGCCCTGTACCTGTTCCAGAATGTCCCACTTTGCATAGAAAAAAAAAACATTTGTGGAGTGGAGCCGCCTTATCTCTAAGTTTATCTGGGGGGGCAGGAAGCCTCGTGTCCGAATGAGGATACTTAGCCTTCCTCGGGGGGAGGGAGGCTTGGCATTACCAGATCTGCAGCTGTATTATGGGGCTGCTATGATGACCCTTGTTATGGCTAGACAGAACGAGGTGGGGGAACCACATTGGTTACAAATTGAACAGTCCCTTATGCCAGATAAAGATTACCATCAGAACTTATATGCTTCTAGCCCCAGGCTTGATCCTCGGCTCCCTTCTGATCCGTGGCTCAGAGAGCTGGCAAGGCATGGCAACGAATTAAAAAAGGTCAATCCCTGTCTCCTTTCCTGGCTCTGATCCTGCCCAATTTCAAGGCTGGGGATTTCTCCCAACCGACTTGACCATGGATTCCAGATGTGGAGAGGTATGGGCTAAGATATCTTACACAGATAATGTCCCAGGGAGAAATATGGCCTTTTAATAGAGTACAAAGTAAGTTTAATATTCCAAATCGGGATGTTTACAGATTCCTACAGTTAAGGCACTATTGCCGAGGGCTCCCCAGGATTGCTCATAGCCCGGAGAGTTACCCTGCCTTGGTAGTAGTCCAGTCTCTGTTAAATACAGGGGCAGATAGGCTTCACTTAATCGCCCGTTACTACAAGGCCCTGAATAGTGAGGGAGTGATATACACACAGGGACCATACGAGCTCAATGGCAGGAAGAACTTGGTTCTCCTCTCACACAAGAGGACTGGCGAAGAGCATGCATTCTAGGGTCGCAAGCTCCCATCAATGCGGGAATTTCATGGAAGAATCTAATTAGATACTTCAGAACGCCAGTAATGACTAGTCACTACTGCAGTCAGCTTCAGCAGGGTGCTGGAGACAATGCGGAGAGAGCAGAGCTACACACACCCACATTATGTGGTCCTGCCCGAAACTCAAGCCCTTCATGGATCAATTGCAGAGACACTTGAGAGAGATATTTGACCCTCAGCTACAACTCACAGGGAGGGTATATCTTTTTCTTGATACTCCAAGGGGGTACAAAACCTCAAATATTAGATACCTCCTACATCTGCTGCTTACGGCGGCCAAAAAAGTAGTTACTAAGCTTTGGCTAACAGACAACCGGCCCACGATCCAGCAACGGTGGGAGGTCACTAGGCAGATTTATCAGATGGAGCAGATCACCCATGGGCTAAATCAATTAAAAGAGAAGTTCACTGATAGGTGGTCCCGCTGGTTAATATACTATATGAGGTATGATGACACCTTTATACCTTGAGGTAGTTGAGTAGGCCTGGAAAGCGATATCGCATTCATGGTAGAAGTGGCCACTGCTCTTGGAGTGAGAGTGGGCAATAAATGGACTATCTGAAATTAATACCTGCCGGGTACAGTCCTGCGGGCTGTCGACACTGGAGAGAGTGGGGATTGCTGATTGATTTGAGAGGCCTCACCAGGGCGTTATGCCCGCGGGTTTATTTGATCTCGGAGAGGGATAACTCGGAGGATGTTAAGGTAATAAGGATTCGATATCCCCTTATGAATTAATTATGAACATTAGCGTTATCAGATATCTATGTATTAGTCTCAAATCAATATTGTAAATCAATAATCCTGTCACTGTTTTCGTGTATGTATGTTTGTCGTAATATGAAAAATCTAAATAAAAATGAGATTTAAAAAAAAAAAAAATAGGCCTGGTGGTCCTGATAAAGACACCCTTATCAACCAAGCCCAGGATAGATGTAGGCCTCGTAGGCTTCCATCTACAGCTGAGGAGGACCCCCTGAGCCAGATGGTCTGACTGATATTGCTACTCTTCCTTCTGATCCTGGTAAACCTGACCAGGACCTTTCTAGGTATTGTTGCTTTTCAGGCTCTTCCTCCTACAGAATCTTCCTCCTCTACAACTTCTGAGGTAATACCAGTACTTTAACACCCTATACACACCCCTCCCCAGAGCTGAGTTTCATCTCCCAAAAAGGGTGACCAGGTCTGGGAGTAAAACTAAGGCCCATTCTGTGCCAGTTCTGCTACAGAACACTTTTCAGTTGTTCCAAGATGGAGATATTGGATCTGAATCCTATGTCTCTTCTAGATCAGAAGCAGTTTCCGAGATGGAGTGTGATGATGACAACACTATATCTGGGAGAGGGGTTAAAGAGAAAGTGAGTAGAAAGTGAAAAAAGGATAAGGAGTAAATTTTATTACCCCATTGTATGACTTCTTTACGCATCACATCCCTCAACGTCCGTAGTATTCAGAACTTTAAAAAAAGGGCTGCAGTTATATCCTTTTTCAAAGATGTTCCCACTGATATTATATTTTTGCAGGAAACAAGGTTACATTCTTTACAGTATGTCCTTCATACCAAAAAATTATGGCCCTGGGGAATTTCTTTCTGGATATTTGGAGAGGATGCTGCGGATGGGCTGGGGATATTATTCCACGATACTCATATTTCAGTAACAAAGATTGTGGATATTTTTCCCGGTCGAGCCTTTTTAGTGGATTGTTGTTGGCATGGCTTCTCTTTTCATTTGATTAACACCTATGCCCCACAAAGTAAAGCGGCTAGGGTTGATTTGTTTGGTTATATTAAACCGTTTCTTTTTACTGATAGACATGTGGTTTGGGGTGGGGATATGAATTGTGGTTTGGATCTAAAGTTTAAAGACACTCTGCAAAAGAAAATCTATTGTGACTCACATGCTCTTCAAGACACTTTACTATTTGCAGGCCTTAAGGATGCATATAGAATTTTACACCAGGATAAAGGGGCAACATTTTTCAGGAGTTCCTTGTCTACCAGGATTGATTTTGTTTTCATTTCCCAATTTTTGTACCCTCAGAAATTCAGACGTTCTTTTTCAGAATTTACTGATCATGTTTTATTATTTTGTGAGGTCTCCTTAAAAGATATTCCCCCTAAATTTCCTTCAGTCACAAGGAGGTGGAAATTAAATGCCTCTTTGTTGCGACATTCTGTGGTGAAACAGAAATTATCAGAATTATTGTTTTATAGAAAATCGGTGGCTGAACTGTATGATGATTGGATACATTGGTGGGTGGATACCAAAGCTGAATTTAGGAAATTTTTTAAAGACTTTAGTAAATTTAATGGGAATAAAGATTATTTGCATTATTTACAGTTACGGGATCAGTTCTATACCTTAATGTCTTTACCCAATGTTGCAGATAGTAGGATTCAATCCCAGTCCGCTATGCTTAAATCAAATATGTTTTCTTACCATTCTGCTAAAGCATCTTTTTTTAATGTTGAATTTCGATATGGTACAACTAAACAGCCATATTCTGATCCTTATGCAGCCTGTAAGGATACAGTATCTCATAAGGTCATGACTGGTTTTATGACAGTACTGGTAGTCTAAAAACTTCAGATGTAGAAATTTTAGATATTGTCCAGTCTCACTTGTTTCATTTTTTAGGTTCTAAATCTGTTTTTTTTGAAGGACTGGGGAACAGATATACCTTTTCTAATTCGTCAATTGGACTCTGCTTTATTAACTGAATTGGAAAGGCCTATCTCTGCTCTTGAAGTTAGGAAAGTTATTGCCAAATTGCAACCAGGGGTTTCTCCGGGTGTGGATGGCCTGACGCATGATTTTTATAAGCAAAATGTGGATGAATTAAGTATTATTCTATCTCATGTGTTTAATGCTTTAAATAAGACAAAAGAGGTTTTTGTGCAGGATTTTGTTACAGCACTAGTGTTTTTTATTTACAAATCAGGGGACAAATGTGATCTATGTAATTGGAGGCCTATAAGCCTTCTTAACACGGACTACAGCATTTTTTTCTTCCATTTTGTGTACTAGGCTACAAAGGGTGGTATCTGTGTTGCTCCATCCTGCACAAACTTGCTCTATTCCTGGTAGGAAAATTAAGCAAAATCTATTATTGTTGAGAGCTCTCACTGAGTTTGGCAGACAAAATAAGTTGTCGGGATTCCTATTAGCCTTGGATCAGCGAAAAGCTTTTGATACGTTTCACATGACTTTTTGTTCACTGTTCTGAAACAATATGGGATACCTACTCAATTTTTGACATGGATCATATTGTTGTATGAAAGTGCTTCTTTCTCTCCAATGATTAATGGACTAATAGGCACCAGTATTGCTTTGAGAAGGGGAGCTCAACAGGGTTGCCCTTTAAGCCCTCTACTTTTTACTTTTGTTTTGGATCCTTTGATTAGATGGATTGTTAATGATGAATTAGTTTGGGGGATTTCTCCATCTTTAGACATTACTCCCCCAAAAATTTCTGCCTATGCTGATGATATTTGCCTTATGGTACGGGATTCAGTGTCAGGTGCTAGAGCCGTACAAATTTTTAAAGGTTTCTCAGGATTCACGGGAGTGGAACTTAATTTTGATAAATGTATAGGCCTGCAATTAGGTTGGTGCACTCTGGTTTCCAGGCTTTGGACCTATAAATATAGTTTCTTCTCAGATTAAGATTTTAGGGGTGTATTTTGGGAATTATGATACTGCTTTTGTCAACTGGAATGATAAACTAGTGAGAGGAGAACGAAAGGTGCAGATTTGGAAATCTTGGACCCTTTCGAAAAAAAAGAGGGTTTTAATCATAAAAAAATTTCTTCTACCAATATTTTTATACATTAGTTATGTTTTTCCTATACCGACGCAACCTGAAACACGATTATTAAATTGTTTTTTTCAAATGCTTTGGGGTAGTAGATTAAACCCCATTAAGAGGGATTTCACTTATTTGTGAGTTTTTAATTTTTTTTTAGTTTTACCTTACATGATGGCCCAGGAGGTACGACGGACATATGGGCTGATTGGACTGATGAGTTTAGTGCCTTTTTTCAGTATTGGGGGGATTCGGGGGTTAAAAGGGTTAAAGGTTTACACATTCCTGAGTTTGCAGTTCCTAGTTTTAAGAAACTGAGATTATGGCATTTATCAAAAAATGAAGCCTTTTTAATGAATAGGAAGCAGATTTATCGTCGTATTACGGAAATGAACTTCACAGTTCAGGTAGATTTTCCCAAGTGTCGTCCATCTAACCTACAATTTGCTCTTACACTTTTGAGGGATCCCCGGGTTCCAGTCCATATGTGGGATGTGACTTGGTTATGTTGTTTTGGTAGATTGGGGGTACGAGGGAATTGGAAACACAAGGTTGTAGAAGAGAGGGATTATTTACGGCCAGGGTGTCGAGGTTTGTTAGACTCTTTAGATCATTTTTTTTTTTTTTTTAATCAGTTGTCAGTATATTACCCTTTTTTGGTCAGCCTTAAGAAATAAGTGGAATTGGAGACCTATTACTCATGAATCCCTGATTTGGGGGGATTATTCAGGCTTCTTTCAGAGATACCATCCTAGTACACTTAATGTTATTTTTGCTAGCATAAAATTTCATTTGTGGCAAGCCCGATGTTTGTTTTATACTCAACAAGTTGTACTGCCAAACTATGTGATTATTTCTCAAATTGAGACTGCTATACGAAAGATTAAATCTATTGAATTTTTGTAAACGGATAGGAGAAAATTTGCTATGTATTAGAAATTTATGGATCTTTTATTTTGAAATTTCATTATTTCTGTTTTTCTTTGTATTTTTGAGATGTATTGAGTTTTTTTGTGATGTAATTTATCTGCAATAAAAATTCCCCCTACTCTTTTCAATACGTGCTACGGGATCTTTAACATCCACCTAAACCACCACCACCAATCCAGGCAGATGGGACCTCAGTTTAACGTCTCATCCGAAAGACGGCACCTTAGAAGTGCAGCACCCCTCTCAGGCTGCACTACAGTGTCAGTACTGGGATATTAACCCATGTGCCAAGTGTGGAAACTGAACCCATAGCCCTCTGATCTCCCGGCCTCAGAGGCGAGTGTGCTACCTACTGAGCCACTGACACTGACCTTCCGGGCAGAATGGTCCATATTCTTGGACTCCTTGTCTGGGGGGCGGTCAGTTTCAGCTGAGCTACCAGTGCGTCTAAACACAGAAAGAGTCACAAAGCTTTCGGCCGAGGGATGCTCTGTGAACCCCGCCAGGGACCCCATGGGTACCGTATACTTGCAGGCCATGCGGACAGACGGAGCTGGACAGGAGGCAGGACGCTGCCACAGCTCAGGGGCCGGGCCAACAATGGCCAAGCCACTGGAAGCCTCTGTCGGGGTATCCCCTTTTGAGGATATCCGTAAGGAGGTATTCCGCCTTCTTTTGGATAGACTTCAGTGGCATTCCGGTAGATTAGGAAATCAGGCGGAGGATGCCCTGAAAAGAGGAAGGACCTTCCTCCAAACCTGCCACTGATGACTCGTCATCCCCCAGATGCGAGTGCAAACCAGTGGCATCCGAGACCGAAGAGTCGGGATATAACGGTCTCCCGCCTATGTCTCTATCGATGCACCGAGAGCGATCGGGGACAACAGTGATGGACAGATGACGGGGCAGTCCAGTGTCTGTCCGGTCCTTTTTCGAGGGAGCCCCTCCTTGGCTGCTTAGGCAGTGGCTCCACCAAAATCGGTGGGGAGACCATAACAGGCCGAGCTGGGATACGGGCCGGCCCCACAGGTGGGGGAACTGAAGCCTTCAGTTCTGGAGGGATCAGCCTGGGAGGCAGGAGCCAAGTAATGGCCGGTGCTCCCGGCGGAGCTGGCTTTTGACCGGTCAGAATCAGCTGTTGCCACATGAGATCCTCATAACGTCGACGGAGTTTCCGTCGAAGTCTCTCCTCATCCAAGGAGGATGCGGATCGATGGCGACACCTCTTTCTGGAGTGTTTGTGACCTTTCTTCGGTTTTTCGACCTAAGGGGTCCTGGTCCTCGATGGAGACCAATGGGGTTGGCTGGTTCGATCGGGGGACACTGGAGTCGGGGAAAACCGAGGCTCTGGAACGGTTTCCTCGATGAGGTTACCCAAAGGTACAGTCTCCTTCCTCATCGGGAAAAAATAGAACCGGGGTCCTTTCTAAGGAATTGTCGAAAGGAGTCGGCAGTAAGGGCTCGATGGGATCGAGCGTAATCTCGGACAGTTCGGCTGTTTCCTCGGTCTCGGTGTCTTGGCCCGACGGAAGATCCGTAAAGCCGGCGACCGAGGGTGCGATCTCGACTGAAGTCGGGACCGCGTGTTCCTGGGACTCGAACCTCTCTCGGCCCCAGGAGCATCTTCTTCTGGAGGAAGAAGGCTTGGGGTCCTTGTCCCTCTTCCGAGGGCGGGAGGAGTGCGAGCCTGAGGGCGCCTCACCCCTAATGGGGAGAGACTGGCACAACTCCCGAAAGGAGCCCGTAAAAGTCGAGCCGAGGTTGAGGGGAATGAAGAAGCTTCAACCGACAGAAGCTTGAGCCGCTCCCTCCTCAAATGCCTTCATCTGTTCCAATTGCTTGGCGGATCCCATGGCTGCGGAAACCGCCCACCTCGCCTCTTTGGATTTCACCGGTGGGTTCCTTTTCTCCAGTCTCCCCAGTTGAAGGCGCACTTTGCGGTCATCCAGAACGTTGGGATGGAAGGCCAAACAAATTGTACACGACAAGGTGTCATGTCCGATGCCGAGGCAGAACACGCATGCTAGGTGGGGATCAGTGCACAATATTTTCTGGCAGCAGGGACACTGGTGAAATCCGGGGGATGATTTGTCCTCCATATCCAAATCGGAATTGCGAACTCTAAAGAGTTTGAAAGCAAGCGGCGGTAAAACCAACATTTTGAAACCAGGGCCTACGAAGTACAGAAGTAGCACAAGGGACCTGCATCTTCCAGTGGAAAGGAAGAGCTGGCGTCATGGGGCAGAGCCAAGGTATTTACCGGGTGGGTGGGAGCAACCAGCTTGAAGACGTCCGGCAAGTTTAAAGGGGAAAGGGACATGCCAGAGTGTGTGGATGAACAACATATCCACACTCCTACAAAATAGCTTTCAGGAGATATAAGACACAGAGGAGGATAGAGAGCTATATCTGGAGAAACAGAAGGAGGCAGGGAAATCAGTTAGGAGCGCAAAGGTGCAAACAGAGGAGAAAACAGCTCAGGAAGTAAAGAAAGGTGACAAGACATTTTTTAGGTATGCAAGCAAAAAGGGAAAGACCAGGGGAGGGATTGTAAGGGGGATTGTGGGGACGGGACTAAGAAAACCAGACATCTTGAATAAATACTTTTGTTCAGTATTCACAGAAGAAGGGGAAGGTGAGAGGCCACAGAAAAGTGACAGGAGCATCAAAGGAAGGGAGGTGGACACTAGATCATTTACAGAGGAGAGAGTCCTGAAGGAACTTGCAAATCTGAAAGTGGACAAGGCAATGGAGCCAGACAGGGTCCATCCAAGGATACTGGACGAACTCAGAGAGGTGTTGGCTGCACCTCTGACAGTCCTGTTCAACCTCTCACAGGAGACGGGAGTGGTTTCAGGGAACTGGAGGAGGCCAGAGGTAGTCCCACTTCACAAAAGGGGTAGTAGGGGGACGCTGTGGAGCATCCAACAGGACGGACGCCTTTACTGAAGCTCTGAGGAGTGCTTGTTAATTTATCAAATAACTGAAAATTTTGCATTTACTTGAGTATCCTGCTGCACAGCATCAGAAAGAGAACTATTTCAAAATCAAAATGGGGCCAAAAAAACATCATCAGTCCATGGCTTCGGGCCTTGAAACATATTTCAAGATGCCAGGTACCAGCGTGACCATGAAGCCTGGAGGCCCGACCACACACAATGCTAAGGATTTCTTGCAAATCCTCCCAATTCTAAATAAACTGCAAGCGACAGGAGACAAAACAAACAAAAGACTAGGCACTATGGAACAAAAGCTTGCAGACCTCGACAACAAGATTTCAGAGAACAAAACAGCCATTGCCGAGCTTACCAGCACTTCAGATCATCAAATGGATGTCAGTACAGGCTTGATTTGTGATGTAGGCTACCTTCGTGCCAAAGTGGAAACACTTGAAAACTGCCTACGGCAACGCAACGTCTGGATTGTGGGCTTTCCCCCACAGTTCTGTTGGCCACCTTGGACAGACTAATCTTTGAGGACTTGCGTCTACTGCCGAGAGACATGGGGATCCATGTGGATCAGGCATTCACGATTCCACTCTGACCTGGTCTCGAGGAGGCTCTGGAGTGCAGCCACTGATGGCCATAGTGACACTTTCTACACCAGAGGCCAGAACTCCTTTGTTGCAGGCTACGCAGAGCAAAGTTGAGTTTGTGTGGGAAAGTAGCAGACTGGGGTTCTTCCTGGACCTCTCCTCGCAGACACAGGATCGTAAAACGAAATTGCAAGTGGTAAAGAAATCCCTTCTAGCTAAGGGAGTGGGGGCTCAACACCTGTTTCCAGCCTGTTTCGAAATCTCCCATCAGCAGAAATTGCACATCTTTACTGATCCCGAAGCAGCTGCCAGTTTCTCTGAAAAGTTGCTAGCTCAAATAAACGCCGTGGCTCCATCTGAGGAGGAGGATGGGGAACCAGAGTGAGCTGCTGGTCTGAGCGGACTTTCTATCTTTTTGGGGTCCAGTGTATATGAGTGGATTTATGGCCCTAATAGACATATTAAGACCTAGAGATGCTCCACAGTTATTATTTTGAAGCAGACAGACTGAACAGTTCATTTTTATAAGCTTTGCATTAATTATATACTTATTTCCGCCTGCAAGTTCTATTTAAAAATGCAAACAGACAATTCTATTTACTGGTGTGCTGATGTGCACCGCTCAGTTTGCGAACTTTGTTAAATCCTTAGCTCTATCCTTCCCCCTGCATGGTCCCTTGTAGGATAGGTCTATGTGCAGGGCTCCACATCAATTTAATTGAGCTCAGGTGATCTTTTGTCATAGTAATTAAGTCTCTTTTTCATAAGACCACCCTCCATCACTGTATTAGTTCTGCAAGTGGGAATGAAACTCGTTAAACAGATAATACAGTATATATCCTGTGGTGAGAGTGCTAATCCCTATGGGTTTAGTCTCCCTGTCTATCTCCTTTAGCTATTTGGGGTGGAGGGACAGTATCTGAATGATATCTGCTACAATATGTAGCTTGTTACTGATTATCCTGATCAGGCACGGTTTTAGCCCTCTGTCCCATGACTGCACCTGTACTGTGAATGTAAGTACATGTTGCCACTCTGTATTACGATAATCCAAAAATAAAAAGTAAAAGGTAAAAAAAAGCGCTAGCAGGGAGCAGGTTGGCAACTACAAGCCACTCAGCCAGACTTCGGTGGTGGGGAAATGATTAGAATCACTACTGAAGGAAAGGATAGTGAATACCTTGAATCCAGTGACTTACAGTACTCGAGACAGTATGGATTCACAGGAGTGGGGTCTTGTCAAACAAATCTAATAGATTTCTTTGACTGGGTGTCCAGGGAATTGGATCAGGGGGCAGTGGATATATCCTACCTAGATTTCAGCAAGGCCTTTTACACCGTTCCACATTGGAGATTAGTAAGCAAGCTGCGTAGTTTAGGGTAGGACAAAAGGTGGTAAACTGGGTAAGATATTAGCTAAGAGATAGGAGACAGAGGGTGGTGGTAAACAGAGTTCACTCCAAGGAAGGGAGGGTGACCAGAGGGGTACCACAGGGATCTGTACTGAGATTGGTCCTCTTTAATGTGTTTATTAGCAACACTGCAGAGGGGCTGGATGAAAAGGTCTGCCTGTTTGCGGATGACACTAAAATCTGCAACAGGGTAGACACCCCGTGGTGTGTGGAAAAAATGAGAGGGGATCTGAAAAAGTCAGGGAGTGGTCAAGGGTATGGCAACTGGGCTTCAATGCAAAACAGTGGAAAATCATGCACTTGGGGCACAGAAACCCAGGGGATAAGCACACACTGGGAGGACAGGTACCGACGATCACCAAATAGGAAAGAGACCTGGGGGTTATTATACCTGATGAGTTAAAGGTGACCAGGCAATGTGACAAGGCAGTAGGGGGAGATATCAGGACACTGGGGGGCATAAGGAGGGGTATCACCAGCAGAAAGAGGGATGTGGTGTTACCCCGTATAGATCATTGGTGAGTGTCCAATTCTGGAAACCTCATCCTCAGAAGGACACAGAAAGAGTGGAGGTAGTTCAGAAGAGGGCAGCCAAAATGGTGCAGGGTCTGCATCAAAAGCTGTATAAAGAAAGACTGAAGGAACTCAATGTGTGTACCCTGGAGGAACCGGGCGTGGATATGATAGAAACTTTCAAATACCTCACAGGTATAAATAAGGTTCAAGAGGGAAGCATTTTTTTTTTTTTAGAAAAAAAGATGCTCAAGGACAAGAGGTCTTGTGATGAAGCTGGAGGGGGGCAGACTCAGGGGAGATGTGAAGAAGTACTTCTTCACAGAGAGAGTGGTGGATGCCTGGAACAGCCTCCCAGCAGAAGTGGTGGGAGCAAAATCTGTAATGGGGTTCAAGACAGCATAGGATAGGCCATTCGTAAGGCTAAAGCGGAGTACTACACATCCTCATTAGCCTCCTCCTGGGGGTCTGCCTGGAGCTACTGGGACACATAAAGGAATTAAATGGGAAGTCCTTCCCCCATCCCAACTCAACATTAATGGGACTGCTATCACTGACCCCCCTAAAATTGCTGGCTGCCTTAACTCCGCCTTCTCAAACCTCAGCACAGTTCTCCCTAGTAACTTCTTTGACCCTATCCCCCTTCCCCAGCCACAGCCCCTCCCTCATGCCTCATGCTCCTTTCTACTCGAGGACCATCTCGCCACAAAACGCCTGGCACTACCTATCTAAAGCCCTCAGTGGCACCAGCCCCTCTTGCAACCCCCTGGATACTAGGCTCCTACAGCAGGTCCTTGATATAGTGCTTAACCCCCAGACTGATTTACTCAACCCTTTGCCTGGGCCAGTTCCCCCTAGCATGGAAAAAGGCTGTGATCACTCCCATCTTTAAAAGTGGTGTCACCTCCTCCCTAGGCAACTATTGGCCAATCTCTGTTCTTCTCCCTCTCTCTAAAGCCCTGGAAAAAAAATAGTGGCAGACCAATTATCTGAGTATCTTGCCTCCTACAATCTACCATGCAGAGACCAGCATGGCTTCTGTCCAGGTCATAGTACGACCACACCTCTTGTAGAGCTTTCAAACTTCCTTCACGAAACCCTTGACAAAGGCCACCTCTCAGGTGCTGTCTACATCGACCTCTCCAAGGCCTTTGACATGGTCCATCACCCTCTCCTACCTGACACACTCCTTCAACTATACTTTTCACAAGGCCCACTGGACTGGTTCTCTAGCTATCTCTCCTCAAGGTCTCAAGTGTGTCAAAATAAACACCACCCTCCCCAGTACCCGCCCTGTCCACTCAGGGGTTCTGCAGGGCCCTCTTCTCTTCAGTCTCTACCTAAATGCCCTACCCAACTCTTGCTCCAACAAGGTCCTTCTATATGCGGACAACACTGTCCCCTTCTCCTCCTCCCACCCTGACCCCTCCTCTCTTCAGGCCTCCCTCCAGTGCTCATTCAGCCAAATTGAAAACTGGTTTACTGACTGCAGGCTGGTCATTAACACTAAAAACCAAAGCCATGTTGTTTGCTCACCATCAAAATAAGGCAAGAAGCTCGCCCCTCCATATACTATCCAGCACACTCCACCCACTAGAGCAACTTACTAAGTACAAATACCTGGGCATTACCTTTGATTCTGCTCTCACTTTTTACTCGCATATCAACCTGCTCACCTCAGCAACTAACATGCACATAGGCCTTCTCTACCGTCATAAGGACTGCCTCCCTCTGGAGGCCCTCAGACTGGCATTCACCTCCTCAGTCCTGTCGCTTGTAGACTACGGCCTCCCTGTCTGTGCTGCTGCTGATGCCACTGCCCTCAGCAAAATCCAAGTGTTCCTAAACAAGGCCTGCAGGCTCCTAACTGGTGCAGACAGATGGACTCATACATGCACTCTATACTCCCTGGTCAATATACTCAATCTAGAAGAGAGAACACAATATCAGATCTGCCTCTTGGCTAAAAAAATACTTCTAGGTCTCTCCCCACAGGGGTGTCCTCCTCCCTCCATCCTGCAACCCCCCTCTGCCTCCACTCGTAGATCCACCAAGGCCGTCCTCAGGGTTAGGACCTCACACGCCCAGAGATCCTTTTGTTTCAAGGCACCACACTGGTTCAATGTCCTCCCCACCTCGATCTCCTCACTCACTAAATTAGGTCCTTTTAAGACAGCTCTCAAGAGCCTCATTCTCTCCACCTGCAGTTGCACATACACTCTACATACGAGATCCTAGACCCCAGGCGCCCTTCCCCTTTCAGGGCATTTAACCAAATTCTTTGATGACAAACACTTCCAATGAGGCTGCACTACCGAGCTACTGCATATGTCTACTGTAACCTAGCTACCACCCTGTATAGGTCTTTGTATCACTGTTGTAAAACTGTAACTTGGGCCTTACATTTGATTCCAGCCTCTCCGTCCATTCACACACTGACACTCTATCATCAGCCATAAACGTCCATATAGGACTACTGTATCGACACAAGGATTGCCTACCTCTGGAAGCCCTTAATCTGGCTATCACCTCCTTAAATCCTCTCCCTAGTCGATTATGGGCTCACTATCTACTCGGCTGCTGACCACACAGACCTTAACAAAATCCACCTTGCCATAAACAAAGCATGTAGACTCCTCTCCGGGGCACACAAGCGTACCCATACCTGTACCCTATATGCCCTGACAAATCTCTTCACCCTGGATGAAAGGATATTTTATCAAACATGTCTCCTCACAAAGAAAATATACCTGGGGCTTACCCCCTTTGTGGTTTCCTTCTTTTATTATTTCACTATTTATGCCCCTTCTCACCCCCTTGGCGCTGGTCTTCCTCAGGAGCACATGGAGTCATCCCCCTATGGCATACACCCAACCTGGCCATCCTCCGTCACCCATGTAGCCTCGGTTATACACCGGGGACGGAGTGAACTAATGCCAGACACTGCAGTGCGTTAATTAAAGAAGAGGATGCCAGGTGGGTGGCAAATAGGGGCAAGCTCCGGTGCTCAGTCTCCGCCGGAACTGAGAGGTATTTTCTCTGTTTTCTGGGAAGTGGCTGGTGCCCTGACGTCAAGGCGTATCCGACGTCTGCCACTCCCCCATTCCTTCTCTCTACTCCGCAGTGCCTGCAGTATCTCCAGCCTCTGCCAGAGATCAGCAGAGCACCGAACAGGGACCCATGTCCCTCCCCGGGAAAGGAGAGCCATCCTCCGGACACTCAATCCTCTCCCTCCCCTGCCGACCCCCAGCAACCTGGGCTCATTCCCAAACCCAGGTCGCCAGCATGGCGCACCCCTTGGTGGTTTCTGCCTCTCTCCTATCCTCCCACACCTCGGTGAACACCCGTACTGCCAACTGACAGTTGTGGTCCATCTCGAGGGTTAGAACCTCCTTAGCCAAAAGGTCATTCTCACACAGGGCTCCAGCCTGGTACAACGAACTCCCCTCCGACGTCTCCTCCATCTCCAAATTAGGACTTTTCAAGTCAGCCCTCAAAGAGCACACTCACTTCACAGCGCTGCCAGTGTACCAGCTAGTGCTGGGTCATCTATCTATCATCTTACGGGACCACCCCACCACTGAGCTCCTACCGATAGGGCTATCAAACTTTACCTATTAACAATGCCTCCTTTGGCTGGACTCACAAGATATATGTCATTCTCTACTTTGCTGTAAATATCAAACCTGTTACTCCCTCTCTCTATCAGCAAACTTATTGTTCTCTTGAAAACTGTAAAATACAGCTCTCGGTAACACATTCAATGCAATGTATAGCTGATCTTGATTCAGCAATATTGTATAACTAAAAAAAAAATGAACCTTTAGCTGCCATTCTATGTCTATATGTATTAAGTGTGTATGTTTGTTTTTTCTGATGTGGAGCCTTTGTAAATGAGTCCCTGACTCAAAGGTTATAATCCTAAAGTCTGTTAAATAAATAAATTTGACTAAGCACTATATCGCTCAGTGCCCTACGATGCTGTACTGCCTCCTGTGGATGTATGGTTGTTGTCTTTCTGTAATTTGATTGCTATGTCACAAAGTTACTGCAATCACCTGTTAGGTAATTGCACTCTTGTCTGTCCGTGTATTTCACCTGTTGTTTCTGATGTGGAGCCTTTGACTCAAAGGGTTATAATTCCCAATGTGATTATAAATAAATAAGGGAACCTTAGTGATAAGACATGGGTTTGGGATGGGGAGCCGGAGATCATGCAGGGTCTGCGGTGCCACAATAGGTAGGGAAAAATGGACAGACTAGGTGGGCCAAGCGATCCTTATCTGCAGTCTAATTTTACGTTTCTATGTTCAAGTCTCCTGCTTCAGGGAATCAGGTACAATGCATTAATTCCCAATTGTTTTGGGCGCAGCACAAAGCCCAGGAAGCATAACAAGCAAAGCATGAGCTGCTTGAACTGCAGTGGAACAGTGGGAGTCTGTTGAATGTAGAAGCTGGTAACTGGTTTCCCAAGGAAAGTCATTCGTAACTTTTAACTGCATGAGCAGTTTTCAATTTATTACTTCATTTCAGCACACTGTCAACACACCAAACTGTACAGGACAAGCCCAGTAGTGTACAAGCACTCAAAACAAGGAGCAGTACAATTCCAGCACCATCAGACTTTACCTATATAATTAAGTGTTAAAAAACAAGAAACTGATAATTATCAAAACACTGGTAGTATGGAATGAAAGTGTGCACGTATTAAAAATGTCAGCATATAAACATTACTTAGGTCTACAAAAACTAAATAAATGTGCCTTTTATAATAAAAAAGGGGAGAACCAGGTAAGACGATGGGAGGGGGGAGCACAGAGGGATGTCCATCCTCACCAATGCAGACATCCAGGCAGCTGAGATCCAAATGCTGGGGCTCGAGCAACAAACAAACCAAATTATTCACAAGCAGCCTGGCGTCACAGCCCAGGATACAGCAGAAAGGAACACTCGCTGTGCTGCAGGATTATAGCCATAAAATGAGCCTTTACTTTTCAATAACAGCAGTAAATGTTAATACACTCCCACCCAAAAACTAGTCAAGTTCTTTCATGCCATAATCCAGGCGCTTTCTCAAGCTATGACCTGGTCTGTGAAGCTGACCTTCTTGTGAATAACAATCAATCGATCAATCAATCAAAGCCAGTAAGAGAGTCTAATTCCCCAGAGAGCAGGCAGTAAGGATTTAGGAATACTAAATCAAAAATGACTGTCCTGGAGCACACAAAGAATATGAATTTTGCACACTGAACATACATATTTTATAAATATTATAAAACAGGCCTCATCAATCAAAGGTTTTAAAAAAATTGAAACAGTGCTGGCAAAAATGTAACATATGTTTGTATATGTGAAACAGTAAATTGTAAGCAAATAATAATTCACAATACTAGTGTTTCTTGTGTAGGAAATTTTAACGTTTTGTATGATTGCACTGTGTGCAATAAACTAATTATAATGAAGGGGCCCTATCCTAGTCCATGAACTCCACTATTAAAGATTTCCCTGTGCACAGATGCACTCTCTCCTATAATCCTCTGCAACTTCACCACACACTCTCCTATAATACTCCGCAACTTCACCTCACTGCAGCAGATTCCAAAATATTCAGCACCTTAGATCGACTGAGAGGGACCTGGGGGTGGTGGTGGATGTCAAGATGAACAACTTGGAGACTTGTAGGAGGGCAGCAGCCAAGGCCAGCAGGATGCTGGGATGCATCGCTAGGGGATCACCTCCAGAAGGAGGGAAGCGATACTCCCTCTGTATAACTGCTTGGTGAGGCTGCACCTTGAGTACTGCATGCAGTTTTGGAGGCCACACTTAAAGAGGGACATTAAACTCCTGGAGAGGGTCCAGAGGAGGGCATCCAAAATGATTTGGGGCTTGGGGGACAGCACCTATGAGGAGAGGCTCGAAGAGCTAAATATGTACACATTGGAAGAGAGAAGGGACCAGGGGGACATGACAGAGGTTTTCAGGTACATGAAGAGGGTAAATAGGGGAGGAACAGTCAGAGTGCTTCGAAGGAAGGAGGAGGGGGCCACTAGAGGGCATGGGTGGAAGCTGGAGGAGGGGAGAAAGGAGGAGGTGCTACTTCACTGAGAGGGTGGTGGAGCCATGGAATGCGCTGCCTAGGGGGCTGGTGGAGGCAGAGACGGTGGAGGGGTTCAAGAGGGGGTGGGACAGGTACAGGGGAAGGGTTCTGGAAGCAAAATCCAATGCAGCAAAAATATCCGGAACTGGAAGGGAGAAGCCAGAGAAGGCGAGGGGGGCAGCAAGGTCAGCACCCAGGGTGGGGGCTGACCAAACATGCAGACACGAAAGACCGTTCGGCCTATTCTGCTGGCATTTTAGCATGTTAGTATGTTAGACTCGCAAGATGTTAGCATATACTAGCTCCCTTTATTTCATTTGGTTCCCTAGAAGATGTAAGTGGGCAAGCACCACCAGTTTTATTTTTTTGTCACGAGATGAAGTTGACATCCATCATTCTAATTATAACCTGCGTCTGCTCTCTTTGTTACTCAGCCTGTGCCTAGAAATTGCAGTATGTATATTAACAGCATGAGTGTAGTAAAGTCATGTACACCTAGGCATTTCAGTCCAGAATCGACAACTATACTGTAATGTGCATTCTTCTTTATACTTAAACTGTGTCAAATATACTAGATTTATTTTGTACACCTTATTTAAAAATGTTAATAAAAACTAAACAAAAAAGATTTCCCTGCACTTGCTGCTTAGGGGAGACCAGTGGTTAAACTGGAAATGTTTAGATGGGAGAACTCTCACATCTAGATTTCTAGGTGGTGGAAAAGTACTGTATGTTAAGAACGTACCACAACAGTAACACAGAAACATAGAATTTGACGGCACATAAATACAGGTTACTCACCTGTAACAGGAGTTCTAGGAATGGTATATGTTGTTCATCCACACTCATTGGCAGTATCCTTGCCGCTTTAAATCTTGCCGGAAGGTCTTCAAGCTTGCTCCTCCCACCCACCCGGGTGGTATAACTCTCGGCTCCGCCCCATGACGCCAGATCTGGCCCGCTGGAAGCTCAGGCCAGCGTCAAGCCGAGGTCGGGTCGTAGGATGAACAACATATACCATTCCTAGAACTCCTGTTACAGGTGAGTAACCTGTATTCTAGGGACATGGATATGTTGTTCATCCACACTCATTGGCAGACTCCTAGCAGTTCTCGGGAGGAGGGAGGCAAGACGCACACCCCATATACTTACTTGGGAAAGAGAGACTGGAGAACCGAGGCCCCAAAACCAGCATCCCGCGTGACTCAAGGTCGATGTGGTAGTGGGTAATGAAGGTGTTTGCTGACTTCAGGTAGCAGCCCTGCAGATTTCCTGGATAGGGGCGTCCTAGAGCAGCCACCGTTGCAGCAGTATGGCGGGTAGAATGAGCTCTTATCCTCTGGGAGGCTCCATGCCCGCTAACTTATAGCAGAGATCTATGCAGGAGGTTACCCACCTGCTTATCGTCCCTCGCTGCAGGTCTGCCAGATGCGGCTTCAGCGTAGGTGACAAACAGCTGGCGAACCTCTCCCAATTTCAGCCGTCGCTCCTTATAATAAGCGGCGCCCTTCTAGGATCAGAGTATGGAGCCTATGATTCGACCTCCGAGGTGTGATTGGGGTAGAACACGGCAGAGTCAACACCTGGTTAAGGTGAAACTCCGACACCACCTTCGGAAGGAATTTGGTGGGCGCAGGACAACCTTGTCCCTGTGGAAGACCAGGTAAGGAGACTCGATGGAAGCGCCTGGAGCTCTCCCATCCTTCTGGCTGACGTGATAGCCACCAAGAAGGCGGTCTTCCACGACAGGTGAGAGAGAGCACACCTGTGCATAGGTTCGAATGGCTTGCCCATGAGCTTTGCCAGTACCAGCAGTAGATCCCACGGAGGTGGGGGTTCCCGCACTGGAGGGGAAATGTGATCAAGGCCTTTGAAAAAGCGCCAGACCACCTTCTCCTGCGCCACCGACTGCTTCCCGGCCCGCGCCCGGTAAGCAGAGATGGCTGCCAGGTGCACCCTTAGGGTCGTCGACCTAAGCCCTTGACTAGAAAGGGACCATAAATAGTCCAAGATGCTTGCCAAGGAACAGGAGGAAGGGGCCAAGCCCTTGCCCTGACACCAAATGGAAAACCTTTTCCATTTGAAGGCATAGCATTTTCTGGTCGACTCTACGGGACGCCTCAACTACATTGAGGACCTCGTCGGAAAGACCCAAAGCCTGGAACTCTAGCAGCTCAGGAACCAGGCCGTCAGGTGCAGGGATTGAAGGTCCGGATGGAACACCTTCCCTGATTGACTGAGAGCAGGTCAGGCGAGCTGGAAGCTGCCGAGGAGTCCTGGAGCTGAGACTGAGGAGATCTGGTACCAGAACTGGCGAGGCCAGTCTGGGGCTATCAGAATCACCTGCGCTTTGTCCCTCCTCCCTTGAGAAGCACCTTGTGGATCAAGGGAAATGGGGAAAGGCGTAAAGAGGCCCGGGTCCATTGCCTCGAGAAGGCATCCCCTGCAGCGAGCCCTGCTGAGGGGGCGGGCATGGAACAGACTCAGCTTCGCTTCTCCATGGAGGCAAACAGGTCCACCTGAGGTGTGCCCAAAGGAGAACAGATGCTGTACTACCTCCGCAGGAGAGACCACTCGTGGGATGCAGCCCCTATCCGGCTCAGGGCATCGGCCAGGGTGTTGGAGGCTCCTGCCACGTGAATGGCTAGGAGATCCGCCTCCAGGCTGCGCACGACAGTGACCAAATGCGGAGAGCTTCCTTGCATAGAAGCATGGAGCGCGGCCCCGCCCTGGCGGTTTAGATAGTACATGGTCGTGGTATTGTCCGTCTGGACTCGGACCACTTGACCCCGGAGGAACGGAGCAAAGGCGGTGAGAGCTGGCGGACCGCCTAGAGCTCCAGCAGGTTGATGTGGCATCGGGACTCCCGGGGACCAGAGGCCATGAGCCCGGTGTTCCCCAGATGGGCACCCCAACCCATCAGAGAGGCATCGGGTCGACAGAGAGACCGCCGGCTCGGCGATGAACGGGATGCCCTCCTGCAAATGATCTGGAACGGTCCACCACTGGAGACGTTCCACATCCCCTGTGTCACCGACACAAGCTGGTCCAAGGGATCCCAGCGTTGTGACCACTGGCTGGCCAGTCCCACTGAAGGGGACGCATGTTCCAGCGGCCCAACGGACCACGCTGGTACAGGCCGCCATGAGACCCAGGAGGCGCAGGAAGTCCCGGCAGGCGCGATGCCCAACCAGAAATGATCGGGCAAAGGAGGAAAGAACCTCGGCCCTGTCCCCGGGAGTCAGCTCTGGCTCGAAGAGAGTCGAGCTGCGCCCGATGAATAAAATCACCTGCTTCTGCTCGAGTTCCGACTTGGCCTCGTGGATAAGGAGGCCCAGTTGAGAGCAGACCTGGAGGCCAGATCTCTGGACCACTCCGCCTCCTTCCTGGAGGGAGCTGCTATCAGCCAGTCGTCCAGGTAAGGGTACACCGGACCCTCGGCGCATGGAATGCTGTCACCACTGCCATGCATTTGGTGAAGACCCTGGGAGCTGGAGACAAGCCGAAGGGCATGGCTTGGAACTCAAGAGAGATCCTTCCGCCGAAGCGAAGGAATCTCTGGTGAGACGGACGGATAGGGACGTGGAAAAAACGCTGGCCCTGCAAGTCCAGAGAGCAGAACCACACGCCGCTGCTCCAAGGATGGTATTATCTGAGCCAGAGTGACCATCCTGAAGGTTCGAGACCTTAGGAACTTGTTTAGGTCGTGTAGGTTAGAATGGGCGCCAGCCCCGTCCGCTTCGGAACCAGGAAGTACCTGGACACAAACCCTGGGTCTGAAGGAGGGTCCACACCCTCTTACCACCTCCTTCTGGAGGAGGAGAGCGATGTCGGCTCGACGAGCCGCCAGTGAGGCTGGGGATCCGAAGCCCCGAGGGGCACGGCTCTGAAGGGTGGTGCCTGCTCGAATTCCAGAGGCAGGCCTCTTCCCACCACCTCAAGACCCACCTGTCCGTGGTAACAGGCGGACCAGGGCGGAGCAGAGTGCGGGCCGCCCCCACGGGGACCCAGGGTAAGGTGACGGGGATGGGGCGACACCCTCAGCCCGTCCACTGGGCAGGCTTGGAGGAGGGACCGCCGAGGGACCTCCTGGCCCTTTCCTCCCTGCCTCCTGTTAGAGGAAGCCGCGGCTTTGGGTTTGGGATGCCAAGGCAGGCCTGCTGGCCCTGACGCTGTTGGAGCCGGGCGCGGGGCAACAGAAGGACAAGGGCTTAGGCTGTGGTTTGTGCCTTTGTCCTTCTGAGCGAAGAGACCGAGTCCAAGGTGGCATTGGACTTCTCGATCCTCTGCAGGTGACCTTCCACCCCAGGGTCAAGAGGTCAGTCCCCAAAAGGGAACATCCGCCAACTTGTGCTGGGTATCCAGTAAGGTGGATATCCTCAGCCAAGCCATGACGCATAGCCACTGCGGCCGCCACCGATCTGGCACATGAGTCCCCTACATCCAAAGCAGTCTGAGCTGCTGTTTGGCCACTGCCCTGCCCTGGTCCCGCACCTGCTTAACTGGTCTGCAGATCGGCGGAAGATGAGGATGACCTCATCCAGGGAGCCCAACAGGGCATGAGAAAAATGTGCCATGAGGGCGGCGAACTGGCCTGAGGCGAGGAGAGAGAGGACGCAGACTTTTCGCCCGACATAGTCCAATTCTTGGACCCCTTGTCAGGAGGTTTGTCCACATCCCTGGCGCGCCGGCGCACCGAAAACGCTTGTCGGTAACCAACCCTCAGCAGAGGGTGTCTCAAAAACCGGACAAGGAACTGGGACCGATACTTCCTGGCCATCCTGGCAAGGCGCAGGGCAGGAAGCAGGGCTGCCAAAGTTCCAGTGCCGGACCCACTATGGCCTCGGCCACGGAAGGCCTCCGTGGAGAATCCCTCGGTCCAGAATCTCCGTGAGGGATACCTGGCCGCTTGGAAGCGGTTCGAGCTCCATCCCGGTAGACTCGAGATGAGCGAAGCAGTCCTAGGAAGGACGACGGGCTATCGTCCATTGACTGACCTCCTGAAGACTCCAAGTCCAGTCGCTTGGAGAAGAAGGAGAATCATCTTCGGACTCGGAAGAGTCCTCGAAGAACTGCCTCTGGCCTGAGCCACCCTTCACCTGCCGAGGTCGGTCGGGAGTGAGGGTAACTGACAGCCGATGGGGTAAACCCTTAGCGACCGAGAATCCTTGGTGGAGCCCCAATTGGTGGCTGTGGAGGCGGAGTTCCACCGGAATCGGTGGAGCAACTGGTTTTGGCCGAACAACCGCCTGGTATAGGCTCCTCGGACAAGTCGGGGTTGTGTCGGCCGTTCCGGTGACAGCCACTTAATGGCCGGGGAAGGCGCCGGAGTCGGCTTATTCCCGGCCAGGAGGAGCTGTTGCAACATAAGGTCCTCGTACCGTCGACGTAATTTACGCCGAAGCCTCCCCTCATCCGAGGAGGAGGACGAGGACGAGCGGCGACGCCGCTTACCGCGGTGCCGAGACCGAGACCGCCTATGACGGTGGGAACGGCTGGACCGCGAAGAGGTCCGAGACCGAGACCGAGAGTCCCGGAATTTCCGGGGTCGGTGCGGGAGGTGTCGGCCGGAACCGGCACTCCCTTCGGCTCGGAAGGTCCATCCGAGGGCTCCGGAACCGGAGGCACAGGCGAGCCCACGGGATCCTCAACTCCTCCCGGGGGAACCGGGGAGAGGGGAATCTCGGCTGCTAAAGGCGACAGCCCGTCCAATGGGTCGAGAAAAATCTCGACTTCATCAGTGGGAGTCTCGGTCAACTGACCTGACGGGGACACCGTGAGGCCAGTGGCCGAAGCCGAGCGGTCGACCGAAGCCGACGGTCGACGGCCCGGGGAGAGGGACCTTTCCCGCTCCCAAGAGCGTCGACGGAGGGACTTACCTTGTCCTCTTTTGGACCGAGAATAAGGTCCAGCAGGCATGAGCCCTTCTCCTTTAGTGGAGAGGGACAGACAAAGCTCCTTAAAGGAAGCCGTGTAGGAAGAACCCAGAGAGAGCGGGATAAATGCAGCGGCCGAGGAAGATACGACCCGCGCCCGCCTCCTCTTCAAAGGCGACCATCCTTCGAGCTGATCCTGACCCGCCGCCGCGGACACGCCAACCGGGCCTCCTTGGACTTCACGGAGGAAGCGCTTCCGGGCGGCCCAGTTGCAATCGGGCAGCGCGGTCTTCGGGGGCGTAGGCGAGAAAGATGAGCACGGGTCGCGAAGCCCGCGGGTGGTGCTCAAGGCCTAAGCAGTAGACACGCGTGGAGTGTGGATCCGTCCGAGACATCTTCTGCCGCATGGGCATCTCGAAATCCGAGGTCGATTTGTCCATCGCGGCCGCGAGGGATCAAGACTGAAGTCTTTTGCAAAATATTATTTTAAATCCATAAGCGGAGAAATAGGAACCAGTCGAAAGCAGAGCGTTAAGGAGGGAACCTGAGCTTCCAAGCGGTAAGGAAGATCTGGCGTCATGGGGCGGAGCCGAGAGTTATACCACCCGGGTGGGTGGGAGGAGCAAGCTTGAAGACCTTCCGGCAAGATTTAAAGCGGCAAGGATACTGCCAATGAGTGTGGATGAACAACATATCCATGTCCCTAGAAGGACTGCTTGGCCCACCCAGTCTGCCCATTTCCGTACCTAATGGATAAGCTGCAGATCCTAGTTAACCAGCAGCCTACTTCTTTCTACCCCCACCCCATAGAATTGCCTTATGACTGTCCCATGCATTGCCTGAATTCAACCACTGTTTTTGACTTCACAACCTCCTCCGGAAGGCCGTTCCATGCATCCACAACCCTCTGTGAAATACTTCCTTACATTACTGCTGAGCCCCCCCATCTTCAAATTGTGCCCCCTTGTTCTTGCACACCTCTTTTTTTGAAAGATGCTACCCTCTTGGACTTTGTTGATTCCCTTGAGGTACTTGAAAGTTTCTATCATGTCCCCCCTCTCCCTCCTTTCCTCAGGCTATACATATTAAGCCCTTTAGTCTCTCTTCTTATGTCTTCTGGTGCAGACCCTGCCCATTTGATTACCCTCCTCTGGACAGCTTCCATTCTGTCTATGTCTTTGTGGAGATTGGGTCTCCAGAACTGCACACAGTACTCCAGATGGGGTCTGACTAGCTGTCTTTACAGAGGATAATAACTTCCTGTTTTCTACTGGTGATGCCTCTCCCTATGCATCCAGTATCCCTCCACCCTCCCTTGCCCTCTGACATTGCTTGCCCACCTTTAGGTCATCTGATATGACTACCCCAGGTCCTTTCCATTTTGTTGTTGTTAGCATCTCACCCCCTATTGTGTACTCTTCCCCTGGGTTTTTGTTTCCCAGGTGCATTACCTTGCACTTCTTAGCACTGAATCTAAGCTGCCATACATTTGACCATTCCTCTAACCTTGCCAAGTCCCTTCTCATCCTTTCCACCCCACCTTGTGCATCAACTCCATTGCAGATCTGTGTGTCATCTGCAGAGAGACATACTTTTCCTTCCAGTCCCTCTGCAATGTCGCTTATAAAGACACTGAAGAGGACTGGTCCTAATACTGAACCCTGCGGTACCCCACTAGTAAGCCCCCTTTCTTCAGAGTGGACTCCATTTACTATTACCCTCTGTGTCCTAATCTCCAGCCAATTCTTTACCCAGGCTATCATCTTGGGACCTACTCCCAGGCTGGCTAACTTGTATAGTAATCTGCTGTGTGGGACTGAGTCAAATGCTTTGCTAAAGTCTAGGCAGGCCATGTTCACAGCCCTTCCCTGATCTACTACTTTGGTCACCCAGTCAAAGAAATCTATTAGATTCATCTGGCATGACCTTCCCACTGTGAATCCATGCTGCCTTGGGTCCAGTGCCCCTCTGGCCTTTAGGTACTCGACAATTCTTTCCTTCAGAAGTGATCCCATAATTTTCCCTATCACTGAGGTTAAACTAACAGGTCTGTAGTTTCCTGCTTCTGCCCTGCTCCCACTTTTGTGAAGGGGAATCGCATCTGCCCTCCTCCAGTCCTCGGGTACCAACCCATCCTCCCATGATTTGTTAAAGAGAGTAGTCAGTGGTGTCACTAGTTCTACCCTTAGTTCTTTTAGAATTCTGGGATGAATCCCATCAGGCCCCACTGCTTTGTCCACCTTCAGTTTTAAGAGTTCTTTCAGAACCCTTTCTTCTGTAAATGGGCTGGTATCAACTTCTGTATCCAGAGTGTTTCTACTGTTTGTTTTAGGTACCTCCCCCTCTTCATTTGTAAATACTGAGCAAAAATATTTGTTTAGTATCTCTGCCTTTTCACAGTCACCCTCTGCCCACCCCCTCCCTTTATTAAGCCTCACTATCCCTCCCTTAGTCTTCTCCGGCTCCCTGATGTACCTAAAAAGGTTTATCCCCCTTCTTAACTGAGCTGGCTATCTTTTCCTCAGTTCGGGCCTTTGTTGTTCTGACTGCCTTCCCAGCTTCCTTTTGCTTTAACTGATACAATTCTCTGTTCTGCTCCTTCTGTGATCCTTGTACTTTCTGAATGCTTTCTTTTTTCTCTTGAACCTTCACTGCCACCTCCTTTGAGAACCATATTGGTTTCTTACATCGTTTTGTTTATTTGCTTCACACAAAGGCTTGTTACCTCTGAGATGGCAGTTTTTATTATTCCCCATTGTTCTTCCACCCCTCCTTCCTGCCCATTTGCTAGTGCATTCCTTAGGCACTCACCCATTTTGGCAAAGTCAGCCCTCCTGAAGTCCAGTACTTTTGCCTTTGTATGGCTTGACTCTACTGCTGTGTTTATTGTAGACCACACTGTTCGATGGTGTAAAGTTCCCAGAAGGCTACCCACTTCTACATCTGTGATCCTCTCTCCATCTCCATTTGAGAAAACCAGGTCTAAGATTGCTCCCTCTCGAGTGGGTTCCAATACTAGTTGTCTAAGGCATGTCCCCTGTAGGGCAACTAGAATAACCCCACTCTTAGAAGTGGCTGCTGCAACTGCACTCCAGTTAACAGCTGGCATATTCAGATCATCCATCAGCAATATCTCCCCTGTATCTGCCATAGATCTTCAAGAGAAGCTCTTGCAGCAGGTAACACAATTAGGACTGAAGCAGGCAGGAGAAAGGACCCCACGGCAAACTTCTAGTCAGCAGTACCAGGCGGGGACACCCCCCAACGTTGGTCCGCCCCAGACGTCCCATATGGAATAAAGGGTGGTCGGTCCCTGGCGTGCCCCAGTTCTTTTTACATCAGAGACTCCAGTGTCTGGATGTAACCCGATCCGAGCAGAAAACCTAGGGCAATATCTCAGAGAACTGGTGAAAGTAGGGCGATAATGTTCACTCGCAGCAGGAGACTTCCAGGGAGAAGGAGAGTTAGAAGTATACCTGCTGCAAGTGCTTCTCTCGAAGATCCACTGTCACAGTAAGTTCTTACGTAACTGTACTTACTTTGAGGGTCAGCTCTTGTAGCAGGTAACACAATTAGGACTGATACCCAAGCAGTATAAACTAAAGACAATGGCTCGGGTGGTAGGTGAACAGGAGAGAAGGGGAAAGAAGATCCCTTACGAGAAGAGACCCTGCAGAACCGTGAGGCCAAAGCATGCTCTGTGTCTTGAAATGTCCAGACTGTAGTGCCGAATGAAGGTGTGGACTGTGTGCCATGTAGCTGCTGCATGAATGTCTGATGCAGACACGTTTTACAGCACAGCAAAAGAAGCCGTCACACCTCCTGTTGAGTGACCCTGGACCGATCCTGGTAGGGGTTTGTCATGGTTCTGGTAACAGAAAGAAATACAATGCACTAGCCACTTGGACAGTGTCTGTTTGGTCACAGAAGCCCCTAGGAGTCTGGGGCAAAGGAGACAAACAATTGGTCAGAATGCATGCTGTTGATTCTGGATAAAAAATAATGCAAAATTTGATGCACATCTAGCATGTGGAGTAGAGCCTCTACCCTATTAGAATGATTAGGAAAATAAACCGGAAGCTGGATGTACTGATTTAGGGTCACCTCAGATACCACTTTGAGCAAAAACTTAGGATTAGTTCTCAAGGCCACCCTGTCCTTGTGAAACACCAAATAAGGCTCCTTGCACATCAGGGCCTGAAGCTTGGAAATTCTTCGAGCAGAAGTAACAGCAACTAAAAACAACATTTTCCAAGATAGTAAATGTAGTTTGCAACCCGCGGCCAGTTCAAAAGGGAGTAGAGGTCAGCTTCTCCAAAACAAACAGTAAATTCCAAGGGGGGACAGGGTCCCTGATGGGAGGCTTAATGTGTAAGATACCTCTAAGGAAGGCATGGGTTACCTCCAACTGTGCCACTGTTCTGCCATGAACAATGGGTGTGACAGGCAGAAAGGGCAGCCAAATGCACTTTAATGGAGAAGTAACCCAAACCTGAGTCTGAAAGGGATAAGAGGAGCTCCAGGATAATATTCACCAGACAGGCCAGAGGGTCAAGATGATGAGCCACGGCCCACAAACATAAACGCTTCCACTTCTTGGCATATGTCGCTGTAGTGGAAGGTTTTCTGGCCACCACAATAACATTGGAGACCTTGTTAAAAACTCAGAAATGAAGCCTAAGTCCTCAAGAGCCATGCATGGAGGTGGAGGGACTACAGGTTCGGGTAGAAAGTTCCCATTGTCCTGGAAGAGCAAGTACATGCCTAATGGTAGGGTGGTTGGAGGTTCCACCCCTAGCTGCTGCAACAGTGGGAACCAGAGCTGTCAAGGCCATAGTGGTACCACCAGGATCATTGTTGCCCCTTCCACTTGCACCTTGAGGAGGACCCACTGAAGGAGTGGAAATGGGGGAAAGGCATAGAGGAATCTCCCTTTCCAGAAAATGGACAATGGGTCTTGTCAGACAACACCAGGCGTGGGATCTAGCGAGCAAACCTGGGCAGTCTTGCATTGGTAGGGGAGGCGAAGAGATCCAGTTTGGGTGTCCCCCATTTAACGAACAGTTCCTTGACTACGGATTGGAGAAGGGTCCACTTGTGCGCGCTTGGCCATGTTCTGTTGAGAGCATCTGTCAAGGTATTCTGGACCCTGGGGACATGGATCTCCGAAATCATCAGGAGATGAGACGTGGCCCAATCCCACACTCTCATAGCTCCCTGCAAAGGGGGTAGGATTGCGTGCCCCCCTGCTTGCTGATATAAAATACCACCGACATGTTGTCTGTCTGCACAAGGAGGTGACCTGGTTTGAGAACCAAGCTCAATGCCTGCATGGCGTAAAGAACAGCCCTCATTTCCAAAACACTGATGTGGAGAGATTCTATGATCACGGACCAGGAACCCGGTGTCCTGTGAACGCCGAGATGAGGCCCCCCCCCGGTTTGAGGCATTGGATGTCAGGATTTGGTCTGGTGTCTCCATTTGGAATGGCATCCCTGCCAGTAGGGAAGGTGATGTCATCCACCACTGGAGTTCCTGTTGTACCTGTCGTGTGACGGAGACCGGAAGGTCCAAGGCATCCCATCTTTGGTCCCACTGGACATGAAGGGTCCACTGAATCGTCCTCATATGAAATCTCACAAAGGAGACTGTGATGATGAATGCCGCCATGTGTCCTAACAGCCGTAACAGTATTTTGGCTGGTACCACAGGGGCTGAAGCAATGTGTGGGGCTAGGACCTGAAGCCAGGCTGCTCTGTCTTGCGGCAGGATGGCTCTCCCTCAAATGGTGTTGAGTTAAGCTCTGATAAAATTCAGGTTCTGGGATGGGGTCAGAAAGGATTTCAGGACACTGACAGTGATGCCTAGTTCTTTGAACAGAGAACAGGTGTCCCAAATGGATCTCTCTAGTTGTTCCTTGGACAGTGCTGTGAGAAGCCAATCATCCAAATATGGGAACATGTAATGACCCATCCTTCTAAACGCTGCCGCTACCACAGCGAGGCACTTTGTGAAGACTCTTGGTGCCGATGAGAAGCCGAAGGGTAGTGCCTTGAACTGAAAATGTTTGCTCTGAAAAGCGAACCTGAGGTACCTCCTGTGGGCTTTGCCACGGGAATGTGGAGGTATGAGTCTCACATGTCCAATGACGCCAGCCAGTCTCCCTGATGAATCATGGGGAGCAGGTTCTGAAGCATGACCATCCTGAACCTCTTGTACTCCTCAGAGCGACTGAGCTTGCTGATGTCTTAGATGGGTCTTCAGGTTGCCCGTCGTCTTTGGTACCAGGAAGAAGTGCAAGTAGAATCCTGTTCCCCTCTGAGACAGGGGAGCAGGTTGTATGACCTTCTTGGAAAGCAGGGCTTGGATCTCTGATCGGATGAGACCTGCATGCTCCGCAGAGTTATTGTGGGGGGCTGTTCGGTGGCAGTTGGACAAACTCTATTGAATGTCCTTTCTCGATGAGTTGGTGGAGCCACTGGTCAGAGGTCACTTTCATCCATGCAGCAGCGTAAAGAGAAAAGTGACCTCCGACCGCCTCCTCAGGTGGGGTGCTGGGGAGGGGTGGGTCCTATATAGAGTCAGGCAGTGGGAGAGGGTGGGAAGGTTGTCTGGGTTGGTTTTGCCTGGTGAGAGGAGGGTCTATCTGATCCTCTGTGGGCTCCCCTCTGGCTATAGCCACCCTGCTGAGGTTGTTGCTGCTGGAAACGGGGTTGCTGTTGGTGATGACCCCCTCTGCCACGAAAATGAGATCTATGAAACTGTCTCTGTTTTGGGTGATACGTGGACTGGACTATCCTCACTGCCCTTCCAGAATCCTGAAGCCTATTAATGACCCTTTCAGCGTCCTGACCAAAGAGGACAGATCCATGAAAGGGTACATCGAGGAGGTTCGACTGAACATCCTGCACGGACCCCGAGACCCGAAGCCAAGAATGACAGCAGAGGCACACCCTGGTTACCGCTGCCCTCACCGCCGTGTCTGCGGTGTCATATATGAATCGGAGTCCATGGGTGCCAACATTCAATCCGGTTTGATGTAGTTTAGAAAGCTCTGCCTTCTACGGGCAGTCTGGCAGTTTGTGTAAAATGTCCAGCCCCTGTTCCCAGAGTGCATTTTGAAACTGAACCATATGGGTCAAAAAATTTAAACTTGGAACGCTGCAGGTTGTGGCAGCGTATACCTTGCATTCCATGGCATCTAGCTGCTTGGAATCCTTATCCGGTAGTTGGGTCCTGAGGTGCTTCGGTCTCTGGGAGTGGTCGTGTACCGCTGAAATCACCACTGAATTTGCAGTGGGGTGTTCAGCCAGAAATGGTTGATCTTTGGGTGCCCTATACGGGCGATCAGTCTTCTTGGGAACAGCTGTAGAGGAATGAGGACGCTTCCAAGCTGCTTGGGTGACATCCGCAAAGGTGTCTACCAGGGGTGGGATAATGACAGGCTTCGGATCTTTCTGTCTGAGGTACTTAGCCAGATGCATTCTCGCTGGGTAGAGGTTCTCAGTGTCCCAACCCATGTTGGTCTGGATGTGTCTCATAACCTCCATGAAAGAGGGATCATCCAGAGGTGATCTGGGTGTGTCCTCTGGGTCCAGAGGAGACAAATCCCCTAGTAATGAGTCCGGATAGGAGGAGTCCAAGGGCTAGTATGAGTCTGAGGCGGAGAGGGAGGAAGACCTGCATCACCGTTTCCTGTGCCCACATCTGTCAGGGGAGCTTGAAGAGCTCATGCTCCAAGACCTGGATCTGCGGCATCTCTTTCTAGAGGCCTTTCCTTTGGGCTTAACCCGAGGCGTAGGCTCTTTACCATGGTTCTCACCAGACAGCAGTTGAGGGACCTTCTCTTTGTCCGGAGCTGCGGGAGGGGGTTCTGCGGGCCCTCCTCCATCCAGATATGGCACATCTGGATTAGCTGGAGTATTTGCATTGCCTTTGGGGGGAGACTATCTGGTTTAATGGTCTCCCACCAGTGGCTAAATAAATCTCTGACCTGGGGCTAGGTTCAGTCTAGGCTTCGAACCTGGCATTTGGTCCGGCACTGGTCCAGTACCTGTGCCAGACCCAGTGTCTATACAGTCATCGGGTTGGCCAGGCATAGTGTGATCTACGGTGGGGGGCAGCACCGGGACATTAGCTGTGCCAACGTCGGGTGTCTGCTTACCCTGAGGGACCAAGGCTGCTTCCTCTTCTTCTACCTGGGTGTCGTTGGTCCGGTCGTCAGTCAGAGGAGGAGAAGGTGACGGGGTTCCTGTCAGCAGTGCTGGCATGTGAGGAACTTTAGGAGCGTTGCCAGAAGTCCGACGTCGGTGGTGGTCTGATGAGGACTTAGAGGGAGGACTCTTGTTGGATGACTCTTGTTGGATGACCACTTGTCCAATGGAGGTATAGAAGATTTTTCCACTGATATTTTAGAATATTTGGGTGGAGAGGAGAAGACCTCCCTGAGGAGTCAGACATCTTTTCTCTGTCCTGGGGATTGGCACTACAGACAGAGGCTGACCGGAAAGGCTGATGTCCCTTACCTGGGTCCGAAGAACGGCCTGTCAGTGGGATCGGAGACCTAATCTTGATAGGCTTGAGAGAGAGTGCAGACAACCCCAAATCCTTATCCTTATGCCCCGAGACACAGGCTGCCACTGGAGCCTTCATGAAGGCAAGCCCAAAGACATGGCTGGTGGAGTCGGAGCTGCCCTTAAAGGCAGAGTGCGATCCCGAGGACCTCAATCTTGAATGGGATCTTTCCCACTCTCTCCGTTTTTCTTGATATTTTAATAAAGAATGTTTCCCCGACTTTTTGTGGGAGTGGTGGGAAGATTCCCTCTCCGAGGAGGAATCCCGCTACATGGCGGCCAACTTTAGTTGAGTGAGGTGGGCATGAAAAGTTTTCTGGCTTCGGATCTGGGTCCGACTGGAAGCGTTGGCAGTGCAGGCAGGACTCGGTATCATGGTTGCAGCCCAGGCACAGCAGGCAGGCTGAATGGCTGTCTTTTGCTCGGATTTGCTTTCCACAGGCACACTTGTTAATACTCCTTGAAGAAGGAGATGGGGAAGATGACATACAGAAGAAAAGGGCTTGGAACAAGTGCACTATTCGAGAAAATAAAGTTGTAATGACAGTGAAAATGGCATACGGACTGGCATGAGAAAGCATGGAGCTGATGCACGCAAGTCGATGGCGGGAAAAGAACTGGAGCATGCCGGGGAACGCCCACCCTTTATACTATATGGGACGTCGGGGGTGATCCCTGCCTGGTACTGCTTGCTAGGAGATTGCTGTGGGGTCTTGCTGCCTGCCGGTTTCAGTTCTAATTTTGTTACCTGCTGCAAGAGCTGACTCTCGAAGTCACATCTGTCATTTCTAGGTGATGGAACTCTCCCATAGTAGTCAGTTAGAACTGAGTTCCTGTGGGCTTCTGCCGCGTTTACCCCTGGGGGAGACATACCTCTACTGAGTCCGGAAAAATATATGGGGCAATATCTTTAAAGTAATTTGAGGGAGGCAGTATAGTGTAGTGGAGCTAAGAGCATTGAGCTACAAACCTGGAGAAATGGGTTTGAATTTCACAGCCACCACTTGAGTGTGACCATGGGCAAGTCACTTAACTTCCCTGCACTCCCAGGAAACACCCAGAAATGAACCTTGACTACGTGCGTATTTCCTGGCCAAAAAAACTGAAAAATAAAATCAATAATTCAGAAAACAAGTGCAAACAAAAATGATCATTCTGTCCATAAGACAGGCTGATGGCGACTCCAAAATAGTAACCCAACCGACTAGTTAAAGATCAAGTTACTGATATAAACCCAGTAACACTTACAGATCAAAAACAATTCGATCAGAGAGAAATGACAAAGTAACTCGATGCTGCTTGATAGGTTCGGCCTTGATCAGTGTCTTGAATGGCCTAGTCTTGTTGAAACTATGCCCACCTGCACTGGGCTGTTCTCCACCTTGACTGCATAGCGCTAAAGCAGTGATTTATACTGTCATTTTAAAACACACTGGTACTCGCTATCAGAAACCACAGTTTCACTTTAGCCTACCCCCCAGGCAGACAACAAATGGCACAATAAATTAATTTACGATGCTGCTAATCAAATGTGCTTCACCAAGCTTGCAATTATTGTTGTTTTAAGTTAAAAAAACAAAAAGAGAGACACACACCCTTTTACACTCAGCATTTGGCACCTGTTTATAAATCACAAAACCAAAGTAACCCAACTGGTTTTAAACCAATACTTAAACTTGTGTGTAATTTATACCTTTACTGCATTAGTACTTTTTAAATGTCAACTAAAAATGTGTTGCTTTTATCCAATAATCTACAAAACATACACTTTCCTACCCAGTCTTGAGGAAGATTTATAGTGCAGTCAGGCATCTCACTGATCTGGGGTCAGTGGTAATGTCAGGGATGTATATCAGACATGTACCCACAGCCACAGAAACAGCAGCCACAGTAACCCCAGTGATAAGGACACAGGAATGTAAACCAGGTGCTAAGGGTTTTAGCTCATCAAAAAGGGTAAATATTTTGCTTTACCTTCAAATTTCAACAGAGTGGTGATCCAAGGCCAAGTGGGGCTCAAACAGTAAATCTGTGGGCCACCCTGGTGGCCAAGCAACGGGGCATCTTACTGCTGTGCCGACAACCTTGGTTTGGGAGCAAATCTGCGGCACTGGGTCAGGAGGCACTCCAGGCCAAGATAGCCGCTTCTCAGCTGCTCGCATCTCAGATGAAGCGTTGTCGACGTGTTCTGCCACTACAGCGACCCATGTTGCTGGGCCAAAGAGCCTGCTCCTGCTACAGGGGAAACTGTGCGAGTGTGTGGGGCAGGGGAGAGTGGGAAGAAAAATACAGCAGCCATCTACATTACAGCCGGGGACCCCTTGGTCTGATCACGGCATATCCCTGTACTAAGACAAGCTACTACTGGCTGACAGTTATATCCTTATGGAAAAAAAATATTAAATCTGTACTAAAGACAGTTAAAGTGATTTGGTAATGTATTTTACTGTCATGAAATCACTCGATTAGCATCACATTTATTAAATAATCATCTCCTTGCTCCTAGGACGGTATCTTTTATTTATTTGCTATATTAAAGTTACCTACTGTAATTCTAGATCTTCAAGAACATCTTTGCCATACAGTACCATTCCTTGGTCTTAGAGCCAGAGGGTGACAGGACCCCGAGGGAACTAGAACTTTTGGGTCTGGAGGCACTGGTGCCTAGCACGGATGAGCAGCGTTGTCCACATGCATACAAAGTATAAAATGGTGCTGGTCCCAACCTTTTCAGTACCTTTTTCTTCCAGGGATGACAGCAAAAATTAAAGCCTAAAGGTTAGAGTAACAACCTGTGAACAAGCTTGGTACAGCCAGCAGACCTGGGTTTTATTCCCACAGCCTCCACTTGCATACTCTGCGACTCTGAGCAAGCCAGTGAACCTCCCCAGTGATCCTGGGTCACCCCTGTGAATGAGCATTATGCCAGAGGCTTTAGCCAATTACCAAAGAATTAGAAAAAAAAATCTAAAAATGATATTACTGAAAAAACAAACAGGGCCCAAGATAGCACACCAGTCCCTGAAGGAAGGAATGACATCAACAACAAATGTCTTCTCAGCCCATGCCTATTCCGTGGAGGGGAGCCAGTGGTGACAACAAAAATGAGACTGAAGTGAGTCCAGGGGATAGAGGGTGGGTGAGTATGACTCTATGGAGAAGACAGTCTTGAAAATTTAAAGTTACAGTAACTTTCCTATCTTTCAAAGAAATCAATCATTTCCCTAGTCCCACTCTTTGGTAGCATAACAAGCTGTAAAATCCCCTGAACTTGGGACCTTGCAGACCTAGGACTCTGTATGAGAAGAGCCCTCTAATATAGCCAAATCAAAACCTTCATGTTTCCGGGAGTGAATGTTCAAACCATAGTGTTACGTGAAGGTGTGAACTGTACTCCATGTAGCAGCCCTAGCCCTACATATAGTATGCCTTTTTTTTTAAACTTGAAAATGTTATTGACACCAACAGAATTAATTAAGGTACACATACTGTCAACATTCAAAATACCAGTTTTGTAACATTATTATCAAGTAAGATAAAAAAAAAAAAAGGTATGCATACAGGAGTCTAATTGCAGGAAGCAATATTGGTAATGTATAAAGGTCTAGTATTTAACACTTAATAGTTGCTTACTGTTCCTTAGGACTACATAGATGAGTATCCACACAAAGTAAATTTCAAAGTTGAGGGGGCTGGTCTTTATAGCCCGTTAACTCACTGCAGCGCAAGCCCACTCATCCATAAAAGAAAACGTTTTTAATTAGTCCTTTTAGGAAGGGAAGGCATTGTATGCAGGGGTCGAAAAATCTTTGGGGGGTGCCTAAGTCCAGGACTTATGGTACATTTTTGGGGCAAGTCCATATCAGGATCCAGTAAGTCACAACATTTTTCAGCGACATACAGTATTATTATCGAAAAAAATAATTATTTTTTTCCCCCTTAGGATGCTCCAGTGTCAGTCAGAGAAAGGTTACAGAGAGGCAGAGAATTATAAAACAGCAGTAGTACTGCAGCTTGCTTCTGGCTGATTTTCTTCTGTTTCTTTTGATGGACATTTGTGACCAGAGGAATGGATAGTACCCAGACTACTGTCGAGCCAGTACTTAACTGATGGTGGTGTATCAAATTCAGGGACCGATGGTCTTGCAGTCATGATAAGTAGCTGATTCTCAAAAGACTGTTGTGTCAGGGTTGCTCGTAATTTGTTTTTAATGAAGTTAGCGTTTGAAAATCCTCTTTCACATTCACTTGTGAAACGGGAAATCATGAGCAGAATCTCAATAAGCTTTTGCATAGGGCTCTTCATGGAGTCTGGTCCACGTTCAGCAATTTTCATCTGTAACATCAACTGGTACATAGCTATGAGAGGTTTGGTTCAGAATCGAGAAAGGTATAACTTAAGCTGCACCCACTCATCTATCGCAGAATCTTTATCAAGTTCTGAGAAGTGAGAATAGGAGGGGCTATCTGTGAGGAGTTCAGTGACTTCAGCATTGTCAAATGTTGCTAGATCTTTCTTTTCCAGTGGCCAGTTGTGATAATTCAAAATCTGAAGACAAAGGTTTCTCTGAGAGAACACCAAACCTGTTCTGGATGTACGTTACAGTATCGTTAACAAATGTGTGAAATTCAGCTTCACTTCCAGGTGTTCCATGAACTTTTGTTTTCCCAAACATGTTTTTTTTTTATACTTGTTTACTGAGTAGTATAAATTTTGACCAGGTACATTATATTTCACAGACAGTTGATCCATTTAACATACATTGTTGTCCATACCCGGGCATTATTCATTACATGAACACACTTATATAATTAGCTCCTTTTATGAATAAGTCTGTTATGCCTTATGATTAATTGTGTTTCTTTTTTCTCAATTACCTATTTTACTACTATATCACAGATGAGTTAAGGACACTAACTCCTTAATACCACCTTATAGATTAAAAACTAAAAGTAAACTGGGAGAGTGAGAACTTAACTGCAAACTGTTACTGTCAAGTAAATTAGTCTAAAAGTCATTATATTATTTGCCCAAATCCATTTCCAGAGATAGATATGGTAAAAAGAAGGGGGGAGGGGGGGCAAAGAAAAAAAAATGGCAAAGGGCACTAGCCAATTTTATCCATTTCTATTCATTTTAATTCTTAATATATAGGCCTCCATTCGATATTTAAATCACATGAGTATCTTGTTAAGCTTTGCTTTGATATAGGACCCATCTATTCCATCCGTTACTAAACTTTTCATTTTGATAGTTTATAGAATGGGTTATTCTTTCCATATGTTGAATTTGGGTCACTATTATTAGCCAATCCTGTAATGTTGGAGGCTTTGGTTGCAGCCAATGTTTTGTAATTGCTTTCATGGCAGCCATTGTTAAAATGGCCCAGAGATAATGTGCCTCTCTGCCTCCCCCACCCTCCGGATAAAGGCCTAGGATACAATGCTCTGGGGCTATGTCGGTAGACAGTGTAAATAATTCAGATAGGTGGCTACAAATTTGTGCCCAGAGACTCTGAACCTCACTGCAAAACCAAAAAATGTGTGATTGATCAGCAGAAGTAGTCCCACATTTCCTCCAACATATCCCCTGGGGTAGCAGGCCCACCCTGGTTAACCTCATTGGGGTATACAAATATCTAATTCTGAGCTTCCAGATAAACTCTTGCCAACCTGGGGAAGAAGTAGTCTTCCAAATACTTCTAAAAATCTTTACCCAGGTTTGGGAATTTAAAGAAACTTTTAACTCCGCTGCCCATTTTTGCTGAATCTTTTGCGTACTGTAGCCCCTGTTCGCAACCAAATTATTATACAACATAGTTATTGCTCCTTTACCATTCGTGCTTTCCCATATTGCTTCAAAAACTTTCGGAAAGGGTCTTTCATCCTGTCAAATTGTCATCTGTTTCTGTTTAGCATTTATAAAGTCCCTTATTTGATAATAATATATACAATCAGCACTACTCCAATTATTTGGGGCCTTAAGGAGTTCAAAAGACCTTATATATTGGCCTTTAAGTACTTGCCAAGGTGCATATATGCCTTTTTCCATTTGGTAAGTATACCATTTATAGTAAGTGGGTGGTTTGAATTCTAAATTATAACACCAATTTCTGTACCTCCACATACTTTTGGCTGTATACCCTCTTCTTGTTCCCAGTAGCCACCCTTGCAATGTTGTTTTAAGGGCGTATCCCTGGTATGCCAGACAGTCTACTTGAGTTGGCGGGTTAAATATAGCCATTGAAAGGGGGATATCTGTGTAGCTGTTTAATTCCATTTGTCGCCAATAAGCTGAATAGGTTGGGTGGGACCACAATACGGCCATCTTCATCTGGGCAGCAAGCCAATAATCTTGTAGGTTTGGGCATGCCCTTCCCCCTGCCTGCTTCGGTAAAAATAGGATCTGCTTAGATACTCTTGGATGTGCATATGCCCAAAGGAAGGCCATGATTTTCCTTTGCCATTGCATTATTTCTCTTGGTGGTATCGGATAGGGAATTGCTTGGAAGAAATATAGTAGTCTTGGTAAAATATTTGTTTTAAGGATTTGTAGCCTTGAATAAAAAGGAAACGATAAAAGCGACCACCTTTGTAAATCTGCCCATATATTCTTGAGGAGGGGGGGATAATTATCATTATATAAGTACTTAGGGGATTTTCCTAGTTTCATTCCCAGGTACTTAATATTAAGGCAGTCCCATTTCATAGGGAATCTAACCTTAAGTTCTTGGGGAATGTGGGCATTTAACATCAGAATTTCTGTTTTTGATCAATTTAATTTGTATCCGGATATCCTTGAGAATGACTCTATTTGTTGAAAAAGTTTGGAAAGAGATTACTCAGGGTCGGTTAGGTATAATAGCACATCGTCAGCATATAACGCAATTTTGTGTGGCATATCCTCCCACATTATACCTTGAATATCTGGGTTTAATCGTATAGCTTGTGCCAAGGGCTCAATATAAAGCGTGAAAAGTATAGGGGATAGGGGACATCCCTGGCATGTACCCCTAGAAAGATTAAATGGCTGGGATATATATCCATTTGCCCGCACATAGGCCGACGTATTCTTATATATTTTGGATATAAGTTGGCTAAACAGTGTGGGAAAACCAAAGCCATCCAGGGCACCCTGAAGAAATTCCCAGGAAACCTGATCGAATGCTTTTTCAGCATCCAAGCTCATAATGCAAGCAGGAAGAGTCTTGGTTTGTATTCTGTCAATAATATTGATAGTCCTTCTGATGTTATCCACCGTCTGTCTACCTGGGATAAAACCCGCCTGATCCATATGCATCAGGTTGGGTAGGATCTTCTGAACCCTTCTGGCCAAAATGGCTGTCATTATCATATAGTCTGTGTTCAAAATAGAGATGGGGCGATACGGTGCACAATTAGTACTATCCCTGGATGGCTTTGGTATAACAGACACTATCGCCTGCGACCACGATGGGGAGGCCATGCCATTTTCTGTTCTTACATAGTTATATGTTTCACAGAGCAGGGGAACAACAGCTTTTTTAAACTGTTTAAAAAACTCAGCAGGTAGTCCGTCTGACCCGAGACACTTTCTGGTCTTTAAACTCTGGATTTCCTGGGTAATAATCTGCTCAGTGAAGGGTTTACTTAACATACTTCCCTGCTCTTCAGTGAGGTTAGGGAGTCCCAGAGGGGCTAAATATTCCCTGATTTCTTGTGTCGTGGGCAGGGTTCCTTTGGCATATAAATTTTGGTAGTATATCTTAAAGGACTCTGCTATATCTTCAATTTTATATTGAAGTGTGTGTTTGATAGGGTCCCTAACTTTAGCTATGGTGGCCTTACTTTGGTATTGACGTAACCTACTAGTTAAAAGTTTTAGGGCCCTCCTTCGTAAAATCTTTGTTTTGTATAAATCAGTCTCTGCTCCACTTGATAGTCCAAAATCTTTATATATTCTGCTTTTAGTGCTCTGAGTTGTTTCCCCCTTTCTTTACTCAATTTTTGTTGTTGTTGTTTTTCTAGTTCCGTAATCTGATGCTGTAAGTCTTTTTGTCTTTTAACCCCTTGCTTTTTTGCTATAGCCGAAACCTCTATGAATTTCCCTCTGATGAGGGCTTTAATTGTATCCCAAAGAATGCCCGGGGAGAACTCAGGGCTCCTATTATCCTGTATGGCTTGCTTTGTGGTCTGGATTATTGCTTCTTGATTTTCTTTAATTTGAAGCAGAGACAGATTCAGACGCCAGAAAGTGAAGCGTTTGGGGGGGCCTACTGTTAGTTGCATTAATATAGGGGCACGATCCGAAAGTAAACACGACCCTATCTCCACCGAAGCACAAACCTCCATAGATTCTTTTGGCATTAGAAAATAATCTAGCCTAGAATATATTTGGTGAGAATGGGAGAAATATGTATACTAACATACTAAAATGCCAGCAGAATAGGCCTAACGGTCTTTCGTGTCTGCTCGTTTGGTCAGTCCCCAACCTGGGTGCTGACCTTGCTGTCCCCCTCGCCTTCTCTGGCTTCTCCCTTCCCAGTTCCGGATATTCTTGCTGCATTGGATTTTGCTTCCAGAACCCTTCCCTGTACCTGTCCCACCCCTCTTGAACCCCTCCACTGTCTCTGCCTCCACCAGCCCCTAGGCAGTGCATTCCATGGCTCCACCACCCTCTCAGTGAAGTAGCACCTCCTCCTTTCTCCCCGAATCTTCCCCTCCAGCTTCCACCCATGCCCTCTAGTGGCCCCTTCCTCCTTCCTTGAAGCCCCGACTGTTCCTCCCTATTTACCCTCTTCATGTACCTAAAGACCTCTATCATGTCCCCCGGTCCCTTCTCTCTTCCAATGTGACATATTTAGCTCTTGAGCCTCTCCTCATAGGTCCTGTCCCCCAAGCCCCAAATCATTTTGGTTGCCCTCCTCTGGACCCTCTCCAGGAGTTTAATGTCCCTCTTTAAGTGTGGCCTCCAAAACTGCACGCAGTACTCAAGGTGCGGCCTCACCAAGCAGTTATACAGAGGGAGTATCACTTCCCTCCTTCTGGAGGTGATCCCCCTAGCGATGCATCCCAGCATCCTGTTGGCCTTGGCTGCTGCCCTCCTTCAAGCCTCAGAGTTGTTCATCTTGACATCCACCACCACCCCAGGTCCCTCTCAGCCATAGAGACTTGTAGCATTTCCCCAGGGTGTACACTTGGCCTGGGTTTCTGGCCAATTGAGTACCTTGCATTTCCTACATTGAACCTCAACTTCCACTTTCTAGACCATCTTTCCAGAGCCTCTAGGTCCCCCTGTAGGGCCACCCTCCCCTCCTCCCCACCACCACTTCCCAGTTTGAGTCATCTGCAAGAGACTCATCTCACTCCTGATTCCTGTCCTTATGTCAGATACGTAGGCGTTGAACAGAAGGGGCCCAAGGACTAATCCCTGTGGGACCCCACTAATGACCCTCCGTATATTGTTTAGTATTTTTATGATGTGCTCGCCAGGCATCTATTAAGCCCAGTTCTATAAGCAACTTATTAACCTTCTTAGCTAATCCTCTCTCCCCTTTTGAGAACTGCCCCAAAGAGTCCAGGGTGGGATTTAGCCTTAAGTTCAAATCTCCTCCTAAGACCAAGTAGCCCTCAGCCCAATGCAGCACCTTAAGGAATAAATCTCTATAGAAATCAAAATCTGTTCCAGGTGGCGCATACAATGATACCAGTGTGAGCACAGCCCCATTATACAGACCTCTGACTGCAGAGTATCTGCCTTGCTTATCTATCAAAGTGTCCTTAAGGTCAAAAGGAGTGGAGTGTGGGATTAAAATAGCTGTTCCCCGTCTACGCCCCTTACCATACTCTGATGTGACCACTTTTCTAAAACCGAATTTTACCAATTTCTCATGCTCTGTTCTGTTCATACGAGTCTCTTGCAATAAAATAAAAGCTGCCCCGGTTTTCTTTAAAAATGATACTGTTCTAGCTCTCTTAATGGGATGGGCTAAACCGTTCAGATTGTAGGATATAATTTTCACCTCAGAACGTGCCATTGTATAAGTCTTCAGTAAACATGTACCCCCTTAACATCTTTGTTATTCAATTTGTTTCCAAGGGCAGGATTAATAAACAACGTGGCATGACAGTAAAATTCTCTCCCTTTAACAATCTAACTAAACATGCACCTTCTCTGACTAGAAACAACTTAACCCTACTTTCTGTCATCTACTGACTTCCAAACAAGGAGATTCACTTAAATTCCCAGCGAATCTCTAAAGCCAGTCCCTCCTAACAAGGGGATGTGTAACTAGCAAGGAGGTGAAAAAAAAGATTTCCTCTTGCCACTTTATATAGTGGCTCCTCCTTCAAGCCTGCTAAGTTCTTTTTTAGGCTCTTGTCACGGAAAAAACTCAGTGCGATGTGTGACGTCGATAGTCCTTTCTGAGTACCAGCGTGAGGCACTATCTAATGCTGAAGTTAAGTAATCACCACAATAAGACACCCCCCCTCACCCTTATATCTTTCCAATCCAAAGATGCACCCAAATCTTGCCTTTTCCTGAAACCTCCGCCCCCTACCAATATAGTGATTTCAGTGTTATTCATCAATTTGTCCTTTTTTTTTTTTGTTTCTGAACTCTGAGGTAGACTGGACCTAATAGTCTTATGCCCTAAGCATTTCTTTTAGCTGTAACTCGCCAGTCCAATAAAACTGCACATGAAGTCTGAGCAACGCTTTAACCACTACGCCATCAGTCTAGTGAAAGGCATCGAAATCACTGCATACAATGCTGTGGAAAGAAAAATCCCACGAGGAGTTATCCTCCTAAATTTTTACTTATCCCCTTTTTCTTTCCTGCGTGTCTTCAATTTGAATTCCTTTCTTAGGCTGCATTTCTGCTAGCGCTGCTCGAATCACCATGAGCGGGTTCAGTGATGACATCAAAGGGTTGCGCCCCCGCTTTCTCTTGGATGACATGATTAGCCAATCGTTGAGCACCCGCTTGTCGTACTGGGAAATGGAGTTCTGAGATGATTGCTGCAGGGCCTCCATGAGGCCTTTCGATACTAAGGCCTTGCCAGCCTCCTCAGGCGACTCATAAATCTGTGTACCATCCGACCACCATACTCTAAGCCGGGCTGGGTAAGGAGTGTTAAATCTGACATTATTGGCCCACAGGATCCTCAGGAGGTGGGCATATTGAAGCCTTTGCTTTTGAACCTCAGGAGGGTAATCATGATCTAAATACAATCTGTGTGTGAGATATTTTACTTCTTTCTGCTTTCATGCTTTAGTTAATATTTCTTCTTTAACTTTGTAGCTGTTAAACTTCAGGATAATTGATCGAGGTCTTGACTCTGGAGGAGGTTTTGCCTGCAGGGCCCGATGTGCCCGCTCTATTCCTAGTTGAAATCCTGTAGGTAAATTCAGCACGTCTTTGATTAAATCTGACATGAATTCTGTCATTCGGCCAGTTTCCGACCCCTCAGGGAGCCCATGTATCCGGATGTTCTCCCGCCTAGACCTTCCCTCCCAGTCCACACATTTATTTTGCAGTTGCTCTGTGTATTGTAGTAATGCCTGAAGGGCTAGATTCATTTTGGCAGTGGTGTCCTCTGTGTTGATTCGGCTCTCCGCTTCCTGCACTCTCTTCTCAAGGCTTTGCAAGTGTTGATTTATTTTTTTTAAACTCCGTTTTATTTTCTGCCCGCATTGCTTTAATTTCATTGAACAACCTGTCAAAACGTGATCGAGTTAGTTGTTCTTGCTCTTCGTCAGTGTCTGGCAAGCTGGCCGGTGAGGGGCTACGACTCGCCTCCTGGGAGGTGGTTTTTAATCCTCCTGCATCTGATTTCGCGAGAATATTTTAGGGCTTGCATTTGCCCTGACTATCTCTTGGGGGCTTTAACATCGCTATTTCTGTAATTATGGGTGCAGCCTTCTTTTAAATCTCTAAATTTAAGGGGATTGAGGAGAAGAGCTCATCTCAATGTGCTGCTGCTGGCTCCGTGACATCACGGGAAGTCTTCCCAAACATATGTTGTTCTGCATTATACTATTCCTGGAATTTTTCAAGATTTTTTTCAGGAGTACTTTTAAGTGCTTCTAGCTGCAGAATGCTTTTTTCTATATGTTCTGGTATCTCAACAATTAAGTAGTCTGCCAACTGGAACGTTTTTGATAATCTAGCGACAATTGGAAAAAATCTAATAAGAAATAAAGAACTTTAATGAAATGCATAGAGGTCAGTTCCTTGAGGTACTCCTTAGCTCTGTTAGCATCGTCTACCCTGTTGCCATCCACAAATCTGTGCTCCAGATGCACGGTCACAATGTCCAGGTTTTTTTCTAATGCCACAGCTGCTCTACCTTTGCTTGCTAGCCACCTGACTTGTTTTAAAGCCGTGAAATGTGCAAGATGCTCATCGAGAACTTCAGCGATTTCTTTAAGTTCTCTCCTGCACTTTGGAGACCAAAAAGAAAAACTGAAAAAACCTTTTAAACAGTCTTCAAATTTGGTCATGTGTTTGAAATGTTTATTTGCATCCAAAATGGCAAGCTCAAGTTTGTGGGCAACACACTGAATGCCAATAATGTCTGGCAAAAGTGATTTGAGTCTAGTAATGACTCCTGTCTGTTCACCAAGATTAACTGATGCACCATCAAAATTAGCACATGCAAATGCTGGATGTGAACTGCCTGTCAGTTCTGGTAATGGCAAATCCACAGACTGTAAAGCTTTCTCAACAGCATTAAATACACCCTCAGCACTTGCAGTTTCAAGTGGTATCACAGAGATTAGGTGTGTGACTGGCAAACAGCACCTACATATCTCAGGTAGACAATTTCTTGTTCAATAATGGAGTGGTCTGTACTTCCGTCTGCAAGAATGCTCAAAAAGGAAGCATTTTTGACTCTCAATTATTGCTGAATGTATTGTTTTAGCTATGTTGTCCACAAACAAACAGCAACCTGCTATATTCACGTAGTTGTTGCCAATATTGAAACCATTTTTATGCTGGATCTCACAAATGATTTCAAAATCAGAAAAAGTTTTCCCATTCTTCGCTGCAGAGTAAGCAGTGTTTAATAACATTTTGTATTTGTCAAGTTCTTTTGTTGTCATGTCTTTTTTTGAAAGGACTGACCCATAGCAGTTTCTGAAAGGTGATTCCACACAGTGACTGCAAAATCATCCTTCGGGACCAAATAACAGTCACTGAATTCATGAGGTGGGGTACCAAGAACCCCATGTTGAAAATTTGGTGCACAAATTCAAAAAAATTACTGAGATATGCACCAAAGTTGAAAAAACCCTATTTATGCCATTGTACAGCTTACCAGCATTTCTTCAGTTCGTGGTTGGCTTTGAAGAGTGCAGACATGTTCCTGGTCCACCAAAGATCGTCACACCAGCCGTTGAAGGTAAGTATGGGGTGAGGGTGTATGTGGGACGGTGGGGTACGCAGAGGGTGGGTGCGGGTTGGGGAAGAGGGGCAAAAGAGTCAACGAGGGACCAATTTCTTTTGTTACAGGTTTTTGTTATTTTACAAAGGACGTGGGACTTTTGCCACACTGGGTGGGTTCCCAGTGTGGCACCTGGATATTTTTGCTTGGGGGCAGTGGAGCCAAGAGGATTGGGCACCCTGTTGGCCATACAATGTGCGAGGGGGCACATGAGGATGCTGGACTTTTGCCACGCTGGGTGGGCTCCCAGTGTGGCACCTGGGAAAGATTTTGGGGGAGGGCACCACCATCGGACATACAGTGTGTTTGTGGGGAGTGTTGTATGAGCCAAGAGTTGGGCACCCCTAGGTACACATCAAATGGGGAGGGAGCACATGCTTGATCGCTACAGTCAGCGGTGGTAGCGTGTGAGACAATCCCATGCATACTGACGGCGGCGGCAGTATGCAATTGCCTACGATCCTACCACTACTGACAATTGCAGTTGTTTGCTTTCAACTGTACACCACTGCATCTGAACTGCAGTCAGACAGCTGGGGCATTCATTGGTGTTGTGCAGCCGCGCCTGCAAAAACGCTCAGAGCATTGGAAGTGGGGATGCCACACCTACAAAAACTCGTATAGTGGCACTATGTTTCTTGCACATGCATGGAAGCAAACAAAAAAAGAACAAAAACATGTCTACACTACCTACAAGTCTAACTGAAGAAGCACCCAAGACACCATGTGTCACAGCCACGAATGTGCATTCTGTGCCACACAACACTTCCACGGGAATCAGAAGGGCCCTGGCCTTTGCTCAGCACTGCTTTATTGACTGATCAGTATTTGTGCACTCCAGGATAGCTTCATTTAGGTTAAGCACCTAGTTTCCAAGAGGGTGTGTGTGTGTGGGGTGGGGGGGGGATGACGACATTACAACAGCAGGGTAAAATTGCTGCAATAAACACAGCTTTGGACCTAAAGTGCTGCTTAAAAGCAAATACAGTTATACACATATACAAAATACTGTGTATTGTACATCTATCCATCAAGACTAAGTAGGTGATTATTTAAAGGACAGAGATCCAAAGCATGAAGTGAAGAGGAATGGGGAGGCAGTCGGCAGGGAGAGGAGAGTAGTAATTAGTAACATGTGCAATGTCCATCGAGAAGCTCAGGCATAACCCCTCTTGGAACAGGTACAGTTCCTTGCTTCTTTGATGGTGTCTGCTATCTCATTCCAGCTGGCTGGGGTGGTAAGGAAGGAGATCTTTTCACCTATGGCCTTCCAGGTTTGCGAGACTTGAAGCAGGGCTTTGACCCGAGATCTTATTTGGCAGAAAACAGATATTCTGGTCAGTAAATTGTTCAGATAGGCTACGTATAAACCATGTGCACATATGCAGATCAAGGTAGCCCAGGTATGCATTTCCTCCTTTTATCTGGTGGAAGTATGCCTAGCTGTCTGTGCGGTGCACAGTGATGGGTGAGTATCGCATAGTTAAGGGCTGATCTACACAAGTTGTTGAAAGCAACTGCAATTTTCTGTAACGGTATATGTCTAGCTGACCTGTACACCTTATGTCTGTGTTCCAGGGCTGGCAGGAGTGTCTGCATGAGGATAAAATGTCTCGCTTATAGACTAAGGCAACTTCTATTGTGGTAGAGTATCACCAGTTTTTAAGTAAGCAATAACACATGACAGGGTGTGTTTTCAACAGATATTACCGCACGCCCAGGGGCGTAGTAAGGCACGAGGCCTGGCCGAGTGCCTTCAGCCCCTGGAAGTGCAGTAATATCTGTTCAACACACACCCTGGAGTGTTTTATTGTGCTTATAAAATGGGTTTCTCTTTTTAAAATATTTTTCTCACCTTAAAAAATATTACTGAACTGAAAAAAAGCTGAAATCATTGTGTTAATTTGATATAAAATAGTCCTTCCGCCTACTAGGTGATGACCTCATTGCCTCTGGCATTTATACTATTATCCATGCCAGACCCCCACCCATGGAGAAAAATGCAGCTGAGTTGTGTGGTTAGGAGAGGTTTGCAGGTTCTCCCAATAGATTGCGCCAGTTTTGCAATAAAAATGACAAATGCAGATTTTTTTGTTTTACTTAAATGTAGTGGGATGGGAAGCCAGATTTACTATGAGACAGTGGAGGCGACATGGTGCGGGATCGTGAATGGGAGCAGGCAAGCTCTGGAAGCAGCTCCATGATTACTGAATCTAAACCGAGAGTATTTAATTTTTTTATTCATTTAACGGTTCCGTTAGCAAGCGGCACCAAGGTTTCCTGATTGGCCTCGAGTCTGAGATGAACTGGTTAGTAGGGAAAAAAACAATGGAAGAATTTCAAATGCGAACATTCTAATTGCACACTGATTTACTTGCCAGTACATATTTTTTTTTTTAGTATGCGTAAAACACATTTGACACTTCCTTTCCAGCCAATCGGAATGTTCAATTTTCCTTACCCATTTTATAACTGGAGCTACTGAATGTTGTGGTGATGTGAACATTGTAGGATATCTTTGGGTCAAGCCGCAGGCCAAAGTATCTAAACTGCTAGACACTCAATAGGAGAACCAAATGGAGCTGTAACTCAAAGACTTGAAGTTCACTGTGCAGACTAGGACTGTAGGTAAAGTACATGTTTTCATTTTGGTTTTAGTTAGAGGATTAGCACAGTACTCTAAAACTAATTATTTTCCAGTACATAGCCAAGGGCTGCCGACTGAAAAAATACTGTCTCTTCACCAATTTTTTTTAGGAGCCCAAAATCAAAATACTCTCGAGAAATCAAAAGAATCCTCTGGCGGTTAATATATTTTTAGTTGCAAGAAACAATTATTTTATTTTTGTTTTTATTGTTGTTTATCCCAGCTGATCTTCCTTACCTCTAACACCTTCTCTCATAAACTTTACTTGGGGTACAACTTTCCATCTGGGTTACTGGACACCCCCTTAAGTTCCTGTCTCAGAACACCACCTACTCGTCACCCTGCATGGCCCCCCTCAACATACAAAGCAAGGGGAAAAAAAAAATGGGCAGCTTGTATGCAAGTCTCTCCCACGAGCAACTACAGTTCTACAAGAGAAGTAGGGGAGAGAGGGAGGCCCTAGTGATGTGGGTGCCTCTGTGTCACATTTGTCAGCCAGGGTTAGAAATCTGTGCATCATTGGGGACTGCAGGCAGGCAACAGAAAGTACAGTTACATAAGAACTTACCGTAAGAGTAAATCTTCGACAGAGGCTCTTGCAGTAGGTAATTACTTGCAGGACTGTGCCCCCTGCCGTCAGGACCACATGGAAACTTTTGTTAGCAGTATCTGACGGGGGACTGCCCACCCAACATCATGTGACGGACGTCAGTGTGACACTATATAATGGGCGGTCCCCACGCCCGCCCTCCAGTTCTCCTGCCAGAGACCTCCAAGAGTCATGACAGGAGAATGGGAAGAGGCTCCTGAATCCAAGAAAAAGGCTCCTGGAAAAAGAGCTACAGATTAAAGAGGGGAAGGAGGTTACCTACTGCAAGAGCCTCTCTTGAAGATCTACTGTTGCAGTAAGTTCTTACGTAACTGTACTATCTTACTTCCTGAGGGCTCCCGCATTAGGTAATTACTTGTAGGACTGAGTCCCAAACAGTAAGTGTCCAAGGGACAGGAAAACATGGAAGGCTGGAACTGGAAGCTAGTAGGTAGCCAAATACTTAGGACAGGAGACCCTGGAGGACTGCCAGTCCAAAACCAGCCCTGCACCTAGAGGCAATGTCCAGACTGTAGTGTTTTGTGAAAGTGTGAATGGAACTCCAAGTAGCAGCCGTGCAGATTTCGGTAGCAGGTACATTTCTGAAACAGGCTGTAAAGACAGCTATTCCCCTGGTAGAATGCCCCTTTCACCTGCCCTGGAAGGACATTACCACATTTCTGGTAAAAACCAGTGCAGTTTGCCAACCATCTGGAAAGCCACTGTTAGGAATCTGACTTTAAAGCGAAAGAAACAAAAAGCTGATCCGTCTTCTGGACATCTTTTGTCCTGCTGGTGTAATAACATAAAATTCTACGAATGTCTAACGTATGCAGAATGGCTTCCCCTTGATTAAAATGCTCAGGGTAATACCACAGCAGCTGAAAAGACTGATTCAAGGTAGTCTCTGAAACAACTTTTGGAAGAAACTTAGGATTGGTGCGCACACCCACCCGGTCTCTGTGAAAAATTAAATAAGGTTCCTTACACATGTAACCCCCCTACACATAGGGGTTCCTATAAATGTCTTCCTGGGCTGCCTAATTGCCCTTGTCAGGATGGTGTTCTTTGTCTGCAGTTGCTGTATGTGTCTACCTGAGAGTTCACCAGTAAGCCTCCGTGCCTATCTCTTTAAGAGAGCTATTATTCACTGTGAGAAACTTAGTCAGGACTGGGTTCGAATAATTAAGGCTCGCGACCAGCTAGACAGTCCATATTTCTGCTCCATTCTGCAGTCGCTATTTACACAGAGGGAGCTCTGTTAGGAACTGTGATTATTTACTGTTTATCTGCTGTAATAATTATAATATAGGAGTTTGTCTAACTTGCCTTCCATTGCAGCTTGAACATTTGCATACGAGCCATCATTTTGGTTCTGGACTGCCAGTGTTGGACCAATCGAACCTCAAGGGACCTAAAATAGAGACTGTCCCCAGAGGTCTTATGGGATTGAAATCTGTAGGAATTGTAGTTTTAAGTGTTGGTGCCTAAATGGACCTGGAGGGGGAGCCCTTTCTGTGACAGATAGTTCCATCAGCCAACCGAACCTTTTTGATCACTGGGAAAGCCCAGAGCTGCCTGCAGCAGTCTGTCAGTCAAGAGTTGGAGTTTGGAGAGTGAACAGCTCGAGCCATTGAACAGCTGCTCCTGCTGGGAGCAAGGGAGAATTGGTGGGAAGGCTCTGCTGGCCTGCTTGTCACATCTTCCAGTGTGAAGAACTACCTTGAGAGTGATAATCGGATTTACCCGATTACTGGATCGAGACCTGAAACCTGAAGAGAAAGTGTGTCACTGTCACCTGCAAGTGGACCGACGACTTGCTCCGGAAGCAACTGGCCCATCAGCTAGCGAAGTGAGCCTCAGATCGACAGGTTTGCGCAGTGACACTGCAATTTGCAAATGGACTTTATCCGAACTGTGGCAAGTTACTTTAAAGTGTTATAGATGTGCTGAATGTGTTGTGTGGATCGTGACTTGGTTCACCATACCGAGTTCTGCTACGCCAGCTGAAGGCTGTTCCAGCACTTTATCACTGACTTCATCTGAACTACGTACTCTGCCTGGGCCCTGTCATCTAAGCCTAGGCTGCTACTCCTGATTCAGAGACATTACGGCGAAAGACCTGCATGGGGATTTGGCCCCCTGCTCAACACCACCGTGAGTCGTGTCAGCCCTGCTTCCCCTGGCAATTCAGTACAACATCCAGAGGTCATTTTGTCTGTCCTGCATCCCGGTCTGGGTAGCATGAGTACAAACAGGGTAGCTCCCTGCAACATAAGCTACAATCATTGTGTGTCATCTGATTTGCTTGTTTTGAGTTTATTGTAACGAACTGAGCCATCCGGCTCTGGATTACAAATTCTGGGTTGAGTGCAAGCTAATTGTTTTCTTTCGTAAGGGCCCAAACAACAGCTGCAACACCGGCCTACCCCGGGCAACACTTCAGGCTACCCTGTTTAACAACTGGGTACCCAGGGTTGTGTAACTGTGTTAAAGGGACTCATTGTGTATGCTTGTTCAGCCTGAGTTTAATCAAATCTGCTAGAGTCACGCCCCACCCTTGTTCACATCCCCTTGAATAAAGCAGATTGTGGTTGTTCATGTTTAACCTGGCTAGTGTGTACCTTTTTGGTGGGGATATTGTACTGCCTTGATATTGTTGCATCACTGATCTTGTTTTCCAGCGGGTCTCCAGGGCAACTGCAGCAGATCCAGCCCTGGTGGTAAGTGCAAGGAGTGTGAGCATATCCTTACTGTCATATGGTAAATGTGACTGTTCTACTGCTGAATTGTTTAGGCCACTAGAAGGGTTGGTGGGTGGTTATAGCATCCTGGAGGGCTATAACAACAGCAGCTATGCTACCCCAAACCCACTCCTCCGGGTGGAGGCACCTGTTGACCAAGCTCAGGCCCCTCAATCTGTGCCTAGTCATGCAGGCATGGGTAAGTAGCCCATAGGATAGCACCACCTAGGGGTTACACACATCAGGGCCTGAAGCTCAGAAATTCTTTGAGCAGAAGTGACTGCAACTAAAAAGAGCAATTTCCAGGACAAAAAACGCATGCCACATGTATATGCCAGTTCGAAAGGAGGGAAGGTCAATTTCCCTAAAAGAAAATTAAGGTCCCACGGTCGAGCAGGGTTATGCACTGGGGGTTTCAGATGCAGAATACCTTTTAGGAAGGTTTTTGAAACCTCTGAGCCAGAATTTTGCCCCCTACTAAAACGTGGTAGGCAAAAATGGCCGCTAGATGCACCTTCAGTGACGAATAGCTCAAGCCCAGGTCAGATAGATAAAGAAGATACTCCATAACCTGAGAAGTGGGACACGAAAAAGAGTCCCAACTCTTCAAGGTGGCCCAGCTGGAAAAACGCTTCCACTTTATGGCATAGGTAGTTCTGGTAGAAGGCTTTCTGGCCTCTACCAAAATCTGAGCTACCCTAGGGGAGACCACAAATCTGGAAGCGACTATGTGTTGAGGAGCCACGCATGAAGATGAAGGGACTTCAGACCCGGATGTACCAGCGTGACCCCCTCCTGGGTCAGGGGATCATAGAAAAGTGGTAGAGGAACCAGAGGTTCCACTGCCAGCTGCAATTTGTCGAGGCCAAAATGGAGTTATCAGAATCATATGTGCTCCTTCTGCTTGGAGCTTGATCAGCACTCTGTAGAACTGGGAAGGGAGGGAATGTGAACAGATACCTATCTCCCTGTCCAACAAAGCGACAGCATGTCTTGCCAAAAAGCACCATGGACAAGATCGAGGGAACAAAACTTGGGAAGTTTTGAGTTTGATGGGGCTGTGAACAGACCCACTTCTAGATGACTCCAGAGGTCGAAGATGTGGTCTATTACCTCTTGCTTTAGCTCCCTCTCATGCGCCGTTACCCTGGTGTGGCCAAGACTGTCTGCTAGAACGCTCTGCATGCTTGGGACGTGGACCACAAGGAGGCGAACCTTGTGCAGAACCGCCCAATTCCAGACCTGCATCACTTCCCTGCAAAGAGGACAGGAGCAGGGGCACCCATTAGTTGATGTACCACACTACGCACATGTTGTCTGATCAGATCAACAGTGTATCTTGCTGAAGCATGAGCTGAAAGGTCTGAACAGCATATATAACTGCTCTCATTTCTAGCATGATTATGTGCAAGTGTAGTTGTGCAAGTGTAGTTATACAGGTGACCACAGGCCCTGGGTCCTGTGATGTCCGAGATGGGCACCCCATCCCATTCCCTATGCATCCATGGTCAGGATTTGGGAGTAAGGAGGGGCCTGGAAGGGAACTCGAGTCAGGTTGTTGGGAGTTCTGCCACCACTGCAGATCTTTCTGCACTGGACCGAAAACTAGGACACAGCTGTCCAAGTCATCCGACCTCTGATCCCACTAAGACCTGAGAGTCCACTGTGAGATACGCATGTGGAGTCTGGCCATTGGAACCATGGGGTTAGTCACTATCATGAGGTGAAGGACCGCCCTGGCCGAAATGTGTTGGTTGGAGGGTACCAGCTTGGCCTGTCTCTCCAGGGTCTCTATCTTGTCCAGGGAAAGAAAGGCCATACCCTCTACTGTGTCCAGAACCACCCCAATAAATTGCAGACGATGGGAAGAAGTGAGATGGGACTTGGGGTAACTGACAGTAATACCCAGTCGCTCAAAGAGGTGCAGGGTAGCTGACAGGGAAGCCTCCGACCCCTCCCTCAATGGTGCTGCAAGAAGCAAATCTTCGAGGTAAGGGAAGACATAGCGCCCCTGACTCCTCAAGGCTACTGCCACAACCACTAGGCACTTGGCTAAAACCTGTGGTGTGGAGGACAGGCCAAAGGAGAGGCTTTGAAGTGGTAATGCTCCCCCTGGAAAGAAAACCTGAGGAATTTGCGGTGTGGACGGAATACTGGAATGTACAGGTGTGCATCCTGCATGTCCAAGGCACAAAGCCATTGTCCTTAGGAAAGGAGAGGCAGCAGGCTTTGTAGCATCAGCATCCGAAACCTCTTGTACTCTATGAAGAGGTTTAGGGTACTGCGGTCTAGTATCAGGTGCAGATCCACAGCCTTTTTGGGGACCAGGAAGAAGTGAGAGTAGAATCACTTCCAAATCTGGTTTGCTGGCCCTGGCTCTACCGCTTCTTTCCGAAGAAGAACAGTGATCTCCTCCCTTAATTGGGATATGGGCGCCCTTGGGTAATTGGAAAAATTGTTTGGGTTTTTTTCTCGAAATTCAAGAGTGTGACCAAGCCTTATCAACTGAAGTACCCAGGTGTCGGGCATGATGGACTCCCAGTCTCCCAGATGCCTTATGAACCTTCCGCCCACCTGTTCCTCCGATGGATGTAGAGGAGGGAGGGTGGTCAGTGGGTCAGGAATAGGAGGGGGGTTAGGGAGGACCGTCCCTGCAGCTCTCTGAGTCTTGGCTGGAGGGGCAGCGGCTGCATTGGGAGCCCTATGTTTGAATTGGCGCCTAAGTATCTGTTGTGTTTTTGTCTGGCATCTGTTTTGCAGATGAAAGGGATGTTTTGGCTGAGGTTTCGGGCGACACCTAGTATGTACCGACCGAAGTGCAGTGCCTTTATCTTGCAGGCTTGTAATAATGTCCTGGGCATCTCTGTCGAACAGGACAGAGCCTCTGAAGGGGGCATCCTGGATAGCCAACTGGACATCAGGGGCTAAACCTGATACTCTTAGCCAAGAGAATCTATGAAGGCTTACTGCCGTTGCCGTGCCTCCAGCTGAGGAGTCCACTGCATCGTAGGTGGCCCGTATTGAATGGCATCCTGCTACCTTGGCAGATCTGAGTGTATTCGCCAACGTGGTTTTTGATTCAGAGTACAGAAGGGCCTCGACTATGGGCTCGAGCTGGCGGAACAGAGATTTCTGGTACACTAGCATGTGCGCCACATAATTAAGAGCACCAATAGCTAGTGTAGAAGAGGAATAAAACTTCCTCCCAAACTGGTCCAGCTGTCTGAATTCCTTGTTGGAAGGAAAGGTACTCCGGTGCTTGGGCTTAGAGGACCTATTGTTGGCCACAGTTATGACCACTGAATCAGCTTTTGGTTGTACGCTGAGGTAGTCCTTGTCTTCTGGAGTCCTGTAAACCCAGTCGGCTTTCTTGGCCATGGCCAGGATAGAGGAGGGTCTCTGCCAAATGGTCGAGGATAAATCCTCATGAGGTTCCAACCATGGGGATGTGAGCACTGGACTCGTTTCTGGGAAATCTAGATGTTCAGCCAACCTTTGGCATTTTGGGTCTAGAGCGTCTGACTTCCATCCCTGTACCTCCGCCATTTGTCTGAGGCGGGCCACAAAGGAAGGATCTTCAGGTGGGGATTTGGGAAGACTCTCTAGGGACTGGCTCCTCAGGAGGAGGTGTTCCAATACCGAACTCTTGGAAGAGGAATCTGAATCCACTTCATAATCATCGGAATCCACCAGATCCTTGTCTGGAATAGCAAGTTCCTTCTCCCTGGGAGTCACCTCTAATGTTAGGGCTTGCATGCGGGCTGTCATCTGGCCTGATGTCGAGGCTTGAGGAGTGACTGGAGAGGGTGCCTAGGGGGTAGGATCTGGGCGGCCTGTTTCCAAAGGTTGCAGATGCCTGCTGTCCAATTCCAAGAATAATTGAGATTTTGTTTTAGACCACCAAGACTTCAAACTCTCACTAAAATCCACTTGTGGTTGAGAAAGAAGTGGAGTGGGAGGTGGTGGAGGGTGACAGAGATGGAACCCTGACCTGGCATCATGTGCCGAGAAGCTCAGGATGGCATAATTGTGAGGATAACCTGGAAACTGATAAAGAGATGATTGATAACCAGGATAACCTGGGTAGTAATAACCTGTCAAAAAGGGGTCTGGCATCGGGCCTGACAGTGGAAAACCTGATGGTGCCCCAGACTGAGGGAAGCCTGATAGCGGCCCTGGCGGAAGGTAACCTGACGGCAGCCCTGATGGAGGGTAGCTTGATGGCAGTCCTGATGAAGGGTAGCCTGACTGCGGCCCTAACAGTGGGTAGCCAGACAGCGGCCCTGAAGGCGGGTAGCCTGAAGGAAGGCCTGCCGGCAGCCCTGATGGGGGGAACCCTGGAAAAAGGCCCAAAGGTGGAAGTCCCGAAGTTGTAAAACCTGATGGGGGCCCCCAGAGGATGGCCCGCTGGTGGCCCTGATGGTGGGAGTAAAGGGCCCGGTGGGCGCTGTGGAGGAGTAGGGTCTGGCACCTCTGCCAGGGGCGGCAGAGCTTCTGTTAGACCTTTTGTGGCTCCGTCATCAGGTATACCTGATGAAAGGTCTCCTGTCAGGACCTGCGGGTTTGATGACTGTGGCGGAATCTCCAACGGAGGAGGAGACAGGGATTCTCCACGAACAGAATCCTGTGGCGACCCTTGCCCTCCAGCCAGGACAGAGCTGACATCTGGCTGCACGTCATCAGAACCTGATGGATGCTAAATGGTCATGCGATCATTGGAGTGTCAGACGATCGACTTATCAATCTGGGTCATGCAGGGGTTGAAGACACCAACCCCGGCCAGGCACTGGTCGGGGGTCCGACGAGCAGCTTATTGCCATGCCTGTGGACTTAAGAGCCCAAGGTTGTGATGGGCCTAAGTGCAGCGTCAGCCTCAGATGAATCCGAGGTGCCCGCCATCACCGTAACCAGTGGCGGTGGGGTGGCCAAAGCCTGCTCTTTTAGTGGGAGCCCAGGCTTGGCCGCAGCACTTGTCCTCCCGGAGGAAGTGGGCCGATTCTCCGCCAAAGAGACTGCTCTCGATCCAGATGATTCTTCCCCCTCCTCCTCTTCTTCTTGTCAGTTGGAGAGGAGGCGGTGCTTTTTAGCTTCTTTAGCGCCTTTTCCATCAAAGCCATTTTTAGTTTCAGGAGATAGGCTTCGAGGGACTGTTGGCGCCTTTTCCATGTGGCCTGGCTGAACTGGGTGCAGGCCTCACACTCCCTGATGTTGTGATCCGGTCCCAAGCAGAAGAGGCAGAAGGTATACTGGTCCTTAAGCGGTAGCTGGACGCCGCAAGAATCACACTCGTTTTTATGCGATTCTGTTGATGAAGTGGACAACATACACAAATATTAGGAACATTTTTTAGTGAAGAGAAAAGAACGGATACGCATCCGAATTAGGCATTCGAACTGCTGTAACGAGCTTCAGTAGGTCCGACGTGCACAAGTCGATGGCAGGAAAAAACTGGAGGGTGGACGTGGGGACTGCCCACTATATAGTGTCATGCTGATGTCAGTCACGTGATGTAAGGTGGGCGGTCCCTCATCAGACACTGCTAGCAAAGGTTTACTTGTGGTCCTGACGCCAGGGGGCACAGTCCTACAAGTAATTACCTACTGCAAGAGCCCTCTCGAAGTAAGATTACAGGGTGTCAGTGGTGGTCTGCAGTGGCTTTCTTCCATCTATTTTAATATTGCCCAGATCAAAGGCTATCTGGAGCCAACCGACCTTGTGACACTGGTCTATACCATTGTTACCTCAAGACTGGACTTTTGCAATGTTCTTTATCTAGGGCTATTTGTGGGGTTGGTATGTCCGCTGCAGCTAGTGCAGAATGACACAGCCCGTCTGATTGCTGGGACCTCTCAGTACGAGCATATCACATTGGTTCTGTGTGCGCAGCACTGGCTGCCAATGCAGTGGCATTATCAACTTAAAGACAGGTTTGCTAACTTACAAAGTTCTGTGCAATGTTGGCCCTGGCTACCTGAAAGCCTTCCTGGCCTGATGGAGGTCTTTTCAGAGTTCTTCACTTTCAGCTGAAATTTTTTGGTGAGCGGGCCTTTGGGGTCACCACCCCATTGCTGGGCAACTCTTTTCCATTGGATGGTCGGGGAGCCCCATTAGTGAATGTTTTTTTAAGTTTTATTAAAAACATATTTATTTAATTTAGCATTTGGGTCCTACTGAAACTGTCCTAATTAGCTGCATTTAGAATCTAATTTTAATGTTATCTCTCAGAATTCTGTAAACCTTCTGTGACTTTCTAATTTAGTGTGTAGTGCCCAGAACCTTATGGAATGGGCCCCTTACAAATAAACTGCCTTCCCTGTCATTTCCCCTATTATGTAGTGACCTGTCCACCATGCGTGGCCAGGTGCGGGGGTGGGGGAGTAGGCGCCCAGTCACTAATGGCCTGAACTCTACCACATTAGGTGCTGATGTTGCACAGACACTAGTCCTCCTCCTGGAGACAAAAACACTGGACTCTTTAATCCCAGTGGAGGGGGCTGGGACTGGGTCTCCTGCATGCTGACAGTATGCACAGCACTACTGCCGGCATCACAGGTTGGGTGGTTTTACTCTTTTTGATTTGCATGGCGCACTGCTCATATCATATCAGGTAGGCCATTCCTCATGTGGTCTGAAATGTGTTAATGATATGACATCCCTTCTCATCCCCAGTCAGCTAAGTCAGAAGTGGTTCACCGGGTTGTTGCTTTTTTTGTAAATCTGGTTCATAGTAATGTTTCTGTCCACAAGTAGCCTGTCTCCAGAAGGCACCCATATCTAGCACTTTATTGTTTTTGGTTCTATATAGGTTTTTATCCTTGTCAGTCCACATCCCTCCATCTGACTTTTACTGTGACCACTTAGCTCCATCTGCCAGTCTAACTTGCCACTTCAGCCACCTGTGTTCCTCTATAACCCCAAACAATGGTGTGGGCTCCAAAACCCCCCTCCCCCCAAAATAAGCTTGAGGATCTATGGTGGATGGGCAGCATGCTTCATGACGTGAGGCCCGAATGTACCTCTGTCCATCATTTTGATGGGAACTGATGTTTTATTCCATTACTAGCTCCTCCCATCTCCCTGACACTGAACAAGGTTGGCAGAGGCCTTGCGTAATGCCACTATTGGGCAGCTGCAATTTTCTCTTTCTGACTGTTTTCTTCTGCATAAGTTCTTGTTCTTCATCACTGCTTTACTAGTCCCCCTCCCTCCAGAAAGTAAAGGGATCCTCTACATAGAACACCCACTCTGCATGTACTTAGGAAGCATGAGATCTGAGTACCACCAAACCCAGCTCTCCCCATACAAGATGCTACCATGCAGCTGGTCACAGACTCCACGTCTACCTAGCCCTGCATTTCCCATATGCCTTGGTCTGTCTGGCACTGTTTATCTTCTCTGCTGCTACCATCACAATTTGGTGAATCCACAAAAGTCCCACTTAAAAATGAACTGGAACCAAACATCTTGATCTATCAATAACCGCTATGTGAGACGCTACTCTACAAAATGTGAGACACCTATAAAAGTATGGCGATACAACTTTAGAACACTGGAAAAGAGTGTTTTGATCCTTATAAAATTCACCAAGACATTTTCCAGATTACGATACAAAACTCTCAGTCGGCATCGGCAGAACTCAGTTACACGACATTCTCCCAAAAATGTGACTTTGAAGTCCTGTCATTTTTTATTCCTGAATACTTTTTCATGAAACCAAGATCTTTTCCCCTTATACTTTATCTGTTCATATTGCTTATTCCTGCAGTGAAGTCATAATACTCTGCTAATGTTTTTGTTGGATCACCTCCTGGGTTTTATCTCAGCCCATTTTAGGTTCCTGCCTTCCTTTTATAAATCTGTTTAATTTTAGCTTTACCTTTTATGTACACTTGTACTATGTTTAAATTATCTGTATTTTATTTGGTACCAATCATTAATATTGTGTACATTTTTATTATTCTACTTCCTGTTCCCTTTCTCTGGGTCAGACCTGGAAAGGAGCCTTGGCTCAGTGGGTCTCTCCTGGTTACCGATTTTCCAATAAATAAATACATACATACATACATAAATAAATACATTACTAAATAATCTCATCACAACCTGTTGCCATGGGAATTATCCTGATGTCACAAATGGACAATTATGATTTCAGGACAGTAGGGATGAAGTCTGAGGGACAAAGAGCCTGGTTTCATGTAAATTTCTTTAGCAAGTAAGAACAGACTGCCATGAACTTCAAATTTTTATTTTGGAACGTCCTAAGACTTGAGTCCTAATGATGCCAACAGCAGTTTGCAGAAAACTAGCAATTTACAGCATCACAAGTCAATATGGATTTCTGCTCTGAACTCTCCTTGAATAATGTGAGATGGTGTCTTCTCCATGTGTGGCAGAGGACTTCTGAGAGGTAAGATGAGGTATATACAATATGAATGGAACTGGAAATTCTGTACATCTGTCAGCAGAAGGAAAACAATAGTCTATTAAGTCTGCCCATATTTTACTACCTCAGCCACTGACATAGGGTCATGGTGGGTTACTGTGAAGATGGCGTGTGGAGAACAGCACGGACAAAAATCACATATGCAAAACTGCAGGCGCCACACACACGTATGGAACAAGCCGCACAGACTCCCCACAGAGGACGCAAGCCAGTGGGGTGCAAAGTCAGTGAGGCACGAGCAAACCAGACACACCTGCCCACAAAAACTCCGGGGGGGGGGGACGCAGCTGGTGGGGTGGGAAACTTGGGGGGCATGAGCACAGTGGAATAAAATGTTCTAACTTGATGTCAAAAATATTGAGTCAACCTATTAACGGATACCTTCTGACTGTATCCCTATTTTTAACAAGCAAGTCTTCACTATTCATCCCATTTATACCCCTCAGAAACATGCATGTTTCTACCACCTTGCTTCTCTGAAAGGGTCAGGGAGGCAGTGAGGGCCAAAAATTAAGGCCATTATAAGGTACAAAGAAAACAGGGTGATGAAGACTGGGACGAGTATCAGGAAAAAACTAGAGAGGCCAATCAAGTCTGCAAAGGCAGACACGGAAATCCGTACTGCGAACAGGGTCAAGGGAGGGGGGGAAAAACAGGTTACTCACCTGTAAATACAGGTTACTCACCTGTAACAGGAGTTCTAGGAATGGTATATGTTGTTCATCCACACGACCCACCCGACCTCCCTGGCTTCGACGCACAACCTGAGCTTCCAGCGGGCCAGATCTGGCGTCATGGGGCGGAGCCGAGAGTTTTACCACCCGGGTGGGTGGGAGGAGCCAGCTTGAAGACCTTCCGGCAAGATTTAAAGCGGCAAGGATACCTGCCAGACAGTGTGGATGAACAACATATACCATTCCTAGAACTCCTGTTACAGGTGAGTAACCTGTATTTCTAGGGACATGGATATGTTGTTCATCCACACCTTCTGGCAGACTCCTAGCAGTTCTCCGGGAGGAGGGAGGCAAGGCGCACACCCCCTACTTAGGGAATAGAGACTGGAGAACCGAGGCCCCAAAACCAGCATCCCGGCGTGACTCAAGGTCGATGTGGTAGTGGGTGATGAAGGTGTGTGCTGACTTCCAGGTAGCAGCCCTGCAGATTTCCTGGATAGGGACGTCCCTGGAAGCAGCCACCGATGCAGCAGTATGGCGGGTAGAATGAGCTCTTATCCTCTGGGAGGCTCCATGCCCGCCAACTTATACTGAGATCTATGCAGGAGGTGACCCACCTGCTTATCGTCCGCTTGGCTGCAGGTCTGCCAGAGTGCGGCTTCAGCGTAGGTGACAAACAGCTGGCGAACCTCTCCCAATTTCAACCGTCGCTCCTTATAATGCTTGGCGCCTTCTAAGGGTCAGAGTATGGAGCCTATATTCGGCCTCCGAGGTGTGACTGGGGTAGAACACTGGCAGAGTCAACACCTGGTTAAGGTGAAACTCCAACACCACCTTCGGAAGGAATTTCGGGTGGGGGCGCAGGACAACCTTGTCCCTGTGGAAGACCAGGTAAGGAGACTCGATGGAAAGCGCCTGGAGCTCTCCCATCCTTCTGGATGACGTGATAGCCACCAAGAAGGCGGTCTTCCACAACAGGTGAGAGAGATCACACTTGTGCATTGGTTCGAATGGCCTGCCCATGAGCTTTGCCAGTACCAGCAGTAGATCCCACGGAGGTGGAGGTTCCACCGGAGGAAATGTGATCAAGGCCTTTGAAAAAGCACCAGACCACCTTTTCCTGCGCCCACCGACTGCTCCCCGGCCCGCGCCCGGTAAGCAGAGATGGCTGCCAGGTGCACCTTAAGGGTCGTCGACCTAAGCCCTTGCTGAGAAAGGGACCACAGGTAGTCCAATATGCTCACCAGGGAACAGGAGGAAGGGTCAAGGCCCTTATCCTGACACCAAATGGAAAATCTCTTCCATTTGAAGGCGTAGCATTTCCTGGTCGACTCCTTACGGGATGCCTCAACTACATTGAGGACCTCGTCGGAAAGACCCAAGGCCTGGAACTCTAGCTGCTCAGGAACCAGGTCGTCAGGTGCAGGGATTGAAGGTCCAGATGGAACACCTTCCCCTGATTGACTGAGAGCAGGTCCGGGCGAGCTGGAAGCTGCCTCGGGAGCCTGGAGCTGAGGCGGAGGAGATCTGGGTACCAGAACTGCCGGGGCCAGTCTGGGGCTATCTGAATCATCTGCACCTTGTCCCTCCTTGCTTTGAGAAGCATCTTGTGTATCAAGGGGAATGGGGGAAAGGCGTAGAAGAGGCCCGGGGTCCACTGCCTCGAGAAGGCATCCCCCTGCAGCGAGCCCTGCTGAGGGGGGCGGGCATGGAACAGCCTCAGCTTCGCGTTCTCCTTGGAGGCAAACAGGTCCACCTGAGGTGTGCCCCAATGGGAGAACAGATCTTGTACTACCTCCGGCAGGAGAGACCACTCGTGGGACGCAGCCCCTATCCGGCTTAGGGCATCGGCCAGGGTGTTGGAGGCTCCTGCCACGTGAATGGCTAGGAGATCCGCCTCCAGGCTGCGCACGAGTGACCAAATGCGGAGAGCTTCCTTGCATAGAAGCATGGAGTGCGTGGCCCGCCCTGGCGGTTTAGATAGTACATGGCCGTGGTATTGTCCGTCTGGACTCGGACCACTTGACCCCGGAGAAACGGAGCAAAGGCGGTGAGAGCTAGGCGGACCGCTCGGAGCTCCAGCAGGTTGATGTGGCATCGGGACTCCCGCGGGGACCAGAGGCCGTGCGCTCGGTGTTCCACCAGATGGGCACCCCAACCCATCAGAGAGGCATCGGTCGATAGAGAGACCGTCGGCTCGGGGGCGGACAAACGGGATGCCCTCCTGCAGATGAACTGGAACGGTCCACCACTGGAGAGTGTTCCACATCCCCTGGGTCACCGTCACTAGCTGGTCCAATGGATCGCAGCGTTGAGACCACTGGCTGGCCAGCCCCCATTGAAGGGGGCGCATGTTCCAGCGGGCCCAGCGGACCACGCTGGTACAGGCCGCCATGAGACCCATGAGGCGCAGGAAGTCCCGGGCAGGGCGTGATTGCCCAACCAGAAATGACTGGGCAAAGGAGGAAAGAACCTTGGCCCTGTCCGCCCGGGAGCCGTGCTCTGGCTCGAAGAGAGTCGAGCTCTGCCCCGATGAAAAGAATCACCTGCTTCGGCTCGAGTTCCGACTTGGCCTCGTTGATGAGAAGGCCGACTTGAGAGCAAACCTGGAGGGCCAGATCTCTGGACCGCTCCACCTCTTGCCTGGAGGGGGCTGCTATCAGCCAGTCGTCCAGGTAAGGGTACACCCGGACCCCTCGGCGCCGCAGGAATGCTGTCACCACTGCCATGCATTTGGTGAAGACAATGGGAGCTGGAGACAAGCTGAAGGCCATGGCTCGGAACTCGAAAAGGGATCCCTCCACTCGAAAGCGAAGGAATCTCTGATGTGACGGACGGATAGGGACGTGAAAGAACGTGTCCTGCAGGTCCAGAGAGCAGAACCACATGCCGCATTCCAAAGGATGGTACTATCTGAGCCAGAGTGACCATCCTGAAGGTCTGAGACCTTAGGAACTTGTTTAGGTCGTGCAGGTCGAGAATGGGGCGCCAGCCCCCCATCCGCTTGTAACCAGGAAGTACCTGGACACAAACCCGGGTCTGAGGAGGGTCCGCTACCTCTCTGATCACCTCCTTCTCAGGAGGAGGAGCGATGTCGGCTCGGCGAGCCGACAGTGAAGCTCGGACCCCGAGGCCCCCGAGGTGCGACGCTCTGAAGGGCGGGCCTGCTCGAACTCCAGAGGCAGGCCCTTTCCGACCACTTCCAACACCCACCGGTCTGTGGTAATAACGGACCAGGCGGAAAGAAAGTGGCGGAGCCCCCCACGGGGGAACCTGGGGTGAGGTGACGGGGTTGGGGGCGACACCCCTCAACCCGTCACTGGGCAGGCTGGAGGAGGACCGGCCGAGGGGCCTCGGACCTTCCTCCTGCTTCCTGGAGGAGGAAGCCAAGGGCTCGGGTTTGGGATATAGCTCAAGCCTGCCCTGCTGGCTAGACGTTACTAGGCCAGACATGCATGACGCGCAGGGATGAAAGGCTTAGGCTGTGGTCTGCGGCCTTTGTCCTTCTGTCACGGATGAGACTGAGTCCAAGTAGCATTGGACTTCTCGATCCTCTGTAGGTGACCTTCCACCCCAGGGCGGAAAAGGTCGGTCCCCAGGAAGGGGACATCCGCCAACTTGTGCTGGGTATCCAAAGTGAAGGTGGATATCCTCAGCCATGCCCAACAATGCATAGCCACTGCGGCCACTACTGACCTGGCACATGAGTCTCCAATGTCCAGAGCAGTCTGAAGCTGCTGTTTAGCCACTGCCCTGCCCTGGTCCCGCACCTGCCTAACCGTGGTCTGCAGGTCCGCCGGAAGATGAGGAACTACCTCGTCCAGGGAGCCCAACAGGGCATGAGAGAAATGTGCCATGAGTGCGGCCGAACTGGCCTGGCGAAGGCCGAGGAGGATCGGCATAGACTCTGCGCCCGGCATGAGTCAATTTCTTGGACTCCTTGTGGGAGGTTTGTCCACGTCCCTAGCATTCTGACACGAAAACTGTCGGTAACTAGCCCCTCGGCTGGTGTTCGAAAAACCGGACAAAGGAACCGGTAGGGGACCATGCTTCCTGGCCATCCTGGCTGAGGCGCAGGACAGGAAGCAGGGCACTGCCAGAGCTCAAGGCCGGGCCCACTATGGTCTCGGCCACCGAAGGCCTCCGTGAGATCCTCGGTCCAGTATCTCCGTGAGGGATACTTGGCCCGCTGAGACACAGGTTAGAGGCTTCATCCCGGTGGACTCCGAGATGAGCGAAGCAATCCCAGATGGGACGAAGGGCTATCGTCCAGCGATGACCTCCAGAGGACTCCAAGTCTACTCGCCTGTAGAAAAGGGAGGAATCGTCGTCGGACTCGGAGGAGTCCGCAAAGAGCTGCCTCGGGCCTGAGCCACCCTCCACCTGCCGAGGAGTGAGTGTAACAGACAGCCTATGGGGCAGGCCCTGAGCCGACCGAGGAATTCTTGGTTGGAGCCCAAATAACGGCTGTGGAGGTGGAGGTTCACGGCTCGGTGGAGCAGCTGGTTTGGCGAACAACGGCCTGGGAACAGGCTCCTCGGGTAAGTCGAGGGTTGTTTGGCTGCTCGATGACAGCCACTAATGGCGGGTGGAGCGACTCCATCAAGCTTGTTCCCGGCCAGAAGAAGCTATTGCCACATGAAGGTCCTCGTATCGTCGGTAACTTCGTGAGCGCCTCCTAAATCAGATGAGGAGGCGAGGCCAGCCAGTGATGCCACGGCACCTGCAGTGCCGAGACCGCCTATGGCGGTGGGATCGGCTGGACACGAAGAAGTCGAGACCGAGAACCTCAGTTTCCGAGGATGGTGCGGAGAGGGGCAGGTGGAACCGGCTCTCCCTCGGCTCGGAGGGTTCACCAGGCTCTCCGGAACTGGAGCGCTGTGAAGCCCACGGATCCTCAACTCCACCGGGGAACCGGAGAGAGGATTCTCGGCTTTGCCTGTCGACAACCCGTCCAGCGAGTCGAGAAAAATCTCGGCAAATCGGCGGGAGTCTCGGTCAGCTGACCTGACAGGGACACCGTGAGACCAGTGGCGAAGCTTGAGCGATCGACCCGAAGTCGATGGCGACAACCTTCGGGAGAGGACCTTTCCGCTCCCAAGTGCGTCGGAGGACTTACCCTTGTCTTTCTTTTGGACCGAGAAGAAGATCCAGCAGGCGTTGGTCCGCTCCCTTAGTGGAGAGGGACAGACAAACTCCTTAAAGCAAGCTGTATAAGAGGAACCCAGGAGGCGGGATAAATGCATGACGAGAAGAAGCTGACCCGTGCCGCCTCCTCTTCAGGCGATCATCTGCTCTAGCTGATCTCGGAAAACCCGCCACCGTGGAAACCATGGCCGGGCCTCTTTTGACTTCACGGAGAAGCGTTTCTCGGGACACCCCAGTTGTAAGCAGGCACACGGTCTTCGAGGGCGTGGGCCAGAAGGAAGAGCACAGGTGCAGAGCCTGCGGGTGCGTGCTCAAGGCCCTGAACAATGAACCTGCACGTGGAGCACGGATCCGTCAGAGACATCTTCTGCCCGGCAAGGGCATCTCCGAAAACCGAGAGTCGATTTGTCCGCCGCAGCTACGGGGGATGAAGACGAGTCTAGAAATGCAAAACTTTTAAATTCGCAAAACCGAAAGTTGGAACCAGTCTTATACGCGGAAGCGTTAAGGAGAACCTGAGCTTCCAAGCGGTAAGGAAGATCTGGCGTCATGGGGTGGAGCCGAGAGTTTTACCACCCGGGTGGGTGGGAGGAGCCAGCTTGAAGACCTTCCGGCCAAGATTTAAAGCGGCAAGGATACCTGCCAGACAGTGTGGATGAACAACATATCCATGTCCCTTGAACAGTAGTTCTAGGGTGGTACATGTTGTTCATCCACACTATCTAACATTATCACTTCCTTTAAATCTTGCCGGGAAATCTCAAGCAGCTCTCACCAAATAACAAATACCTCGGCTCCGCCCGTGGCCTCAGATGCGCTAGGCCAGGTTGTCTATAAGCCGGGGAGGTTGGGTGGAGTGCGTGTGGATGAACAACATATACCACTCCTAGAACTACTGTTACAGGTGAGTAACCTGTTTTTCTAGGAGCGTGGATATGTTGTTCATCCACTGTCTAACAGACTACTAGCAGTTCTCGAGAGGAGGAGGCAAAGGCGCACACCTCACTTAGGAAACAGTGTGGGCGAAGGGCCCAAAACCAGCATCACGTCGTGACTCAAGGTCGATGTGGTAATGGGTAATGAAGGTGTTAGCTGACTTCCAGGTAGCAGCTCGACAGATTTCCTGGATAGGGATGTCCCTGGAAGCAGCCACCGAAGCAGCAGTATGAGCTCTTATCCCTCTGGGAGGCTCCTTGCCCGCCAACTCATAGCACAGACCTATGCATGATGTAATCCACCTTGCGATGGTCCGTTTGGCTGCAGGTCTGCCAGAAGCGGCTTCAGCGTAGATGACAAATAGCTGGTGAACCTCTCTCCGAATTTCCGCCGTCCTCTCCTTATAGTAGGAGAGAGCACGCCTGAGGTCCAGAGTATGGAGCCTGTACTCGGCATCCGAGGTGTAGTTGAGGTAATATACCAGCAAGTCAACACCTGGTTAAGGTGAAACTCTGACACCACCTTCAGAAGGAATTTCGGGTGGGGCGCAGGACAACTTTGTCCCTGTGAAGACCAGATAAGGGTCCACTGAAAGCGCCTGAAGCTCCCTGTCCTTCTGGCAGTGATAGCCACTAGAGAGGCAGTCTTCCACGACAAGTGTGAGCTCACACTTGTGCATTAGTTCGAATAAACTGCCCATGAGCTTCCAAAACCAGCAAGAGATCCACGGAGGTGGAGGTTCACGCACGGAGGGATATGTGATCAGGCCTTTGAAAAATGCCCGATCACCATCTCCTGTATGCTGACTCGGCTGACCGGCCCGTGCCCAGTAAGCAGAGATGGCTGCCAGGTGCACCCTAAGGGTCGATGACCGAAGACCCCCTTTGGAGAGGGACCAAAGGTAGTCTAGAATGTTAGCCACAGAGCAGGATAAGGGGTCCAGGCTCTTTCCCTGACACCAAATGGAAAATCTTTTCCATTTGAAGGCATAACATTTCCTGGTCGATTCTTTTCGAGATGCTTCCACCACAGTGTAGACATCTTCAGAAAGACCCAAAGCCTGGAACTCTAGCCGCTCAGGAACCAGGATGTGAGGTGCAGGGATTGAAGGTCCGAGTGGAAGGCTTTCCCCGGTTCAATGATATCAGGTCCAGGCGTGTACAAAGCCGCTCCGGGCCCTGCAACTGAGGCTGAGGAGATCTGGATACCAGAACTGGCGTGGCCAATCTGGGGCTACCAGGATCACCTTTGCCTTGTCCCTCCTCACCTTGAGTAACACCTTGTGGATCAAGGGAAATGGAGGGAAGGCGTAGAGGAGGCCTGGGGTCCACGGCCTCGAGAAGGCATCCCCCTGCAGCGAACCCTGCTGAAGTGGGTGGGCATGGTACAGCCTCAGCTTGGTGTTCTCTCTGGAGGCAAACAGGTCCACCAATGGTTTGCCCCAATGGGAGAACAGATCGTAAGCTACCTCTGGATGGAGAGACCACTCGTGGGATGTCTGGCCTATGCGGCTGAGAGCATCCGCCAGTTGGTTCGAGACTCTTGCCACATGGATGGCTAGGAGATCCGCCTCCAGCCGGCTGACGAAGGTCCAGATCTGGAGCGTCTCCATGCATAGCAGACGGGAGTGCGTGCCGCCCTGTTTGTTGAGGTAGTACATGGTCATGGTATTGTCTGTCTGGACTTGAACCACTTGACCCTGGAGCTGAGGAGTGAAAGCTGACAGGGCCAGTCTGACTGCTCTGAGCTCCAGCAGGTTGATGTGGCATCGGGACTCCTCGGGGGTCCAGAACCCGTGAGCTCTGTTGTTCCCCATGTGGGCTCCCCAGCCCGTGAGAGAGGCGTCGGTCGTAAGGACGACCGTCGGCTCAGGGTGGACAAACGGGACTCCTTCCTGCAAGTGACTCAGGACAGTCCACCATTGGAGAGCGTCCCACATCCTCTGGGTGACCGTGACAAGCTGGTCGAAGAGACCCTGACGTTGAGACCACTGGGCGGCCAGCTCCCATTGAAGGGGGCGCATGTGCAGTCTGGCCCAGCGGACCACAGAGGTGCACGCCGCCAAATAACCCAGGAGGCGCAGAAAGTCCCAGGCAGGGCGCAAGTGCCCAACCAGAAATGATTGGGCAAAGGAGGAAAGAACCTCCGCCAGGAGCCGAGCTCTGGCTTGACAAGAGTTGAGCTCTGCCCCGATGAAGCCCATCACCTGAGAAGGCACGAGTTCTGACTTGGCCTCATTGATTAGAAGGCCCAGGTGGGAGCAGGTTCGGAGGGTCAGGTCCCTGGACCTCTTCACCTCCTGAAGGGAGGAACCTGCCAGGAGCCAGTCGTCTAGGTAGGGGTAAATGCGAACCCCTTGACACCGTAGATGGGCTGCCTCCACTGCGATGCATTTGATGAAGATCCTTGGGGCCGATGACAGGCCGAACGGCATGGCTCTGAACTCCTACAGGGTCCCTGCGACCCTGAAGTGGTGGAACCATTGATGGGACGGACGGACTGGGACATGGTAGAAGGTGTCCTGAAGATCCAGTGTACAGAACCACATGTTTCGCTCCAGAGATGGTATGATCTGGTTCAGAGTTACCATCCAGAAGGTGCAAGACCTGAGATACCGATTCAGGTCGTAAAGATCTTGGTTGGGTGCCAACCTCCCTTGTCGCTTAGGCACCAGGAAATACCTGGAGACAAAGCCTGGGTCTGAAGGAGGATCGGCACTGGAGCAACCGCCTCCTTGAGGAGGAGCTGAGCGATGTCATCCCGAAGGGCCGACTGAGTGCCAACTGAGATCCTTTCCTCCCGTGGGGCACGGGCTCGGCTGGGGGGTTACTGCTCGAACTCTAGGGGCAGACCCTGCCCGACCACTTCCAGAACCCACCTGTCTGAAATGATACCGGACCAGGCAGAAAAGAAGTGGCAAAGCCGGCCCCCCACGGGAGGACCCAGAACTGGAGTGACGGGTGCAAGGGAGGCCACCCCCGACCCATCACTGTGCAGGTTTGGAGGAGGAGGAGGCACCTGGACCAGCACCTCGGCCTCCTTTGCGGGGCTGTTGAGGACCTTGCTTGGGCCTAGGGTGCCAAGCTTGAGCCTGCTGCTGTTGCTGACCTCCCTGGAAGGAGGGCTGTCTGACCGCAGGGGAAGAATGCCGAAAGGACTTCTTCTTGCGCTTCTGCTGGTTCTTGCCCGAAGAACCTTTAGCAGAGGTGGCATCTAAGGTGGCATTAGACTGCTCAATGCACTGAAGGTGACCTGCCACTCCCGGACCGAAGAGGTCGGTGCCAAGGAAGGGCACGTCAGCTAGCTTGTGGTGGGTATCCGCCGGAAAGAAGGATAACCTCAGCCAAGCCCTGCGACGAGAGGCGACCGTGGCAGCAAGTGAGCGGGCACAGGAATCACCAATGTCCAGAGCAGTCTGGAGCTGCTGTTTAGCAACAGCCTGGCCCTGGTCCCGGACCTGCTTGACCATGGTCTGCATGTCTGCTGGGAGATGAGGAAGAACTTCATCAAGCAACCCCAAAAATGCGTGAGAGAAGTGTGCCATGATCACTGCTGAGCTAGCCTGATGAAGGCCTAAGGATGATGCTGCGTAGACCTTCCGGGCCGAGTGGTCCATAAGTTTGGACTCCTTGTCCGGAGGGTGGTCAGTATCCACAGAGCTGCCCATTCGCCTAAACACTGAAGCAGTCACAAGGCTTTCTTCCGAGGGGTGCTCAGTGAAGTCCGCCAAGGACCCCATGGGCACCGTGTACTTGAGGGCCATGCGGGCGAAGGAAGCCAGGCAAGAAGCTGGATGCTACCAAAGTTCCAGAGCCGGGCCAACTATGGCTTTGGCCACTGGGAAGGCCTCAGTCAGGGTATCCCCACACTTGAGAATGTCCATGACAGGATATTCTGCTTTCTTCTGAATGGGCTGCAGAGGCATACCTGTGGACTCTGAAATGAGTCAAAGGATGCCCTGGAAGGAAGAAGGCTCTTCCTCCATGCCTGACACCGACAGCTCATCATGAGAGTGAAGGCCGGTGGTATCTGACTCCAAGGAGTCCGGATACAAAGGTCTCCCCCCCAAATCCCCTTTGATGTGCCTAGGGCAATCAGGAGTGACCGTGATGGACAGCCTGTGGGGCAGGCCCAAAGTCAGTCGGTCCTCCTTAGAGGGAACCCCTCCCTAAGGCTGTTTTGGTGGTGGTTCCACAAAAATTGGTGGGGAGCCTGAAACAGGCCGAGCCGAAATGCGCACCGGAACCACTGGAGGGAGAACCGGAGTCCTCGGCACCGAGGGAGTTGGTGTCGGCCGAAGAGGCTGAGGCCAAGTAATGGCCGGTACTGCCGGGGCAGCCGACTTTTGACCTGTTAAAAGAAGTTGCTGCCACATAAGGTCCTCATAATGTCGACAGAGCTTCCGTCTAAGTCTCTCCTCGTCCGAGGAGGATGAGGAACGGTGGCGGCGCCTCTTTCGGAAGTGTCTGTGGCCCTTCCTCGGTCTTCCGACCGATGGGGTCCTACTCCTCGATCGAGACCGACAGCGTTGGCTCTGTCGGTCGGGAAAAGCCTGGTTCGGTGAGAACCGGGGTTCCAGCTCTTGTCCCTCGATCGGGATGCCCAAAGGACGGGTCTCCTCGTCGGGGAAGGAGAGAATAGGCATCCTCTCCAGAGAGTCGTCGGCGACAACGGCTCGATCGGGTCGAGAGAAATCTCAGCCGGTTCAGCTGTGTCCTTGGCTTCGGTGCCCTGACCTGACGGAAGGTCCGAAAAGCTGGCAGCCGAGGAGGCGATCTCGACCATGGTCGAGACCCCTTGCTCCTGAGAGTCGGACCGCTCCTTCGGGTAGAAGAAGATGGTTTAGGATCCTTATCCTTCTTCTTGGATCGGGAGAAGTGCGAGCCCGAGGGCGCCTCACCCTTAGTAAGGAGAGACTGGCATAACTCCCAGAAGGATCCCGTGAAGGTGGAGCCCAAGTTGAGCGGCACAAAGAAGCTTCGGTTGGCCGAAGCTTGGGCAGCTTCTTCCTCGAAGGCCGCCATCTGCTCGAGCTGCTCGGTGGATCCCACTGCCGTGGAAACCGCCCACCTGGCCTCCTTCGATTTCACCGGTGGATTGCGAAGCTCTGGTCTCCCCAGTTTAAGGCGCGCCTTACGGTCCTCCAGAACGGTGGGATGGAGGGCTGAACAGATGGTGCATGCCGAGGTATCATGCACCACCGAGGTAGTATCGCTTGCGAAGGTGGGGATCAGTGCGCGACATTTTTTGTCCACCGGCGAAACCCGGGGGACGACTTGTTCTCCATATCCGGAGCGTTCGGATCTGAATCATACACTCTTATGAGTTTTAAGGTGAGTAAGTGCGTCGAAAACCGTCAATTTGGCTCCAGGGCCTCTGTTGCTGCAAGGTAGCACAAGGGAACCTGTATCTTCCAGCGGAAAGGAAGATCTGGTGTCATGGGGCGGAGCCGAGGTATTTACCACCCGGGTGGGTGGGAGGAGCCAGCTTGAAGAATTCCGGCAAGATTTAAAGGGAAAGGGGCAATGGCAGACGGTGTGGATGAACAACATATCCACGCTCCTAGAACTGTTTTTTAGATAAGAAAAAAAAGACATGAGGAGGAACTGTCAGGCTAAAGTGGTGGGGGGTGGTGGCATGTAATAGAGGAAGATGGACAACATGTAGCTGTGCTGAACGACTACTTCTGCTAGGTATTCACTAGGGAGGACAGCTGTCCCTTGTCAAGGAGCAGGATAAAGGCAGGTGACAGAGGGATTCCACAAATGAAGCTGCTGAAATATACTAGCGAAAGAGTAAGAAAAGTGTTAGCAGCCCTCAAGGTAAACAAGGTCCCAGGGCTGGATGGGATGCATATGAAGGTACTAAGGAAACTGGAACTGGTGTTAGCCAAAGCCGTGGATGTAATTCCGCTGCACAAAAGAGGAGACAAGGAGCAGCCAGGAAACTATAGACCCGTCAGCCTTACCTCCATGGTAGGGAAACTGATGGCGATGCTAGTCAAAAAGGAACTAGTGGAATACCTGGAAAAAAATGGGTTTCAGGATAGTAAGCAGCACGGTTTATGGAAAGGGAAAGATGAACCTGTTAGTATTCTGTGACTAGGTAAACAGAGAAGTTGACAAAGGGCACACAGTACACTTACTTCAAAAAGGCATTCTACTCGGTACCACACAGAAGGCTGCTGAAGAAGATGAGTGATCTCGGAACAGCTAAGGAAATAGTAAAATGGGTAGGGAGTTGGTTGGAGTGGAGGGAGCAGAGTTGTGGGGAATGGGGTCAGATAAGGGGAACGAGAGGTCACCAGCAAAGTACCACAAGAATCTGTCCTGGGGTCAGTTCTCTTCAATGTGTTTTGCAGCAACATGAAAGAGGGAATTCAGGGCAGGCTGTCTCTATTCACAGATGACACTAAACTCTATGGCAGAGCTGACAACATGGAGGGGATAAGGAAACTGAAGAGACCTGAGAAGGCTGGAAAATTGATCCAAAGTATGGCAACTGAAGTTCAATGCCAAGAAGTGCAAAGTGATGCACTTTGGGAACAAAAACCCCAGAACAGAGTACTGGATAGGAGGGATTCAGCTGGACCCGACATCAGAAGAAAAGGGACCTAGGAGCCATCATTAGTGACCCCTTAAAATCAGACAATGTAACAAAGCCTTCAGCAAGGTTAACAGCATGCTAGGGTGCACTGAGAGGGTTTGACATTAGGAAACAGGAGGTACAGTTTCCTCTGTAAAGGTCACTGGTGAGATCACACCTGGAGTACTATGTCCAATTCTGGAGCCCCCACTTGAAAAAGGACAGGAACAGGCTACAGATGGTACAGTGCAGGGTCACCAAGATGGTTTAGGGCCAGGAGGGCAAATCCTATGAGGATCAACTCATGGAGCTGAACATGTATTCACCTGAAACCAGAAAAGAAATGGGGGACATGATAGAAACCGTCAAGTTCCTGAAAGGAATAAAGAAGGTGAACTGTGTAGAGTTATTTACCAGGAACAGAGAAACTAAGACACAGGGTCATGAATGGAGGTTAATAGGGAAAGGTTTAAAAGGGATGTAAGGCAGTATTATTTTATAGAAAGAGTGGTTGGGCCATGAAATGATCTGCCAGAAGAGGTAGTGAGTGCCAAAACTGTAAATGGCTTTAAACATGGCTGGGATACAGCAAAGGATACAGTAGCTACTCAGAGGGATAAGGGAGGTGGAAACAAGGAGAACAATAGGGAGAATAGGGCAATCAAATACCCCCACAGGGACAACAGGTCCTGGGGTATGATAGGATAACATGGGCAGACTAGCTGGACTGTTGATCTTTTTCTACTGTCATTGTCTATGTTTCTGTGCATCACGAACCCCCCTCTTGCATCTGGCCTTCAGCAAGTGCATACAGAGACACCATTCGTTCCTCATAGGATATACCTTTCTGGCTTGGACCATCTTGGTGACATTTCTCTCTCTACTGATTCCAGCTCCTTCCTCATGTGAGGGCCCTAGAACTGGATACAGCATTCCAGATGAAGCCTCACCAGCGACTTGTACAGAGGCAGTATCACTTTACTTTTTCTGCTATTAACCCTCTCATACACCCAAGCATTCTCTAAACCTTACTGTACACTCGTTGTTGCATTGGCTGGTTTGCTTAAGGCACGCAATGATGATGACCCCCGGATTCCTCTCCTCTGCTGCAGTGGCCAGCCTAACCCCTCCCATCCAATATTCCGTGTGTGGGTTCCTTTTCCCTAGGTGCATCACCCTGCGCGTCTTTGCTTTAAATTTCAACTTCCAGATCTTTGATCACCTCTCTAGGGCTTCTTGAAGATCCCTCACCCCTTCTAAATAGTCTGCCGTGCTGCGCAACGTTGTTGTCAGTGAAGAGAAACATCTTGCCCTGGATACCCTCACCTATATCACTAGTGAACATACTGAACAGGATGTACCAAGACTGAGCCCTGCTGCACTCCGTTACTGACCCCCATGTCCCTGATTTGGCCCAGTTTACTGCTACCCAGTGTTGCCTCCCCATTACCAGTTCCTCCCCCACCGGACTAAACTCTTCTCTACTCCTAAGCCCTCCAGTTGTTCCTGTAGCCTCCTGTGTGGTACTGAATCGAAGGCTTTGCTGAAGTCAAAAAAGTGCAAATCCATTGCCTGCCCTTTGTCTATCAACCTGGTGACCCAATCGAAAAACAGTATCAAGTTTGTCTTGGCATGACCTCCCCAACACAAAACCAAGTTGCTTGCCATCTTGATGCCCGCTGTCCTCTACGTAAACCTATAAGCTATCAGACTTTCCTTAACAATGGTCTCCATCAGCTTACTTACTACAAAGGTAAAACTGAGTAGTCTATAGTTGCCTCGGTCTTCCCTGTCCCCTCCCTTCTGAAGTGGGGCTACATCCACAGACCTCAAATCCCCTGGAACTACTAGAGACTCCAGTGAGTCATTAAACAGTCATTAAACAGCTTGGCCAAAGATTCAGACAGTTCTGTGGCCAGTTTGCCATGTACCCTCATGTGTAGGCCATCCATGATCAGGCTCCAGAAGGGCCTTTGTCCTCAATGGCGAATACTGAGCAGAAGTAATTGTTCGGGCGTGGCTTAGCTGCAGAACTAAATGGCAGCTTAATCTGCTGGAGCTGTGCGTGCAGACGTTTATATCTGATGTTTTCATGTCTATGGAGGTTTAAACTAAGCGGAAGAATTGAGATAGAAATCGAGTAGAGCTCCGGTACAAGCTTATAAAAGAATTTTTAAGATAGCTGATAAGAAACTTGCTTGGAAGCCCGTCTCAATACTGCGGCCTGCAAAATGGCGGAAGCGCCGGGCTCAGAGCTCAATTTGGCGTACTTCAATAGCTTATTTGAGAGATTACTTCACAGGATGGATGTAGTAACGGACGCGTCGCACCATACTACAGAAGCAATTCAAAATTTAACAGGGCGAATAGTAACAATTGAAAAAAAAAACGCTGGCACAGGAATCTGAGATTGAGAGATTTAAAGGAATGCAGCGGGACCACCAAGGGAAAATTAATATGCTAATGGCTAAAGTTGATGATTTGGAAAACCGGAGTAGAAGAAACAATCTGCGGGTAATAGGGTTCCCAGAGGGAGTGCAAAAAAGAGACACGACCCTATTCCTACAGTGTGCTCTCCCTGAGATCCTGGGCCTGCAAGCAGACTTTAATCTAGACATTGAAAGGGCGCATAGAGCTACGGTTCCAGTGCCGATTAAATGGGGTAAACCAAGGGCTATTTTGTTTAAGCTCCTGTCATTCAAAACACGACAGACCTTGTTACAACGTGCCAGGGAGGTGGGTCGCTTAAGTTGGCAAGGACATCCTATATCATTGTACCAGGACTTTTCCAGGGAGTTATCGCTTAAGAGGAGAGAGTATACCCCCTTGCGCCATAAGATGCAGAAACTGGGGATACAGTATTCTTTAAGGTACCCCTCTACAATGCGTATACTGAAAATGGGACCCCGCTCCTCTTTGAAACTCCCGAAGCATTGGAGGAATTTTTGCACAAACAGTCGGGGAATTCGTCCAGCCTATCCACACGCCCTGACCCCTTGGAACTAGAAGAGATGGTGACAGACCCAGGAGAGCAGCCTGAGTCATCCACGGGCCTTCCTCGCCGAAGCAGGAAAAGAGCAGTGAGAGAAAGTCACAGGCGAAGGGATCACCCCCATATCAGAACTAGCATTCAAACTGAGACAGCGGAGAGAGAGGTGCAACGTAGCGAAAGCACGGCCTTGGTGCGTTACTTGACCCGCAATCCTTACGAGGTGTTGAGATCTCCCTCACCCCCCCAATGCGCACCCCGAGGAAGATATCCCTAAGGCAGAAGTAGACTCCCCGGTTAGTTGTGGTACAAGAAATGTGGCAGTGTTGGAAGGCAGCGCAGTTGAGGAACTGCAGAAGGAGCAACATTCCACTGGTGCAGCACCCGAAGACAGCTAGGGGAGCCAGGCCGATGAAGCAACAACACCGAGGCAATTGAGCCCATGAAAGGAACAGCAGATTGGGATGCGAATTAGATAAGTACCGCATCTATGTTAAATCTCGGGGAATGGATGGTATCCGGGCATAGTGGATACTGCTAGGACTGGGTAGCTGTTTATTGGTTCATGTTAAAAATCAAGGCCCAGGAGATCACGAGACAGTGAGACTTTGGCCCCTTCTGGGCGTTTTGATCTCAGGGCTGGAGTTAAACCTTCTGTGGGGGGGTGTTGTATGGGGGGGCAGGGGCAGTAACTAAACAGAATACAAGCTATGGGCGTAACTGAACCCCTGGGTACACTATGGGTGTTGGGAAGCGTTTTACAAAGCGTTTGAAGGTTGGGCAGTGGGGGGTAGGTTGCAGATGGGTCTGAGCATTTTAAGAAGGAGGAACTGCAACATATTTTGGGTCTGAAGGGTGGACCTTGGCTATGATGGGCATAAAGGATGGTAATCGGGTGGGGCATGAGGTAAGCCTGACGAGCTATTAGTCAAGGGGTAACTGTACTTGTTTGTGGGAAGGAACAGAATATTATGGAATATAGAGATGGAACTTCTCCATATGTGGGTAACCCTAGCCTTGTTTTGGAATGGCCAACTGACCGCTAGATCGGGGCAGACATTTAGGAGGATGTAGTCTGTCTCCTGGGTGCGTCTTGGCACGCAGCTCCTCCCCCTTAATCGCTATGACCTTGGATAAACAAGGTAAGGTGGGGTTGAGACATGGCCAGTTTGCCACGTCTCCAGGAACTACTCTGCAGGTTAGGTCTCTTTCTGAGAGGCAAAGGACCCAGTATGAAGGATGGCTCCAACGAAGCACGGAAGTGCAGTATGTAAATAGGTTTAGTGTGTGGTTGTTTGGGGGGGTTATCTATAGGATTTTAGGGTGGTACTTGCGGTATAAGGTAACCTGGCTGCCAAGGAAGGTCAGGGGTTTGTGCAGAAGCATTGGTGGACTGGTTGTACAGGGTAAAGGGAGCCTAATAGTGTCTCAAGGTCTGGAACTCCAATCTAGAAGGAGCTACGGGAACTGGTGGGTGGTAAAACCTCCCGCCCTCACCGGCGGTTTGATGGTAGCATTTCACATTGCATTGACTCTTGAAGGTTATGACTATGGTTGAAATACCCTGTATCACTTGGAATGTGAGGGGTATGAACTCGCCGGTGAAGAGGAAGAAGGTGATGTCATATTTGCAAAAGAACAGGGCCCAAGTGGTTTTTTTTGCAGGAGACAAAACTAGATGGGAAGGGCCATGGGCTTCTAAATAAGGGCTGGGTGGGTATAGAGATCCATGCGTCAGCTGCTACAAAAAACGTGAGTAGTAATATTAGTACATAAACAATTACACTGGTCTCTTACTGCCTCAAGGCGGACCCACAGGGCAGATGGGTGATGGGGATATTTCAGACCCTAAGGGGCCTATAGTACTAGGGAACATTTATGGGCCAAATGAGGACGATGCAGCCTTTTCCACCAAGTCTCCCAAGTGCTTTTAGATATGAATAAAGACAATATGCTCACCATTTTGGAGGGATTTCAATTTAGTGCCAGACCCTATGATGGACAAAACCCCTAAAAAGGAAGACACTGGCCATGGGAGAGGTAGGAGAGCCCTGATGAACTGGATGGGTGATCAAGGTTTGACAGATATATGGCGAGCATTAAACCCAGGGAGGGACTATTCATTTTCTCACGGTACATAATTCCTATAGCCTATTGATTTTTTCTAACGTCCCATCAGATTACACAGGTAGCTTTGGAGTCGACTATACTCCTACTGTAATATCGGACCATGCCCTGTGTGTCTGTCTATGCCTCGGGGCCTCGTACCTCCAAATCGACCTCTTGGAGGTTAGACCCCTTGTTAATAAAAGATGCAAAGTTCCTAGAATGGGCTAAGGTGGAGGCTGAGAGATTCTTTTTGGAAAACCCAGCACAAGATACCACAGCTGGGCTTAGATGGGAAGCCTTTAAAGCCACCATGAGAGGTAAGATCATTACATATGCCGGGGCAAGGAGAGAGAGGGATCAAAAATTGAAGGAATTAGAAGAGGAGATCAAAGAATTGCAGAGACAGCATAAGGAGCAAAGAGGGAAAGCAAGGCATGATTTTCTCCGTAGGAAGATGGTAGGTCTCGAAATGGAGATAAATTCTCTTCTGTCACATAAGTCGGAACTCTCTATAATGAGGTTGAAGCATAAATACTGGGAAGGGGAAGAGAAAGGGGGGAGGGTGTTGGCATATAGGTTAAAAAAACAGCAAATGGATAGATACATTGCTGGACTGAAGGATACTGTAGGACAGGTGCATACTAACAGTGAAAAGTTAAATGCAGTTATGAGGGAATATTATCAATCTTTGTATGCCTCAACTAGACAGGTGGATCCCCAAGGAATTCAAGTTTTCCTACAAACACTGGAACTTCCTCTATAACTTTACAACAGGCGGAGCTTTTGGATGCCCATTAACTATAGAAGAAATAAAGAGGCCTTATTTCTCTTCAACCAGGGAAGGCTCCAGCGAGGACGGCTATTCAGTGGAGTTTTGGCAGGCCTTAGCAGATATTACTGCCCCAATACTTCAACAAGTTTATGTTCAGGCAGAGGTGCAGGGGGTTTTTCCACCCACGTTGCGGGAAGCGGTTATTACCGTACTACCCAAAAAAGGGAAAGACCCTACTTCCCCTGGTAGTTACCGGCCGATCTCACTTTTAAATGTAGACAGTAAAATATTTACTAAAGCATTAGCACTAAGACTGGGTCCCCTGCTACCGCAGTTAATACACCCCTCCCAAGTAGGATTTGTCCCTGGTAGGTTCAGTGCAGATCATCTTAGGACCTTAACCAATTTAGCTTTTATCGCATCTCAATTAGAAACCCCAGCGGCGGCGGTAGCTATAGATTTTGAAAAGGCGTTCGATTCCCTGGAGTGGGACTACCTCCATGAGGTGTTGGGTAAGTTGGGAATTGGCCCTAGATTTCGATCCTGGGTAGCAGCCCTGTATACTTCCCCAATGGCCAGATTATTGACAAATTCTACCCCATCCCCACCTTTTGAGTTAGCACGTGGTACCAGGCAAGGTTTCCCACTCTCTCCCCTCCTATTTGTGTTGGCGGTAGAGCCCTTAGCAGCGTACCTTCGGGATAGTAGATCTATAAAGGGGATAGCAGCTGGAAATACAGAATATACTACCCTTTTATATGCAGATGACCTTTTGGTTCTAGTTGCGGATGCAGCTGAGGCGCTACCCCCTATACTCACTACTCTGCGCCAATTCAAAGGAATTTCGGGACTTCAATTAAATGCCATAAAAACCGAAGTTCTCCCCCTTAACTCCAGATGTCAGCCAGAGGTACTAGGAGACACAGGTTTGAAGTGGGCCGGGGAAAACATTACTTATTTAGGTATTCGTTTCTCGGCCGAGATCTCGAAACTATGGGAATATAATTTCCGCCCTCTCCTGGTGGAACTACAGGAGGATATATCCAGGTGGACCAAACTTCATTTAACTCTAGCGGGTAAAATAGCCGCGATTAAGATGATCCTGGCCCCCAAAATTTTTATTTTTGGCACATATTCCCCTTTTATTACCACAAGGCTGGACTCAAAAGATAGATAAGGCAATAGGGAGTTTTCTGTGGGAGGGGAAGCCCCCAGATATAGTAGGAATAAACTCCGGCGCATTGGAGCGTGGGGGGGTGGTGTCTGCCATGGTTCACAGGATATAAATGGGCATTTCACCTGGCACAGTCGACACGCTGGTTGGGACTGGGTACCTCCTTCCAACCACAATGGGTGGATATAGAGCAAGCTGTAAGTCAAAAATCTCTCTGTCACTGCTTGTTTATAATAGTCCCCAACAAATTTAAAAAAATCACCCCACGATAGGGGCAGCTTTGCGATGCTGGAAAACAGTAAGAAGGAAGCTGAAGGTAGATTTAACGCCTATTCAATTAACTCCGCTATGGGGTAACAGTAATCTGTGTATAGACAAAAAAGTGGTATACTGGAGAAGTTGGGCAGACAAGGGTATTGCCAGGTTGGAAGACATACTGGCACCAGCTTCCCTGGTTGTAGATTTGTTTGCTAACTTGCAGGTCAGATGGTCGATCCCGACTTCCGATTTTTGGAAATATTTACAACTACGCAGTGTAGTTCAAAACTATCTGACCCAGGTAGCAAAAAAAGAAGATAACCTGAGTACACCTTCTTGGTTAACAAGGGGGAAAGGGATGGCCAGTTCAGTTTACAATGCACTCCGAAACAAAATACCTAGCCAAACTGAAAAGTCTAAACAGAAATGGGAAAGGGCCTTACAAATGAAGATTACTGATGTGCAGTGGAAGGAATGCTGGAAAGGGGCTCACAAATGTTTTACAGATGCAAGAAGTAAGTTAATACAGAATAAAATCCTGCATTGTTGGTACCGCACACCGGTAGTACTACAGAAGGCGGGGGTAATAGAGTCCAATCTATGTTGGAGATGCAACTCTCAACCCGAGGATTTGGCCCATATACTCTGGTCCTGTTCAATAATACAACCAGTGTGGGATAATATATGTGAAGTGGGTGCCAAAGTGTTAAAAAAGTGTATTCCTAGGTCCCCAGCCTTGCTTCTACTGGGTATGAAATCAGAGGCACCCAAGTTAAGGAAATTGGAATATCGCTGGCTGGCACTGTGGGCCATGCAGGCTAAAAGGCTTCTGTGTGTAGATGGAGGACCACACAGATACCTGGCACACAGGAGTCTCCTCAGCTTCCATGGTTCACATAGCTACCATGGATAAACTGTCCCACTTGGCAAGCAACTCCCTAGCAGAATATGAGGAATGTTGGACTCCCTTTGCTAAATATGCTGTCCCTAAGACTGGAGTAGGCTGATGCTGTACAACCAGGATTACTGCAATGGTAACACAGTTACATAGAGAGAATGGTCAGACCTGGCCAATCAGGACTGTATGTATGGGAGGTACAATGGTGCCCCCTCTTGTATATGGAAGGTACCTAATATTATATAGAATAGTGTTTCTTTTTTTGTGTTTCCTTTGTATGTTTTTGTTTTTCCTTATTTGGGGTGTCAGAAGCCTGGACAACACCCGAAACATACAAGAGTCTTTCCTTTTTTTTTCTTCTCTTTTCTTTTGTTTTGGGATGTGACTATGAAGCATGGTAACCTTGCCTTTTCGTTGCTTTAAGATACAGAATCGTATATGGTGGGGTAAGTACAGGTCAAACGTAACATTATCCTCTCTGTCTCTATGTTGAGTTGTATCTGTAACCAACAACTCATTATCAGACTCATGTCTAGAATAAGTGCTTTTATTTTTGTTAAAATAATGAAAATAATAATAAAAGGTATAACAGCAAAAAAAAAGAAGTAATTGTTCAGTACATTTGTCATCTTCTCATAGTCTAACTACCCCCCCACTACTAACCTGACAATTCCTCTCCTTAGTTTTTCTTTTTTCCCCCGAATGTACCAAAACAATCTTCCCTTTCCATCCATACCCTCAGCAATCAACAGCTTTGTGTCTGCCTCTGCCTTCCTGACTGCCACCCTTGCCTCTTTAAGATCAGTCTGGTATTCCCGCTATTCTTCCTCCTCCATATTCCCCTTTCAGCTTTTGAAGGTCATTTCTTTCCTCATCGCAGTCCTCTCACTTCCTTTGAGAACCAGCTAGGCCTTTTGTGCTTATTTCATTTGATGACCTTCCTTGCACAAGAGTCAGTCGCCTTCAGATCTGCCCCCTTGATTTTACCCCACTTTTCCTCCAATCTCTCAATCTGGTCTATATACACCAAGCTCTTTGTAACCATATGGGGAGATATGTTTTTAAAGGGGGAAGACAGCAGGAACTTGATTTATTGTCTATTGTGTTCAGAGGAATTTGTTGTATCGGGGGGTTTAGGGTGACAAAATAACAAACAAGGCCACCGAAAGGTTCTGGTGACTGCACTTTCATGGTAAAAGCCTTAAATACTATCATTCATAAACAGTAAACCAGAGAAGAATGGGACAGGAAGCACTGCCTTCAAACCATGTTTTGTACTGGCTACAGACCTACACTCTTTTGTAACAGGACAAATAAAGCACCCATTTAGGCTGTGCCTTAAAGATATATTCCGGTTTCCAGCAAACAGTTCACTACTGGTAATAGCAGAACTCAGTTACACCAATACATACTAACATACTAACATACTATTTGCCAGCAGATTAGGCCTTATGGTCTATCAAGTCTGCTCGAACCTAGATCCTTAGTTGGGTGCCGAGACCCTCCCATCCCTTGTGCTCCAGAAACCCCTATCATCCATCCCCACCCCCCCCGGGACAGGCCATCATCTGATACATCCACTTTCTGTGTCTGTCCCACCCTCTCTTAAAGCTCTCACTGTGGATCTCTGAACCAGCTCACCAGGCAGAGCATTCCAAGGGTCCACCACCCTCTCAGTGAAAAACCTCCTCCTCTTTTCCCCCTCACCCTTCCACCTTCCAACTTCAAACCATGCCCTCTGGTGATGCCTCCTGCTTTAGTCTAAAGATCCCTCCATGTTTACCCTATTTATTCCCTTGAGGTACTTGAAGACCTCAATCATGTCCCTCCTGTCTCTCCTCTCCTCCAATGAAAACAGGCAGAGCTCCTCAAGTCTGTCCTCGTAAGTCAAATCCCCTAGCCCTCGTATCATCTTTGTTGCCCTCCTCTGTACCCTCTCCAGGAGCTGTATGTCCCTCTTCAAGTGTGGTCTCCAGTACTGTACACAGTACTCAAGGTGTGGTCTAACCAGTCCATTGTACAGTGGCAGAATCACTTCCTTGCTCCTAGAGGTGATCCCCCTTGCAATGCATCCCAACATCCTGTTTGCCTTGCTAGCTGCTCTCCTGCACTGCTCAGTGTTATTCATACATGTATCCACCATGACCCCTAGGTCTTTTTCCCCTGTTGAGGCTTCCAGCACCTCCCCTCCCAGGGTGTACCTGTGTTTAGGGTTTCCCCAACCAAGATGCAACACCTTGCACTTGGTGATATTGAAATTTAATTTCCATGTGTGAGCCCAGCTTTCCAGGGTGTCCAGGTCCCTTGCAGGGCCAACCTCCCTCTTCTCCTCAACTACTGCTCCCATCTTGGAGTCATCATGAAGAGACTCATTTCACACCCTATACCATCCCTGATGTCTGATATGTATGCATTAAACAGGATTGGACCCAGGACCGAGCCCTGTGGTACCCCACTACCAACCTCTGTAGGGTTCGAGAGCTCCCCACAGACCACTACTCTCTGAGTGCGTCCAGCTATCCAGTTTTCAATCCATCTGACCATCAAAGGGCCTACTCCTAACCCCATCAGTTTCTCCACCAGACCAATATCTCCTCAAAATGTGAATTTCAGGCCCTTTTATTTTTATTTTTTTTACCAATGACATTTTCACTTAGACTGCACGTGTTTATGTTTCTTATTACTGCCATGAAGTCATACTCCTGCTTATGACATCATAACCTCTTGCCATAATTTCAGGGCACGAAACGCAGTTATACCAGATGATGTCTGAGGGGGCAAAGAGTCTGGTTTCATGCAAATGTCTTTAGCAATACAAAAAGAAATATCCTACAACTTCATTTTTTTCTGAATGTTGTTATGTTTTGGGCAGCCAACAGTAGCTGTTTTACAGGAAACTGGCAAATCGCTTGTGCATTCTAGAACCTAGGCTTCACCAGGGATCCAGGGGCCATGCATCCTTTAAGTGACAGCTGTCTACTGGTATGCAGCATTCTTCAGTATGTCATGTCAGAACGCTCAAGCTGCTGGGTAGCTTCGAAAGACTTCTGGGTTTTGGTCTTGGACCTTAAATGTATAGGTTCCCAGATAGTCTTGAAAGGTAAATCTACCAAGAGCCTTGCTTCAGCCACATCAGTGAGTTATGATCAGGGACCCTGGTTTTCCATTTTTAACGGTAACACCGGTAACAATCACGGAATCTTGCTTGGTTTGCGGATTTTGAATTCTTGTACTGGTGCCTCACGGAAATTACATGTCACTGCACAGAATCTCTCTAAGATTTCAGTATCTTTTTAAATTATTTTTTATTTTCTCTTTCTATGTCCCCATCTCACAGCATCAATCTCCACTTTTCAGAGATCCCTAGCCTGGGTATCCCCTAGCTTCATCCCCAGGTAATGCTCAGGAGTTCCTGTGGGCCTACCCCTATATTGCCTGGATTGTACTCCCCCCAGGTGGGAAGGGAGGGGACCCCAGGTCACCCCTCCACACTCACTTAGTGTGTGTCAGGCAGCTCATTGGGTCCCTCAAGGAGCCTGGTTATGAAGTCTGGGGCACCTGGGTCCCTTCTGCCAGTGTCCGATGTGGAGTGACTGTTCCTTGTTTTCTGGTCTCCGTCCCTGAGGGCACCAGCACTAGAGTTCAAAGGGAGGTAGTCACAGAGACATGCCACTGCTCCAGATCCTGGCTAGTGTCCTCCCCTCCTGATCACTCTGCAGCACCATTGCACCACCACCCGTGGTCACACAGGTGGTGGTAAAAAGCAGAACCTGCAGCCCACCCTCCTGCAGGAGAGGCTGTCCCAGGTGCTCAATCCACTCCCTGGCCAGACCTCCAGCAACAGAGTTTGCTTCTGACCCTGGGTCGCTGGTATTGCAAGGCAAGCGATAGTGCTACCACAGCACCAGCGGGCTGACCCAGATTTCAGCATCTTAAAATGAATGCTGCTGTGCTTTGCATTCTTTCTGCTTTGCTGCATATAGAGTCAGTAAGGAAATGACCCACACTGCTTTGTTGTAATCAGCCATTCAGTTTAACCACCCATGCCTAGTGGTTAGAGTAACAAATGGTGATTGAACTGAGTACATCCAGCAGACTTTGGTTTGAGTCCCACAACCTCCACTTGCATACTGTGTGACTCCAAGCAAGTCACTTAACCTCCCCAGTGCTTATAGGTCACTCCTTAAAACAGACAGTTCTACCTAGTGGACCTTGCCTGCTTTACAAAGAATATAAAAAACAAAATAGCAATATATGTTTACTACATCATAGAATAGTAGTCAGGGTACCATATAATTTACCGAGTTTTACTTGGCTGCAATAATTTTCTATAGGCAAAGATAAATGTTCAGATACATTTTATGTGTTTTATAAGCTTGTTTTAGATTTTAGTCAGGTTTTATTGAATTCCTTGCATATAAGCATCTAGGTTGTAGATTGCTAAATGCAGGATCACCAACTAACTTATTCAAGTTTATAATCAGTAGGGCCATCCAAAATCCTCAGTTGTTTGAATGAAAACTAGTCTGAATTAAATTATGTTCATGAAGAAGAAACTGCCTTCCTACTTATGAAAAGACTTCACAGTTAGCACCCATTTAGGTGAATTGGATCATTTACACCTTTCCCCACCTGCTGTTTCAGTCTCTATGACAACAAAAGTTTTCTGATAGACTGCTTCAACAAAAGCAAATGTTAAGTATTTAAGAGTGCTTATGTTTGTCCAGTGGATTTTGAAAGCACAGTCAATGACATACAGAAGGTAAAACCCCAGGGTTGTATGATGCTGGTGAGCAGGGTGGTGTTCAATTCACATCTGAGCAAAGACATGAAAACTGGAGACACCCTTTTCATGGACACCAAGTAAAAAAAAAGCATCCACATGTCTGGGAGATGCATGAATCCATTGAAGGTCCTCCACTAATCACTTGTGGATTTTTAGGTGAAGACACTTTATTTCAAAGGCGCAAATTCAAGCAGTTATATTTTGCTCCTTCTACCCCTGGCCATCCACTCCTTCAGGTCTGCCAAGGTCCCCTACCACCTGCTGAGTCCGACCACCATCCACTGACCCTTACTGCTGGCTGCCAGGTAGCCCAAAGTAACCTTTCATTGAGTGGGCCCCTACCCTGTAGGAGGCTACCAGGAAGAGAATTGCCCCAAAGAGCTTCCTGTGTATCCTGGGCATGGGGTCTGACCAGACACATGTCTGGGGCTTCTGCTTATGAAGGGACCAACAGCCATCCTTCAGTTGGTCAACAGCTGTTTTCCATTTTCTTGGGAGCGTGAGGCCACATGATGTCAAGGCACAAGCTGGCGTCCATCATGCTCCCTCCTGCAGTGAGGGCTGACATGTTGTCATGCCTCTGGCCTCCACCACGGGCCAGCAAATGCTGAGCCATGAACCCCACCTCCCTCCCAGGAGAAGGTGAGTGGTTGTTGGGCACTCAAGTCTTCGCCCACCAGCTGGCCCTCCAACACATAAGTCTGTTCACTCACCCTGGTCATCGGTGTCACAGGCAGAAATCCAGTTCAGGCAGTTAAATTATAGATAGGGAAAAAAAAGGTAGTCCACCTTAGCAGTGATAGTTTAGATTAATTCACTTCTGAGTTCTAACAAGCAAAGAGACCAAGTCATTTGTAACTTGTGCATGTGGGGTGTGGGTGTTGAAGAAAGGGGATCGTAGTGCTGTCACTACTACCATCACCCCAGAGAGATGTGGACTGCATTGCTGCTACTGCCATCACACTGAAGGGGTGGGGGCTGTAGTGCTTCTGCCATCACCACTAGTGGATGGGGAATGTATTACTGCTGCTGTCCCACCTGAGGGATGGGGGCCATATTGCTGATACTGCCATCACACCTGAGGAATGGTGAACGTAGTACTGCTGCTTCTGTCACACCTGAAGGAGGGAGGTCGTAGTGCTGTTGCTGCTGCCATCACACCAGAGGTATGGGGGCCGTGATGCTGCTTCCATCACACCTTAGGGATGGAGGCTGTACTGTTGCAGCTGCATCACATCTTGTACCTAAAACAACTTTAAATTGGTACAAGGATGGAAGGATGTGTAATAGTGGAGGTCAAAATTGCTAAAATGCATGTTAGCAGAGATAAAAATTGTTAAATAAAGTACGCAAAACCAAATACCGGTAAAACCGGATTTTGGCTTAGCAGACACCGGTGACAATACCATTTTTTACAATGTGCAAAACGGAATATGCCCCTTCTCAGTCCCGGTAAACCAGTGTCCCTGATGCATCTGTTTCAGTGTGTAATTTGCAGACGTTCAGTGGAAAACTGCAATTATATTACTATATATAGCTGATCCAGAATACTCTCTGATTTTAATAAAGTGAGAAATGTTATTCACAGTTCACATTTATTTATTGAAATTTGTTAACCGGATAAGTCCACTGAGACATGGTGTCCCTTTTTCAGGGGCGACCCGAAGTTAATTACATTCAATAAAAAAACAACGAAGACAGATAAACAATCAACAGTATAATTACTCAATTGCATGTTTAGTTACAAGACTTAGAGCCATAATAGTTCAACACAGAGACATATAAAAATAATGGCTTACATGTTTGCGACAATTATTTTATAAATACCAGTTAGCACTTTTTCCCATAGGGAAACCCGGTTATAATTTGCCATAGTAACCAGCTGGTTGTAATGGCAAACACACGCTGGGTTTCCCTCGGACCATGTATGCGCCTGTCAACGCTCTTCCTTCACTCCATGCTGTTCCCGAGGTCGTTCCTTTTTTTTAAATGTATTTTCTTTTTATTCAGGGATGTGACATATACATGAAATACAGTCACTGTCGTGTAATTAAACCACAGAGTTATCCTATTTAGCACAATGTATAAAAGACAATAAAATAAAAGTGTCTTACCCTTTGTCTTTGTATTTCATTCTGTAAGGACTGAGATTATCAGTTTAAAAGATGATTCATCTAATATAAAATCTTCAAGGATTTGGTTCCTTCCATAAAAATTCTAAAAAAATTAAGGATCAACCTGATGTGAAGGCGACACTCTAAAACCTCTATTGGTTCTTAATCTCCTTTAATATAATATGAACCATTGTGGTGTGGAGAGGCTCAAGGGACAAAGCCTGGGTCTTGATTGGACAAACGTATCACCCATGGTCTCCAAAGGGTTTCGAATGTCTTGTATTTATTATGAAGTTTGGCAGTAAGTGATTCCATATAATAAATGTCTAATACCACCCCCGTCCAGTCCCCCACAGATGGAATCACAGTGGATCTCCAACGTCAGGTAATAGCTTTTTTTGCTGCTAAAATATATATCGGCAGCAAAGTACGGTGCCATGAGGGTCTGTGAGGGGGAAATACAGATAAAACAATCAATTCGGCTGTGAATTTGACCGATTCGCCTAGACACTCTGAAACCTCCTGTTGGAGCGCACACCAAAAAGGAGTTAAATGGGGGCATGTCCAGAAAATATGGCTCTGGTCAGCCTGTGTACAAGCACAATTCCTCCAGCATTTGCCGTAACTGAGGGGTAAATATTTCGCTAGGACAGCTGGTGAATTAAAAAAAACTGCTGCAGCATTTCCAGGCAAACTCACACCATTTCGTGGAGTGTGTCACTTTACATGCTAAAGGGGATGGCCGTAACCAATCTTCGTCTGGTATATCTTCGGTCAAATCTCTGTGCCAACTACTTAAAATAGTAAGTGAAGAATCACCCATTTCCTCTCTAAGAATTTTACAGAAATGTCCTACTCGATGTCCCCATAAATGTCCATTTATGTGTTCTTCTACATATGTCCATGCCATGGGCAAGGGGTCAGGTAACCTTGCTACTACCTCTCTCTGCCTTAAAATATCATTTTTAACCTGGGTATATCTATAAATATTGGTCTCAGTTAAGTGACAGCTAGTTTTTAGAGTTTCAAAAGGAATAATACCTGCATGACATATGAATTGTCTAAAAAATTATAGACCCTCTCTTCTCCAGTTGGCAAAATTGTGATCTAATGTAGATGGGAGGAATCTATCATCTCCCAATATTTGCGTGTTGAAGAAGAAAAGTGCGTTAAAGCCTTTATGTGTTTTTAATTTGAACCATAATTTCAAGATCTATGCTGTAAACGGAGTATAGTCTTTTCAAGGGGCTATTTTATGCGTCGTGGAAAATATTACCTTAGTTATGTCATAAAGGTCATTAATGGCAAATTCTAACTCTTTCCAGGGAGCTTCACATGCCGAGGAAATCCAAAAAGCTAATATTCTGAAAAAAGCAGCAAAGGCATAAAATTTCAAGTTTGGAAGGTTAGCTCCGCCCTGAGAGAGTGGGAGTTGCAATAGTGACATCCTGATTCTGGGGTGCTGGCCATTCCAAATAAAATTAGAAATGATTTTATCCCAAGATTGGAAAAAGAATTTGGAGGGAAAAGTAGGGACATTCTGGAATAAATACAAGAGTTTGGGTAATATTATCATGCGGATTGTTTCAATTCTTTGAAAAACGCTTAATGGTATTTTAGACCAACGGGACAGTTCAGATTGAATTTTGATTTATAATGGTTCGTAATTTAATAATTCCAAGTTTTCTAGATTTTTTGGTATATTAATTCCCAGATATTTAATTTTAGTTTGATACCATTTTAAGGGATATTTCTTTTTAAGTGCCAGGGAAGGGGTAAAATATAATGAAAGAAGATCAGTTTTAGCTATATTTAGTTGAAATCCTGAGATTGTTCCAAAAAAATCTTAAGTTTCCCAGAGCGCTGGGAGGGAGGTTTCCAGCGCTAAGACCAAAATTAAAGTATCATCGGCAAACAAGAGTACCTTATGTTCTCATTGACCCACTAGGATGCCCTCAATTTGAGTATTATTCCGAATTGCCTCGGCCAGCGGTTCAATGTAAAGGGCAAAAAGTAACTGGGATAAAGGGCAGCCCTGTCTCGTACCCCTTTGTATCGTGATTGGTTGAGACAAGGAGCTGTTGACTCGTATATAGGCTTTGGGGTGGGAATAAATATTTTTCATACAAGAAAGAAAATGTTAGGAAAAGCAAATTTATATAAAGTGGCCCATAAATATTCCCAATTAACCTTGTCGAACACCTTGTCCACGTCTAAACTTATTACTGTAGAGGGGAATCTTCCTAGTATGTATAAATTCCATTAATAACATAATTTGGCGTAAATTATCAAAAGTATTTCGAGATTTTATAAAGCCAGATTGATCTTTAAGTACAAGGTATGTCAGTATAGGTTCTAGGCACCTTGCCTATATCGCCATGAATATTTTATAGTCCACATTTAAAATAGAAATGGGACGATATGACTGTGGAAGAGTAGGGTCTTTATAGGGCTTTAACAAACGGGAGAGGACCGCACAGTTTCAAGAGGGTGGCGGGGTTTCGCCCTCTGACACCGCTCGGCATGCAGGAAGAAAGCTAGAGAGTAGCTCCGGTATAAAGGCCTTATACTATTCCAGGCTGAAGCCGTCCGGGGCCAGGCATTTTAATGGCTTCAGCTCTTTGACTTGTAGTAAAATTTCCTCTGATCTGATTGGACACTCCAGTTGTTTGATATGTTGTTCGGATAACTTGAGTAATGAAAGTTTATCCAAAAAAGTCGTTTTCACCTCTAGGTGGTTTTGGGGCTGGTGGGGGGCTTTATATAAGGTTTCATAAAAAAGCTGAAAGGTGTTTCTGATTTTGTTTTCTTTATAAGTGGTTTTATTAGAGGCGTTGGTTTTTATTTTTAAAATGGTTGAAGCTCGTTTGTTTGCTCTGAGTTTTCTAGCCAAAGCCCTTGCTCCCCTAGATCCTCCCTCGTAGTTGTATTGTTTTAGATAATTCAGGTTCTGGAGAGTTTGGTAATCTATTATTTGTTGAATCTCCTGTTTTTGACCTCCTATTCTACGTTGTAGGGTCAAATCCCCTTCTCTATACAAGAGTTGATACGACTCTAAAAGGTCTGTCAAAAAATGTAAATCTTACATTCATTTTTTTTTTTTTGTTTGCGGGAGGTATATTCCAACAATTCCCCTCGGAGAATAGCTTTCAAGGCATTCCATTGTATAGAACTGCTAATATTCTTCAAGTGAAACTACCTCTGGCTGGAAGCTGCCATACTGAACATAGGATTTACAAGAAAGCAAGTTGTGCTCACAACAGAGGGAGGTGAACCTTACAATTGTCTTTGATTTGTAGCAGATATTCTGCAGGTGGAGGCTACTTCTAACTAAAAGGTGAAATAAGGAATTTAGAATTATCAGGAAAAGACAGTCTTTCAAGCAACAGAGGGAGGTGGATCTAGCTTTACTTTTGTTCCAATTCTTAAGATTTTCAGTGCAGGAAGAGTTTAAACCCTGGGCTAAGAATTTATCATAAGTCCTGAAATAAGTGAAGGTACAGGTTGTGCATTTGACCCAGACAGTGCCCTAGGGGGTGGAAACTTTTTTTGCATTTATCTGTGTGTGCCTTAAAAGGCCAGACCAGACTTTGTCAGGAAGTGCTTACATCATAGCTACTTATCAGCCAATAGCTTTGGTAACACCTGAGAACAATAGTATTATAAGCAAGTATTTTATAGCAAACTCATCAGAACAGCTAATATTCTTCAAGTGAAACTACCTCTGGCTAGAAGCTGCAATACTGAACATAGGATTTGCAAGAAAGCAAGTTGTGCTCACAAAAGAGGGAGGTGAACCTTACAATTGTCTTTGGTTTGTAGCAGATATTCTGCAGGTGGAGGCTACTTCTAACTGAAAGGTGAAATAAGGAACTTAGAATTATCAGGAAAAGACAGTCTTTCAAGCAACAGAGGGAGGAGAATCTAGCTTTATTTTTGTTACAATTCTTAAGATTTTCAGTGCAGAAAGAGTTTAAAGCACAGCTGACTTATTTTGGGGCTGACTGCTTTCAGAGCACAAACCACCAGGCTGTTTTGGGGCTGGGGAGGTTTACCTGTGTCTGACTTGGATGTCTGGATTTTTCTCTGTTTGATTAGCAGGGTATTTTCTCTGTCAAATTGCTTGCTGACAGGAAGGCACTCATCGCAGCGGTGGGTCAGAGCTTTAGCTGATTGTTTTATGAGGGCACAGTTTAGGCCCAACCCCTTCCCACCCCTCACCCCCACCCCTGGAAATAGTTTCTTTATACCTGGGGTTCTGACATCATTTACTCAAGAGTGCAAGGTGCATATCACTGTCATATCCTCTCTAGCACACTGCACTGACAATATAAGCATACACATTGTATAATATATATATTTCTATATAGCAAACGAATCACACACAAAAAAAAAAAAAGTAGATACACATGTCGGGAGTAGTGCAATGTAATGGCTGTGGGGCAGCAGTCTTCCGGGAGTCTTTCTGGAGGCTGAAATGCTGCCCTATTTGCAGACAACTCTCTGCCCTGAGGGAGGAAGTTGCCTGTCTTCAGGCTACACTGGACAGTAGTATGGGAACCTTCCCCCAGGCCACACTGGACGGTAGGAAGGGAACCTCCAGCATCCAGGGAGCACCAGAGCCACCACCACTACCTCAGAGGTTGCGAAGAAAGCACAGCAGTTGGACCACAGTGGGCTCAGGGAGGGTGAGGATGGTGGAACAGAGGCACACCCAGTCAGTTGTTCCACTCCACAATCCATACACCATTCTGGGGGAGCACAGTTCTCCTATGGATGCACCCGCAGAGGAGACTAAGGAGGCTGAGGACAACCGTCACAAGGGAGGCCCACAGGAAGGAGGCAGGGGACACCACAAGGAAAGGAAGCAGCTCCTGGTGGGGGACTCAATTATTAGAGGGACAGAACTGGGGGGAGCAGGGAAAACTGAAGTAAGGTGCCTGCCTAGTGCCATGGCTTGGAGGGACAGGAAGCGCATCCTCAGGATCACGAGAACAGCTGCACGGGAGTCTGAGCTGGACGTCATTGTACACCTAGGGACAAATGACTTGGCTCATCATGAGATTAGAGCAGTGCAGAAGGACTTTGTAGAACTGGGGAGGGGCCTAAGACAAGTAGCACACACAGTATCCTTCTCAGAGGTGCTGCCTGTCAATGGCATGAGTGAGGCGAGGGTACTGTGCACCATGCAGTTTAATGAATGGTTGAAAAAATGGTGTGGGGCACAGGGGTTTGGCTTCATTGGGGACTGGGGTTCCACCTGGATGGACACCAGCCTATACTGGCAGGATGGTCTGCATCTGTCCAGGAAGGGAACAAGTCTTTTGAGCAATCGGTTTAAATGCTTCACTGGCAAGCTTTTAAACTAGTCAAGGGGGGAGGCACTGATAAGCAGCAGGAAAATCCCAGCCTCTCCCTACAAAACAGGGTACTAATTGAGAAAAAGACCGAGGTAGAAAGGTCAGTGGGGGGATGCTGCAACAGAAGGTAAAGCCATCAAAAAATGGAGAGCAATGAGTACCAATGCCCATAGTCTGAGTAACCAGATTCCTGAATTAGTGGCCTTGATGGAGGAGGAACATCTGGATATCGTGGCAGTCACAGAAACATGGTACACACAAAACCATGACTGGGACGTAAACATACCAGGATACACTATCTACAGGAGGGAGAGCGAGGGGTAAAAGAGGAGGAGGAGTAGCTCTTTACATAAGGGAAGGAATCAAAGCAACAAAACAAAAGGGTAAACAGGGAGGAGAAGAAGCACTGTGGGTAAATTTGGAGACCGGCAATGGCACCACAATCCGCACAGGGGTTGTATACAGACCCCCTTCTCAGGGGGAGGAAATGGACAAGGAAATGATAGAAAGTATACTTAGAATGGCAGAAAAAGGGGAGACATTGCTGATGGGTGATCTGAATATGCCAGATGTTAACTGGAGTGCAGTTGTAGCAGCCACTTGAAGGTGGGGTTATTCTAGATGCCCACGGGGCATGCCTTAGACAACCAGTATTGGAGCCCACTCGAGGAGGAGCAATCTTAGACCTGGTTCTCTCAAATGGAGATGAAGTGGATCACAGATGTAGAAGTGGGTAGCCATCTGGGAACTAGCGACCATCGAACAGTATATGGTTCACAATAAACACAGCAATAGAGTCAAGCCATACAAAGGCAAAAGTACTGGACTTTAGGAGGGCTGACTTTGCTAAAATGGGTGAGTGCCTAAGGAATGCACTAGCAAATGGGCAGGAAGGAGGGTGGAAGAACAATGGGGAATAATAAAACTGCCATCACAGAGGTAACAAGCCTTTGTGTGAAGCAAATAAACAAAATGAAACGATGTAAGAAACCACTATGGTTCTCAAAGGAAGTGGTAGTGAAGGTTCAAGAGAAAAAGAAAGCATTTAGGAAGTACAAGGAATCACAGAAGGAGCAGGACAGAGAACTGTATCAGTTAAAGCAAAAGGAAGCCGGGAAGGCAGTCAGAACAGCAAAGGCCCAAACCGAGGAAAAGATAGCCAACTCAGTTAAGAAGGGGGATAAAACCTTTTATAGGTACATCAGGGAGCGAAGGAAGACCAAGGGAGGCAGTGATCCCCATTCATTAAAAATGAGAGGCGGGCCGCCATGCTATCTTGAATGCCCGCCTCTCATTTTGTATTGCCGCCACTCTTTCCTGCTTTGTGCTGCCCTAGTAGTGCTTAGCGCTACTGTCCCTTTAAATGTTCGCAGTTCGTGATCGCATTGATCAGGAGTGCGTGCACGCAGAGTACCCATTACAGGCAGGCATTTGGAGCTGGTCACGAGGCACGCAACCGCAGTCAGAAGTTACACAGTCGGTGATCACGGGTTGTTGGTCTAGCAGTCAGCAGACCATGTAAGGCGCCAAATTGTGGAACAAATCACGGAGGAAGCAGGAGAGTGACAGCTAAAACGCCCTATAGTGGAGCAGCTACAACACTTAGGGGTAAGTCCCACTAAAGTAGTCTGCTGCCACTCAAGGGTTTTTGCCAGTGTGACTGTGAGTCTTCTAAGGAGATGATCGTTTTCAGCATGTGGAAGTCGGGGCTATAGTATTACTGATGTGACAGCAGGCAGTCTAGCAGTGTTGATCACAGTGAAAACTATCTATTAATTTACTACTTTGAAGTTGGCTGAGTGAGGTGGGCAGGGAAGGGAAAGATCATTGTGTGGACTCCACAGAACAGCAGCTGATTTGAGTCAGTGACTCTTAGAGAAGTGTTTTGGTGCACTTTACAGCCCTCCACCAGAGATTTGTTTTGTAGCCAGCAAAAAAATATTTGTGTGGGGGGGTCTGTGGGTCTGCTAGTCAGGTTGTACACTTAGTCTAAGCTTCGTCAGTGGTCACTTGTCCCTGATTCAGGGAGCAAAAAAATATTTGTGTGGGGGAAAAAAATTCTGGTCTCCTTAACTATGCCAACAGGGGGTCTGCACCACTAGTCAGGTTGTGCACTTAGTCTAAGCTTCGTCAGTGGTCACTTGTCCCTGATTCAGGGAGCAAAAAAATATTTGTGTGGGGAAAAAAATTCTGGTCTCCTTAACTGTGCCAACAGGGGGTCTGCACCACTAGTCAGGTTGTGCACTTAGTCTAAGCTTAGTCAGTAGTCACTTGTCCCTGATTCAGGAAGCAAAAAAATATTTGTGTGGGGAAAAAAATTCTGGTCTCCTTAACTGTGCCAACAGGGGGTCTGCACCACTAGTCAGGTTGTGCACTTAGTCTAAGCTTCATCAGTGGTCACTTGTCCCTGATTCAGGGAGCAAAAAAATATTTGTGTGGGGAAAAAAATTTCTGGTCTCCTTAACTGTGCCAACAGGGGGTCTGCACCACTAGTCAGGTTGTACACTTAGTCTAAGCTTCGTCAGTGGTCACTTGTCCCTGATTCAGGGAGCAAAAAAATATTTGTGTGGGGAAAAAATATTTGGGGCTCAACCAGCATTACCAAACTCTCGTTCTGTATTGACAAATAAACACACGATAACACTTAGGGAAAAAAAAGCTTTATTGTACACAATGCAGAAACTAACTAACTTTGGTTTCACATTAACTCAAAAACGGAAACATCCTGATCAAGATGACAATTGTGAATCGATTGGGACAATGCCAATTGGTCCAGTTGATATCGACGTCACTGTCCAAAAAATTCCCTGCACCACTTCCTCCTGTAATACAGAAAAAAAACACCTCTAAGCATAGAGCAACAGGATTTTATACTGGCTGGCTTAACAAATACTGTTGGTTACAGTACAAAGAAAATGATGGCATGTTTTGTGCATTTTGCATAAAACATAAACAGATCTTAAATCAGGAACAGTTTGGGTACTCAGTGGGTGTAAGACATTCAGAAAGATGCTATAAAAGGCATCAGAACAGTTCAGTTCACGTTGTTGCTTCTGAACTGGAAGCTAACTGCAGAATTTCTGCTTCAAAGGTGGAATAGAGCAGGCAATGCAGCAGGCCCTGACCCTGGAACAAGAAGCTTGTGGCATCCCTTCGTTGCATGTACTGGCTAATAAAAATGAGCTGCCTCACACAGCAAATATGGCTCACTGCTAGATCTCGCCAAATCATTGGGATGCAAATACCTAGACAATATACATATTGCTGATGCTGTTAAATATCGTTCTGATCGAACTGTCAGAGAAATGGTTCTCTCTCTGGGTGAGGTGGTCAGGAGATCAGTTCTTACAGATTTGAAGGCTGCCAGATTTTTTTCATATTTGGTGGACGAAACAACTGATACTGCTGTTATGAAGCAGCTCATTTTGTATGGAATGTACTGCAAAGAAGGGAAACCCAGAGTTTCTTTCCTGGGACTTGAGGAACGAATTGATGGAAAGGCAGACACAATTGTTAAAAAAATGCTGGAGTTCTCTGATAACAATCAAATCTCGATTGATCACCTTGCATTGATGGAGCAGCCGTTATGTTGGGCAGGCAAAACGGGGTGGCTAAAAAGCTGAAAGAAGTCAGCCCAATTCTTGTTGAAAATCACTGTATGGCTCACCGGGAGGCCTTGGCTGTAAAGGCAGCAGCAAATGAAGTGAACGCCATTAAAAAGTTTAATCAAACACTAGATCACTTATACAGATATTATGAAAATTCTGCTGTTCCATGGCTGCTCTGAAAGAAATTCAGCAGGCAATGGAAAACCCTGTTTTAAAGCCTAAACAGGCAAAAGCAGTTAGTGGTTGTCCCATGATGCAGCATGTGACACACTAAGGAAGATTTTCCCATCCGTTGTTACGTCCTTGCATAAAGAGGCCTCTGAAAGGCATGATCCCCAAGCTGTGGGCCTAGTAAAAATGGTGAAAAATTGGGAGTTTTTCTCTATTTTATGCATGATGTGTGACATACTTCCACACCGTAGCATCTTATCTAAATGCTTTCAAACATCAGCTCTGAATTTTACTGTTATAAAGAGACATTTATATTCCACTTTAGAGATTCTTAGGGCACGCCTACTGGTACCTGGTCAGTACTTCTCCTCCGTTTTACCTGAACTAGTACTCCTGAATGATAATGGCCTGAACTTGCCATTTAGCAAACCACAGTTACATCATTTCAGAACCTCTGTGCATGACAACTTTATTAGGGCCCTAATTGCTCAAATTGAGCAAAGGTTTCCAAGCACAGAACTTTTGGATGCGTTCAGTATCTTTGACCCCAGCATGATACCGGAAGGTGATATTGAAGAGTTGGAAGGGTATGGTAGTGATAGCCTTGAGATTATTCTTGGTCAGTATGCTACTGTTGTGGATGTAGGTGCTTCTGCACTGGAATGGGCTTCCCTGCGTAGTCTCATGTTCACGGAAAAGATGGCCTTTAAGACTATTTCTGATGTGCTGCACGCTCTAACTACTAAGTATGTAGACCTGTATCCAAACATATCTACTTTGGCAGAACTGGCAATGATAATACCAATGTCAACTGCAGATTGTGAGAGGGGTTTTTCTGCACTGAATCGAATAAAAACGCAAGAACGAAATAGATTAAGTGCTAGTGTGCTAAATGCACTTATGCTTATCTCAGTTGAGGGCCCTGATATTGACAGTTTCCCTTATCTGAAAGCTGCAGCTCATTGGGCAGGACTGCGAAACCGAAGATTAGATCTTGGCCTTGCAGGCACTAGTAAAGAGATGTAGTATGGCTGCACCAAAATGTCAAGACTGTCACAAACTGTTGCCTGGCCTGCAACTAGAATGCAGAGGTTTTCCAGTACGCTTTATCACAATTTTCTTTGCTACTGCACACTACAGAGGCCTCAGATCATCATATTACTCTTATTTCTTGTTTCTTATGCATTTATTGCATCCGACTGACTCTGCCCACTGGTAGCTCCAGCCCCTGGTGACCCCACCCCTGTGGCTCCTCTCCCATTACCACCGCTCTATATTTTCACGCAATGTGGAACACTGGAGAGGATAGTGAGGCTTAATAAAGGGAGGAGGGTAGGCAGAGGGTGACTGTGAAAAGGCAGAGATACTAAACAAATATTTTTGCTCAGTATTTACAAAGGAAGAGGGGGATGTACCTAAAACAAACAGTAGAAACACTCTGGATACAGAAGTCGATACCAGCCCATTTACAGAAGAAAGGGTTCTGAAAGAACTCTTAAAACTGAAGGTGGACAAAGCAATGGGGCCTGATGGGATTCATCCTAGACTTCTAAAAGAACTAAGGGTAGAACTAGTGACACCACTGACTACTCTCTTTAACAAATCAAGGAAGGATGGGGTGATACCTGAGGACTGGAGGAGGGTGGATGTGATTCCACTTCACAAAAGTGGGAGCAGGGCAGAGGCAGGAAACTACAGACCAGTTAGTTTGACCTCAGTAGTAGGGAAAATGATGGAATCACTTCTGAAGGAAAGAACTGTCGAGTATCTAGAGGCCAGAGGGGCACAGGACCCAAGGCATCATGGATTACAGCGGAAGGTCATGCCAGACAAATCTGATAGATTTCTTTGACTGGGTGACCAAAGTAGTAGATCAGGGAGGGCTGTGGACATGGCCTACCTAGACTTTAGCAAGGCATTTGACACAGTCCCACACAAAGATTAATATACAAGTTAGCCAGCCTGGAGTGGGTCCCAAGATGACAGCCTGGTAAAGAATTGGCTGGAGAATAGGACACAGAGTAACAGTAAATGGAGTCCACTCTGAAGAAGGGGCTTACTGGGGTACATACGGTTCAGTATTAGACCGGTCCTCTTCAATGTCTTTATAAGTGACATTGCAGAGGGACTGGAAGGAAAACTATGTCTCTTTGCAGATGACACAAAGATCTGCAACAGAGTTGATTCACAAGGTGGGGTGGAAAGGATGAGAAGGGACTTGGCAAGGTTAGAGGAATGGTCAAATGTATGGCAGCTTAGGTTCAATGCTAAGAAGTGCAAGGTAATGCACCTGGGAAACAAAAACCCAGGGGAAGAGTACACAATGGGGGGTGAAATACTAACAACAACAAAAATGGAAAGGGACCTGGGGTAGTCATATCAGATGACCTAAAGGTGGGCAAGCAATGTGAGAGGGCAGCAAGGAGGGCTGGGGGGATACTGGGATGCATAGGGAGAGGCATCACCAGTAGAAAACAGGAAGCTATTATCCTCTGTACAGACAGCTGGTGAGACCCCATCTGGAGTACTGCGTGCAGTTCTGGAGACCCAATCTCCAAAAGACATAGACAGGATGGAAGCTGTCCAGAGGAGGGCAACTAAAATGGTGCAGGGTCTGCACCGGAAGACATATGAAGAGAGACTTAAGGAGCTTAATATGTATAGCCTCGAGGAAAGGAGGGAGGGGGACATGATAGAAACGTTCAAGTACCTCAAGGGAATCAACAAAGTCCAAGAGGGTAGCATCTTTCAAAAAAGTTGTGCAAGAACAAGAGGGCACAATTTGAAGAGGAGGGCTCAGAGGTAATTAGGAAGTATTTTTCACAGAGAGGGTTGTGGATGCATGGAGCGGCCTTCCAGAGGAGGTTGTGGAGTCAAAAACAGTGGTGGAATTCAAGCATGCATGGGACAGTCATAAGACAATTCTAGGGGGTGGGGGTAGGAAGAAGTAGGCTGCTGGTTAACTAGGATCTGCAGCTTATCCATTAGGTAAGGAAATGGGCATACTGTGTGGGCCAAGCGGTCCTTATCTGCTGTCAAATTCTATGTTTCTAAGAGGTTTCTGAAGATGCATTTTCTTGGATTGCTTGGGGGATATGTTTCATAAGGAGATCCCGAAATTCTTGGTCTCGGGGAAGGGATGTGTCAAGCTGCCAGAGTCTGAGCTTCTTTTGTTTATCCAAATCTATGTTTAGAATTAAGGGGTTGTGATCTGAAAATACCCTGGGCTCCAGTATTATGTCCTGAATTAGTGTAAGATGTTCTACTGTTATAAAAAAATAATCTAGCCTGGAATAGGTGCCATGTCTAGCCGAAAAATAGGTGTAGCCCGGATCAGATGGAAATAGTCTCTGGCAGGCGTCTTCAATGCCCAAGTGGGCAAAGTTCCCCTTTAAATACTTGGCGGCTCCAGAAAGTCTAGTTAGGTTGTGATTAGAGGAATCAAGATGTGGGTGAAACGGGGTATTAAAATCACCGCCTATAATCAATATTCCCTTGAGCCTCTCCATCACCTTTTGCACAAATGTTCGTACCACTGGAAGTGACGTCTGTTGAGGGAGATAGGTGTTAACCAAGGTCACAGTTTGTGAATAAAGCGGGCCTACTAGAATCACATATCTTCCTTGAGGATCTAAATAAGAATCCTGTATCTCAAGTGGGGATGTAGAGGAACCAGAATTACAGTACCTCTTTAGCGGCCCCTAGGATAAGAGGATGCAAACACTGAATATCTACCTCCCCAATATAATTTGGAATGTTTCAATACTGAGAGGTAAGACTCCTGTAAAAAATATAAGTCTGCCCTTTGTTTCCCTAAGTGTTGCATGATTCTGTAACCTTTAATGGGCCAGTGTAAGCCATTCACATTCTGGGAGAAAATTTTTACTGGAATATTAACCATAGTCCCTTAAAGAAAAAAGGATTGTATTAAAGGATGAAGTTGTTAGAACCAGCACAGGGAAGACCTTAAAAAAAATTATTTGTTGTGTATTCCGCTCACATTCCAGCGGTCCTATAAGACCTAACCCAGCGATGCCGGAGTGAGTGGGTTCCTTAAATGTATATGCCCTGTCTGGAGCAACCCATCCATCCAAAAACAGGGAACCATTAGCATTACTTAAAGGGCTGTCATCATCCATTTTTAAAGACAACAATAAAGACTAAACTAAAAAATGTATACAAACTAACATATAAACAACCACCTTTAGGGTCAACAACTTCCCTAGGGGAAGAACTATGTACAAGTGATCTTCCACAGTAGGGGAAAATTTGTCCATCTCCTGCCCCTGTCCTGGGGAGAAGAATACCTCTACCCAGGTGAGTGGGAAATTATCCACATAATGTGGGTCTCCACCCACTCGAGAGGGAAATTCCCTCTCAAGGAATTAGGTTCTATAGGAGCCTATTCCTGAATTGGTGAAGCATGACTTCTAGGGTATCATCAAACCACATGGTAACTCTCCATAAAAGAGGAGAGCTCCCCAGGCATAGAACTAGTACATCTAGCCTCTTTAAAAGAAAAGGAAAAACCAAACTGTTCTAAATTAAAGGGACTGATTATTTCTAGACCTTAGATGTAATTATATACATCTATAAGAACTGCATAAATTGCCCTCTAATATTTATTTCTAAAGCTTGGCCCAGCTCTAAGGATTAATATCTACTGGGTTAATCACAGGGAAAGGAAAAGATGAGAAACAAAAAAAAAAAAGGGTGGGGTGGAGAGAGTGGGTATATAGTCTAAGGTCTAGTCTGTTGTACTCTGTTCAGGAATCTAAATACGTAGGTCTAACCTCGTCCTACATTCTATTTATTAACTACGGAACTTAATTTAATTAAAAAACTGTCATTAACTCCAAACAATAAGGTTTAGCCCCTAATCAACTGCAGTGTCTTATGCCCAAAGTTCCGGTCCGGTCTTCTTGTATGCAATTTCTGCAAAGACCTGTACTGAAGTTCCAACCTAGGGGGCCGTGGGCAAGATGGAATGAGGAAAAGAAAAGAAAAAAACACACACACACACACACATATATATATATATATATATATCCTTTCTTGAAATCAATCCATTCTCCATCTAACCAATTCCCGGTGTTCGAGTAGACCTCTGAATACGAAGCGAAGGAAGTGGGAAGAAATCCTGTGGAAAAGGGGGTCAGACCCGAGAGCAAAGCTCCATAGGGATAGGGATAAGGAAGGGGGAGCTAACAGAACACCCCACAACTGAAGAAGGGAAAGCCAAGTGTTCCTTAGGGCATATATAGTTGCCTTATATACAGTATAGGTACTACTTAGTACATCGATATTACCCTTAGTGGAACTATGCATGCTGTCAACCCTCAAGCTTGTATGTGAGGGCAAACTGTCAGCATCCTCCGGCCCCCCCAGTCTATCTCCTAATGCAATAATCTTGTATCTTCCATAATGTACTTAGCTTTCAGGCAGGGTATAAAGTCAGATTTCTGAGAGCTTTCACTTTATTGAGTAGTAGCTGGATTCTTTGGTCTCCTGTATTTGCTTGATCAAGGGCATGAAATTCGTGTCCTGTGAGTGGACGCTCAGCCTTTGACATTGCTTTTAGATCCTTGTCCAGTATTATTCCCTTTTGAAGTAGATCCGCTCTGGCCTCCAGTGCCGAATTGTATGAGACTGGGGCATCAGGGAAAAGAACAACCAGTTTCACCAAGTAAGGGGTGCGAAATTTCAAATTTTTAGCTCTTAAAAAAGGAAACAGGGGAAAATACTCCCTTCTAGACCACTGGGTTGCTGGAGCGTAGTCATTATCAAATAAGATGCGATGTTCACCCAGTAAGACCTTCTCTTTACGCCATGCTTTTGTTAAAATTTGGTCCTTTTGTAAAAAACTGCCAAGTCTGGTTACAAAAGATCTCGGCCTGGAGTTGGGTTTAGAGGGGAGAGGCCCAAGCACACAGTGTGCCCTCTCTATTTCAATCTGGAATTCAGGGCCCAGATCCAGGACTAAACACAGAAAATAGTCTGTGAAAGCATTGGGGTCATTGCCCTCCTCTCCCTCCGGTAGTCCGTAGAGTCTGATATTTTTGCCGTGTCCCCTGTTTTCCGCATCTTCTTGCCTCAATGATAAATTTAACTGTTCTTCAGCTAAAGAACAGGCCACTCGTTCTAGGTCTGTGATTTTAGAAGTATTATCTGTAATCTGAGCACCAGCCTCGGCTACCTTCTTTTGTAGTTCCCCTAAATCAGCGCAAATGTCCCGCAGGTAAGAGGCCTGATCTCGGCAGGGGAAAGACTAGGGTGCCACTGTAGGCCAAGAGTGTGCGTCCACAGTACGAGTGCCTAAGGCAGCGTCGATGAGGCTAGCCCAGCCAAAAAGACCAGGGAGGCGCTGCTAGATGATGACAGGAGAACCACAATTGAGAACCAAGGCACAACTGAAAGGGGAGGCACTGGGCGCCAACATCAGGGCCATAACTCCAGCCATCACTAGACTATAGGGCAGAGATATCGGCGGAGGAGGCAAGGGCACCAGCTCCAACAGGCCTGGGGCAGAAACAAATGGAAAGAGCACTGCAGGCAATATCCCACTCATGAGGATGAGGGGGAAGGACAGGAGAGATGCATGCATCACTGTCCGAAGAGTGCTTGGTTATGGACACGGACCATGGACCCACTACCTGAAAGATGCGGGGAAGGGGGGCTGGTATCCTCCAAAGCATGTTTCCGAAGCACTGCTCATCCAAAGGCCTGGTGTCCTTCTGATCCTCACTTTGTCCTGGAAATTCATAACTTTGTTGTTTAATATTTTCACACCAAATTTTCAATGTAACATTCTTATGACCCCACCTCATGAATAAAGGTACAGAAAATGTTCAACTCCTGTCCAATAGGTGACTTAGCGCTGTGACTGCGAAATCACATTTCAGGATGCAAAAACTAATTTTTGCCAGGATTTGAAACATGACAGCTGTCATATTGACGAGATACTGTGAAGAAATGGCTATACTGAAAATCTGGGGTCAAAATATTGAAAATTGCAAAAGTTATGAGCCTGCGTTCAAAATTTCAATGTAGGCTCATAACCGTGTTGTTTTTTTTTAATATTTTTACACCAAATTTTCAACATAGCCTTCATATGACCCCACCTCATGAACAATGGAGAAAATTTTAACTCCTGCCCAAAAGGTGATTTAGTGCAGCGACTGTGAAATCACCTTTTGGGACAGATTTACCTAACATCACTTGCATTGTTCATAAGGTGGGGTCCCAAAAAACGTATGCTGAAAATCTGGGGCAAAAATATTTAAAAATGGCCAAGTTATGCCACTAAGTTGAAAACCCCACTGAAATACACTGACGCCGAAAACCCCATCGAAATACATTGAAGCACTTACCTCAGTTCGCAGTTGGGCTTTGGAGAGTAAAGACATGCCTGTAGTCCAAGGAAGATTACAGCGACGGCCCTCCGGTGGGTAAGTATTGGGGGGGCGGTGTGGGGTGGTGGATCCTGAGTGGGAGGTTTGGGTAACGGCACAACGGACAACAATGGTTTTCTTTTTACAGGAAAACTAAAAATGATGCGGGACAGTTTTCTTTTTTTCAGGGTCAGTTTGCTGAGCAGATGAGGACATTGGGGGACTGGGTACTCCCCAGTGTCTGTATATTTATTTTTTTTTTTGGAGTTACACAGCTGATAAAGATGGACGGTTTTCTTTTTTCAGAATTTAAAAAAAAGTTGAGGGAGTTTTCTTTCTTTCAGGGAGAGTCTGCAGAAGATTTTGAGGACACTGGGGTATTGGGCAACCCCAGTGTCACTATGGTATGTCTGGCGGGGTGCTAAGAGGGAGGGTTGGGTGGGAGAAATAACAGTGCTTGTCATCCTGACTTGCACTTCAAAGGACCAAGCCACGCTGCTACTGCGTCAGCTCTGTCCTTTGAAGTGCATGACCAGACCGCCCCCTCAGAAAACCAATGTTATCAGGACACTGCCTGCTGATTCGCCTGCCACAGACCAGCCCCTAGAGCACCACTCTCCATTGGACTCACTCCCCTCTCTAGCAACTCTTATACCAACATGTTCGCTTGCGTGAGCGCACACGACGAACATAAAAATGATGATGTCAAGGAAAACTACAGTACATGCAACAAACTAAAGAAAAATGCTATTTATACATAAATAGAAGTTCTGGTTGTACTTCGATAGTAGGTAAAAAGAAACTGGTGCAATTGGTGCTGGCATTGCTGTATACTCTGCAAGGGTGCACATGACTCTGTGCGTTGGTGCCTGGAACCGGTACAGGAGGTGCACTAAAAGCCCTATAAGGACAGACTAAGCACAGGAGACTTGAATGACAGGAGAGTGAGAGGGGACATGATAGATACCAACAAGTACTTCAGAAAGGTAAACAGGGTGCAGGAAGGAAGTCTTTTTCAAATGAGAAAGAGCATCAGGACCAGAGGGCATGCTATAAAGCTGGGGTGGGAGTGGGGTTGTTTAAGAGGGATGTGAGGAAGTACTACTCACTGAAAGAGTTGTAGACACCTGGACAGACTGCCAGAGGAAGTGGTGAAGGGGAAAACAGTGGGGGGCTTCAAGCTTGTATGGGACAGACAGAGTCACCAGAAACCAGTTAGGGTCTGTGGAGACAAACTAGCCAGGGACCATCTGGGCAGACTGGGTGGGTCAAGAGGTCCTTTTCTGCTGACAACATTTATGTTTCTTTGTTTGTGTCAGTGCCAGCCCCCAAAGAAAAAATTACTCACCATAGTAGTGTTGTTTCTTCTAATGGAGTCTTGCTGTATTCTGACTTAATGCAGTTAGCCCCCCCAGCACTTGAACTGCCCCAAGAGTAAGGAGTCAAACTCTATGCAGGACCATAGAACTTTGAGCTCGAGCTCGGTTTTCAAACCTCTGTCCGTGGTACTTCCCAGTGTAACCGTCAGATTCTTACGATCAACTAACTAGCTGAGTCTAGATATAATATATATATAAGTATGTGTGGAAATTGTTTTAGAATAAGCCAAAAGGCAACAATTTGGGTCCAGAAGACTCAAGTCGAGAACCCAAGAAGAAAAAAGGTAGTGACAACACTAAACAGATTATAACACAAACAGAATTAACAATAAACCCACCCAAGATAGGGGGTGCAAGGTACACCCCTGAGGTGCAACACTGTACCTGCCAGCCCACTTCCCAAAAACTAGGTTCTGAAAGGGGAGGCGGGGAGGTCAGAATACAGCAAGACTCCATTAGAAGAAACATTACTATGGTAAGTAATTTCTTCTTCAGACATGAAGTCTTGCTGTATTCTGACTTAATGCAGACTACCAAGCAATTCCCTATGGAGGAGGAAATGCAGAACCTACTTTGGGAACAGTCTCTGCAGTACTGCTGTGCCAAACCTAGCATCACTCCTAGCCTGGATGTCCAGGGAGTAATGCTTGGTGAATGTATGTACTGTTTTCCAGGTGGCTGCTCTGCAGATCTCTAAGAAGGGTATATCTCTGGCCGCAGCCAGAGTGGCAGTTGTACCCCTAGTCGAGTGAGCCCTCCGGCCTGAAGGAGGTGTTATACCCAATTTGTCATAGTAGAACTGTATACAAGAAACAATCCATCTGGCAATAGTTATTTTCGTGGCAGGCTTACCTTTCCTCACCTCACCATAAGTGAGAAACAACTAAAACCAGTCATTCCTGTGAGCTTTAGTGTGCTCCAGGTAATAGCTAAGAGCTCTTTTAACGTCCAAGCTGCGTAGCCTTCTTTCACCTGAGGAGGAGTGGTCAGTGAAAAACACAGGAAGAGACATAGATTGATTCGGATGAAAATCTGATACCACTTTGGGTAAGAACCGCCTAGTGGTTCTTAGGACCACTTTATCCCTATGGAAGGATATGAAGTCAGGTTCAACTGATAGGGCCTGTAGTTCACTAATCCTCCTGGCAGAAGTAATGGCTACCAGAAACACAGTTTTCCAGGTCAAATATTTCAGCTCAGCTGAAGCCATGGGTTCAAAGAGGGGTTGCATGTTCAAATACCTTAGGTCTAGGATGGGTCGCCACTCCCCTGTTTTCTTTAGGGTGAGGAAGTACCTGGAGTACAGTCCTTTTCCCTTGTGTTGAGTAGGAACTTTCTCTACAGCTCTGAGAGCTGGAAGAGAGGAAACCTCTGCCTCTAGGGCAATGGTTTCTGAGATTGATGCAGGTGGAAAAGACTTGGCCCTCTTTTTTGGAAACTTTTTGAAGCTGAGGGCCTGTCCCTGGCTTACTACTTCCAGGACCTACTGGTCTGAGGTCACAGACCTCCAGGCCTGGAAGTAGTAAGCCAGCCTGCCTCCTACTGGAAATGGGGAGTCGACCCGGGCTGACACATCAGGGTGTCTGCTTGGTAGGAGCCTTAGACTGGGAGGAGGAAGCAGCCCTGCTCATCCCCCTCCTGCCTCTCCCTCTGAAGAACCACCTCTGAGAGAAGGGAGAGGAGGCCTGAGCTTGGTAAAAAGGGTCTGCCCCTGCCCCTAGACTGCTGCTTTTGTGGAGTGGCTTGCCTTTCCTTGGCCTGTGCACTCCTGTACATGGTCCTGTATTCATCCATTTTTTTCATGTAAACCTCTGTTTGCTCCCCAAACAGAGAGTTACCTACTACAGGAAAATCCACAGCCTTAGTCTGGGTGTCCTGTGAAAAGCTAGAACATCTGAGCCAAGCATGTCTTCTGAGAGACACAGATGTAGCCATGACTCTAGATGCCACATCACTGGAGTCCACAGCAGCATGAAATTGCATTTTCCATGTCTCAATTCCATCAGCAGCCACCTCCTCCAGCTCTCTGACTAGCTGGGGGGAGGCCTGTTTAGCCAGTAGCAGAACCGTATCCCATCTGGATTTCTGGTACCTTTATGTGTAAACCATATAATTAGCCTGTATGAGTCCCAAAAAGGATGCCAAATACTGTTTTTTGGCCATGGCATCCACTTTCCTGGAGTCCTTATCGGGGGGGGGGGGGTGTTTAGCTAAAGGAATGTTAGCCCTGTCACAGGCTGCAGCCTGCACTACCCCAACATGGCTGCTATGATTATAAAGGAACTCCGTAGCTGAGCCTGATAACATACACCTCCTGTCCATTCTCTTGTCCACAGGAGGTATTGAATTAGGAGTTTGTACAATTTTGTGTGTCTGTTTCACCAAGGACTTATGAAGAAGGATAGACAGCCTTTTGGACTCTGGGATGTCCATCATTTCCACAAAATCAGGCTCTTCTTCCTGGTCTGCAGCTTCAACCAAGAGAAGCTGAAGGGTTTCTGCCACCTTTTTGTAAAACAAAAAGTGTGAAGGGGACTCAGAGAGCCTGGGAGGAGAGACACCCAAGGGCCTCTCTAGGGAGATGTCCGGTTCAATGAGCACACCCATGCCCCCCTCGTCGTCATCATCATCATCATCATCATCATCATCATCGTCTTAGTCTCCCTCCCTTTCCTCATAATAAACTTCTGGATCATAATCTGAAGGAGACGGATCCGACCGAACCGACCTCTTAACCAGTGGTACTGGTTCGGACGGAACCGGTCTAAGCGACTGAACAATGCCAATCGCTTTGGCTATTTCATCCGTGGTTGGAGAAAGCGATACAGGATCTGAACCAGCAGACTTACGTTTCTTTTTTGACAGTACCGGCCCCTCAAGGTTGGCTCTCCTTTTGCCCAAGGTATCGCCTAGGTCAGTAGGCACCTCCTCAGGTTCAGCCGCAACCAAACCGGGCTGGCCATCCGGATCTACGGACTTCTCGGCCTCTCTCTCCTTCGGCCTACTCAGTCTTTTTTACTAGAGTGGATTTAGGAAGGTTTTTACAGATTTGACAGTCTGACTTGAGGTGGTCAAACTCCAGACAATAAACACAGATTAAGTGGGGGGTTGGCCTTGGCAAAGGCCTCCTCACGCTCAGTACAGTGTTGAAACCCAGTGGGACGGGTTTTCTTCTTGAGTTTCTCAGACATGGCCAACCTACCAAATTACCCTACAGCAGCTTTCAAGCCAGGTAATAAAACAACCAAACGGTTACAAACCGTGTCACGGGTTTTGAAAAAGAACTAGAAAAGATCCGGTTCTTTTGAAACCGATTGGTACCGGAACACCACTCTAATCCCAGAAAAATGTTATTTAGAAAACAGAAAAAACTACAAGGTTGGTTCCAAACCAGACCAACCAAAAAGAAACAGAGGAAAAAACAATCTCCACACTTTTTACCAAAATAAACACAGTCACCACCTATCTACAGCACTACCTGTACTGTAGACAGAGGCTGGAAATTCGAAAAAAATAACAAATAGAAAGGTTTAAACACGAACGCTTTACTTTTACTGAACCAAGCAGAGGAAATCTCCTGAGCGACTTCACTGTTAATCAGAGTAAAGAATCTGACGGTTACACTGGGAAGTACCACAAACAGAGGTTTGAAAACCGAGCTCGAGCTCAACATTCTATGCTCCTGCATAGAGTTTAACTCCTTACTCTCCGGGGGAGTCCGAGTGCTGGGGTGCTAACTGCATTAAGTCAGAATAAAGCAAGACTTCATGTTGCTTGAAGTTCTAGTTCCTGCAGGGTCTTGTCATCTCTGTCTCCAAGACCAAAGAGTACAGTATTGCTCTATGGAGAAGATTGACTCTATTAAGATCACATATCCCCTTGTGGTCCTGGAGCAGTTGCAGCATGTTCATGGAGTTGAACCGAGAATGCCACGTAGCTTGCTCTTCACACAGATTCTGCATGAGAACCACTGTCTCCTAATGAAGGATAGCTGAGAGGCATAGATAGAAATGCAATTTTGTACCTTAAAATACATATACAAGATACATTTAAGGGGGAAGGCATTTGAGGAGTTCAGTATGAGCTTAAATGAGCGAAAAATGCTACCTAGACCTGCTCTTTACATGAATTCAGCATGCAAATTGATCTGCTAAACAAACTACCTGCTGATCTGACAAATCAGTGATCAATAGCTTGGCTCAGCTACAGTGAGGCAGTACTGCACAGAGGTTAGGGAACTTAAATATGAACCTGGAAGCCCAACAGACATGGGTTTGAAACCCACAACTGTCGGCCAGACAGTGGCGAAGACGGTGGAGGTGCCTTGGGTGCCTTACCTTTTCCCATGCCGGCAACAGACTCAGATCACGGAGGGTGGGGCAGGGAAGAAGAGGAGGAGTGAGCATCCAGAGGGCTGCTCTCCTCCTCCTCCTCCTCTTCTGGGGAGCAGGGTTGCAGCTCCTGGTGCTTGTCTGCCCTCTTGCGAAGAGGCTTGAATGTGGACTGCTCAGGACACCACTTTGGGGTGGAGGGACGGCGGCCATCGATGTTTCACACACGGCAACATGTGTGGGCACATGCAAACAGCACTGCATGCCCATCCTTCCTAGAGAGAAAACTGGAAAGTGGACGGTGCAGTGTGTGGTGACACTGACCCCTTGCAGGCTCCACACCAGTTACAGGGCCCTCTCCCGGTACCGAATCTATTCTATCAGCAGTAAGGTGTCTGCTATTGACCCCCATCATGGAGGACAAGCTGTGGAGGAAGCACTGGGATGAAGGTAAGTCCCTGGGATACAGGGTGACAGGGCAGGGAACATCACTGGCAGGAAAAGCCTGCACTGCGGCAGGGCAGACAACACGATTAAATGCAAAAGAAACCCACAACTGTCACTGAATACTGTGTGACCCTGACCAAGTCACTTAACCTCCCTGTCCTCCAGGGATGCACCTGGAAACTAGCTCTGACTCAGTGTGCCTTTACCAGCCACAAATTCACACAATTAAATTACACAGACACTCACACCTCAGTCTGGCAAGACTAAACCTACTTGATCACTCTGGAAAAAAACAGAAAACAACATGATCAAAATATTTCACAGCGATTTAAGAGAAAACAGTTCTAAAAAGACAAATCTGATAACTCCACTGGTTCAGTCCTGTCTCCTATCCCTGGTCAGGCTTCTACATGAATTCTTGCCATGTACCTTCTCCTTCTTCTCGTTAGGGATTTACTCCAGCTCCTTTTCACTTTCCTTTACGGCCACAACAGTCTGCCTGAAGACAACTGGCTCCACTAAGTGTAAGAGAGGTTCCCATGTTCCCCTTCTATCTACTTCAACAAGGGATGACATAACGTCAGACTTCTTCACACCAGTTTTTGATACTTAGATAGTTAGAATATTGTATAAACTGTGCGAATGCTACAAATAATGTGTAAAAAGTACTTCATGATATGCTTATTTGAACAAACATTTTAAATTTTGTATATTTCCTGGAACTTCTGTGAAAGGACTTTCAATATGCTATCCAGAAAAGTGAATGCCTCATTAGCAAGAGCTGCAGCGGGTTAGGGAGGGGGACAACTGGGCTAGCAGGGTTTCATTAACACTGCCCCCTCAGAATCATGAACTGAGGGTCTGGGAGATCTAATTATGACAAAATACCACTTTGGGGATAAGGGGCATTGGTTGGGCAACGGGTGGGATTAAAAGATGGTGCCAGGAGCCCACCTAAAGGGGTAAGATGGGGGGGGATGACTGGGTACGTGGAAATGGTGGGCATGGTAGAGGGTTACAGGATTTTTTGATTTTTTTTTTTTTTTTACTTTCTAATGGTGTAGCAATATGGACTAGCAGAGTTCTCAAACTATTTTTTATCAAGACACAAGTTCCAGAGCTCGACTGGGTAGTTGTCAATATAATTAAACAAAGTATGATTATAAGCAATTTGTTACAACAGTGGAATAAAGTCTAAAACACAACAATCTAGCTAGCCTACATGGGAAGGGATGACAAGGCTTTGGTTAACTCCACTGTAAAGTCCCAAGATTCCTGAATTTTCCTTGAGACTTTTGATCATAGAAGCAGGGGGGTCAAATATGTGCCACGTTTTTTCAAAAACCTGTTAGTGACTTTTCTAGCCACCATATCCAATCAAATAAGGAACTCTGGCAGAATGAGACTCTGAAACGTGTGTGGAACCCATGAAATTCTGCAAGAAGGGTTCACAGAAGCTCTGGGTGACACAGGATGGTCATGATAGTCAGGTGGGACATGACAGTACCAGTACAAGGGCAAAGAGAAAGGCAGAAGTAGTGGTGATCAGTAAGGGTACTCAAAGACTGCAGGGTTTGTTCAGTTGGTTGACTAGCACTACCCTGAACTGTGATATGTCTGTGAAGTCTCTGACGTGGACTGGGAGCATGTTTTAGATAGTATTTATTTATTAGAATTTTAGTAACCGAGTAAGTCCACTGAGACCACGCACTCCCTTTATCAGTGACAACCCGGGTGTCAATGGTGAACACAGTACAATAGATAAATACAATAATAATAATAATAATATACAGGATACAGAGAGATTTAACAATGTTGCAAAAATTATTACAGTGGAAAGCCAGGTAAGTAACTTAAAACAGATCAGGCATTAAGCATATATAAATAAACAGGATAACTAATATTATACAATATATACATAACAGGAACACGAGAACAGGTGGATTACAAGATACTCTGATAGATGTAACACCGACTGTGCATTAACGATGCTATAAAGGTTATTTAAGGTAACTGCAGAGGAGGGGTTAGTAGGAAAGAGGTAAGCTCTTTTTGAAGGAGGATAGGGAGGGGCAGGAGAGTAAGTTAGGGGGGAGGGAATTCCAAGCAGAGGGTGCTGAGAAGGCAAATGAGTACTTACCAGACAGGTGTTGTGTCTTCTGGATTACTAATAAGGGTAAGGAAGTAGATCTAAGCGTGCGTGTGGGTGATTTTTTGTAAATGATTCCCCTTAAGCAAGGGGGATTAAAGAGCTTGGTAAGTTTGAATATAAGACATAAGGTGTGAAACTGTAACCTTGAGTCATAGGTAGGCCCTTGAAGAGAATACAGGGCCTCACAGTGGTGTTTTCTGGAGTCCGCACCAAGGGCAAAATGTCCAATCCTATGATAGAGTTGACGAACCTGTGCAAGGGAAGAGGATTGGGTGGAGTAGTAGAGAGGGGCACCATAGAACAAAATAGGGCGAAGGAATGTTGACGCAATCTTTTTACAGGCAGCGTTGGATAAAAGAGGGTGGTATAATAACCCGAGCTTCTGGTTTACCGTTTTGGTAAGCTGAGTTGCATGATGCTCCATTGAGAAGGAGGCATCTAAGTGAACCCCAAGGTATTTTAAAGTACTAACCGCCTCTATGGGGTCTCCTGACTGTGTACTGATCTGGAGCTGTTTGGTAGGTTTGGGGGATGGGTTATGGAAAAGCATAGCTTTTGTTTTTTTCGTACTTAGAGAATTAGGTGACTGTCAGAGAACCAGGTCTTGAGCGCAATGAAAGCAAAGTTAAGGCTTTGGTTAAGCCAGTCTATATTGTTAGATGAGCGGTATAAGATTGCATCATCAGCATATAATTGCATGGACGCACCGCCACAGAAGTTGGGGAGCTCATCAATAAAAAGTGAGAATACTATCGGGCCAAGAATAGAACCTTGGGGTACTCCATGTGAGATAGGCCTTGAAGAGGAGAGTGAACCATACCATTTTACCCTTTGTGATCTTCCAGTGAGGTAGTCATGGGACCATGTGAGTGCTAAGCGATCTAGACCTAACTGATGCAATTTACCAAGGAGAAGGTGGTGGTTGACTACATCAAAGGCCTTGGTCAAGTCGACAAATACTCCACCGATTAGAAGACCAGCATCACTTGCATTATGAATGTCAGTCAAGACTTTGATAAGGGCTGTGGTACTACTATGGCCCTTCCTGAAGCCATGCTGGCAGTGTGTAAGAAGAAGATGCAAGTCTAGGTAGGATTGTAGCTGAATGTGCAGGATCCGCTCCAGAATCTTAGCCAGTGGGCAGAGAATTGAAATAGACCTATAATTTTCCACAGCGTGGGTCCCCTCCCTTATGGAGGGGGACCACCACAGCCACATTCCAAAGACTTGATACTTCACCAGAGAGGATGGATCTATTTAGAAGATCACAGACAGGTGCGGCTAGTGCATGAAAGAAAGCCCAACATCTCTTAAACAGTAATATCGTGAGGCAGTCTTTCAGTTGTGAACACAGGCCACATACACATAACACTTTACTAGGCAGTCCCTTAGGTTTATTTAGTTATTTAAGTTTTTGCTGGCCGGGTGGGTGCTCTAGACAGCAGAGCTGTCTATTTTCAGGCACAACCTGTGAGGTTACATATAGCAGAGTAACAAACACCAATAAATAATACATTGATCAGACAGGTGAACATCAGCCATACAATTACAAACCAAAGCACTGAATAAACAATGTACACATCACAGTGGCAGAAGAAACATGGAATTAGGCAAAAACATAGGCATCAAACGTGACACTCGTACAACTGTGGAACACACAGTAGTGAGGTAAAATGGTTCGAGTAGAGCTCAGGAGAGCCTTAACAGATGCCATATATATAAGTTGGGGGGAGCTTGCCCAGTGACACTTGCACCGATCTTGCACAGAAAACAGGCATTGTCTTCTGTCCAAGTCATAGTGGTGCACTGAATGTGTTGAGCCCCGTGCAAATCTATAAAGCCTTTCACAGCACACAATGGATTCAGCAATGCAATTTGGTTGGCTAACCCGTGAACTATGCTTCCTTATTCCAAGGATGGGAGGAGGACTGCGTTCTTAGAACTGGTGGTGAAAGAGTGTTCATCCCTGCAGTGTGCCAATGTTTGCATACGTATATATGATTATCGACAGCATGAGGATGCACATGTGGAGAGGAGGATGTTTATGAAAAGGGTGAACAGGACAGGCCCAATGATTTGATGCCTGAGGTACAGACAGGCTTAGGAAGTCTCATGGTGGGCCTGGCAAGGGTCTGTAGTCAGAAAGCAGAGTTTACGTTACATTTTAAGCATGGAAAGTAAGCCTAGATAAAATCACATGGCACTAACTACACAAAGGACTCTCTCTCTCTTTTTTAAAACAAAGAAATTATGGACTGCTGCTTTGTATCAATCAATGATTAGTCTGGTTTGCTCTTCGGACATACTGATTAAATAATCAGAACATGCCACCATTTGTCAGAAGGGGTACTCAATACAGACCATGTTTACCCTCAGCATACATGGTGCAGAAACTGGAGAATGTGTGGTCTCTATATGAGGCCTGCATTCACAAGCCACTTGCGCAAACGTGTTGTAGGTGGCATGTGTATGCAGCCTGCATTCACAAGCCCCTTGCACAAACATCGCTATAGATCCATTTGTTTTTGTAATCATTTTTCATTTATTTGTATAATTCATTGCACACATCACTGTCTACCATGTTTGTCATGTTATAACCATGTGCAAATTGTAAAACTGTGAGCAGTAAAATGTTAACCTGTGTCACTGAACTTAAACCTTTGTACTTTGAACTAGGATACTATTTTTCTGACTGCTCGTAGTACTTGTAGTACCCGGGTCGTGTCTGAAAAAGGGGCCTGGTGTCAGTTCACCTACCTGGTTAACAAAGTATAAATTAAAAAAAATATAAGTATTCCTCAAGCCATCTATCCCCATCCACTCTTTTCTTTATGCAGAGTTCCACATTCTCCAGTGTACTGCACCTCTTTTCCTTCACTACATTTTAGCCAACACTGTCATCCCAGAACCATACAGATGCAAATAATTGCTATCATTGTACAAACAGGAAGAAAGGTAACGGTAGGTAGGGTAATGTTTATTTATATGGCGCCCAGTCCCAGGGGCTCTGGGCACCTTACAATATTAGAAACAGGTAGGATAAACAATAAAACATAAAATTCTAAAACGTATACCAGAAATTATTTATTGAATTTTGGTAACTGGGTTAGCCCACTGAGACAGGATAGCCCCTTTTTCAAGGGCGACATGGGAAGAGCAGTACAATGATAGTGCAGCAGTCGATACAATTATTGTACAGAGCAACACAAATAAAGTGAAATGAGTACAACCAATCATTAATGCAGAAGGTTAAAGCACAGGATAATCAATGCAATAAACAGACTACAAGCTAAACAGGCTACAAACTTATTTGCAAATAGTTTTCAATATACTTTGTGGGAGTCAGTAGTGCATAGCAAGATCCTGGAAGTCATAATTGCTAACGGGAGAGTTGGTACACTCTAGGGTTACCGAAAGCAGGAGCATTGGGGGGGGGGGGCAAGGTGTATTAACAGACAGCGTTGAAATACATCATAAATAAACAAACTCTAGATTATTAATAAATAAATACAAGCTTAAGACACTGTGGCTAGACCGGAAAGGCCCATTTAAAAAGAGAAGTCTTAAGACCCCTCTTAAATGCCTCCACCGATGGGGCCTCCCTTACAGAGCTGGGAAGCGAGTTCAAGAGGGTTGGTCCGGCAACCTCAAAAGCTCGATTGCCTTAAGTTTTCAATCTGACCCTTTGAACCTCAACGAGGCCCCTGGTGGAGGAGCAGACCACAGTGGCAGTGGTAAGGAGATCCATCAGGTAGCCAGGGCCCGAACCATGCAGGGCCTTATAGGTGAGCAAGCTCACTGGGCTTGAAGATGATCCTCCACCTGACAGGCAGCCAGTGCAGATTTCGCAGGACCAGGGTCACATGACATAACCTAGGCAGGCCCGTCAGTAACATGGTTGCTGCATTCTGCACCAGTTGCAGCCGGCGAAGGGTCCCTCCACAAACCCCAAAGTACAGAGCATTACAGTAATTAAGCCTGGAAGCAACAAAGGCGTGTACTAGTGATGGCAGATCCTCGGGCAGAACTAGGAGTTTAATCCAGGCAACATTCCTTAAATGGTAAAACCACTCTGGACAACAGACAACATCTGAGCACCAAATGTCAGTCTGTTGTCCAGGAAGACATCCAGACTCCTCACTCTAGGGGAAGCTATCAATGGAGTGGTTTCCAAGACCAAACTTGTCGCCACTCCGAAGGCACTCCCATCACACCTGTGACCAGGCTCGATGACCAGGACCTCCCTCTTGTCTGGATTTAGCCTCAACCAACTGGAGCCTATCCAGTCCTGAATTTCAGCCAGGCAGTTGTTGTGCACTTCCACGGTGTCATGTGTTCCAGGAATACCATACTGCATGCACAAAGCTTTCATTCTCACCAGCTAGTTGAAAGCATTCCATACTCACAGTTTCTTAAAGTGCGTAGAAATGGCAGTACTGAACAGGATTACCAAACTGAGTTACAGGCAGCAACTACTAGATTTGCACAGCATGGCTACTCTAGGAAAATGTTAGATATAGCCAGGACATGCATACAAGAAGTGACATAGACACAGGCATTGCATGGTTCAGATAAGATGGACGAGGATACAAGAATAGTGTATAGCATAAAACACAATCACAAGATGGGTGCAACCAGGCGCACAGTGCACAAACATTGGGCAATACTGCAAAACCATCAGAGTACCAGTAGATTATTCCAACAACCTCTTCTGATAGCTGAAAAATGAGTGAAAACTTTAAAGGATAGGTTGTGCATACAGTACAGCCACAGGGGAAGCATCCTACACAAAGGCAGTTACTCTTAGGCCCTCTAAGCCTGGGTATGACACCATGTGGGCATTGTTCTGTGTGTGGTCACACCAGCAAAAAGAACATACATAAACATCCATTCACAAACAGAGAGTACTGTAGTAGACAATATATAACATGTGACACTGCTGGAGTGATCTACATCTTACAATGCCCTTGTGATAAGACATACATTGGCATGACTACACAGATGTTAAAGTAATGCATACAGGACCATAAGTCGAACATTAGAAATAGGATAAGCACTCCAGTGGCTGAACATTTTAATGAGGTTATACATACAGGAGCATCCCTCAGATTTTGGGGTCTAGAAGCGGTACATCTACCGGACAGAGGAGGTCACTTCAGTAGTTTACTAGAGAAAGTGGAGACTAAGTGGATTTTTGAAATGCAAGCACTTGATCCAAGAATACGTCTAAATAGAGACATTAACTGGAGTAGCTGTAGAAGGTGAAAGGCATAGAAATACAAAATGTACAGTTTGCTAATTTTTATTTCTTTCACATTTTGATTCAGTCTGGGATGTTTTTGCTACATGTTCTATTTTATAGTTTGTGCATAGGCTTGGCTTGATGTTTATATTCAATACATTGCATTTTTGGTTCCCTGCCATTTATGTTTTCTACTTTTTTCAATTCTTCCTCCCAACCCCCCCCCTTCCACTTCTGTTTCTTACATTGCTTGTAAGTCATTTCTGCATGATTATAGTGTAGTGTTTTTGATTTTTTGCTGCCTACGTTTATAGTTAATTTTTTTTGGTGAAGCACACCCACATATTTGTAGTCATATAATATCTGTAAGTACATAAATACATTTGATTATATTTGCTTTTTATTATATCTATAGTGGGCCAGACACTGTAATGTCACATTTATACTTTAAAGCGGATTAGAATTTTGTAAGGTGACTTGTCTATCATGATTTCCATGCTAGCATATTCTGTCTAAATTATGGAGACTGATATAAATAATACACAGAAGAATGTCTGAGTCACTGCATCGATCCTATTGCAAATATTGGGACCGTAGGTTTTATAGTATGGATCTCTTTGACAAAACATGAGGATTTCCTGGTGTGGGGCCATCAATTGTTGCTTATCAGCAACAACAGAACAAATAAGGACAGATTTAATAGATCTTAATGGCTAAGGTTTATTGGACCAAGCATGAGTGACAAGAATGTTTAGTCTAGGTTAGAGATCCTTGAAGGAATTTATATTAGAGCTTGTTTGGTTAATAGAGGATAAAGTAAAAGACTAAATTAGTCCATAAAAATATCAGCTGAAAGTACAGCCCCAATCACAGGTACTAAAAAATGCCTAAATAGGTACCCCCCCAAATTAGATTTTATTGTTTTGAGTCAGGGATATAGTTAGAAATCATGTTATTGGCTAATTTAGCAAATTAGGAGTACATTTTAACATGGATCCTGTTAAGAAAAACATGGATAAGCGATTACCATCTAAAAGCAGTCCATTTCATGCTGGCAGCCAAAATAGTATGTCCTGTGAAGCTTTGATAGAACAAGTAAAATAATTAGAGTGGCGTTCTGAACCAAACAGTAAGGGTAAGCACCTTAAAGTTGTTGCTTTTTGGATGGTTGCTGAGTATTTCTCTAGCCCTTATGAGTTGGCTAGTATCATTGGCTCACAGATATTTATTGAGAATCTTGTTTTAATACAGGTTTGTTTTGAAAGAAGCCCTTGAATGGTAAAAAGGCGAAATCAGGAAAATGAAACCGCAAATATAGAGGTACTATAACGATCTTACTTTGAATTTAGTGGGCAGGCTATATTTCAAAAGCATTTAGTACCAGAACATTGGTGTATATACAATAGTGTATATAAGACTAACAATAGTAAAATGGTGTTCAAATTTAACACATTTTATATAAGAATAAGTTAATCTAAGGGATCCATAACATAAGTGTGATTGTTAAAATATGTGAGTAAAGTCACGTATGAATAGAACAGTAGAAATATAAAAGAGGCAAATTATATATTAAAACTAGAAAATGAGTGTTAAAATATAGCCTCCCAGTCCGGTCGGGTGTCCCACAAGGGTCAATTCTTTGTCTGCTCCTTTTCTCCCTGTACCTAAACTGCCTCCTCTGGGCGCCTGCTCCTTTATGCAGACAATGCTGTGATCTTCAGCCGGCACCCAGACCCTACCCAGCTCCAACAATCCCTGCAGTGCTCCTTCACACAAATAGAATCACGGCTTACCTCCTACAAACTTGTCCTCAACAATAAAAAAAAACAAAAAAAACACAAGGTCATGCTATTCACCCACCCCCAACAAACACAACATGACCAAACTAGCTACATTAAATTCCCAGGGTACCACACTGGAATCAGTAGCCAGTTTTGAATATCTAGGGGTCACCCTAGACTCAGCCCTTACCTTCCATGAGCATATAGTATCGACTTGCTCTGCAATAAACAGAATCTGTCTCCTGTATAAATACAGGCCCTGTCTCCCTCTGGATGCCCTCCGTTTAGCCATCTCTAGCTCCATCATTTCCCTGGTAGACTACGGCATAGTCATATATGGCGCTGCCTCAGACACTGCCCTGACCAGCATTAAACACACCCTTAACAAAGCATGCTGACTGGCCACTGGCTGTGACCGCCTCACACATACCTGTGAACTCTACCAATGGCCACCATGGCTAAACTTTCAGGGGTGCCTACTCTATCAGACCTGCTTATTGGCAAAAAAAATACAACTAGGGCTAGCGCTCCCGGCTGTCTCTCGCTCCTCCAAACGTTCTTGCTGACGCGGGCCACAAGACACTCTAACACTACTGCCTTTCGCATCCCTTTTTCAAGGACCACCGCCAGCCAAAGATCCTTTCGCTACAGGGCTCCACTCTGGATGAACACCCTCCCTGATAGTGCCCTATCCATTCCCCGGCTGGCCTTTTAAATCTGTGCTACATACCCACATTATGTCCAGCTGTAACTGTGATTGCAGATAAACTCCCCTACAAGGGCAAAGTTCCATTGCTAAATTGTACTCTGATTTTAATATACGATTCACAATTACACACCTTTGGTGTCGCTCTGTATATATATTATCCATTTTTGTCCCTGTACTTTATTATACTCTGTATTTGTCCTCATTCAATGTATGACTCAGAGCCTTTGTAAATGAGTCCCTGACTCCAAGGGTTGTAATGCCTAGACTTTATATAAATAAATAAATAAATAAAAATAAAAACTCATGTGTTTACAGGGAAGTTGTTATTAAAATAACAAGCAGGACTGATCTTTCCCCATTCAGAAGGAACTTTCTATGGTACAAAGGGAAGCCGAGCTATTGAAACAGTAGGTATTCTAAGGTCCCGTATTTTGTACAATGGAAGTTGAGAGTAGTTTCAGACATGCAATTAAGCAATAAGGTATGACCAGGGGTTAGATTAACAGTCTGTTAATCACTCCCTAGGTGTGTAATGTGGCACAAGGCGTAGCCAAGTGCCATACTGCCCCTAGGGGGCGATTAAATGACTTAATATAACTCCTGGAGTGCCTTATTGCTATTATAAAAACTATTCCAAAAGGAAAGTGATAAAAGTATACTTTTTTAATGTTTTCCTCATTTACACGGAGATTTTTAATAAAATAGTTCTTCCACCAACAGTTTAAGAATGTTGGCTTAGAATCAGAAAGCATCATTCCAGTCATTCAGCAGTGCTAGAGGATGGAATGCTGACAAAGAATCCATGTGTCATGGTGATCAGGCTGTACATGACAGTATAACATGGATTGATGTAAGGCTGTTGGAATCCTAACAGCCAATCAGATTGCAACATTTTATTTTATTTAGTTTTTGTTTACTGGGTAAGTGCACTAGCCATGGTCATGACTATTTTCAGGCACGACCCGGGAGGATACAGTACAAAAAAAAACAAAAAAACAATAAGGTATGACAATGTTTACAGGAACATCTTTTGGGGAATACAATATCAAACAGAAAACAAAGTAGGTCAAGAGAATAAGTAAAATACATCGAACATTACAGCAGTATACCTTAACAATAGTTAATGCCATGAAGAGTGTAGATAGATTCAGAGAGAGAAAAGGAATTGGAGAAAAGAGCTGAGTGTAAGTGCAGGACAGTACTGGTATTGAGGGAGGGGGCTAAAGGGGTTTGAAGCAGGAGCAAACATTTGTTGAGACTAAATACTTGCGGAGCTCAGACTTACAGGCCTTGTGAGAGGGAGTAAGGCACACGGCTTGGGGGATGGAGTTCCAATATTGAGGAGCTAGAACGGCAAAGGCACTTGCACCCTTGGAGGAACTGAACTTAGGGATACAGGCAAGGGATCTGTCCACCGAGCGCAATCCGTAGTGGGAGGGCTGTCTGACAAAGTATTCTGCAAGTGACGTAGGGGTTTGTGAAGATATGATCTATTTATGATAGTGCCGAGAGAGTAGAGCCTAGTCTCCTTTGGAGGTAGCCAACCCAGGTCCCAGTAGAGGAGACAGTGGTGTTTAAGTTGGTGGGCAGAGGAATAATAACGACAGATGCTGTTGTAGGTGACGTCCCACTTGCATAGACCAGACTTGGCCACAGCAGTATAGGTGGCAATGCCATAGGTAAACGAGGGGAGTAAAATACCTCGTGCTATTGCTAGCCTGGCAGAGGGGGTTAACACATAGCTGGAGTGGTAGGCAATGCCCAGCTTCGTGTTCGCTGACTTGCAAGCATCTTGTATATGGAGATCAAAGCTTAGTGATTAATCAAGGGCAACACCAAGGTATTTAAAAGAAGTCACGGATCCTATGGTGGAGTCATCCAAGGACATGACTCTGAGATTACTTTGGGAGTGCTTGATTTTAGGGTTTGTTCCAAAAAGCATAACTTTTTTCTTTGAATCATTTAATAGCAGTTTGTGGTTTGCCAGCCATGACTGTGTACTTTGAAAGTCAGTCGAGAGTCATCAATTTACGTCATGTATGTCTTTGGCACTGGCGTAGAGCATTATATCATCAGCATACAGAAGTGAGGAAGTCTCCGATAGCGTAGATGTGATGCCATTGATAAAAATGGAGAAAAGGAGCAGGCCGAGGATGGAGCCATGGGATACCCAAATATTTAGCCCAGTCTTGCATGAGAAGACAAAGTTGTATTTGACCATTTGAGTCCTGTTTGATAGGTAGCTATCAAACCATTTTACAATATTAGGTGCAAAGTTCAGTGAATGCAGGGTAGCAAGGAGGATACGGTGGTCAACCAGGTCGAAGGCCTTTGTCACATCAATGAAGACTGCCCCTGTGAGAAGGCCAGCATCCATAGCAAATAGGGTGTCAGACGAGAGTTTTAGGAGGGCAGTAGTTGTGCTGTGACCTTTGCGGAATCCATGCTGTGCAGCAGTTGGGTCATATTTCTGCAGGAATTCAATAGTTTGGGTTGCTACAAGCTTTTCGAGGATCTTTCCAAGGACAGGTAGGATGGCAATGGGTCTATAATTTTCAGATCTTTGGGATCTCCTCTTAAGAACAGGGGTGACCCTTGCAGACTTCCAGATATAAGGTACTTGATTATGACTAAGGCAGAGAGTGAAGATCCTCACTAGTGGTGCAGTTATAAAAGGTGCAGCCAGTTTTAACAGTCTGGGTTTCAGGGTGCCCGAGCCAGTAGCCATAGTCTCTGAGACTTTCCGTAAGAGGGTAAAGACTTCTTTACATGTAATTGACCTGAAATAGAAGAGGGGGACTGACCTAGCTGGAGGAATATTAGGAAGTTGCAACACTGGGAGGGAGGAAGTAAGAGGTGCAAGGTCAGAGAATTTGCGACTAAAAAGGTTTGCAATGGTCTCAGGGTTATTACAATTTATGCCTTCAAGAATCATGTCACTAGGTGATGAGAGCTGGTGAGAACCCAGAAAAGACTTGATATGGGACTAGAATTTCTTAGAGTCACCATAAGAGTTGGTTAGCAATTCTTTGCAGTAAGAGCTTTTTGCATGCTTGATGTCTTTTTTACAGGCATTCCTCTGAGCTCTGTAGAGGTTATAGTCACTTTGCAGGCCGGAGGTTTTGAACCGGTGCCAACTCTTATCCCTCCTCTTTAACTTGGTAAGGAGATCAGCCTTTAACCATCAGGTTTTCCTCAGCTTGACTCGTCATGTAACCAGACGACAATGGCGGTCTTGTAGGGCTAGAAAGTTGTTTAGGAAGATATTTAGGGCAGATTGAACATCAGTAGCCTTATACAAATCAGCCCAGTTGATGCAGGAGACATCCTGTAGAAAGGATTGGGGTGCAAGGCTTACATAATCACAGAAGGTGATGAAATGGGGCTTAGTCGGAGGTGGGACAGCTTTGCCCCAGATGCAGAAAGTCAGGGAGTGGTCAGTAATAGCATCAGCTAAGGTGCCAGAGTTGAGAATGTTTTCAGGATGACTTATCAAAATCCAATCCAGCAGGGTGCTACTATTCGTTTTTCGGGTTAACCTGGTAGGCCCAGTGATCAACTGGTATAGGTAGTAGCTTTGGATCTTTGAGAGTGAAATAGCATGGGTATTGTCAAGCCAATTAATATTAAGGTCCCCGAGCATAAGCACTTCATTTCTACCAGCTAATAGCGAAGTTTGATCAAGCAGATCATCCAGACCCTTTATGCCATTTTTCAGTGGGTTATACACACAGACGATACGCAATTTCTTTGTCCCCAGTGAGAGAATTGCATGTTGCACCTCACAATGGCCTTGGGATGAGGAGTGTGTAGCAGCAAGGTTTAGGTGGTTTTTGAAATAAATAGCCGTGCCTCCACCTCTTTTATTTATACCTCTGTCATTCCTCAGTAGATTATAGGAGGGTATTTGGAGGAGAGAATCCTGGACAGTGGGTTTGAGCCAAGTTTCAGTTAAGCAGATTATATCAGGTTCGTAGAAGGCAGTCCAGGTTTCTAACTCAGCAAAGTTATGTTCAAGGCTTCTAATGTTATGGTGAGCTATGAAGAGACCTCTGGTTGTGGGCACTGAGTTTGTAGGGCCAGGGTTCAATTGCACATCCCCAGAGAGCAGAATAGCCAAGATGAGAAGACACCATAATTTGCGATGGATGTAAGGGGAGAGGGTTAGAAGCCACAAGGGGCATCTTGCAAGTTTACAGCAGGCTATGAAGTTTGAGATCCTATTTAGCAGGAGGGGGGTGGAATCACAACGAAATGGGCGCAGGCCGAGGAGGTTTGAGAAAACGGTCATGTGAGAGAGCTTAGATAGGAGGGTCAGCTGGGTTAGTAGGAGGTACTGCAACCAGGGATGGGTGTAGAAATATCAAGGTGGTTATGAGTAGGAGCACCATCATATATTTATCCATTTCTAGCTGCAGTCCTTAACTCATCCAATGTTACCTACCAGGTAGAATACAGTGGGTTAGCAGGCACAGAAACCCCTAGTGGTTGGTTCTTGTGAGCGTCCAATGGGAGAGTAGACACTCAGTCTTCTGAGACCTATATAAATAACAGCCCGCCCAGGGTAGGTGGGTTGGGGGGAGGATGGGGAGCCAGTGTGAAGTGCCGACGGGAACAGAGCTGAGTCGGCAGTTCTTGGGAGCGCAGGCGGCGGCTGTTTCAGAGCCGGCCGCACCTCTCAGGAGTCCAGGGAAGTCCGCCGGTGGAGGGGGAACCCGCGGTCGGGTTTCCCACTGAAAAAAAAAAAAAAAAATCAGAAAAGCGCTGTTATTACTTCCTCTAAATCGAGGGGCGTGGGTCTATCAGAAAGAAAGCAGTTTTTTTGTTAAATGATGGGCGTGGGCAGACAGGCTAGGGAGACAGTGAAACAGCAGGAGGTGAAAGACAGGGCAATTTTCAGGTGGCAGGGACAGGGAGAGAAAGAGTGAGAAAGAGAAAGAGCGAAAGGGAGAGAGAGTTTCAGATACTGTCTTTCGGATGAGATGTTAAACCGAGGTCCCATCTGCCTGGATTGGTGCTAGTTCAGGTGGATGTTAAAGATCCCATGGCACTTATCGAAAAGAGTATGGGAATTTCCCCAGTGTCCTGGCCAAATTTCCCTCATTCACTGAAACTACTACCAACAGCTTAATCTGGTTCAAGGTCAGTTGGCATTCATCTGTATCCCCCTCCCCCGGGTCGTGCCTGAAAATATGTAGGAATTGTCTAGTGCACTTACCCGGTCAACAAAAACTAAATAAAAATAAATAAATAAATAAATAAATAAAAGATGCAGAGTGAGGGGAAGAAGAAATGCAAAACACCAGATTGCAATCAAACGTGGCCTACAAGTTCAAAAGATATACATACAGTAATGCTCACATTTAAACTTTACACAATGCAAAAGAAATTACAGCTTTTTAACAGAAGTTGTACCACACAGGTGCTGTAAATGGAATTTCATAGTGGCAAAAGTCGCCTAGAATACAAAGATAGAGTCGAAGCAGAGAGCAGCCAATCAGGGGAGACTCAGTAAAAAGCACTCGATTCCGGTTGGCTGAGAGACCCTTTTTATAAATAACCATAATGTCAGGATATCATGAGGTTTTTTTTTTTTTTGTTAATGGGGTATGTTTCCTTGAATGAGAGTCAGAAGTGCTTCTTTCAGATTATGTTTGCTAAGTTTTGCACACAAGTCTCTAGGTTATCTGAGATCATTATGGATGTGATGTTAGTCAATTTTTTGAATGGATAGATGTTGATGTTAATACATTTATAAACTGTTTTTCACATATTATAGTTATTTAAAACACATTATGACTAATTAATGTGTAAATAGGTAGCATATTTTGATAGACTATTAAGTACTGTTGGTGTGTGTCAGTAGTAAAAGGAAAATAGGTGTTCTCAGTAATTTTTTTTTTAAGGAATGTTTAAGTACAAATAGTGTGTATAACTTTTTAGGTATTCTAGCAAGTAAAACACTGTATGAGATTAAGTATTAGAGGAGCTCTTTATGAAGTGGGAGGTACCGCATAAAGAATATTTTTTTTTAAATAATGGATTGTATAAAATGCATCATGGACAGTATTGCTGATTTGTATATTTAACAGGATATTAAGAGACATCTCTTGATGACGCCTACATGGTGTAGGTGAAACATTGCGTAATGGGCCTTAAAGAAGTATGAATAAAGTTTATTTTGAAGAATTAGAGTGCTGTCTCCCATTATTCTATTGCGTCCCCAAATGACTCTTGTGTAGAGACTTTTTTCCAGTTCATTTGTTCTAAGGGGCAAAAGACATGTACAGCTGGGTATCATCTGCGAAAGGATCATGGCGACCAGAAACGCGTCAGGCAGTTTTTTATTTTAAATAAATGCTTTTATTATACTACTGCAGCATCAGTGTTTAAACTGGTGGTGGGTTAGTGCCTAGTTATGTTGCTGAAGTAGCAGTGAAAACCCAGACTATACAGTCTAATGAGCTCTCCTAGGGGTAGCACGAACAACATCGCCGACAGGATCAACCCCTGAGGAACCCCACATGGCAGAAGCTTTGGGGAGGAGGAGACATTCCCCATCACCACCCGTTGCCTCCTGCCTGAGAGACAGGATGTACAACAGAATTCAGAAACCATGACTCGGGCAGTATACAGCACTCCTGCTGGCTAAATATAGTATTTTATTTTCGAGGCATTCTTCAGTGAGAGCAGCACAGCCCCATATAGAAGTGGTGCTTCTGTTTCAAACAGCACTCTGGCATCTCTGTGTCCTTTATTTTCAAGACATTGTAACACACACACAGGTTTCAGAGTGCAGAACATGAAGTCATGAGCTGCCCAGCGCAGAGGCAGGGTACAGGGGTAACAATTTTATACTCTCTCTTGAGTTGTTGCATGGCAGTGAACAATGACTTTGTTTGACTTGTTAGAGTCATCGCCTCAGTTGTCACATGGCAAATTCATGATGACAAGAAACATTAACTTGTGACACCTCTGTACTGTTGTCATAGCAAATTACTGTCACATGTTCACACTTCTGTCTCAGGTTATGTTTTGCCTATCCAGTACAGCCACAGTGTCAAAACATTTGTCAGCATAAAATCTGCTGCAACACGTTTCCTGTTACACACAACTGATTCTGCATTTTTGTGTGTCAGTGTGTACTGAAAATGACATGGGATTTCTTTTCTCATTCTTGTGCCCTGCAGCTCAATCAGAAGCGGCAGTCTTCCTGTAACTATACTGTGGCAGAAGAGATAACCAAGGGCACAGATAATTATACATCCCACAGACCACAGGACAGCTGATAAGGGGCAAGTCACAGACTGAGATTGATGGCATCTACTCCCATCTTCTTCAAACTCTGGCTGTGACTAATTCTGTTCCTCTGAACTTCGCTGCCCTCTACCCATTTTAGGTTTTAAATGCAGAAATTGTGTGTGTAACTGGGGTTAGGTGGGGGAAGGGGTATCATTCACTGAAAAAGCACTTAATTCTATAATACTGTAACCTGTGCTTACATCAAAGTATACTGTAATCACTTTACCAATTTCACTGCAGCTGTCATTCACAGTTCACCCTGGTGGCAACAGTGTATGCAGAACTGATGTGACGTTCCCGTATATTTTGCTCTCCCACTGCTCCTATCAGCCTAGTGATTTCTTGTCTTGGAATTACCTTGCAGGGATTTTACTCTGGGAGCTGCCTATGCACACACTTCTATATTCCAGAGAAAGGGGTTGGTTTAGCTGGCTCATCTGCTATAGTTTTATGTAATCAGGACAGCCTAGGATGCTACCTCCCTAGGCTAAGAGTTAAGTAATCATTTCACAAGATGGTTCAGTAAACCAGAGGGGGCGTTATCCACACCAGACTGGTGAGTATATACACCATTTGCCTTAGCAAATCCCAGCTGAGGTTTACCCAGAAAAATCTCAGGCTAGCTACAGTGATAGCCACTGACATCAGTAATGGTATCATTAGTTATGGCAGCTAGCCATGGGTCATTCATGCCAATGGCAAAGAACTGATTACATGCCTTGATACTGTTACTGAATCTCCCTCTCTCTTTTTATTATCTTTTATAACATAAGGCAGGGAGAAACAGCAATGCAATTGGCTAAACACTACCACATGACTATACATTAATCTCTGTTAACCGCACAGTCGTGGAGATGTGGCTGTGAGAGCGATCCATGGGCAGACCTGGACTTATTAGCTATCTAGCAAAGTGAGTTTCAAGTGGCAGCCATTTAATTGCAGCACTACATGGGTAACAGAAGTCGTGGTGGTGTTCAGCCAATTGCGGAAGTATTTCTCCATGCCAGATGTTACAATTACTATTGACATATTGCTGATACCCTCCCATGATGTCCTTTTTGCAAGCTGTTGTATTGTTAGCACATCAGTACATTGCTACCCACCCTAACGGATCTCTCCTGTCCCAGCCATTGTACGTCAGCTACAGCCGTGCGGTGATCAGCAGGCACCAGACAATACTAGTCACCGCATGGCTCTATATATACTGACCTAGGAAAACTTGTGGCATGGTCCGACCAATGGCAACTCTGCTTTAATGCAAATAAATGTAAAGTGATGCATTTGGGCAAAAACAACCCTAGAACGGAATATTGGTTGAACGGCATGCAACTTAATACCTCATCAGAGGAAAAGGACCTAGAAGCGTTAATTCATGAGTGCCATACTCAGAACTGTTTACTAGGTCCCACAACTCTAATACTAGAGGGCACAACTGGAAACTCAAAGGGGGTAGGTTCAGACGTGATGTAAGAAAGTTCTTTTTCTCTGAGCGAGTGGTGGCACCTTGGAACAGTTTACCCGCTGAGGCGGTGGACACCAAAACAATCGCCTCCTTTAAACTTGGTTGGGACAGGACATACACGCAACACAGGGTCGAGGGTGGGGACTCATACTGAGTAAGAGTTCAACACTGGCAGGTATAGCCCAGCAGGGGTCCATGTAAACAAATGGGCAGACTAAATGAACCTTTGGTCTCCTTCTATCATCAGCTTTCTATGTTTCTATATCTCCTTTCCCCATAGGAGTTCTGAGAGCTACAGGAGTGCACACACCCCCACCCCACAGATCTCTGGTTACCAGGCAATGCACTGCAACCCTGTTATAACTGGAGATTGTTAATTGCAGAATAAAATATGCCACTTCAATTCTCCATCGCTCTGACTAGCATTGCCTCCCCTTGTGCCGGGGACTCCGGGCTCATCTGTTACAATCATAAGTAAATCCTGGGGTGCTGTAATTTATGCTGCCTGGGTTAGTGATACTGTGGCGCCTTGTGCAATCAATCACCTCACAGACTATGCCATCTTACTTTTATTCCCTGCCCACCCACCGCCCGCGGATCTCCGGTTACCGCAACCCTGCTATAATTGGAGACTGGTACTTTTAGAATAAAATGTGCCGCTTCGGTTCTCCACCACCCTGACTAGCATTGCCTCCCCTCATGCTGGGGACTCTGGGCTCCATGTCTGAGACGATTAGAAGTAAATCCTTGGGTGCCTTAATTTATGCTGCCTTAGTTACTGTTAATGCCTATAGTTATCCTTCCCTTAAGTGTGGTAGAGCCCCTGGCATGGTGATCATTAGCTGCCTGCGGAGAGAGAGCGAGAGGCAGAGAAAGAGTGCTGCTCGCTGTCACCTTTCCACCACAGCGAAAAAAAAGAGATACTTTTCTCCAGAGCAGGGAGAGGGAGAGAGACCCCTCCTCCCCCCAGACGTTGCTCGCTCCCCGTCAGGTGTTCATCAAGAGTGTGTCCCATAACAATGTCCACTCCCTGTCATTCGCTCACTGACAGCGTGTCCTTTTGTACCCTGCTTCTGTACCGCTGTGTATGTGAGTGACAGCGGGTGACAGAATGAGATTGGCAAACCCCTGGATGTGACAGAGCAGAAGCGCAAGACACAGGGATTGAGAGGGGGAGAGACAGAGACCTGGAACAAAGTAAGCATAACAGTGCTCAATTTTCCTCTCCTCAGATTTTGCAGATGCCCCTGGTCTAAAAATGATGCTAGGCAACATCCGAAGCCTGTTAAAAAAATTTGACCAACTCCAAGCACGGGCTGCGCACACTCACCCGGATCTTATCATCATTACCGAATCATGGCTTAAAAAGACTAATCATGACCAGCAAATTAATCTACCTGAATATACACTCTTTAGGGCAGATAGGGATTTGAGGGGGTGTGGGGTGTGGTTATCTATGCTAGAACAAAGTTCTCAATTAGTGATATAACTTGTCAATCCAAGCCCAAAGAATTTGAGATGGCCTCTTTGAAGCTTCACCTTCCTTCCTCCGAATGAATCATCATTATAGGTGGATATAGGCCCCCATCTGGCAGCACCAAATTCCTTGAAACCCTGAAATCCCTAACCATAGCCACCAACTCTGAAACAATAATTATGGGTGACTTCAATATGGACTGGCTCGCTGCCTCAAATCCCTCTGTGATGAGCTTGGACTTGTACAGCTAGTCACCGAACCTACAAGGAACAATATCTCCAATCCTACCAATAGCTCCATCCTAGATGTCATTCTAACCACACATTCCCATTAAATCTCCCACTCAGCAGTGTTCCATAATGACATGAGTGACCACAGTGTGGTGGTATGCACACGACTGCAAACTACAACCTGCCAACAATCCAAGTTCAGAAATAAGCCGTCTTTTCGCAAGTTCAATATGGCAAGTTTCCTGCTTGATTTGAGCAGGGTCAGATGGCAAGATTATTTCTTGATAAAACTGCCGATGAAGCAGTCTCCGTCCTTAATGTCAACCTTACCACCCTGGTAGACAAACATGCCCCTTTTATCAAAGTCAGGGTGCATAACATTTCCCAGCCCTGGTTTACCCCAGACCTTAAAGCTGCACTCACCAGCAGAGATGAACTTTGGGCTAAGGCAAGGCACTCCAAGAGACCTGCTGACTGACAGGCATTCAGCGCCGCTAGGAATGCCTATGTAAAAAGTATCTGTGCTGCAAAAGCTCAATTCTACATCTCCACCCTGGAGCAAGCTAAAGGGAACTCCCTCAAAATTTGGAGGACAATTAAATCTATTGAAGACTGGCCCTCAGTCCCATCTATTCCGTCTAAGATAGTTAGGCTGGTTGAAATCAAGCCCACATCCTCGAGGAACTTAATTCACACTTTGTTACTGCAGGACTTGCTTTCGACTCCTCACCCTATGCTATTCAAGTTAAAAATCATGCTAGTTCTACCTCTGCTACCTGCACTTCATCCCATAACTTCCAACTGCGTACTATTTAAAGTAGTTGAAGAGGCACTCTTTAATCTAGATATTAGAAAGAGTGCTGGGGACGATGGTCTTGAACCATTTTTCCTGAGACTAGTTGCTGTTCACCTCTCTGCCTCCATCCTGCATATTTTCAATCTATCCATTACTTCTGCCTCAGTTCCATCTTGCTGGAAAGCAGCCCACATACTCCCTCTTCTCAAATCAGGAGATCCCTGTGATTTAAACAACTACAGGCATATCTCCATCTTGCCCATCCTTTCCAGAATTCTTGAAGTTAATCCATAATCAACTGAAACAACATATCGAATCCCACTCGCTACTAAACCCTGCCCAATCTGGGTTCGGTCAACTCAAAGCACTGTCACTGCATTGGCTAAGGTTACTAATGACTGGATTTCTGCTGTGGATTCCAAGAAGATCACCGGTGCAGTTTTCCTGGATCTTAGTAAAGCATTTGACACTGCTGATCATCTTCTCCTAATCCAGTGTCTTACTAATGTAGGTGCTACTCTATCTACAGTGCAATGGTTCACCAGTTACCTCTCTAGTAGAATGCAGAAAGTCAAAGCAGATGGTCTCCTCTGGGCCCCCCTTCCAATTGCTAGGGGAGTCCCCCAAGGTTCTATTTTAGGACAGATTATTTTCTGTATATATATATCAATGACCTCGACTCTCACATAATGAAATCAAGTCTTCACTTCTTTGCTGATGACACTGTGTAACACACCTCTTGCACAACTCTAGCGGAAGTTAGGGAAGTTCTGTAAGCCGACTTTGCCCAACTTGAAACAAATCTTATTTAAGCAAAGCTCCTTCTAAATGCCAAGAAAACCAAGGCGATGATCTTCTCTAGTAGTCTTCCTATCTGCACTCACCCTTCGCTCCCAAAGAATCTTATAGCCCCCTCACTGGAAGAACCACTAGAAGTCGTTACTAAATTTAAATATCTTGGCTTCTGGATAGACAATAAGCTCTCCTTCAACTACCACATTGAGGACTTATCTAGAAGGCTAAAAATACAGTTAGGATTCTTCTTTAGAAATGGATCTCTCTTCCCTCTTGATACCCGAACCAGGCTCATACTGGCCACATTTCTTCCCCTACTCGATTATGGTGATTTCCTTTACGCCTCCACGGCGATCTCTAGCCTAAATAAACTGGACATCCTCTATCACCGTGCCTTACGGTTCATCACCTGTTCCCCCTACAGAACCCACCACTGTGACCTGTACTCAGCTGTTGGCTGGACGTCACTTGCCACTAGACGCTTGCTCCATGCTGGGATCTGGACCCTTAAGATACTTCTTCACAAACTGCCAAGCTATACAACGTCTTTTATCCACATCTCTCGCAGAGCATATTCACTTAGGAAATCAAACTTCATCCTGCTTGATGTCCCACAAACTCGTACTACATTTGGACACCGCGCCATCTCATTCTCCCTTCCTACCCTATGGAACCAACTCCAATCCACACTGAAATTAACCAGTACTGTTTCAATTAATCTCTTCAAAACTTTATCCTCATCCAAAATAAAAGATTCCTGCTGCTGACACTAAAGCCCCCCTCACCCATAGGTTAGTTCCCCATGTTCCTATTGATTATGTCTGGCCTCACCCGGGACCATAGCACTTAGAACACAAAAAGTAAAGTGCCTTTGCTTTTGACACCGAGATTTGCTTATTCTAACTATTGTTTCCTCAAATGTTCCTACTTCTCCCCCTACTCTAACCCTCAGTCTTTCCCATGTCTTTTATCCTCTACTCTACCTGTCCACTGTGCCTTTACTTTCATCCCTACACATTATACTATTTCTTTGAATGCACCTAGATTAGCTGTTAATGAAGCCAATGTTTTGCCCTGAATTCTGCCATAAATGGTTGTATCCAGTCATGACTTATTAGTACTGAATTCTGTATGCACTTGATTTTCTATTGAAATGATACTGGTATATAGTGTCCTTATGCCTGTGTATGTGTACCAGGACCTCCTTGTGAATGAGCTTGCTCAACAGAGTATTTTCCTGCAATAAACTTGAACTTGAATGCGAGAGGTGAGAGAGGGAGAGACATGCTGACAGCTATCTTTGACGTGTGTGTGCATGCGAGGAGGGGCCGGACAGAAACAGTTGCAAAACATGTAGGAGACAATGTTATGCTGCAGAAATGTAACTAACTATCTCAGTACTGTATGTGTCACATTTCTATCTGCATAACATCAATCACCTATGGAATTTTTCTTACGGACTATTTTGCACGGTGGCAGGTTACAGTATCTTTTTTGCCATTTAAACAAGAGAAAACCCCCTTTATGTGTTTATCCCTTGTTTAAAAATAACCCATGCTATAAGCACAATAACACATGACAGGATGTGCTGTTATTGAGAATTAACGCGTATCTGGGTGCTGTGAGGGCACTCTTCCTACGGCCTCATGCCTCACAATGCACCCCAGGTGTGTGTTTATCCCCAATAACAGCACATCCTGTCGTGGGTTATTGCTTACATACTTGCACAGCAGCAGAAGTAGAGTTAAGTATGGTGTTTAATGATAAACCCCAACTTTCTGCATCTTAATAGATGCTGGTGGCATTTGACGAAAATCGTGCAAAATCTGGAATGTGTGGTCTGGGTGGCAGTTTCTTGAGATGTGGGAAGTTCCGTAATGTTTTACTGGATTCCGAGATCTGGTGAGTCTAACATGAACTAAATTCCCATTTTTTCTGCTTAGTTTAGTTGTCTTACCTGCTCTCACCTTACAGCCTAGACTGTACAGTATTTTGTTCCGAAACATTCAGAGTTGAAGGGCCTGTGCAAAGGGTATGCCTTTTGAAGGTTTCAAGAAAAAATATTTATTTAGTTTTTGTTGACCGGGAAAGGAGGACTAGACAATATTTTTTGGTTCCAGAGTTATAAGGGTTTAAAAGTTTTCTTCTGAGCATGCTCAGTGGGGTTTTAGGATAACCCTCTGACACGACAGATAAAAATAAGTTACTCACCTGTAAATGTAGTTCTAGGAGTGAGATATGGTTCACATCCACACTCTGGCAGTTCCACTGGAACAGTCTGACTGGCCAGACATGTTTATGCTTAATTCCTCCCACCACCCGGGCAGCATATCCACTGACTCCGACCCATGACATCAGATCCTGCACACTAGAAGCAGGAATCCATGTGCCACTTGCAAGGGGAGGCCGAGTGAGCTGTGTGAATGGGAACCACGTACCATTTCTAGAACTACAGTTACAGGTGCATAATGTATTTTTCTAGAGGCGTGGATATGGTTCACTTATCCACAGTCTGGCAGACTCTTAGCAGTTCTCTGGGAGGAAAAGGACAAACTGCGGACCCCTACTTGGTGAACAGAGACAAAACTGACGTCCCAAAATCAGCATCTTGGCTCGACTGAAGGTTGATGCAGTATTGGGAAATAAAGGCGTGTACTGACTTCCAGGTAGCTGCCCTGCAAACTGCCTGGATAGGGATGTCCCTGGAAGCAGCCACCAAGGAAGCAGTATGTCTGGTGGAATGAGCCCCAAGTCCTATGGAAGGCTCCCCACCAGCCAACCTATAGTAGAGGATGATGCAGGATGTGATCCTCTTGGCAATCATCTGCTATGCTGCCAGTCTGCCAGGCACAGTAAGTAAACAGTTGGCCAGCCTATCCCCCAAACTCCAGCCATGCACTCAATGTAATAAGAGTGTGCACTCCAGAGGTCCAGGGTATGGAGCCTGCAGTTGGCTTCTGAAGATGGGCTGGTGAAATGCACCAGCAAGTTAATCATCTTGTTAAGGTGAACCTCTGATACCACCTTTTGGAGGAACTTCGGGTTGGGGCAAAGGTCAACTCTCTCCCTATGGAAGATCGGGTAATGACACTCCACCAAGAGTGCCTGGAGCTCCTCAATCCTTCTGGCTAACACAATGGCCAAAAGGAAGGCAGTCTTCCATGACAGGTGTAACATCATACACCTGTGCACTGGCTCAAAAGGCTTGCCCATGAGCACTGCCAAACCAGCAGCAAGTCCCATGGTGGAGGTGGTTCATGCACCGGAGGAGACAGGAGGCCAGGCCTTTAAAAAGGTGCCCAATTACTTTCTCCTGGGCCCCCATCTGTGTACCAACCTGCACCAGGTAAGCAGAGACGGCTGACAGGTGCACATCAAAGGTCGTCGTTCACAGTCTCAGCTGGGAACTGGACCAGAGGTAGTCCAGGATGCTAACAAGGGGATCAAACCTCTTGCTCAGACACCAAATGGAAAACCTTTCATTTAAAGGCATAGCATCTGTGAGTCTACTCTTTTCCAGAGGCATTCAGAACATGGAGACCTCCTCCAAGAGGCCCAAGGCCTGGAACTCTAGCCGCTCAGGAACCAGGCTGTGAAGTGCAGGGACCTAAGGTGCAGGACCGGCCCCTGAAATCTGGTCAGCAGGTCTGGGCAAAGAAGTCTCCATGGGGGCCTGCTGCTGAGGCTGAGGAGATGAGAATAATCTGCGTCTTGTCCTTCCAGGCCTTGACCACAACTCTGTGGATCACGTGGAAGGGAGGGAGGGAAGGCATATACAAGGCCCGGGATCCAGAGTCCAGGTCCTCCCGAAGGCATCACTCAGCAGTTCCCCAGACTGGGGCATAAAACTGCCTCTGTTTGGCATTCTCCCAGGAGGAAATAGGTCCACTAAGGGTGTGTCCCTTCGGGAGAACAGGTGGTTCATCACCTCCTAACTCAGGAACCACCTGTGTGATGTCTCTCATACTCAGCTGAGAGCATACACCAGCTGACTGATCGGCAGGCAATCTTTACACAGGTTGTGCATAAGTGTCCAGGTGCAGAGTGCCTCTTGACACAAGGGAAGGGAGTGAGTTCTGCCCGACTTGTTCAGGTAGAACATGATTGTGGTGCTGTCCGTATGAACTTGGGCAATCTGACCCTGACTAGCACAGTGAATGCCATTAGAGCTAAACACACTGCATGGAGACAGAGCAGGTTTATGCAGTGACAGGAATCTTGGGGGCGACCAGAACCCACTGGCTCTCTGTCATGAGCGTGGTCGGTTCGGGGTGGAAAAATGACATTTTTTCCTCCAGGTGTTCTGGGATCAGCTACCACTGGATGGCATCCCACATCAGCTAGGTCACTGACTGGCTGGTCCAAATGGCCTAGGTGCTGAGACCACCGGTGACCCAAATACCACTGGAGGTGGCGCACCCACCAGTGGACCCAATGTACTACACTGGTGCATGATGCCATGTACCCCAGGCAGGGCGCGAGAGCCCAACCTGAAATAACCAGGTAAAGGAGGTAAGGTCCAGTGCCCGGTCCACAAGGAAGTGGGCCTTGGCCCACAGGGAGTCTAGTTCTGCCCCAATTAACTTTATCATCTGCATGGACATCAGTTCACACTTGTCTGGGTTGATCAACAGGCCAAAGTCTTGGCTGGAGATCTCTGGACCTCTCCACGGCCTCTCTGGATGGACTGGATAACAGTCGTCCAGCTTGAGTACACTCTGACCCTGCAGGAAGGGACCCAGGGAAAAGTCCCGGAGACACACCTTGGCCAAGGCAGATCCAGCAGAGTTGATGGTGGTCTGCTGCATGATGGGAACCTGCTGGACTTTCTTCATCTTCTTAGCACGCTTATCTTTCAGGTTTCGGCATCACTGAGATAAAAAATAACAAAGGCAGAAGGTACCGTGATAAAAAACTTAGCAGTAGTTTAAAATACATTGACAGTCAATTATCTGAGGCATTGTTGCTTCCATGGTGTGCACTTGATGGAGGGAAGAACCTAAATGAGGTGTGCAAGGGAGCCAACAATGGTTATTGCCTAGCATGCGCGACACCACATGAGCTGCGAGATGCCCAAGTGATGTTAGTAGCTCTCATCAGCTCCCTCCCTCTAGAAAAAAGCTCCTGCAAGGTCCTAGTGCCACCAGCCCTAGAAACATAAGTATAAATCAATGTTGAAGACTGATTCTTGGAACAGTAGCCTCAGTTTATTTGTTCTCCCATGAGGCAAATAGGTCCACAAGAGGTGTGCCCCACCAGGAGAAAGAAAAGTTCCATACTTACTGTGACTACCTTCCTGAATATTTTCTCTCCACTGAGTACCACTTATGGGTTTGGCCGACTGATGCTATGACTGCACAGGAGTCAGAACATTTGTGGGGGCTGGTGGCTCAAGTATCCCCCCCCCCCCAAACACACACGCACATCAGTGGCACATGCCAACTGGTATACAGTGACACCAGCCGTAACCACCTCAGTTCTTTTACAGAGGAGGTGAACAGTGTGAAACAAACCCAGGAGAAACCTATGCACTAACTAAAGGCAAATAACTGTACTGACGGTCCATATAAGAAGGGCTGATATACTCTTAGCAAAACAGTGTCTTCACGGCCCAAACCTAAAACAAAAGGGTTGAAGCTAACAACATTCCAATTACTGCAGTGAGATGGGGAAGATGGCAGGTGGGTCATGGTAACTTATGGTGAAGATAATCAGGAAGCTCTTCAGTTACCTAAGTATGTAACTTTTTTATCCTCCAAGAATCAGTCTTCTCCATATGTTCCCACTTACAGATCAGAGTATCGAACTCAGAAAGCAGTCCTTCAGACAGAAAAGGCTGGCGTCTAGGACTCACTCAGGATAGTAACCCATTCAAAATGGTTTTGCCAACAGTGGCATGCTGCCTGGCATTAACATTGAGAGCACTGTGCCAGGTGAAAATATGCACTCTGCTCCAAGTAGCAGCCCTGCTGATTTCTACAATGGGAAATGAGCATCACCGCTAAGGAGGTGGCTACTGCTCTAGTGGAATGGGGATGTATCCTACCCAGTAATGCAACAACATGGAGCTGGCTAGCACATGGGGAACAGGTACAGCACTCAGCAAAATAACCATTAGCAAACAAGCCAAAGAAGTGGAGTGCACAAAACAAAGGCGAGTACCCAGTAAGTCACTGCAAAAGGGTTTATTGTGAACATAAGAAGGCAGCACTGAACTTAGTTATCGGGTACTCTGTTTTTTTTTTGTCCAGCCCCAATCCTCCTTAACGGAGCTCAGCTCCGCCCTGCCAACTGCCCCCACCATGCCCAGGCTTACCCCTCCCAAGGACACTATTTGGCAAGCTCCAGCTTACCACCCCCAGGTCGGGGCCACGGGAGCGGGACCCCTGGCGAACACTATTTGGTAATGGGGCGGAGGGACAGTGGGGCTTCAAACCTGGGGGCTGACTTTTTCTGAATGATGTTGTAGTTTCCCCTTGGAGGTGGGATGTGTAATGATGTCAGCAGGACTAACCCGACATCTGTCCTGCCTCCACACATCTTTAGTGCCAATGGCGACGGGTCCCCCAGCCTCCACCTGCGTCACTAATACGTCGGACACCCCCCCAGGAAAGCCTTCACGGGATGCTCAATCCTTCTCCACCTGTCCCACCGACTCCCATGTCTCTTCCCGAACCCAGGATGTCTGCGTTGCAAGCAGACGCCCTGCCGCTGCGCTGGCAGGCCGGCCCTGGGTACTCAGTTTTGTGCACTCTGCTTCTGTGGCTTACATATACCTTATCCTCCAGCTTTCTCCCTGCCATGGTGTAGCAATGGTGAAGGCAATATACAGTCCAAGAGGATATTTTATTTAGTTAGATTTTGTTTACCAAGTAAGGTGCACTAGCCATAGCAGTGACTATTTTCAGGCACGACACAGGAATTTACAGAAACAACACATTTTGAAACAAGGACAGTACAATCAAACATAAACAGTAGGTGCTTAGAAAATAGTAATAGTAATACAGTTCAGGCAGCAGAAATACATTTGATTCAGTGGAACTATATAACAAAGAACTATGGGAGAGCAACAGTAAAACATCTGTAGGCAACATTTAGGTAGCAGTCTGGTGAGCTTAAAACAAAGCTGAGTGCCAACTTAATAGTTGAGGAAGATGGAATACAATGTAAACTTGATAGTGACAAAGAGAGAAACGGTTGCTTTGCCTGTCTGTAGTACTTGGTAATGTCCAGAGCAAACATTAGCTCCCTTTCCATATCAAGGGGTTACACAGTCCTCTCTCCCTCATTCTGAAAGTTGGCAAAGTAGGTTGGAAGAACCAGGGCCTGGTTCAAGTGGAACTTTGACACCACCTTAGGAAGAAACGAAGGGTGTGTGCACAGAACCACTTATCCTTATGGAAAAAAAAGTAAACTGAGGATCTGTGACCAGACCATTGATTTCAAACACTCTGCACGTAGTGGTGACGGCCAGCAGAAATGCTGCTTTCCAAGTCAGGAATATCACTTCACAAGTCACAATTGACTCAAAGGGCTTGCAAGTGAGCATGTCTACCATAAGACTGAGATCCCAGGGCCACTAGTTTCCGAACTGGGGGTTTCATGTGCAAGACACCAATAAAGATCCTCTTGAACAGTGACAACTGATTAAGAGACAGGGTGCCCACAGGTTCATGATATGCTGCAATAGCAGACTGGTGGACCTTGAGTGAGGAACACTGCACTCCCAAGTCTGAAAGGTCCAACAAGTATTCCAAAACCATCTCAGGAGGACTCCTGAAGGGGAGCATGGGAATTCTTAACACCAGATGGAGAAACACTTCCATTTGGCTCCATAACGTTCCTGGTGAAAGGCTTATGGGGAGCAAGCAGTATCTCAGAGACCCATTAAGAAACTTTAAACCTGTTCATTTCTATCTCTTCAGGAGCTTAGCCTGGAGATGGAGCGAGAGCAGGTTGGGATGGAATAGATGGCCCTAAACTAGAGCCAACATGTCCATCCAGAGTGGCAAAGCTCTGTTTGTTAACTGACAGCAGATTTAAGACAGTATACCATATCTGCTGAAGCCAGCAAGGGGCCACTAGAAGCATCTTGCTTACCTGAGACTCCAACTTGAGCAGCACCCTCTGAATGCAGTATAGTATACTGGTTAAGGGCACTGAGCTGCAAACCTGGAGAACTGTTTGAATCCCACAGCCACTACATGCATACTGTGTGACCATGAGTAAGTCACTTAACTTCCCTGTGCTCCCAGAACACATCTGGAAACAAGGCTCGGCTTAGGGTGTCTTTCCTGGTCAAAAACTGTAAAATAAATAAAATAGAAAATGAGAAGGATTGGAGGGAATGTACACAAAAACAAGTTTCTCCATTGAAGTCTAAATGAATGCTGACAGAAAGCACCAAAATCTGCATTTCTGGAGCAGAACCGAGGCAGCTGGTGTTGAATGGGGATGCAAAAAGGTTCACATCTGGCATACCCACTTCTCAAACAGGGACTGCACGATATCATCTGCTATATAGACCACTCATGAGGATCTGCTGCTATTTGACTGAGGTTGTCTGCTAGAGTGTTTTGAGCTCATGACCGATAGACTGGTTGGAGTAAGATCCCCTGCCCCAGGCACCATTCCCACTGCCTCCCTGTAGAGATGGTAAGAGTTGACTCCTCCATTCTTCTGACATAGTACATGACACGTTATCCATCTGGAGTACTGTCCTGTTGCAGACTAAATCTGGCAGGGCTTTCAGGCCAAAGAGCACTGCCTGCAGCTCCAGTACATTGATGTGAAGATGCATTTCCGAACTGCCCCAAATTCCTTTATATCTGAAGACCTTCACAGTGGCCTCCCAATCTGCTAAGCAGGCATCCATGGTGAGAATCACTTGTAGGTCCGGCGTGGAGAAGGGGAAAGCCCTGAAGAAGACTCTTCTAGTGACCACCAAAAAAAGGCACAGTACTAACAGTTTTGTCCTGTGTATGCAACTCCGAGGGTGTGACACCTGCGACTACTGGGTGCTAAGCAACCACTGCACTGTTCTCATGTGCAGTTGTGCCAGGGGAACTATGAACACTGAGGATGCCATGAGACCCAGCAAGCATCACATGGAGTGGACAGGTACTGAGAAACACACCAAGATGAAACAAGCTATCTAAATTATCCAAGTTCACTCCACTGACGGTAGGAAGGCCGAGCCTTATTTACATAGAAACATAGACTTTGACATCAGATAAGGACCGCTTGGCCCACCTAGTCTGCCCATTTCCCTACCTACTGGATAAGCTGCAGATCCTAGTTAACTAACAGCCTATTTCTTCTTACCCCCCCCCCAACAAGAATTGCCTTATGTCTGTCCTATACATTCTTGAATTCCACCACTGTTTTTGACCACACAACCTCCCTAGGAAGGCCATTTCATAAGCCCACCACTCTCTCTGTGAAAAATACTTCCTCACATTGCCCCTGAGCCATCCCTCTATTCAAATTGTGTCCCCTTGTTCTTGCACATCTTTTTCTGAAAGATGCTACCCTCTTGGCCTTTGTTGATTCCCTTGAGGTACTTAAAAGTTTCTATCATATCCCCCTCTCCTTCCTTTCCTCAATGGTATACATATTAAGCTCCTTTAGTCTCTCTTCGTATGGCTTCTATAGCAGACCCTGCACCATTTTAGTTGCCCTCCTCTTGACTGCCTCCATGCTGTCTATGCCCTTGTGGAGATGGGGTCTCCAGAACTGCATGCAGTACTCCAGATGGGGTCTCACCAACTATCTGTACAGAGGGATGACAACTTCCTGTTTTCTACTAGTGATGCCTCTCCATATACATCCCAGTATTTCCCCAGCCATGCCTACTGCCTTTTCACATTGCTTGCTAACCTTTAGGTCATCTGATATGACCACCCCCAGGTCCCTTTCCATTTTTGTTGTTGTTACTACCTCCCCGTCCATTGTGTACTCTTCCCCTGGGTTTTTGTTTCCCAGGTGCATTACTTTGCACTTCTTTGCATTGAATCTAATCTAAACTGCCATACTTCTGACCATTCTTCCAACCTGGCCAAGTCCCTTCTCATCCTTTCCACCCTCCCCCCGTGTATCAGCCCTGTTGCAGATCTTTGTGTCATCTGCAAAGAGGCATACTTTTCCTTCGAGTTCCTCTGCATGTCACTTATAAAGACATTATAGAAAACTGGTCCCAGTACCGAACCCTGTGGTACCCCACTAGTAAATAGCAGTTACGTAAGAACTTACCGTAATAGTAGATCTTCGAGAGAGGTTCCTGCAGTTGGCCTCGAGGGGCCGCTTACATCGGGTCCGCGTGGCCTGGTTGAACTCCTGGCAAATGACACACTCAGCCAAGTTGTGCTTAGGCTCCAGGCAGAGGAGGCAGCGGGAGTGGTCGTCCCTGTGCGGGATTTGGGCTCTGCACTTGGTGCACTTCTTTTTGAGACAAGAAGACATGCACTTGAACGAAAAATCATGAAAATGTAGAGGGATATGATGAAAAACGTTGAATACTAAGTGGGTGACTGATCGCTGTTCTACCACGTCTGTCAAATGAACTGAGTGGTGGGAAAGAACTGGAAGGCGGGCATGGGACTGACCTTTTTATGGTCGTGCTGACATCGCGTCACTTGACACCAGGGGGCGTTCCCTGCTGATGATTGCTAGCTACAAGTTTGCTGTTGGAACCTGACGCCAGGGGGCGCAGTCCTATATGTGAAGACCTACTGCAGGAACACACTCTAGGTAAGACCCCCCCTTTCTTCGGCATGGACTCAGTTTACTATTACCCTCTGCATCCTGTTGTCCAGCCAGTGTTTTACCCAGGCTACTACCCTGGGACCCACTCCCAGGCTGGCTAATTTGTTTTTTTAATCTTTTGTGTGGGACTGTGTCAAATATCTTGCTAAAGTCTAAGCAGGTCATGTCCACAGCCCCTCCCTGGTCTACTACTTTGGTCACCCAGTCAAAGAAATCAATTAGATTTGTCTGACATGACCTACCTGCTGTGACTCCACACTGCCTTGGGTCCTCTGCACTACTGGCCTCTAGGTACTCAACAATTCTTTCTTTCAGAAGTGATTCATCATTTTTGCTACCACTGAGGTCAAACTGACAGGTCTGTAGTTTCCTGCCTCTGTCTTGCTCCCACTTTTGTGAAGGGGAATCACATCCACCCTCCTCCAGTCCTCTGGTACCACACCATCCTCCCAAGATTTGTTAAAAAGGGTAGTCAGTGGTGTCACTAGTTCTTTTAGAATTCTGGGGTGATTTCCCATCAGGCCCTACTGCTTTGTCCACCTTCAGTTTTAGGAGTTCTTTCAGAATCTTTCTTCTGTAAAAGGACTGGTATCGACCCCGCTATCCAGAGAGCTTCTACTGATTAGAATAGGTACCTCCCCCCACCTTCTTTTGTGAATACTGAAGTATTCGTTCAGTATCCCTGCTTTTTCACTGTCCCTCTCTGCCTAATGTGCCTATAAAAGGTTTTATCCCCCATCTTAACAGAGGTGTGCCCAGGACGGCTACTATGAACAGAAGCTTCTAGGAAGGAACAAGCTGAGCCTTTAGAGGATGATTACCTGCTCTATCTCATATCTGGACAGACTCTTCAGAAGCCAATTGTCCAGATATGTAAACAGTTGAGGTCTTAGCTTTGTAAGGTGCACTGTGAGAACTACAAAATACTTTGCAAAAACACAGTGCTGAGAAAAGCCCAAAGGGAAGGACTCTGGATTGGTAATGCCCCAAAAAAAAAGAACTGTGTTCTTGTGGTGTTTGGGGTTTGCCAGCACATGCTGGTATGCATCCTGCATTCTAGTGAGTCTTGCCAGCCTTGTGGTTTTGAGATGTGGGAGCAGACAACCCAGGGAGACCATCTTGAATTTCTCTTGATACATGAATGTGCTCAGTTTCCTGGGATCAAAACCGGGTGCATGCCCCCTTGATTTCTAGGATACAAAGTAGTGGTGGAGGTAGAAATTAAAATGATGTGCTTACTGTAATTATTGATCTTCTCAAAGATCTTCACAATTCATTACTAAATGGGCCCTAGTTGAGGTCAGGACACTTTTCAGGAAATAAAAGAGCAGTGCCTCTACATTTTTCTGAGCTGAAATAAGTCGATGTCAGGAGAGCACTGCCCACAAAGCCAGCGTTCTGCATAGCACTCGAGTGTTGGCCAGTAATCGACACAGACTCCTCCCAGCCCTCAGTTCTGTCTGCCAAAAGGAAGAGAAGATAAGGATAGGGATTGAGGGAGGGCAAGGATGCCCAAAGGATAGAGGGGGAAGGCAGAAATAAATATATAAAGCTGACAGAAAAGGGTTTAGAAGAGAGGGATAGGCTAGGAGGGAAGGGCTGGCCAGCATGCTGGGCAGTCCTAAGAAGCAGAAGAAAAACAGGCGAGAAAGAAAAGAGAGAGAGAGAGAGAGAGAGAGAGAGAAACAGAGGGCACTGTACCCCTCCTGAGAAGGTTTGTTCCTTCTCCATTTACCTTCCACCTCTTTTTATTTTTTTTTTATTTTATTTTTATAACCTTCAATGAGAAGGTTTTGCCAGGTTCTCCAACCCATCCACTGACTGACAGGCATCTGTAAAAAAGGGATGATTTAGGCCCAGCTGGGTCAAGAAGTGGCCTCAGGAGAAATACATAAGCCTCTGGTCAGCTGTAAACCTTTTCTGCTTGACCAGGGGAGGAAGAAGGAGAAAACAAGAAAGGACCAAGTTTTGATTGCTCTCCTCAGGAGGGTTACTGAGAAGATCCCCAGAGTGTGTGTGTGTCTGTGCGTCTCTCTCTCTCCGTCTCCTGCGCCCCCCCCCCCCAAGACGGTCTCCAAAGGAGATCCAGAGGATTAGTAGAGGGGAATACACTAGGAAGTGGACTCCTGCTGAAGTTGTGGAATCCAGGGTTGAAGAGATTGAGCAATCAGCCAGCAGGGCCAGAGGCTGGGAAAAAATCCCAGTGGCCCTAAAGTCTTTTCCACTGGCCTAGTTGGAGTACCTACTGAAAAAGAGCTTTTCCAGTAGTAGTTTACAGAGTCAGGAGAGAGTCTACCAACCCCTAGCAAATCTGACCAGAAACCAGGACACAGCCAACCTCAACCCTTGCAAGAGACTTTGGAAGAGGTCAGAGAGAAGACTCCAGAGGAACCCCCCCAAACTGGAGAAGAAGAATAAGACAGCCTTTATGAAAAGCCTCATCCAGAGAAATGGAGGAGGCATAAGGAGCAGGGTTTGCCCCTAAGAAGAGCTATACCCCTCCAGATTTTCACCCCCAACTCAAGGGGTAGGTAGATGAGAGGGAAAAAAGTGGGGGAAACAGTGCTGCTCAGTGCCTGGTTACAGGGAGGGAGGGTGGCCACAATGAATGAAGATATTTGCAAAGATCAATAATTACATTTAGTATGTAATTTTCATACCTTACCCAAATTATTCTTCACCATTCAATACTAAATGGGTCCGAGTGCCAAGATGGCAAACCCTGAAAGAAACCTGGTTCCCTCAGCCACCTGTGGGGGAAGACCACAGGAAGGAAGGGCCATGTTTATGGGCCTGGTGAGGCCCATGGATGGCTGTGGGCCAGCGGAGGCTCCCGAGACCCAGGAGATGGAAGACGTCCCTGTAGTTCACACCAAGTCCTACACAAGAAGTGGGCCCTGGAATGGTGAGGACAGTGCCCTATGCCATGCCAAGGGTGACAACCTCAATAGGTGAACCCATGCAGTCCACCAAATGCAGACCAAAGTTCTCACCAGCCTGGAAGCTACTTCGTTGGCATCATATACTGCCCTTGAGAGGTGTCTTGCTAACTCCAGGCCCTGCACAGTGAGGCGTACGTCTTGCAGGGTTCCCTCACAATCAGGCATTGCCACAAGGAGCTGGGCCAACAGCGTCAAGATATGCCCAGCATAGGCCACCTCATGAGCCTGATGAGCAGCGATCCGCAACAGAAGGCATGCCAAAGAGAACACCCTTCTCACCCATCAGTAAAACTCAGCCGAGTCCGTATCTGGGGGGCAGTCGTGATGAGGGCATCTATGCCCAGTTGGGATGTCCAGGAGCTCCACTCCCAAAGCAGGGTGGGGCATGGCACCCGAAGACCCTATTGCAATTAAGTACCTATGCGTGTAGTCCCTAGGAGCAGGAGATGTGGCAGTGGTATGGAGCCAGACGGCGTGCGAGGCCTCCACGAACGTCTGCAGCCAGGGAGGTATGGCCAAGTTGTCAGCACTGTAATCACCCAAGAATGACAGTGTCACATGTCCTGGGCTACATCCGGCAAAGTGGGAAATATGGAGCTCTTCCAACATCTCCACCAAGAAGTGCTGGTAGGATATAGTCGGTCACCTAAGTAGTAGAGAGAGGGGCATCCTCTTCCTAGAAGGAGGAAGTTGAAGACTCCGAGGAGCTCGACTCTGAGGCAGGCGGTGCAGGGTCTGAGATCTAAAAATTACCTCAGAGATGGCCGTGAGGTAATGAGGAAATGCAGCCGCCAAAGCCCTGAACAGTTCCCAGGCCATGGGGCCCCCAGGGCTCAAGAGACTGGAAAGAGGGGGAGAGGATGGTAGAGGAACAGAAGGAGAGACAGCCTGGCAAAGCAGGGAAGGTCCTCTGCAAGGACTGTGGGATCGTGCAGGGGACCCCTCCCAAAGTTGGGGGCTGCATATCCCACCCACCACTGTGCACCCAACTGGTGAGGGGTAGACTGGGTGTTGTCCTTAAGGGGAAACCCCCAAGTGGGGAGACTGGAGCCATGCAGAGTCCACCAGAAGGTGCCTGTCCCCAAAATGAAGGAAGAAAGGGAAGGGGCCGCACAACTACTCCCGCCAGGGCCCTTAGGGGATCCCCGACAGGGTCACTGCTTAGACCAGGTCCTGCCAACCCCCGAGTTCAAGCAGAGGGACCTGCTCCTCAGACACCTGCTAGAAAAATCTGGAATAACCAATCTAGAAGGGATGACCCAGTCCCCGAAGGGAAGACTGTGGAGCCCTCCTCAGCATTCTCCTCATCAGCCAGGATCCATGCCACAACAGGCCTGGATATAGCCTTAGTGATGGTGCCAGCTCCCAAGTTGGCACCGGCCATGGCATTGAAGACTGAGACGGCGCTGACTGTAGTGCTGCCCCTGCCCCCCCCCCGAAACGGCGCCACCACTCCCAGGAGCCCCAGAAAGAACCCTGACAGTCCCCAGCACCAGAAGGCTTGGAGCAATGGCGCCGCTGGTGGCACTGTCTGAAGATGGCACCACCCTAAAGGCCTCTAAGAGACCCAGGCAGAATCCAAGGGCTCCTCAGAGCCCGGCAGCAAATCAGGATCATCCCAATCCTCATCTCCCGAGGTGGAAGATGAGATCAGGGAGATCTCCAATCTGGCAACTCCCTGGATTCTCAGCTCCCTGGCACCGAAAGTGGTGTCAGAGGGGAGCCCAGGCGCATGGATGGTGCCACCCTGCTCACCAGCACCCTGAGATGGCACCGGGAGCAGGAGCGGTGACTGACTGTGGCACTGAGGGGGAACACCGGAGTAAAGCCCTCATATAGCTCAGGCACCACACTCATGGTCATCCGTGTCTCAGAGAACCCGGACTGCGAGGGGTGACCAGCCACCCCCCGGGAGGGCGGTGACCCCAAAAACCCCTCACTGGGCCCCCTCGCACCAGCAAGCTGTGGAGCAGAGGGGGTCCCATCCCTGCTGGCCCGTATAGAGCCAGGGGCATCTCAGTGGTGGAGCCCAGAGACCTGGTCTTGGCGTCCTGAGTGCATGGACACCCTCCGGAGTTGGGGGGTCTCTACCCCAACCTTGCCGCGCGAATAACAAGCGTATGGTAGTCCATGGAAAAACAGGCATTGCACTCAACCATCACGTGGTGGGGACCCAGACAGATGAAGCAATGGTCATTTGTGGGTGGTCCATAATGGTCATGGAATTGCCACAGGGGCACAGACGCACTGGGGCAACTGCTGTGCATTTCGACTTGAGTTTACGCCCCCTACCCTGACATTACTGTCACATGGAAAAATAATAAAAAAGGGATTTAACTAAAGAAATCACTCAGCGCCGTGATAAAAAAGAATAAAGAATTAAACTCTGTTTACTGCTGGCCCGATGGTGCAGAGGGTTGAGGTGCTTGACACCACACGTTGCTCCACGCCATCAACCCAGGTTCAGGAACAAGCCTGGGCCGCTAGAGGCAGGGGCGGGGGATGATGTGAGGGCTGCTGGTCTCCGCCTTGGGAGGGAGAACTTGGTCTCCTCAGAGCTTGGCCGCCCGGTGGAGGCCAGAGTGGTTGTGTCGCCCGAGGGGAGGCGCAGGGCCGAGGGCTGGGTGAAGAGGCTGGTACTCACGGGTGTGCATGTGCTCTCCACACGCATGCATCACTGCTTCCGTGGTCTCAGGAGTAGGACCGACCAGGGGAGAAAATGGAGGAAATGTCGGGAGGCCACCTAGGGAAGAAGCCTCCGGGCTGGCTCTGGAGTTCCGCCGGGGTGCACATGGTGCTACAAGTCACCAAACGACCCAGAGTCTGGTAGGTTGGCAGATGACCAGGTATAAACAACAACGGAACCGGTACTCACGGCGCCGGATCAAAGGATGTAGGCCTAGCAGGCTTCGAACTACAACGCAGTACCTTGCTTGAAGGCAGTCTTCCCTCGCAGGATCCTTCCTTGACTGCGGTAAAACGAGAACTGAGGGCTGGGAGGAGTCAGCGTCAGTTACTGGCCAACCTGTGAGTGCCACAGAGAACGCTGGCCTCATGAGTGGCACCGTCCAGACGCTGGCCTCTTCCAGCTCAGAAAAATCTAAAGAGGTTGTGCCCTTATTTCCCCCGAGCAGGGTCCTGACCTCTGGTAGGACCCATTTAGTAATGAATGGTGAAGATTAATTTGGGTAAGATTCCCTTGTTCCATTCTGACTCTGGCACAATCTACTGCCCTGCTGAGTAGGAGGCCCACAATCTCCTCTTTTAACTTGTGCATCATGAGAGCTGAAAGAGGGAATTACTTCCGAGAGGTTGTCCAGCAGGGTCTCCAAAAGTTTAAGCGAGTAACACTCACAGTCAATCCTTCACAGCTATTTGTCTGTTGTGATGGGTTTCCATAGGCGATGGAACTGGTTTGGTTGAGAAGTCCCTTACTGGGGAGGAGTGAACCACCTAGGACAGCTGAAGCGGACACTGGGTCTCAGATTCAAAGTATGGCACTGGGTGCCTTTGATTGCATTTTTCATTTTCAGCTGAGTAGGCAGAGCCCGGTTATGTTGGCCTCCTTGATCTTAAGGTCAAAGGACTGTTTACCTTAGTGGTAGCCAAGATCTCTCCCTTCCTTGTGTTGGGGGGATTTTGCTTTAGAACCCTTAAGGGTAGCACATTTCTGGTTGGAGTTACTGACGGCATGCTTGATCTATTGTCCAAAGAGATTACATTCATGATCTGCTGTTGGACCTCCAGGGCAAAACTAGCAATCCATAACCAGGACCGTCTACGAATGCATAATACTGCTGCATCAGAAGTAGCCATAGATATTTTCAGTCGGTGACTCTTACACTGTACAAAAGCCACCAATTGAAAGCCTCTATAAATTCTTCTGATGCAGCAGTGTGTAAACTCAATACTCTGAGTGACGTGCGTCAGAACAGCGGTAACAGTACTGCTCATGACACCAGCGACCTGCGTTTGGAAACAAGCCTGGACTGTTGAGGGCTGGTCAGCTGGGTGGGGGGATTGAGTGTTCCAGAGACTGCTCTCCTCTGGGGAGGAATGGTCGCCATCCTCGCTGCAACGTTGCCATCTGGGTAACCACAGGTGACCGTGCAGCTGAAGACACTGTGGGACACAGTAACACAAGGCAGGCACGTTTAGTGCACACACACGACAAGATCCACTTGAGGGAGCCAGCATCACTAGAGGTTGGAAGAAACTAAGGGAATGCCCAGCTGTGCAGGTTGACTCACCACCTGCCTTGCAGGCCTTGCACAGCTGACTGTCGTTTCTCCTCTCCACAGCACTGGCTTGAGTTGCCTTAAGGAGTCCCACTAGCCCTCCCGGGACCAGAAAGAAACAGCTCCGGTTTGGGGGGTAAGCTACGGGGGTAGGACGGAAAAGTAAGAGATATGGTGGGTGATGGGGCTGGGGTGGAGGCCGACAGATGAAGAGGGCTGGCTGGTGAGAAGGGGGGGGGATAAACAGATTATATAAATACTGTATATAATTTGACTGTGTGTGCTTATACATGTATCCATATTATAGGGGTGCAGTTGCGCCCCTATAGTTAGGGTTGAGTAGGCACTTTAATGTTAAACCTCAAATTTTGCACTTTAATAACTTTGCAATAGTTCAACGGATTTGCATGAAATGTCACATGTGCAGTCTTGTGTGGTAGACCTTGAGACATACCTTAGAAGTAAGGATCTTAGAAGCAAGATGGCAGCCGGGCTGGGCGTGCTGCAGTAGCTGCATAGATGCAACTAAATTCTGTTCAACTCTCCTGGACTTTTTATTTAACTTTGCCCTAATTTTGTGTCATTTTTCTTTTTATTATTTTTGCTGTATGTGTGGGGAACTCCTTCGTGTTGTGTCCTTTCTCCGAGCTGCATGGATAAGTTATTATGCCATGATCGTCTTTGACGAATTGAAGGAATAAGTTTCTGTGGGCCTTCATCTTTACTTTTTCCCCGGATTTATCTGGTACTGTTCTTTCGCCTTCTGTGACCTGATGTCGGTGGACTAAGAATGGAGAAGATGTGAGGGGGAAAGGTTGTGGAGAGGAACTGCTTTGCCATGGGAATGAACCAGGGATATAACTATTAGTGAAGACTGTGGATTAATCGTCGGTGAGGGCTATTCGAGAACATCTGGCTGGTGCTGGATTTTGGACTGACTGGCAATATTTCTGTGAGTGGTCCCGTTTTTGTGAGGTACGTGGTGGCTGAGGCTTGTGGCTGCATGGGGGGACTGATCTGCAGTTTGGTCGGGTAGCCGGCAGACCGGGTAGACAGTCCTCTTAGGTTTCCCAAGGGGCCAACTGGTGGGTTGGCTCTGTTGGGGATCTGGGGTGGCAGTCGCTAGCACTTTCAGCCACAGCCCCCCATATAGGATATTGCTGGGTTCCTGACACTTTAAGTTCTGGATCTGTGTTGAGCATTTCTGCCTGAACTTATCCTGCCCGATTTGAAGAGGATTGTTGTTAAACCCTGGTTTAAACTATCCTGTCAAATTTTAAGAAGACTCCAGTTTCTCAACTGAATTCATCGGTTACGGTCAGACTTTGAATTTTATTTATTTAATTTACTGATACTTGCGTTTTATTGGAAGGCAGTGAGAGTGCCTGGGGGCTGAAAGACAAAACCAAAAAGCGGTTTTTGGGTTCAGAAAGTGAGAGTACCTGTGCTTTATTGGCCTCCCTAGGCTGTGAGAGGGCCTTTGGGGGCTGAAGATTTTTTTATTTTTACTTCTTCCATTGTAAACTTTACATTCCTGGACTTAAGTTACAGTTATAACTTCATTTATTTTATGACTGTTTTTCTTTGGCTGACCTTTTATTATTTTGGTTTTGAGCTTAGTTATTTATATTTTTTCTTTTTGGGGTGGGTGATTGGGGGTATTTATTTTATGGTTTATGGAATATTTGATTATCCTATGTTTGGGTGTGGGTTAAATCTGTATTTTGGGATTGTTTACTTGCTGGTATTTGCTTAGTGTGGCAAATATGTGTTGGGAAGGCATAAGGACAGTCGGGTATTATTCCCCTTCCAGGCTCAGGGATCTCTGTCCTTTTTTCTGTCCTCCCCTATCGCCAAAGGTGTACAGATGGTGTAGGGCTCTGGGGATTGTTAGAAAAAGGAGGAGGATGAGGGTTGGGACCAGAGAGGGAATGGAAAGGAGTGGGCGGATAGGGATAGTGGGGACAAGGAGACGCCCTGGGGCAAAATGGGTCCAGGAAAGGGGTCCTCCCTGTCTCGTTCCCATACCCCAGGGTTCCGCTGGCAGTCAGCAGTTAGCACGGTCGTCCTCAGATGCTCATCCTACTCGAGTGATGTCATGCAACGCCAGGTCTATTAAAAACAAGACCATTATTATAGTGGATTTTGTCTGAACATCTGACCTGGCATGCATCACTGAGATCTGGCTGGATGAGAATGCTGGCCCACTTTTGGCATCAGCAATTCCAGCCGGGAACTTGGTGATACACCACCCTAGGATGGATCGTAGGGGCGGAGGTGTTGCTATCTGTTTTAGATCAGAACTGGGCCTAGTGGAGGTACCAGTGGGAACTACCAACTCCCTTGAATGTATCATGGGCGAGGCTGTGGGGTGCAGGATTCTTCTCGTTTACCATCCACCAGGTGACGGGAATGTTTTCCTGCGGCAAGTCGCAGACTTCATTGTCGACCTGACACTGGGACCCACCAGATGGTTGGTTCTGGGGGATTTCAATGCCTGGGTCGACGGTGAACTCTCGCACTTTGGTCAAGACTTCCACCAGTTAATGATTTCACTGGGCTTCAACCAGGTTATTTCCTCCTCTACCCATATCGGTGGTCATTCATTGGATTTGGTGTTCCTACTGGGGATGGAGATATCCGATTTGGTGGTCTGACTATCACTCCATTGGGTTCAGTTTTGAGGCCACCACTAGTAGGCCAGCCACTATGGAGATGGTCTGGTACCACCCTTTTAGGGGTGTTTCCCCCAGATGGCCTGATGGCGGTGCAGGACCTATCGGGTTTACCGAGTGACTGCATGGACCCAGGGGACTTGGTACTTGCCTATAATAAGGCTGTAGCATGGGCCCTGGATTCCATTGCTCCTGTTCATGTTCATCTCCTCACTCTTCGCCTCAGGTCTCCTTGGTTTGATGAGACTCTGAGGGAGTTGAGGAGAGTTGGACGAAGATTAGAGAGGTGCTGGTGGAAATCAGGCCTGGATTGTGACAAACTTAGTTTGATGGACCGTTACGTGGTCTATCTATCAGCAAACTCTCGTAAGAAGGCAGTATTCCTGTCCAGAGAGACAGCTGCTGCACAGAATAGACCAGCTAGCTTTTTCAGACTGTGGACAGATTGTGCAATCCATCCTGTCTTCAGCCCAGAAGAGCCTTTTCTCAAGAATGGTGTGAGGAGTTTGCTCAATTCTTTTCAACTAAGGTTGCCACAATCAGGTCTGATATCCGCTTGACCCTCCCTAATGGGACCTGTGACGGTCGGCAGGAGATGTCAGACACCCAATTTGTGTGGTCTGACTTCAGCCTTCCCACAATCAATAACACTGTGATGGTTATCCAATCACTGCGTCCCCTATCCTGTGGGGTGCCGCAGGGCTCCATTTTGGTGCCCATGTTGTTTGCGGTGTACATGCTGCCATTAGGAGCGATTATTAGGCGGTATGGTCTGAGTTTTCACTGCTACGCAGATGATACTCAACTGTACGTGTCCTTTGTGCCCGGCCAAGAGGCTGCCTTTCTAGTCTTTAACAACTATCTGGTCGATATCCAGGACTGGATGCATGTGAGCTGGCTGCAGTTGAATCTAGAAAAAACTGAAGTGTTGACTGTGGACCCAGGTCGCCAGGAGGCGGGTTTGTTGGCAGGATCTCCCTCGGGTTTATGGCTTGGGGGTGTTCAGCTAACTACCTCAAACTGGGTGCGGAACCTGGGCGTTGTGTTTGACTGTCCGACACTTAAATATCAGGTGTCGGCAGTTGTCAAAGCCTCTTTTTACCATCTGAGGAACATTGCCCGGGTGAAGCACCTGGTTCATCCTGACGATCTTCCTACTTTGGTCCACACCTTCGTTACCTCCCGCCTTGACTACTGCAACACCCTTTATCTTGGACTACCGGGGGTTGATATTCGCCACTTGCAGCTAGTGCAGAATGCAGCAGCCAGGCTACTGACTGATTCCTCTAGGTCCAGTCATATAACGCCTGTATGCGGATTGTATTGGCTGCCAATATGCTGGCGAATCACCTTCAAGGTCGGTTTGCTGATCTGTAAGGCCCTGCACGATCAGGGACCTGGCTACCTGAAAGATCTCCTTTGTCCCTACTGTCCCTCCCGCTCTCTCCGATCCGCTGACGAAGAATTGCTAGAGATTCCCAGGGTTCGTCTGAAGACCTCTGGGGCCAGATCTTTTAGTTTTATGGCCCCAACCTCGTGGAATTCTCTACCTCGTCAGGTACGAGATTGCCCGACTGTCCAAAGCTTTAAGGGGGCATTAAAAACACACCTTTTTAGCCTTGCATATAATAATTTTTAAATGTTGCAGGATTGGATTAATTTTTAATATTGTCTTAATTATTTATTGATTTTATTATGTTATATACAGGGGCCTTGGTTTTGGAAAGGCGCCTTTTATAAATAAAGTTTGATTTGATTACCAAGATTTGTTTCGGTCAGATTGGCAGATTTAGAGCTGCACATAGTGTTAAAACATTAAAATTCGCATTTTTTTGTGATTGTGCTGTGCCTAGATGGTCTAGAAGTTTGGTCTCAAATGTTCAGTGTACAAAGGGTTTGCCCCACCATAAGTGCTTTTCACTAGTTTAGTGAAGAAATATTAATCTGTTGCAAACTTATTTAATTTTAAAGTTTTGTGTTGTGAGCATGCTCAGTACAGTCATTTGGATAGCTTTCTGGAATGAAAAAAGAATTTGTCCTCACGAAAAAGGATTCTTTTTTCGTGAGGGGCTAATCCTTTATTGCAAAAAAAAAAAATAAAATTATTTTTCACAAGCTGCCCCATCTTGTTTATAAACTGAAAAACAACAAAAATGAACTCATCCAGAGACACCAGCACATGTATCTTGGTCACTGGGGCTCCATTAGGTGGATTCTGAAGAGATCTGGATGGAAAAATGACCCTGCAAGGTGTTTTTGTTTTTAGCATTTTAATTCCTTTTTCATACTCGTGAAAAAGGATTTTGGACTTAGTTTTCTCCTTTTTTTAAATCCATTTTTGTGAGATTGGATCCTTTTCTGTGAATCATTTTTCATTTGGGGCTACTCGCGAAAACTTTTTTTTTTTTTTTTACAGCTTCATTAAGTGCGTTTCAATGGGGTTTTCAACTCTTGATGCATAGCTTTGCCATTTTTTGCATATTTTTATACAACATTTTCAGTATGGCCTTTTTGAGACCCCGCCTCATGAACAATATTGGTGGCATTATGCAAATCCAGACCAAAAGCTGGTTTCTGGTCAGTTGCGTGAAATGACCCTTCGGTCAGGATTTGCAAATTTTCACCACCCTAGTTTATGAGGTGGGGTCACAAAAAGCGTATGTTGAAAATCTGGGGTCAAAATAAGTAACAATGGCACAGTTATGTGCATCCGATGTATACTTCTAAGAAAGTATGGGAGTGCAGGGTCCAAAGGCCCTGCACTGCCACACTCAAAAAGTCAGGAAATTCATCGTAAAAAAAACCCTCTGTCAACGCATTAGTTAGGGTTAAAGTGACAAAAGTAGGGAAATTTAGTGTTAGGGTTTCCAACCCTAACACCCCATCCCCATTCTGTAGGCAGCAACAGGCGTGGGGTGTGCCTTGCAGTTGTCAACCTAATGCTCATTTTATTCTCATATACTGTACCCATCTCAGCTTACTTACTCATGGAATGGGGTGAGCATCAGGGTTGACAACCACAAGGCACACCCCACACCTACTGCTGCCTGCAGGGTGGGGTGTTAACTCTACATTGCCCTGCTTTTATCACTTTGACCTTAACTAGTGCATTAACAAAGTTTTTTGCAACAAAGATTATAATTTATATATATAGAGAGAGAGAGTGAGTGGGTGTGAGAGGGGATATATGATAAATATTCTCACTCCTGCAGAGTGAGCTCTGGATATGTACTATTTATACAATGGGGGTGGGAGCTCCAGAAATGTTTTTTTCTGTGTTCTTTTCCTATTTCAGTGCCCTTTCTGCTCTTTCTGTGTGTGATCTGAATGTGTTAGTTTTTCTGAATGGGCTGAAAGTCTCAAACACTATGGAGCACAGGTGAGTGTTTTTTGCAATGCTAACTGAGTAAGTTGTAGGTAGCAGTGAGAAACGGAAGCTGTTTTGTGAAGCAGTTTCATTTAGAATGTAGGCTATAGTGAAGCTGAGATAAGCATAGTAATGGGCTGGTAGTCTCAACACTATGGGACACAGGTGAGTGTCCTTTGCCGTGCTAATTGAGTTAGTTACATGTAGCAGTGAGAAACGAACTGTTTTGTGAAGCAGTTCCATTTAGAATGCAGGCTGTCATGAGCGAGTTGTTACAACAGCAGAGTATGTATAAACGGCATTTATGGATTTCCGGTTCCGCCTCCTTCCCAATGCGCACCTAACTGTCAGAGCTCTGACCCCCGGGGATCTTAATTATTTTAATTTAAGCGGTTTCTGGTCCCCATTGGTACCCCCCAGCGACTCAATCAACAATGACAAAAGGAGTCGGAAAATGCAGCTGAAGGGTCGCACCAAGGAAAATCTATATGAATATTTGAAGCCGACTCTGGCCCCAGATTCACGAGGTATTAGGTCAGCGATAAAGAGCAAGGCCACAGATCCCCACCCCCCGCTTCTCCATCTACATACTTGGAGGATGAAACGGAGGAGGATTTCACAATTACCTCCCATGCTGGAGACCAAGGCAGAAATAGCAGTGGTAGTCCACCACGCAGGAGAACTAGAGGTGGGCCTCTCAGAGACTAATGCAGAGGTACAGGAACATGAAGAAGCACTCTAATATCTCTTGAAAAGAGACAGGGAATGGTTGGAGAAACTAGAATTACGTTCTCACAGGGACAGTCTTCGCATTTACAGAGTCCCGAGGATACTGGAGAGGGGGAACGTATGAAGCCTTCTTTGGATAGCTTCTTGAAGGAGCTACTCGACCTACCTAAAGATCAAACACTGAATCTAGTCCGGGCGCACACAGCATTAGCGAATAAACCAGTGGGCCCAAAGGCCACTCCTCATTCTATTGTTATCAAATCTTTGGATTATCTTACTAAAACAAGGGTACTGCAGGCAGCATGGGCCAAAAAAGCGGTGCTATTTGGGGACACACGTCTGTCTTTTGACCACGACTTCATCCCCTACATGCAGCAGAAAAGGAGAGTCCTTCTGGATATAAAGTTTCTGGCGACTAAAAGTAATTAAGATACACCTCATTGCTGCTGCCCAATTGAAAGACTTTCTACTGAAGGGTCCGGTGTTCTTCAGATCTCTGGCAGAGGTGCGCTCAACCCTACTGGAGCTGAAAGTTCCAAATAATTTGCTTAGTAGGCCTGATTCCTCTTCACCAGAGGCCAGATGGAGAGAAAGCGAGCACTGGAAGAGGAGAAGAAACTCGAGGCAAGGAGGTAATGAGGAGGACTCTCAGCAGTCTAGCAGGAGTGATCAACACCAGGAAGCTGAGGTGGGAACGTCCCAGAGGCAGATGGAAGAAGGCAACACCTCAACAGAAACCTGAGTGAACTATCACATATCCTTAATTTGTCAGCTTTAATATTCCCCTTTTTCTTTAAAAGGGCTGTTTCACTGACTGACAGAATTAGTCCCCCTCTACAGTGAGGACTGAGGGGGAAGGGATGCACTGATGCCTAAATTTGGGGGTGTCCAGGGACACTGGAGACTGACATCACAGATGGGGACAGAATAATGGGTAGAATGATTTAATCTTATATACACAGTTACCTTGGGGGGCATTCATGGTTGTAAGTGGAGGGTTGGGCCTTTCAATGAGAGCAAATAGCGACCCGGGGTGTGCTCTGGAGCGGATCTCCGGTTTCGATGTTGACAGGGAGTGGCTCCAGGCCTGGTGGTTGCAACGGAGAGAGGGGCAAGGGTCTGACTTGCCCTTTCGACTTCGTGGCATGGCCGCTGGAGTTTTTCTGGGGAGACTCCACAGGGTTCACAGGGACAACTGAGGCCCGGGGTTGGCCCTACCAACAGCACTGGGGGAGAGTGGGTCCCTAGTTAAGGACTCTCTCCCTGTTTTAACTGTTGGGGTGGTCCTCCGGGGGGGTCCCTGGGTCTCACCCCTAGGCTTCCCTCTGGTCTCCCCTATACAGACTGACGTTGGGGTATGCCTCACTATCTCAGCATTCAGTCCTCTTGTTGGGACCGATGGAGTAGTGATCTCCTTGGGGGGAATTTCAGAAAAAAAACACAAGCTCCCATTGAAACAGGGAAGATTTCAAACCTTTTCAGGCCTGGATGGGAGACAGCCTGGAACAGATTTCCTCCAGGACAACCCAGACTAGGGGACTGAGGAGGAAGCATTGAAGCGTGTGGAGGAACGGAATACGAGAGCTGGGGTTGGGGGGAGGCTTGCATGAATGCCAATTGACTGCCTAAATAACGCTGAGTTTTTGTCTTTTTTTAAAACCATCCCGATAGATAGCTATCCTTTGTGGGGGGGTGGGACTCGGAGGAAGGGTTTCAGTAACAGCAGAAAGCAAATGCGGCAGATGGTTCATACCGTAGGGCTTGCAGAAAGGGCAATTAACTAGTTTGGGTTTGGCAGACAGAAAATGCCAATTACTCCGAAAGCGCATGATGAGTGCATGGCCCACAATAAATAGGCCACATCCAGTTGGCTTAACAACATCATTAAAGCGGGCAGGGTGCAAAAGGTCTGTTGGAAATTGCATGTTTATGTTTAAAACTTTTGTATGTTCATGTTGCTGTTACGCTAGAAATAGGGGGACTCAACGGTATAAACACAGTAAGTGGGGGGAGGGACACGTACCCTATGGATGAAGGAATAATTATAACTTATGATGTTGGGGGAATGGGTGGTAGCCCAATTAAAAGAAAGAAGGTCTTAAATGAGCTCAGACAAGCAAGGGCAGAGTTAGCTCTCTTACAAGATACTCATTTTGACCCAAAGGAAAGTGCCAAATTAAAGTGGGCTTGGATGGGACAGGTTTTTTCGGCCTCCTACCGGGCACATCCCCATAGGAGTGGGGTGGCCATCTTAATAAACAAGAACTGTCCTTTCAAGTGGAATATAATGATGCAGATGAGGAAGGTAGATTTATTATAATACGGGGCAAATACAGGGGTCAACCTTGCATAATAGTAAACATCTACGTACCCAATTTGGACGCAGATAACCACACTTTTTTTACAGAAAGTGCTGCCGAGGGTGATGCCTCTTCCAGGTGAGCTAACAGCAGTGGGTGGAGATTTTTATTTAGTCCTGGACCGATCAGGCTCCAAGTGAGGACCACTATCCCGAGCAGCTAGAACACTGACCAGACTCATGAGAGACCTGGGGTTAGAAGATACATGGCGCTATTTAAATCCAAGGGTCAGGGACTACTCTTGTTGGTCACCCCCCCATAATGCCTACTCCCGAAGTGACCTGATACTGTTATCAAAAGAATGGGTGCATAAAGTGGAGGAGGCAAAAATCCGGGCCGGGACTCTCTCTGGTCTTGATGAGGCTCGGCCTGACCCCAGAGGTGAGGAATTCTTCATGGAAACTAAATGTCTCCCTATTGAACAAATCTGAGTTTAAGGAGCTGATCCAGGGGGCAGTTGAGGAATACTCTCAACAACCCAGCTCACGATACCACTGCAGCCATTTGGTGGGATGGATTGAAAGCCTTCCTGACCGGGAATATCATACAATATGCCTCTCTTCTGAAAAAAAGAAACCAGGAGGAGATTACAAGATTGGAAGCCAGGTTATGGGACCTGGAAGTAGAACATAAAATAGCCCTTAACCCAGAAGTCAAAAGGGAATTGGACATTAACAGGCAGAAATTAAATAAACTGTTAGATGACAGGGGCAGCTTAGATATTCCCGTCAAAGGTTTTATGAATCGGGGGAGAGCAGGCAGGCTACTCGCTTGGCAAATCAAAAAAGAAGCCACCTCTCGGAATATTCTTAAAGTGAGGGCCTCACAGGGTGGCTGGGCATCGCACCCAGAAGACATAGCCAATCCGTTCAGGAGGTTCTACAAATCCTTATATACCTAGGAATTGGTAGAAGGGTTCCATGACAAGTTGGACAGATTTTTCGCAGGGACTAAACTGCAGAAGCTGTCCCAGGAGGAGTGTGACTTCCTGGACTCCCCACTTGGGGACGACTACGTCCTTGCAAGCATACAGGCACTGAAGGTGAGCAAAGCTCCCGGTCCGGGTGGCGTGCCAGCAGAGCTGTACAAGACTTTTAAAGATCTGCTTACCCCGCTGTTGGGTAGGGTATGTAGAGGGGTCCAACAAGAGGGGATTACCCCATCGAGCTGGCAGTATGCACAGATCACGGTAATCCATAAGGAAGGTAAAGACCCAACGGAATGCGGGTCCTACCAACCCATATCTCTGAATGTTGACCAAAAAATGTATACCTCTCTACTGGCTAAGAGGTCACAAACAGTGGTGGGGCGCTTAGTCCACTCGGATCAGACGGGGTTCATTAATAGGAGGCTTCTACATGATAACATCAGGCGCCGGCTGAACCTGATCACTCACCAACAGGCAGACAACCAATGTACTCCGGCCATTTTTATGGATGCGGAGAAAACCTTCAACAGGGTGAATTGGGATTTCCTCCATCGTATCCTGTTGGAGATGGGATTTGGGCCTATGTTTCGAGGGAGTGAGAAAGCTCTCTACGCTGCCCCACAGGCTGTGGTAACGGTTAATGAATTCATGACAGGAAGGTTTTATCTTGCAAGGGGAACGAGGCAGGGATGTCCTCTGTCCCCCTTATTTTCCCCGTGCATAGAACCATTGGCAGCGAGGATTAGGGCCACAAAGGACATCAAGGGCATTAAGGTAGGGGAGAAAGAACATAAAATCTCTCTGTATGCCGATGATTCTCTGTTTTATATCACCTCCCCTGAAGTATCACTCCCAGCGCTAAAGAAAGAACTAGAGTAATATGGGTGGATCTCAGGTTGTAAAATCAACTATGATAAGTTGGAAGCAATGAGGTTTGGAGGGATGATTCCCAGAGAAGTCATGAGGGGCGTTCCCTTATACAAATTTTGCCTACATAAGTCAAATTTTTACAGATATCTTCAAGTAAGGCATTACCTAGGCACACACAATTTGATACCCAAGATTACAAGGAATATGATAAGGCTAGAGGAATTTATGAATTGGTTGACCAGATTGACTGAGCAAAGAAAGACAATCTCGATAGGATATAGGGCCCTACAGGGGGTGGCTAATGCCCATTTCTGGGCGCTCAGACTGGTGGGCGAGAGAGCTGGTGTCTCCGATCACTGACCAGTGCCGGCAGGAGGCTTTGGGGAAGGAGATGGCGCACAACAGCGTCTCCAACTTGGAGAGAATTCCACTGGAAATGCCTTACCAGTTTCTTCCACATGCCTTCTGCCACCGAGCATTTCCCGGGGGGGAGCATGGATCTGTGTCAGAGAGGATGTGGACAGGTGGGCACACATACCCACATTTTTTGGACATGCCCCAAGGTGGAGGGATTTTGGCAGGGGGTAAGTCGGACCCTTGGCTCACTATGGGGCATCAGTGTCCAGTGCTCCTCTGACTCTCTTATCCTGGGTTTAGAGAGAGCCAGGAAGAGCGGCTCGCAGCCCCTGGTTAGGCTGATGTGCCTAGCTGCACTGAAATAAATCTCATCCAGATGGCTCACCTCCATCCCACCAGATTTGGGCTCCTGGAGAAGTAAGGTAGAAGGGCTTATGAGAATGGAAGGCTTGACAGCCAAACTCAGATTGACAGAAGATAAAAACAGAGAGAACTGTGGGAGGTATGGGAGAGGAGGGGAGCAGAAGAAGATCCCAGCCTGCGGGCTTAGGTAAGCACATAGTGACTGGTCCTGTGCCCATGGGAGGTGCTCGTGCCTGGCTGCCGTGAAGAGACCCACTGAGGCCGTGTAAAGACAAAAAAGTCTGGAAACATTCTGGAGCTCAGACTCCTGGGAAGGAAAATATGGTGAGATAGGGCGTCCCAGTCCCATGGGTTATGACAAGGTCTCTTACCAAGGTTGATCTGAAGAGTCTCCCTATAAAGTTACAAGACTCCTGTTGAGTCACTAATATCAATCAATCAATCAAATCTATTTATCCAGGCGAACATCGTTGAGCACAGCTCATTTGCAAGATGGACCTGGTAAGGTCAAGGTTCAATTACATAAACTATAAGATGCAGAGTATACACACTTTGAGGAGACAACAATTTGATACAATACATCAATTCAGTGTCACAAGTACATTGATACGCTACAATACAAAAAGTTTTTACATATATACATGATTCATGAAGCAGCCAGCTTGCTATGTTGGTAATAGGAGACACTTTAAGCTAACACTTTTGATGAAGGATTTAAAGTGTAAAAGGTTTTCTTAGATATTTATGAATCAGGTGATGTGCTGTATGGACAGCTGGAGGTTATTTCTGCGAGGAGTGATATGTAGTGGGTGAATACCGGAGGGGACAGTGGCAGAGGAGATGGACAGGTTGAAAATACCGGATGTTGTGGCCAGGGGTAAGGAAAGGGGGGTGAGAGGTTAGTGTGTGTGTGTGGGGGGGTCTTGGGAAAGGCTGATGCTATAGAGGGATCAATAGTGGGTATCAGAGGAAGGGAGGAGGCTGGACTGGTGAAGTATATAGCAGAGGGTGTAAGGGTGATTATGTAAAATAATGATTATGATGAATGGATTGTGGTAATGGTATATGAATTGTGAGGTGAATGCTCATGGGGTGCCGGAGAGCTATCTTATAAAGGTCGGCCAGCTGAGGAGGAAGATGGAAGATTAATCTAATGTTGGCAGAAACAGTTACATTTTTCTTTGATTAGCCTGTTGTATAGATATTTGAAGGCTGTAATAGATATAAGTTTGTTCACTTTCAGTGTCTTCTGCATTGTGTTCCATAAAGCAGATAACACATAGCTAACAGCATATCTTCCATGGCGAGAGTGGAATTTAGGCACTTTAAGCATAATGAAGTTCAGACTTCTTAAGGCATAATTACTTGATGTGGCTTGTAAGAAGCAGTCTGAGATATATTTTGGAAGCCGCTGTGATATTGCTCTGTAAGTCCATAGTGTTGCATTCCTGTCTCTTCTAAATTGAAGCGAGGTCCATCCAACTGCAGTATATAGCGAGCAGTGGTGAGTGCTGTAAGGTAGATCTGTGATAAACCTCAAAGCTCTGTGGTATAGTGTGTCCAGTTTGTTCAAACATATGATGGGGCAGCGACTATATAAGGAGTCAGCATAGTCTAATACCGAGAGGAATGTGGCCTGGACCATCTTCTTTTTTGAATCACTTGTAAGAAAGTGCTTTATTCTGTAATAGAGTCCAAGCCTTTGTCTGAGCTTTTTTAGCAATTCTTCCAGATGTTCTAAGTAGTCAAGTCTGCTGCCTAGCCATACCCCCAGGTATTTGAATTTTGTGACATATTCAAGATTTTCACCAAGGGCAGTGGATAACTTAGGGAGATTGTTTGGAATAGAGTATCCTGCCTGTAATTGTGGGGAGAAAAACATTGCCTTAGTTTTTTTTGCATTTAATAGCAGTTTTTTTCCCCCAGCAGCTGATGTTGCAGTAGGTCGAACTCTGCTTGTAGGTCTTTGCATGCTGTTATAGGAGAAGGGTGACTGACATACAGTACTGTATCAGCAGCAAACAGGTGTACAGTGGCTTTGGTAAGATTTATGTCAATGTTATTGATATATATGGCAAAGAGGACTGGACCGAGTATAGATCCTTGGGGTACTCCTCTTTGTAATGGTTTGAGTGGGGATAGTTCTCCTTCGGCCTTTACCTGCTGGGTTCTTCCTGAGAGATGGTTATTAAACCATCTAATGGAGTTGGTGTCGAGTCCAATTGACCTCACGGAGGAGAGGAGCAGGTCGTGGTCAACCGTATCAAAGGCCTTACTTAGGTCTAAGAAGACAGCACAGACACATTTTTTTTTATCCAATTCAAGTTGCCAGTCATTGGTTACTTTTGCAAGTGCTGTAATGGTACTATGTTTGGCTCTGAATCCAGATTGTGCTGGGTTTAGTAGATTATTTGCTTCAAGATATCCTCTTAGTTGGGTGCTTACGATTTTTTCAAGTAGTTTGGACAGCACAGGGAGAATGGAAATTAGTCTGTAGTTATTGAGGTCTGTAGGGTCCTCTGCTTTCAGTAGTGGAATAACTTGAGCGGTTTTCCAGATTGATGGGATAGATCCTGACTGTAGTGAGAGGTTAAACAGGTGTGTTACTGGTACTGTTAATACATGTATGGCAATTTTTAAGAAGTAGGGGTCAAGGGAGTCTGCACCTGCACTTTTTTTTAATATCCAATTGTGAGATTAGCTCTTCAACTTGCTGCAGCGTGGCTGGTATGAAGGAGAAAGTAGTGTCAGTCACCCTTTGCGTCAGTGTTCTTTATCCCTAGATGTGATCTCAATTGGTTGGTTGGAGGAGTCAATGCTAGCCCAGCAGTTGTAAAGTGATTATTAAAGGCTTCCAGGACGTCTATTCTATCAATGATGGTTCTCTTTCCACTGTGTATTTTGGCTGGGAGTGAATTACTTGGGTCATGGCCTGTTATATCTTTTATAGTGTTCCAGAACTTGATAGGGTTGTGGTATGAGGAGTCTAGTTCAGCCATGTAGTATGCACTTTCCTGGTGTAGACATTCCTGGCTTTTTTGAACTGCTCCCAATCAGTAGCTAACTTAGTTTTTCGAGCCTTTTTCCAAAGCTTGTCTCTTTTAAGGAGGGTAGATTTAAGGTCTGAATTGAACCAGTGACAGGTTTTATTTTTGGTACGTACTTTAGAGACTGGTGCATGGGTGTTTAGTGCACCTGTAATAATGTGCAATCTCCGATGTGTTAGCCAGATAGAACTCCTGCCATCTTGTGGAGTGTTTTATGTCGTCCAGGTATGAATTAACATTTTATGTCGTCCAGGTAAGCATTAATGTTAAATTTCTTTTTAATATCTAAACCTGTATACAATGAAGCCCGCTTAGCTTATTTTACTAGAGCAACACTGATTAACCACCTGGAGAGGGGTTTATACCATTTTAGCTTTTCTCGGAAGACACACAGATCTTTGAGAGAGTTGTACACCTCATTGCAACATAGGAGAAATTTAGCAAAAAACCTGGTAAAACAGCTTAAGAAATTGAAGGAAAGGGTAACTCTAGAGGTGCTGAGTCATATCTTCTCCTTCAGGTTATGTAACAGTCATGTTAAATGATCTGATATGGAAAGCTAGAGGATTTTAGCAAAAGTTCTGATTCATCTTATGATCAAAATGCTATGTATGAGCTGCAAACCTGATCTCTGAAATAAAATTTGAGTTTAAAAACCAAAACTGCATTTATTTTAACTCTGCTGATGTCATCACCATTTATCACACTGCAGTGAAAATAACAGGATTTATCATCAGCTTGGAGCTCCCAACCCCACTGTATAAATTAATACACATATACATATACACACACACTCACACCCCCCAAGTGACAACTATCAGGAGCTCCTGTTTCAAGTCAGTCTGGCAAACATTTTATGAGGGATTTGAGCTTGGTCCAGAGTTTGTACTTGTACTCCGAAATATGGGTCTGATATTTGTTACTATTAAGCCCAGAATGGCTGAAGCAAATACACTTTTGCCCATGGTATCAGTTTTGCCCCGACTCTTTCTTTAAGGGCTGCACAGATTGCTCTTCAGGAGCAACAGCCTTGTAATTTTTTCATCAGAATTACCAACAGTATCTGCTATGGGCTGAGTGTAATACGTAGGTTTGTTCCTGGTCATCCTACAGTTCTTGTCTGCCTGACAGAAGACAGCAAAAATAAAAGCTGGCATTCTCCAGCCGCTCGTGAGAGTTTCCAGAACAGGCTGCATAAGCGGAACGAGAGACACAGGCATACAGTACTAGGCATGTTCAGAAACTCCAGCTGGAGGCTCCTTGCCTGATCAGCAGCCACTGTGTTAAACTGTGAAGTACTATGCTCGTTTATAAGCTTCCTTTTGAGGAACCTTCGCAGGAGTCTGCTTTGGCTCCTCATGTTCTGAAGGATAGTCTCCTTCATAACAAGTAATTCCAGTAATGCTTAAATCTGGCAGTGCCAGTGCCACCCTCATAGTCATCATACTTGGACACTGAAACCACTATTGGGATCTGGAGGAAAACATACTTCAAAAGATATTGGTACTGTTGTAGCATCATCCTTGGTGCTGTGGGCAGCACCAACACCAGTGCCAAAGATGGCCCCAAAAAATCCAGCCTCGGCACAGAGTGTGGCAACAAAAGCAGCACCGGCTGAAGAGGTGGTCCTGCATAGAAAACCACCTGAACACCAAGGGTGTGATCAGCATGGAGGGTGGCACCAATCAAGGCACCGGTACTAAGGCCGGCACCAGCACAGTTAAGGTGGATGGTGTTAGTGCAAGCAGTGATGCAGAAGGCCTTGGCACCAAAGCCAGCGTCACTGTACCCAAGTATGATGACAGAGAAGGCAATACTGGTGCAGGCCCCAAAAGCAAGGAAGCTGTCAGGGCCTGAGCCGGTGCTGTCCTCCTAGCCACTGCACTTAGACGCTAAAACCACTGCTCCATAATAGCTGACCATTTACCAAACTGTTAACCCAAAGGCCCACAGTAAACAGAGGGAGGCTTGGGAATGGAAACAATGGGTCTCAAGGCGTCAGAATATCAGGTATCATCAATTGGGACAATGATGGAGACTCTTAAGTCTGCAGGCACTGAATGCTTTGGTGCAGAATAACTACAGCATGACCTCAACCAGTGCCTTTTCTTCTTCTTATGTTTTTTTTAAGAGAAGAGGTTGAATGGTAACCAGGGCCTGATGCAGAGCAAGACTGGGATGTGGACCATTTATTTTTGTGACTCTAGGAGGACTGCCCTTCCTCCCAGGCATATCATCACCTGGTACCTGAACACTTACCCACACAGGAGTGGTAGTTGGATACAGCCTCACTGCCAAAGCAACTTGCCCCTTTGGGCTCCCTAACATTTATGGTGTTTACTGTTTTCCAGAGGTAGGGTTGTGAGAATTTTTTTTTTTAAACTGAAATGAGACAAAAACAACAAACTCTAGACAAATTACTAAAACTAAACTGAAGAACTAAACAGAAACACTGTTGTCATATAACACTATGAAGTTCTGGCTCCAATGAGGAGAGCGAGGGAAACATGCACTTGATGGCAGTAAAAAGGAACAGAGGCGGTTGGGGGGCAGCAGGAAGGCGTCAGTCACATGCAAGCAGTCTACTCGTTCCACCAGCCCTCACAAAACTTCTGACTCTCACAGGGCCCCAACACCTCCAGCTGAGACCCATAAGTTGGAATCTATGGAGAAATGTGATTCTTGGGAAGATTTCGGATTACACACACAGTCCCACGTATTAGTCTCTATATAAACAGCCCCTTTCCCTCACCATTTTACTGCACTTTATATTTAACAAGCTGTAGCCCTGGAGTGATCCCTGCTAAAAGCCTTCTCATCTGCCTGGGTACCCAGGGGGGCAGCCATTCAGGGAGAAATGCAGGGACCCCTCTGTGGGGCTCAGTGAGCATCTAAAGGATGGTTCCAATAGACCATGAGGCTGCCAATTAGGACTTCTTGTCCAGCACAGGAACCCACAGTTCTCTGAGCATAAGGCAAATGCCTTAAATGCTAGACCTTGGGGGTGGCCAATCTGTAGCTCTCAAAAACATTCGGGGGGGGGAGAGGTAGTTACAGCATCCAATTAAAAAACTATTCAAAACATTTCAACAGAATCAAATACAGCCATTATATAAAAGTAAGTTACCTTTGAAAATGAAAAATACCACCAACCAAATTTACATTGTTAGTCAATAGGGAAGAGAAACCCTGAAGCCACCTGTAGGTTGGGAGGGGAGTTGCTGGCAATCACAAGGGAAGAAAGAGACTTGGGCATCATCATCACAGATGACCTGAAATCATCCAAGCAGACCACTAAAGCAGTAGGTAAAGCTAGAGGGATGTTGGGGTATATTAGCAGGAGTATCATAAGTCGTAAGAGGGAGGTAATAATCCCTCATTACAAGACACTGGTTAGGCCCCATCTGGACAAGGACATTAACAAAATGGAGGCAGTCCAGAGAAGGGCAACCAAAATGGTGCAGGAACTGCATCAGAAAACATATTGAGCTCCATTAATCTGTCCTCATATGTATACCCGAGAGCAAAGGAGGGAGAGAGGTGATACGATCGAAACATTCAAACATCTTAAGGACATTAACAGGGTGAAAGAGTTTAACATGTTTCAATATAAGAAAAATAGCAGGACAAGAGGACACAGCATGAGATTAGAGGGAGGCCGATTAAGGGAGAATGTGAGGAAGTTCTTTTTCACAGAAAGGGTGGTGGATGCATGGAACAGCCTACCTCAGGAAGTGGTGGATACGAATACAGTGCAGGGCTTCAAACAGACATGGGACAGGCATAAGGGAGCAAGAAAGATGAGTATGAATAGATAGGCCATTGACAGAGCAAAGGCCTATAGCACATTCATAAAGTAGAAAAAATGGGCAGACTGGATGGGCCTTGCGGTCCTTATCTGCCGCCAACTTCTATGTTTCTGTTTCTATGCAATATCCTTTCTTGCTCTTTCAAGCACGGTTATTTGCTTTCTCTCTGGAAATAGCTTCCACGGAAAGCAGTATCATAAAATTATACAGCTCCTGCCCCCTCTGAGATTCTTGCGCGGGGGTGGGGGATGTTAAACAGTAGAACCCCAAGTATTAAGTACTAGTAGTTTTTATGTTTCCCCACTGTTGACCTGATTTAGCTACAAGTGCGTGATTATCTCCAGTCTATCTATCGTGAACAAGCCTGAACTTGAAGGTAAGTGCCTGTGTCTGCTTTTGTTTACAAAACATGTTGACACCTTCAGACAGAACATCCTGACATTATTTGTTACTTCTCTCTGCACTTCCTGATGACACATGTTGATACATTGACTGCCTCATGAGACAGTGTCTAAGTGGAAAGCTACTTTTCTTTGCAGTTCGTTTCACCCTGGATAGCTCAGTCAAGATACAAATGATAATTTTCAGTTGGGGTCCTGATCCCACTCAGTATTACAGCTGGGTGGACAGAAGCAGAGAAAGGGCTCTTCAGGATCACACAGCTCGTAAATGGCTTGGTGGGATTTGAACATGCATCTCCTTCAAAGTTCTGAGTTGTAATTAACACAGTATTTCTGAAATACGACCACCAGAACAATTCTGTGCAGGCACGGAGCTCTGAGTCCCAGATATAAATGTGACGAAACTGACAATTTCTTACCTTTCATCAACAAGAGAAATGCATTTTCAAGTGAAAAACCAAAAAGAACTTGAATTACTATATACTATTTAAAAGAGAATGATTATATATAGAGTTTTAAAAGAAAAAAAAAAAAAAAGTGAGGCCACCAGCAAAGTTAGACCAGACTGAAATCTTAGCAATGTTTGCTACTGAAAGGGTAGATGGAACCGTGCTCTTGAGTTTACACTGTCCATAAAACCATTATGAATGCTTTAGAATGTCAGGACTTGTGTTAACCCCCTTCTGATGTCCCAAAATGGGATTTCTGAGGACTCCGAAGCACGAAAATTAAAGCAGTGCTTCAGCACTAACCCTATATATGGAAAGTTTAGGCCTGTATCATTACCAGAAAAAAATGTGGGGTAATGTAACAGACACGTGAGCAAATTTCTGACCCTGAGATTTTCTGGGCTGACTGACCCCCAGCGTTTGAAGCTGAGGGTCAAACTGATCCCCTTTTTACTAGAGCTAATGCAAGGCCTGGAACTTTCTTCGCAACACAATATAAATCAATAACACAGTACAGAGTTACAGACATCATGAAGGTAGGGAATACATTAAACGTTGCAATGGAATAACACATTTAACTTCACTAGTAAGTTGTAAGACCCAAGGGAGTCCATGGACTCCCGATCCAAGCTGTCTGACGATTCCTCAAACAGCCCTCAGCCGTATTTCTCCAAGGATCTCCAGGGACTTGTCAGATCCTTACCGACAGCTGGTCTTGCAAGCTGGGAGCCGAACAGCTGACCTCCTAGGTTGAAGTGCCAACCAGTGGCAGTTCCACTGTGGTCGGTGGAGAAGCAGGTGCAAGCACCTGGGGAACCCGAGCTGGAGGGGGAACCACTGGCAGCTGCCAACTGACTGTAGGTCCTACCTTGCCCTGTGATGGCCCATTGCTGCCAGAGGGACTCCCTGTAGCACATTACCTTGGTGGATGCTTGGGTGGCAGCATGGGACTCATGGTATGGGAAGGGGAGGACACCATTAGACGCTTGGCTGAGACATGCACCAGCATGTCTACAACCTGGACTTGTGTCCTTGTGCTGGCATCCTCAGGGGTGGGGTTTCAGAGAAACAAAGCAACTTAACAGAAGGGTAAAACGTCCCCACTGCCATGCAGCACGATCCCAGACAGCTGGGGGGAGAAGAGACTGAGCACGGATGGTCTGTTATCACCGCCACCGAGCCCCGCCAGCACTGGGAGATAAAAAATATGTTATAAAAAAAAATGTCCTGTGTGTACAGTACATTGAAGTTATTGTCATGTACCATGAATCTGGCACTCCTTTCCTCCACCTTCCATATGGTGGTTCTGACTACAGCGGCAGTATATCAGGTAAAGTCACCTGTATGACTGATTAGCAGTACTTTTCTGCTATAATGTAGCCAGACGTATGGCCTTCCTTATGTAACACCTCATTAAAAAAAAAAAAAAAAAAAAGATGGCTGGAGAACAAACGACAAAATCACACCCTGAAAAGTAAAGGCAGTAGTGGATGGGGAGGGGGTGTAGGGGAAGTACATTAGTGACCACTACTCTTTTATGCATGCCATTCTCTTTTCAGAGAATTTGGAAGACAACTGTACCACCATCCATTACCTGCATTTCTTATCAAGACAGCCCGCTTCATTAACAAAATGCTGCATTGTCCCTGGCTCTAATGAAGACTACGTTTACAGATGAGTGGGTTATTCTGTAAGAAAACAGCTAGAGTCATCACTGATTGTAACATTTGTGACCATGGGTGATTTTGTGTGCTTTTTTAATGGTCGTGTATAGTTTGATAAAATGAAAAGCTTTAAAAAACAAAACATACACTTCTGCTGGCTAGACCTAGATACATACCTAGAAAAACAGAAAGTATGGATTTGTCAGTTATTTAGTTGAAGCCAGAATATCAGGCTCCTGACAGTAGACTGCTGCTGCTGCTGCTGCAATTATCACTGTCTGAATCATTGGTCCTGGATGCATCGTCACATGAGACAGAAGGCATTGTGGGAACAAGAAAAGTTATGAAAAATCCTAACATGGAAATCCCTCAGGGACTATAAAACCAGCAAGAAAATAAAGAAAAAAAAAACTTTTAACACATCAAAAGGAATGACTTACTTGGAGCACACCTACAAATCAAAACATTCTGTACAACATTTTTTTTTTTTAATTTTGACTTTAATTTTCCTTTAAAGAGAGAGAGAGAGAGAGAGAGAGCTCGCAATACTGGAAACCTGTGGTGGACTAGGGAGAGTGGCTGGCTTCAAGCTTTGGGGGAGGGGTTTTAACAGCAAGGAAGGAAGGTAGGTAGGTTTGTTAAGATGGGTAATGGTGGGTTTAGCAGAGGAACAAGATGGCATTTGAAAAGTTGAAGACTGTAAAGTAAGTGTAGCCCCTCTCTGGTGCTGTCCTGGAGAGGGCCATTACCTCTACCTGCTACCTAGGATACAGGATAAGGGGCTAGGTTCCCAATAGTTGACCTACGCAGGTCCTTTCTCAAAGTTAATAATAAAAGGGTGGTGCCTCCATCCAGAGTACATATTAGTGGGTCTGATTATCTGCAGTACAACCCCCTGGGATGTCATACCAACCCACTTCCCCAACAGTTACTCCAACATGGACTTACCAGGATTCGAACCTCCCCACATTTAGATAAAACATTTACCTTTTCATTTCAGCCAATAACATGCTCACTAAAATTAGGCTCTGTACTCTTTTCTGTTACAAACAATAACAGAACGGTCTATTTACAAGGGGAGGGCTAGGATAAGGGAAGGGGAATAGAGTTCAAGCAAACATTTTTCCTTTCATCTCACAGATCTGCATTTCCCAAAATCACATTTTCCTTTTCGATTCAATCCCATATCTCAATCATTGCAGCCACCAGCTCTAGCTAGCTAACTGCTGCAGGTGTACTCAAACCCAGACCCACCAGTTCCAGTCCAATAAAACTCCACAGTCCCGTCACTGAGTACCCAGATTTTAGTTGCAGGCCTGAGATGCAGCTGGTAGCCGTCTGAATTAAATTAACTTCTTACATTTCTTTCTTTTTTTTTTTTTTTTTAGACCTTTGCTCTACCTCCTGTCCTGGTGTGCATTCCTGAACTATGTACAATCCCCAGGTGCAGGGCAATTCCTGCAGTTTACTCACGGTTCTACAGAATCAGTCCTTGGATGGCAGAGTTCACTCAATTCCTGGGGACTGATGGAACACATGCAGAACCGGGCTCGACGTTTGGAATGGGGCACAGAGGCTGCAGCTTGCTCTTTCTTCCTCTCGCTTGCAGATCCTGCAGCTTGTTCCCTTCAGCCCATTGCAGGGCATGTACGCAAGGCCAGCCAACTACAGAAGACCCAGACCAGGGAGTGGCCCCACGGCCTGGCGCCCTCCGATCAGAGTGCCCTAGCACTCAGGTACAAGACCTGTGATACCCTGCAGCAGCAGAACCCACTTGATGGGGGTTAGTGAGTTCCCCACTTGGCCCTGGGTGTTAGCAGAGACATTCAGCACATTTCCTGCTTCTTCTCTTTCTTTCTCTGTCTTTTCTGCCACGGTGTGTAGCCAAAGCAATCTGTTCATTTTCCTTTCTGTACCTCAGGAGCAGACAACAGATACTCAACCCCAAAAGGCACCTGTCCATCCTTCTGCTTTCAGTCTCTCAACTTCAACACAGCCACATTCTTGCTCTGGCTTACACATATCTCCTGCATTCAATGTCCCTTTTCTTACTGTGCAGGTACATAACAATTCTCCACGTGAAGAGGCTCACTCTTCCGTTTTCTTCTCTCGGCACATTCATATTCTCCGATTCCTCATCATACCTCTGTATCCCATCTTTTCCAAGGCTTAGACACAACCTTTGTCCTTTTACCAGGCTCAGGACACAATCTTTGTCTTTTCCCAGGCTTAGACACAACCTTTGTCCTTTTTCCAGGCTCAGGACACAACCTCTTTTCTCCTCTTCCCACCGCTCGAGTGCATCTTCAATTCAACACAAATTCTGGCAATCTGCAGCTTTCCCTTTTCCATTCAAGCTGCCTTTATCTTACTGCTGTGGTGCAACTTCAGAACAACACAGAACATTCAGCAACCTGCAGCTTCCCCTTTTTCTCTTCAAAGCTGCTCCTTCCTTGCTTCTTCCATCCCTTTTCCTGATGGGGCAGGCACTCCCTGCCCTGGGGGACAAATTGCTGGCAGCCCCCAGGCAGGCCCATCCTGCAGCCCCATTTTCTCCAGGGTTAAGCGTCCCCTCCTTCTGGAGGGGCTCCCACCAATCAGACTCAAAACCCAACAGTTCTGTCCTCTTGGGAGCTTTCTGACAGCTCCCCATTGACTGGAGCCACAGTTCTTCAGAAAAATTAATATGTATGAGGTTCCTGTGATGCCTCATTGGTGCACAAAAAGACGCCCAAACATTCCCCAGTATTTCCCCCCAAAAGTCTGTTAACACAGTCCCACAGTCCCTGGCTAGAATCCTGGCTTGGTGGTTGGCTGGCTGGTGTCACATGGCTGCTACAACATGGTGACTGGGATAAACAGTCCATCACAGATTTTACAGTGTCCCAGGTTTAAAGTACTACTGTAGCCAAACCCTTTACTTTTAATTCACATTTGTCCATTTGGTAGCCACCCCTGTGCCCTGCTGAGCGACTGCACACTTTAACCTGTTGCCTTAACCCTCTTGGAGTCGCTGATGCATTTTCTGAATGCCTCCAGGCAGGCCTCACATATTCTCAATGCACTGTGCACGTGTTCCAATCTAAACTCCTCGTACCACCAACATACACATTTTTATTTTATTATCCCTTCACAGCCTGGAGGCAATTCCTTTTCCCTTGCCCACCAGTGCTTCATCTTTTGTTTTATTCATTCCCCCCCACCTGTCACTAGCGCCATTACATTGTGCTTCTAGGCGCTGGATAGACCTGACACTTCAAAGGGACACCTCCTAATTAATATAGTATTTATGAGGCGGCTCCCAAATGCTGTAGTGCGATTGGCACTTTTAAAAACTGCTCTCTCTCTTCTCCCGCTGCCTCTCCGGCTGCCCCAAGGTCTCCGGTCCCTCTCTCGCTCTGGACTGGGGCCACCGAAGAGACTGCCCAAAATGGCCACAGAACGGCGAAGAAAATGCAGTGCACTGCGCATCGATGAACATAGCACTGGAGTGCCATTTCTAAAACTGGCAACTCCACTGAACTTGTCCTTTGGCCCGCTATCCCTTAAAAGCCATGTGGGGGGCCGGCAGGAAAGAACAGAACACAGAGGCACAAGCGAAGAAGCCCCCCAATATTAGAATCGGGGGTGGAAGCAAAACCCCAGGGAAATGAGCCTTTTTTGGAGGTTCCATAAGGATTTCAGTGTGGGTGATGTGACTGGCTGGTCTTGCCATGCATTCGTTGCAGGATTTATTATAGCTACAGTCCAATCACGCTGCAAGAAGAATCATGACCTTTTTATAATTCTAGATAAGGCTATTTTGTAACTATTCTAAATGATTCAATTAATGAATTAAGCTTGTTTTAATGCTCTATACAGTACTGCTCCCCATGTATAGTATACCTGCTGCAATGTTTATATTTGCAGGTGATGTTTGCATGCTATCTCCTGCGCTTACAGTAGAAACACAGAAAACGTCCTGCAGAAAAAGGCCTTACGGTCTATCCAGTCTGCGGCCCTTGACTCCAGGCTACTGACGATCATTTTAGGTGAGGGTTCCAAAACTGTAGACAGTACCCCAGCTGCAGCCTCACCAGAGTACTGTACAAAGGAATAAGACCTTCTACTGCAGAACTCCCCACCAATGCATCTTAGCATTCTGTTTGCCATCCCTACAGCCTTATCGTACTGTGTTGACATTTTAATGCTTATTTGAAATCACTGCCCGTAGATCCCTTTCCGACTCAGTTACGTCAACCATCACCCCCACCTACCCATGCATTTTGCCCTTGGATTTTTGTTCCCCACATGCATAACCCAGCTGCCAGATCTCTCTGCCTCCCCAGCTCTGCCCCCCGACTCAGACTCGCTCTTCAGAATCAACTCTGTCACACAGCTTGGTGTCATCTGCAAATAGGAAGACTTTTCCATCTGATGCCTTCACGTATGTCACTAACAAAGATGTTAAAAAGCACCGACCCCTTTAAGTCCCCACCAGTGACTTCCTTATTCTAGAGAACTTCCATTCTATCACCTCCCTCTCTGTTTCCCCTCTAGCCAGTTCTCCACCCACCTTGTCAGTCTGCCTCAAAATCCCACGTCCCCCAGTGTTTTGACTAACCAGCTGTAAGGGACAGAGTCCATCACCATGCCAAAACCAGGATACAGTTATGTTGCCTGACTGTATCAGCCACTTTGTTACCCAGTCAAAAAAGTCCATCAAATTTGTCTGACAGGACCTTCCTGCACCAAAACCATGCACTCAAACCCGGGACATAACTGAAAATAGAAAACGTTTCCTGGCCTTCAGAACTAAATAAAATAAACCGAATAAACAAAAATACTTTCACGATCTTTGGTCATTCAGATTGATATTTTGGTTCACAGATGGCTTTTTAGGTTGAAAACAGCTAAAAGTAGCCTCTTTAAGTACTTTACAAAGTCAAATAATTAAAATACATAGCTTCACTTACGTGTACAGAGAATGACAGTGGGAAGCAGACCAATAAAATAAACCTGTACAATAATACTGTGGTTACCCCTCATCCAGCACTCGGGATGACCGCTGCGGCACATTCCTCCAGCCTGGAGGGCAGACCACTATAACAGCCAATACCAATGCTGCTTTATGATTGGCAAGCAGCCCCTCCAAATCAACCATTTGGCAACTTGCACCTTTCTTCCCTGGGGCCTGGAACCTAACTACTGCAATGCACTCAGCCCTCCCAGTCAGCTCCAGTGACAGAATCTGGGGCTTGCACCCCACAGTCTCCCAAGTAACAGCACGAGGCGATGCTGCCACTCCACTGGGACTGGCACACTAGTACATATTATAACCAACCAGCAACCTCGACCAAATTACCCCAAGACAAGATATAAGGTCAGCAGATTGCAAAAAGGTACAACCAAGAAATGTAACCCTCAGCATCTTTCGATTCTTGAAGTTCACAGAATCAGCCCCAAACCGGAGGCTGAGAACTTTGGTAGGTGAGATTCCCTTGTTCCATACCAATGTGCCCAATTAAAAGCTGATGCTGGAGACAGAAAGAAAAGGACAGTACTAGAAAGAAAACACTGCAACCTTCCTGAAGAAGCAACAGTCACATTAGGCTATAATACTTCAGCTCTACTGTCACAGTACAGAAAAAACAACTCATTAACTGTTTGTTTTTAAGATGTGCACCTGAAAAATATGCTGATTATCATATCAAGACTCTGAAGTAGATTTATAAAGGAGAAGGAAACATTTAAAACTATTTTAAGTGACTACTTTTTTATGAAAACAGTTTAAACAGCAGCAGCAGCAGAAAATAAGAGAAGGAGGCTAACTTCTGCGATCTACCTTTCACACAAACAGCAGTTAAAAAATGACTAAGTTTTCTTGATATATGAATTCGTCTGAAAACCATTTATCAATGGGCCTGTTTACCTCTACAGCCGAGTCCCTCAAGCCAACAGCCATGTCATTCCCCTTTGACTGATTAATTAGCCAATCAGGGGACATTTTTCACCGGGAGGCAGGATGGTTTATTTCAGCTAATGTTCAGTCTCTAATGGCGACACATTAAAGCCAACTCGGCTCTTTCGGCTTACTGAAGTGACCGAATGGAAAGGATGGAAGATAAATCAAAAACGCTCCCTTCAGTTCTACACTGGTCCCTAACAAAACCCCAAGGAAAAAACAGCTCGGGGCAAGCTTCTACACCAACAGAGCAAAAAAGAAAAAAAGGGAGAAGAAAAAGTGCCAACTGTCTTGCAGTAAAAAGTCTCGCTTTCTTTTGATTTTCAGATGGCTGTAATTTATCCTGTGATGAGTTATTGTACACTTGCAGAATAAGCTACAGAAGTCAATATGCAATCCCCTCTTCACTCCGTGTATCATTGGGAGAGATACAGAGGTGTTAAATGACAGAAACCCTTTTCCTTACTAGCTGCTGGTGAAAGATGGGGCACTACTTTGTATTTATAACCAATTGTCTGAATGGATTCAAGCGACCCGAAAACAAAATTAGGAAGCAGCATTTAGGACTGCCTCTGTGTTCTCTGGCACTTTAGCGGAGGTCCGTATCAATGACTTCCCACAGCAGTACTCACAGAATTCTGATATTTATAAAGCAGTGGCCCACTCTGACCCTCATTATAACACTGCTTGCTGAAGCCAAGTGGTTGGGGGCGGGGTCCATAATGAGGCAGGTGTTACGAGGATGCCATTTTCAATGGAATATAGTCCATAATGTTGGCAGTCAAAATGTAAGTAGCCTTTCTCCAGGGAAAATACTGAGAATGAAACCAGCAATTGTAGTTAGGTGCTGGTTGGCACTATAGGATGGCAATAACGTCCAACACATGATGAGCAAACGCAGGGACAAATGAAACAAATCACGGGGCTGCTGCGCTGGATGATGGAGCACAGCGCAATCCTGGAGCCCTCTGGGCATCGATGTTTTACCAGTAAAGAAGGGTATATTTTTACTGAGGCATCTACCCAATGCTGTTCATGCACAGCAGGTAACAGTTTTATGCCAGGGTGTTGCGATGAAGCACAATGGTGAGCACAAGTGATGGACTGCATGTCTGCTGTACTCCTTACACCAGTAAACCCCATCAAAACCCTGCCACAGAAGCAACACTGGTTTTGACAGGAGCCGAGAGGGGGTATAAGCCAAACTCCATTTACTTTACAGTTGGCCCTTTAAGAGCTCACTGCAAGGCATGTTCCACTTGTTGGTTTCTCCTCAGCGTGATGGGGAGGGTTAACTTAAGCAACACCTAGGCCTAATATGGGAGAGCGGCAGTGGAAGGTATCAGTGCTTGGTAGTGCCAGAGACTGAATTGCAAGATCTTTGAGTTACACTGAATGCAAGATTTGTTTGTCCCAGAGACTGAATTTCAAAATCTTTGTGTAAGACTGAAAGAAAGATTTTTTTTTTTTGTTGAAACAAAGCTGATTTTTTTCATTCAATCCGAACTGGTGTATAGAGTGATTTATCACTGAGTGTTCCCCGAGAAGCCAAGTTCGCTACCCTATCACACCACCTTCCAGGGGCAGTTTGTGTTAAAATAAATAAATAAATAAATAAATAAAAAATTGCCACCTTGATCACGTGACTATGGGCTCCATATTCAAACACTCTGAGCAGAGTAAAGTGACTTTGCGCCACACAAACATGGTTTTGTACAGTGGATATGTACTTAGAGCTCCGGCTGCCACATTCAAAGGCTCAGACTGTGTGGCACAAAGCAGTTCACACTGGAGCACAAAAGCAGGACTCGAGCACATGAAAATAAAAGATAAGCTATCCATACAGTACATGGCACAATGGTATATCGTAAGCCTGCTTCCACTGTGCTATTTAACGGTTGAGAAAAGTTATGTTTTAAAAGCGTGACCCATACACCTGTAATGGGTTTTGTGTTTAGGGGCCTACATGACTTTTATAGTGAGTAAAAATAAAAATTTTTTTTTTTATTTTAGTTTTTGTTGACCGGGTAAGTGCACTAGACAAATCCTGCCTATTTTCAGGCACGAACTGGGGCAGGGGGATACAGATGAATGCCAACTGACCTTGAACCAGATTAAGCTGTTGGTGGTATTTTTTTAGTGAATGAGGGAAATTTAGCCGGGACACCAGGGAATTTACCTACTCTTTTCGATAAGTGCCATGGGATCTTTAACATCCACCTGAACTACCACCAATCCAGGCAGATGGGACCTCGGTTTAACGTCTCATCCGAAAGACGGCACCTCAGAAGTGCAGCACCCCTCTCATGCTGCACTACAGTGTCAGTACTGGGATATTAATCCAAGTGTCAGATGTGAGAACTGAACCCACAGCCCTCTGATCTCCCGGCCTCAGAGGCGAGTGTGCTACCTACTGAGCCACTGACACTATATTTATAATGGAAATCGGGAATTAAAAAAAAAAAGGCAGTAGCCCTGATGGCCCAGCCAACCAGAGTCTGCAAGCAAGCTAGGGACACTGCATCTGGAGGCAGACCAGACCTCAACAGCTGCCGCTTGGCAGTGCGCTGCAGTTGGGGAAGAATGGTGCTGCAGCAACCTGCTATCTTCAGACAAAAAAGAAATTCCTCTACCAAACGTATTGGAAACATAAAAGCTAATTGTTATTTAACCGTACTTGAAGTAAACAGATCTAATGTTCCAAATTCTGGAAAGCAGCAAAATAGTTCGAAGGAAGGGTAAATGCTTACTCCTTGCCCAAGCAAATCATGGTTGGTGACAAGCTGATCAGTGAGAAGCAAACCATATTGAAAGAAGTAAGCACTCGTTTTGCCTCCGCAGGAATGCCTTTTGATTACTCCCCTGCTGCATCCCATCCCCTTCCTTATCAAGTTTTACCGAGGAACTTGGCTAATACGGACTCCTCCTTTTAATTCCAACAAATCTCCTACATTCAAGTTGAACATCCCGTCACTGGTTTGGATGCCAAGAAAAATGCTGGCACTGATAACTTAGACCCACTCTTCCTTAAACTGGATTATCCTCTCCTCACAGCCCCCATCAGTCATCTCTTCAATTTCTCGCTAGTATCACAAACGACCTTACAGTATTATGGAAAACTGCACATACTCTCCCCCTATTAAAATCGAGCGATACCAGTAACCTCAGTAATTACAGACCCATGTCTATCCTACCCAATTTAGCGAAACTGCTTGAAACACTGGTAAACATACAATTGTGTGACTATCTTGAACAAGCAAATATCTATACATCACCGCAGTCTGGCTTCAGCCCAAAGCACAGCACCACATCCACCCTAGCTAAGGTTACCAATGATTGGCTCTGTGCCCTAGATCATAAATTCTTTACAAGGTGCTATTTCAGCAAGGCTTTCAACACTGTTCCACATAGGAGAACAGTAAGCAAGCTGGGTAGCTTACGGTGAGCAACAAGGTGGTAATCTGGGTAAGAAACTGGTTAGGGGATAGGAGACAGAGGGTAGTGGTAAACAGAATTCGCTTCAAGTAAGGGAGGGTGACAAATGGGGTACCTCAGGGCTCAGTGCTGGGAACGGTCCTCTTCACTGAGATAACAGAGGAGCTGGAAGGGAAGGTATGCCTCTTTGTAGATGACACCAAGATCTGCAACAGGGCGCACACCCGGGAGGAGGGGGGTGGAAAGGGTGGGCAGAAATCTGAAAAAACTAGGAGTGGTCAAAGGTATGACAGCTGGGTTTTAATGTCAAAAAAGAAAAGTGCAAAATAATGCACTTAAAATATATAAACCAAGGGCAGAGTATGAAATGGGAGGAGTGATACTGACAATGACCAAGCAGGAAAGAGACCTTGGGGTAATTATATCAGATGACCTAAAGACGGCCAGGCAGTGTGACAAGGCAGTCGGGAAGGCTAGAGGGATGCTGGGGTGCGTAGTAAAGGGTATCACCAGCAGAAAAAGGGAGGTGGTGTTGCCCAGATATAGTCTGCTAGTAAGATGCTGCCTTGCGTACTGTGTCTAGTTATGAAAAACTTAACTCAGAAAAGACATAAGAGTGGAAGGGGGTTCACAGGAGGGCTACCGAAATGGTGCAGGGTCTGCATCAAAAGCCCTAAGAGGAGAGGCCGAAGGAGCCGAATACGTGCACCCTGGAGGAGAGGAGGGGAAGCGGAGATATGATAGAGACCTTTCTACAGAAGCTTCATAACATGGATTCTGCAACTACTTGTCTGGTGACAACAGGTGAAAGTAGAAGGACCTCTCCTCATCATGTGTTTCCCCAAGTAAGGGACTGCCAAGGATCAATTTTCAGTCTTCTCCTCTTTATGATTTAGACCAGTGATCTGAGTTCGAAGATCAGTGAATCCAACCTGTATTTTTATGCTGATGCTGCTGCTCTGCACGTTTTGAGACCCACCACTGAAGCAGTATTATCTGATCTCCAAGCCACTTTCAACAGGCTACGGTGTAACATTTTCAATTCAGAATCTTTCAAAATTGTTACTCAATGCCACTAAAAGTAAGATAATGCTTTTCTCAACAAATAGGTCCCTCTTTCCTTCACTATTAGTACACTACTAGGGGATTCTCTGGAGCTGATGGACAGCTACAAGTACTCGGGCCTATGGTTAGATAGCAAACTATCTTTTACCTCTCACATTGAGACCCTAAGTAAGAAACTCAGTGACAGACTGGGTTTCTATTAAAGAAATAAATGCTGTTTCAATGCTGACACAAGGAAACAACTGGTGCAAGTCACATTTCTCACGGTCTTCGATTATGCCGATCTGATCTACAGACATTGTTCTGTCACCGACTTGGCCATATCGGATGTGCACTATCATAGGGCACTCAGATTGATAACCAAACCTAGCCCCCAGGACCCACCATGGTTCTCTGTATGCTCTGGTTGGTTGGCCTTCCCTAATAAGGTGTCTAAGAAATCTTTATATATGGACTTACAAGGTGAATTAACACTACATATCACAGAGTTCTTCCACAGAAATACCAGTATTTGCGGTCAGAGGAGAAATAATCCCCTTTTCCTTGAAATTCCCAAGTATCTCACACAGTCTGGTAAATCTGCACTCAGCTGCTCTATCCCCACCTCGTGGAACAAATTGCAATCAATCTTGGCGCCCCTGGTCAGTCGTAATATGTTTAAAGCTCTCCTCGGTGACCACTGTACGGATGTTTGTACATGTAGTTAACCCATAAGCCTCTGTTTTAGCTAACCCATGATCCTCTGTATCTTATGTCCCTACCCTACTACTCACTGCAACTCTGTGATTTTACACTGAATTCAATGTATATGCTATAATACTGTATCTACGCTGTACTGTATGTATTTTTAATATTCTGTATGCATCTTATGTAAAGTCTCCTTGCATGCCGATCCTGTTCATAAGCCTGTGGAGCATTACTGTATCTTCATACTCTTGTATGATCATGTATCCTGTTTGTACCTCAAGTGTTCTTGAAATTTTTTTTGTATGGTGTCTTAACCAGGCCCTCCTTGTAAAGGAGCATTGCTCGATGGAACCTACTCCTGGTTAAATAAATAAAAGTACAAAAATCTTTCAAATATTAAATTACTTCAATACTATCTAACAAGCAAACATAATTTGGACCATAACAATCTGTTTTCCACATACCTCCTTATCACTCCCTAGATATATGATACTGTGACCTTAACCAGTTTAAGTTAATCAGCATATACTATAAATGATCTGAATTAAGCAGAACAAAATAAGAGGCAATAAAATCCCTAAAATTCGTAGATTACTCCATTGTATAAAGGGTTCCGATACTGCCATATTCCTAAATCATGTTCATTAAATCTTTTAACTGGCGGTAGACTATTTTAATTCACGGAGTGTGCACCATCCCACCAGTGCGGCCATTATTCCCTGTCCCACTGTGGTTCAGTGACTACAAACATTCATAAAGTGAAGAGGATACATAACATTTAAAACTTTGTTTAAAAATGCAGATCCACTATGACATGATACCTGTTGTATTCAGTTTTCCTATATAAGTATCATTCATACTGCTTTAAAGCTGTGCAGATTTGTTCTGCTTAGAAAAACAGTTACAAGATGCAGAGATGCAAGTTTAAATCATTCATTATGACATCTTTAGAAATTTTAAATCTTTACTTTCCTAGTGACCGACTACCTCTAAAAGGAGTTCCAGTCATGTTAGAAAAGTTTTTTTTTTTTTACAATTTCGTTAGTGAAACACCAATGTAGTGTACAAGTGGCAGCTCTCAATGTGCTGCAACCCTAGCATGTGAAGTGCAAGTACTGTTGGTGATGCTAGGAAAGGAGGGCAGGATGGGAGGGAAGGGAAAGGGTGGAAGGTGGTTACCCTTAATGCTAGGAGCCTTGGGAGGAAAACTGCAGAGTTACAGGTTCTCATGACAGAGGGAGAGGTGGACATTGCAGCCATCACAGAAACATGGGCCACCCAATACACTGACTGGGACCTGTCTGTACCAGGGTACAGGTTATTTCGTAGGGGCATGGTGATTGGGAAGGGAAGGGGGGGTGGCACTATATGTGAAGGAAGGACTGAAATGTGTAAGGGAGGAAGGGGAGGAGGGTAGTACGGAGTCAACTTTGGATGCAAATCCAGGATTCCAAGAATAGGATTCTTAGAATGGGAGTGGTGTACAGGCCACCATCTCAGACGGAGGAGTTAGACAGGGAACTAGTGGGACAGATCAGGAGGACCTACAGGAAGGGTAGTGTGGTGATTGTGGGGACTTCAACATGCCAGGAGTGGACTGGAGCACCTCAACAACCAGGAACAGAAGGAGCAGGTACTGCTGGATGCCTTCCAGGACAGCTTCCTGCTGCAATGGTCAGTGAACCAACCAGGTTAGGGAATACCCTTGACCTTGTGCTGGCAAATGAGGACTTGTGAGAACTTACAGTGGAGGAACCACTGTCAGGGAGTGACCACCACTCAGTATGGCTACATTGGATATGGGCAAGGAAGGAGTGGAATCTGACACAATAGTGCTGGACTTCAGGAGGACCGACTTTGAGAGGATGGGGGAAGTGGTAAAAGGGTACCTGGCCAGAATTCAATCTAGTATGGACACTAACCAGAGGTGGGAGCTCATAAAGCTGGGGATAGTGGAGGCAACCAAAACCTGCTGCAAAGCCCAGAGCAAGAAGGCCAGGGCTAAGAAACCGATCTGGCTGAGCAAGGAGGTCATGGAAAAGGTAAGGAGGAAAAGAGCTGCCTTTAGGAAGTACAAGAAAACAGGGAGGGGGGAGGACAGGGAGGAGTACTTGACAGAATCGAAGGAGGTGACAAGGGCAGTAAGGGGAGCCAAAGCATCTGCGGAACTCAGGCTGGCACAAGGCATTAAGAAGGGGGAGAAGGACTTCTTTAAGTACATCAGGGAGAAAAGGAGCTGTAATGACCACATAGTAAGGATTAGGAAGGAGGGGGGTTGGGTGGAAGCAGGGTGCGATAAGGCGGAAGCACTAAATGAATACTTTTGCTCAGTATTTACTAAAGAGAAGAGGGGGGTGACACCCAAGGTGGGAGAAATGGCAGAAGCAGGGTAGGAAGTGGTGACAGATGGGAAAATCATGGAGAGCAGAGTTCGAGAGGTTTTGAAGGCACTGAGGGTGGGCAAGGCACCAGGCCCAGATGGCATCCACCCCAGGGTACTGAAGGAGCTGACAGAGGTCCTTGCAGGACCTTTGGCAGACCTATTTAATGCCTCACTACATTTGGGGTGTGTATCTCAGGACTGGAAGATGGCTCATGTGATGCCCCTCCACAAGAGTGGCCCCAAGGATGAACCGGGAAACTACAGACCAGTGAGCCTCACATCCATCGTGGGTAAGCTAATGGAGACTATCCTGAAGGAGTGGCTGGTGGTTCTCCTAGAGGCCAAAGGACTACAGGACAGCAGACAGCATGGCTTCATACGTGGCAGATCCTGCCAAACCAACCTGGTCGAGTTCTATGACTGGGTAACTAGGCAACTGGACAGGGGCCATGCAGTGATGTCCTGTATCTGGACTTCAGTAAGGCATTACCCAGTGCCACATGGAAGGCTGGGAAGGAAGTTAGCAGGCACAGGGGCGGGTGCAAAACTGGTGAGATGGGTAGGAAACTGGCTGCAGGGAAGGCAAAAGAGGGTGGTGGTGGGTGGGGAGCTCTCATACCCAAGGGCAGTGACGAGCAGTGTTCTACAGGGCTCGGTGTTGGGACCAGTGTTGTTTGGGATATTCATTGCAGACATATCATGGGACATCAAGAGCAAGATCAGTCTGTTTGCTGAGGATACCAAGGTAGGCTTGGTGGTGGATGACCTAGGGGATGGCAGGGTTGCAGGATGATCTGGCAAAGCTTGAAACCTGGTCAGACACCTGGCAACTGGGCTTAATGCCAAACAGTGCAGGTGCTGCATTTTGGGGATGAAGAACCCAAGGGAGGAGTTACCAGCCAGGGTGAGTGCAGCTAGCCCAGACAGAGGAGGAGAAGGATCTGGGTGTGCTCATTACAGGGTCAATGAACAACTCGGCACAATGTAGGAAGGCAGCTGCAAAGGCCAACAAAATGCTGGGTTGTATTGCAAAGGGTATATCTCGAGGAGGAGGAGGTGATTCTGCCACTGTATAGGTCATTAGTTAGACCACACCTGGAGTACTGCATGCAGTACTGGCATCCATATCTGAAGAGGGACATTAAGTTACTGGAGGGTGCAGCATGGAGCGACCAAAAGATGATCAAGGGCTGGGGACTTATCATACGAGAGGAGGTTGAAGGAGTTGAACATGTACTCACTGGAGGAGAGGAGGAGAGAGACAGGGTGACATGATTGAAACCTTTAAATACATGAAAGGAATAAACAAGACGGGTACAGAGGGGCTGTTCAAAGTACGGAGGGAGGGCCACCAGGGCCATGATATGAAACTGGAGCCGAGGAAGGTTCAGGAGGGAGATGAGGAGACACTTTTTACAGAGAGGGTGGTGGCTGGGTGGAATGCGTTACCTGCTGAAGTGGTATGCAGTAGAACAGTGGACTGCTTCAAACGAGGATGGGACAGGACAAGGGGGAGGGTTAATGAAGGGGAAGGGTGGAAGGGAGGGGCAGCTGCAGAATAAGGGGTGCTAGCTGCACATTCGAGCAGACTTGACAGACCTCTAGGCCTTTATCTGCTGGCAAATTTCGTATGTTCGTATATCCTAGTGGCATGACTTTTCTCCAAGGGTGCCGTCTGCTGGTATTCACTGAGCTTAATGTCGGTGGAGTAAGGGCTCAAGATGGGGAGCGCCAATCAGGAAACATGCCTGCCAGACATCAGCATGATGACATCATGAAGGCTTGCCCCTTGCCCCAATCTCACTACTCAGCTGTAGCTAGGCAATGGTATAGTGTTGTTGCATGATGCCACTTAGAGTGGCGAATGAGGAGCACCAACACTGAGGGCACACTACTCGCCCTCAAACCCCATCAATATTTAAGGTAAGGATTGGGTGAGTTGTCGAGACGGTAGCCTGGGACACATCATGGAACTGTAATACCCATTGCCTTGTCATAACAGTATTCAGCCTAATTCAAAAGTACATCCCACAGATACAGTGACTACTAACACTGAAAGTTGCTTTTGGTCAAGGTGAATAATGCTAGTCACCAATACCTATATATAGAAACACAGACACTGACAGCAGATAAGGACTGCTTGGCCCACCTAGCCTGCCCATTTTCCTACCTACTGGATAAGCTGCAGATCCTAGTTAACCAACAGCCTGCTTCCTCCTATCCTCCACTAGAATTGCCTTATGTCTGTCCCATGCACTCTTGAATTTCACCACTGTTTTTGACCCCACAACCTCCTCAAGAAGTTGGTTCCACGCGTCCACCACCCTCTCCGTAAAAACGACCTCCTCAAGCTGCCTATCTTCAAATTGTGCCCCCTTGTTCTTGCATGTCTCTTTTTCTGAAAGATGCTAACCTCTTGGACTTTGTTGATTTCCTTGAGGTACCAGAAAGTTTCTATCATATCCCCCCTCTCCCTCCTTTCCTCGAGGGTATACATATTAAACTCCTTTAGTCTCTCTTCGAATGGCATCTGGTGCAGACCCTGCACCATTTTAATTGCCCTCCTCTGGACTGCCTCCATCCTGTCTATGTCCTTGTGGAGATGAAGTCTCCAGAACTGGATGCAGTACTCCAGATAGGGTCTCACCAACTGTCTGCACAGAGGGATAACAACTTCCTGTTTTCAACTGGTGATGCTGCTCCCTATGCATCCCAGTATCCACCAGCCCTCCTTACTGCCTTCTCCGTTTGTGCACTTACCTTTAGGTGCGTCGACCCACGACTACCCCAGGTCCTTTCCATTTTGTTGTTGCTAGTACCTACCCCCCCCAATTGTGTGCTCTTCCCCTGGGTTTTTGTTTCCTAGGTGCAATACTTTGTACTTCTTTGCACTGAATCTGAGCTACCATACTTTTGACCATTCCTCCAACCTTGCCAAGTCCCTTTTCATCCTTTCCACACACCCCCACTGTGCATCATGTTGCAGATCTTTGTGTCGTCTATAAAGAGGTATACTTTCCCTTCCAGTCCCTCTGCAATGTCACTTATAAAGACATTAAAGAGGACCCTTCCCAGTACTGAGTCCTAGGTACCATGCTAGTAATCCCCCTTTCTTTGGAGTGGACTCAGTTTACTATTACACTCTGCGTCCTGTTGTCCAGCCAATTTTTTTTTTTTTTTTTTTTTTTACACAGGCTACCACCCTGGGACACTCTCTCAGGCTGGCTAACTTGTTTATTAATCTTTTGTGTGGGACTGTGTCAAATGCCTTGCTAAAGTCTAGGTAGGCCATGTCCACAGCCCTTCCCTGGTCTACTACTTTGGTCACCCAGTCAAATAAATCTATTACTTTCATCTGTCATGACCTTCCCGCTGTGAATCCATGCTGCTTTGGGTCCTGTGCCCTGCTGGCCTCTAGGTACTTAACAATTCTTTCTTTCAGAAGTGATTCCATTATTTTCCCTATGACTGAGGACAAACTAACAAGTCTGTAGTTTCCTGCCTCTGCCTTGCTCCCACCTTTGTGAAAGGGAATCACATCCGCCCTCATGCAGTCCTCAGGCACCACACCATCCTCCCATGATTTGTTAAACAGGGTAGTCAGTGGCTAGCCTGTCAGCACAGTGGCTGGATTTCTGCTTGCGACATTGGCGACCCGGGTTTAAGAGCCAACCCAGAAGTCAGAGGGCCAGCCAGGGGGAAGATGTCTGAGCATCCGATGGACCACTCAGCTCCTCCGGGGGGAGGGGAAGTATCACAGCCCTGATGCCCGCAACAAGAGAGGACAGCATGATGGACGCCGACATACACCTTGGCATTATGGCACGTCACACTCTGGGAGGGCGTACATAGAAAAATGCCTCTCGCAGCGTGACAACGACATGAGGGCCCGATAGTGGATCCTCACTTGCCTGCGACTGCAGTACCGCCCTGGATCCCAACAATGACTTGATTCCTCTGGGGAGGGGGTTTAGGGGGTGCCCCCCCGTGCCCCTGCCGGCGGGGGGTATGCCAGGGCTCCATGGGGGAAGTCCTCGTCGGGAAGAGGCGCTAAGGTAAGTGCTGTCAGTGACAATGCTAGGTTGGGGCGGGGGTAAAAATAGAAAATTAAAAAATAAAGTAGACGGTGGTGTCACTAGTTCTCCCCTTAGTTCTTTTAGGATTCTGGGGTGAATCCTGTCGGGCCCCATTGCTTTGTCCACCTTCAGTTTTAGGAGTTGTTTCAGGACCCTTTCTTCTGTGAATGGACTGGTATCAGCCCCCCATCCAGAGTGCTTCTATTGTTTGGTTTAGGTACCTCCCCCTTCTCTTCTTTTGTGAATACTGAGCAGAAGTATTCATTCAGTAGCCCTGCTTTTTCACTGTCACTCTCTGCCCACCCTTTACTAAGCCTCACTATCCCTCCCTTGGTCTTTCTTCACTCCGTAATGTACCTATAAAAGGTTTTATCCCCCTTCTTAACTGAGCTACCATTTCCTCGGTTTGGGCTTTTGCTATTCTGATTGCCTTCCCCAATTCCTTCTGCTTTAACTGGTACAGTTCCCTGCCCTGTTCCTTCTGTATTTCTTTATACTTCTTGATACTTCACAGGTATATGTATTTACTTGCAGGCCTTGTGTGGAGAAAAGAGATCATGTCTGATGTTGTCTGTTCAAAGAACAGGGTAAGCATTAGAGCTGACAACCCCAAGGAAGACCCCACCACTTATTCGCCAAGTCTCTGGAGACCCAAAACCCTAATCTTTTTTCCTTTTCCTGCTTGGGCAGGGTAGACGTTAAGAAAATAATCTGGTGTGGGAGGCAGAATACCAAAACCCAAAATTTGCTGTTCTGTCTCAATATCTAGTATCCTGCCAAGCCACACAAGTTGTGCAACATTAAACTGTAGTGCAGCAGTGTGGAGAAGTGGGTTTCCAGACAGAATACCAGGGTGATGAAAATGGTATTTTGTTTTGAAAACTGATATGCAAAACAGGATGGAATACCATTAATTTTTAGAACTGCTGAGGGATGAGGGTGGGGAGATAGGGTTGGAAACCCTAAACGCCACATTTCTCTACATTTGTGGTGTTAACGTGAACCCGAATTGGCGCATTAACTAAGTTTTTTTTCAAAGAAATTTCTTTCTTTCTGAGACCATGGAATATGAGACAGTCGCATTCCGACACTGGGGATTGGGCACCCAAGTGTCAGGCTACTGTTCGGCAGCACCGAGGGCAGGTGACCTGGAGCGACGGGGGGGGTCAACAGAAGTGGTACTAGGGGTGGGCACCCCAGTCCACTAATAAATATAAACAGTGGGGGCTACCTGAAGGGGGGAGAAAGAAGCAGTACTGGGGGTGGGCACGCCAGTCTGCTTAAGAAAAATTTTAATTAGATAGACAGTGAGAGATCTACACACACACACACACACACACACACACACACACACACACAACAGGGGATCACCAGCTCATTGCTTCAACTGAAGCTGGCAGCATGACTCCAGCTATGGCTTCAGCATTCAAGAAAGTTCCCCTTTTCTCATACAGATAATGAGAGTCAACGGCTCCCCTCACTAAGCTGGGCACCCTGAATTTTGGAGTGTCCAGAAAAGGTATTTCTGGACATTGTTTTAAAAAACAAACACCAGAATCTAGCTCATCGGTTCCCATTTAGCTAGGTTCAGGTGTTTGTTTTATAAAATTACACAATTTGTATGTATTTTCTGTGTCTTTTTTTAGGTTTGGGGGGGGGGGAACAAGATGGCAGTCATCTTAGCACAAAAAAATGTTTTTCATGCTGTAAGAATCAAGTGGTGAGAAAACAAAAATGATCTGCAACATGGGATTTTTTGTGTCATATCAGAACATTATCCAAAAACCCAACTGAACAAATTTGGAACAGCACCAAAAAAAAAAAAAAAAAAACTTTAAAACCTTATAACTCTGGAACCACTAATTTTTTCACAAAACCTTCCAAAGGCACTACCTTTGCAAAGCAAGCCTCTGCCCTGAAAATTCAGGAAAAAAAATTCCATTCTGTTCAGGTTGTACATAACAGCAAAACCAGAAACCCATGTTATATGTAGGAAACAATTAGATGTCTAAAGGAAAATTACATATGCATATCTCAGAAACCGCACACGCTGCAGTCACAAAGCTTTCCACATATACAGACCTTGTCCACTAGACAATGCCTGCAAAATTTCCACTAATTACATAAAACATTGCAAAACCTATTAAGGTACAAAGTTAAGGGTTTAACCCAGAACCTGTTGCTCAACCCTAACTATATTGGCGCTACCGTGCCAGTGTAATATACTGGCACAAGTTCAATAATGATCTTTGTATGAGTAAGTATGCAAAATGAAAAAATTCCCATTTTGTTTTACTGCCACTAGATGGTGCTGCTCTTTCTGACACTACTGTGGAGGTTTGGTGTCATGTACCCCACCCCACTCTTGAGGAATCTTTTTTCCTTCTGGTTATCCGCCACCACTTTCAAGAAAACTACTTTCATTAGTGTCAGAAAAGAAGAAAAGCGTAGAAGGGACCAAAGTTTCAGAACAGGCTTGGGTGAGTAGATGAGCATCATGTCCTAACTGTGAGCAAATAGCATCAGGAGTGGTGCACAGGCACATGCGTTTCAAAGCACACATACCAGTGCTCATTTGTAATTGCATGATGGCTGACCAGAAGACTGCGGACATACTGTGAAGGTGTTCTGAGTGCTGTCTGAAACCTTTTAGTGGAGTCTGGGATCAAGGCCACATTTATATTACAGAAGTAATTGTAACATGAAACGGAGAAAGAAATTAAAATTACATACTCACCATAACTGTTGATCTTCCAGAATATCTTTACCATTCATTCCCACTTAGCTGTCTAAGCTGAAAGTGCCAAGATCCCACGGGAGCAAAGTCTTGTGCAGCTAGGAGGGGGCCGATGTTGGCTGGTAGTGCCACCTATGTAGTCCGTGTATTGACCTTGAGGACATGAGCTAGCCAGTAACCAACACCGGTCCTCTCCCCTCCTCAGTTCTATTTGTCAGTAGAAGAAAGAGGTGGGAAGGAAGAGGTCTAGTGACTTCTTGCCCAAAGGGATAGGATATAAAAACAACAAAATAAAGCCCAACTACCAACCTAGAGAATAAACTAAGGGTTGGGCCTACTGGGTAGCCCAAGCACAGCAGGTATAAAGAGTCAAACCCTGTTATCAGTTTCCTGGACAGAAAGGCAGATATAAACAAATAGGCAGCAGCCCTGGCATATAGCTCTGGTGCAATCAAAGGGACTTTTAAAAGACCCCTGTGTAATTAAGATGACAGAATGCAGTCTATATGAAAAACATCATCATACTCCAAAAGGACAATCTCAATCCAGCAAGGTAAAAAAAAACAAGCTTCCTTCAGAGGAGCGAGACACCTAGTATAACTGAACAGAGACCTGGGAGCACAAATACCATCTTCTTGCCACACCAGAAGGAGCAGTGAAAAGAAGAAGGTAGCAAACATGAAAAATGTGAAAAATGGGACTAGAACAAGATGAAGAGTATAGCACAGAAGATCCTGTTCCAACAAGCTGAGGAGTATAGCCCAGAAAGATGCAGTAGGTTACTCACCCGTAACCACTGTTCTAGGAGAGGTACACAGTTCATATCCATGCTCTGGCAGTTCCTCTGGAATATGCTTTCCACCAGATGTCTTTAAGTTAAGCTCCACCCACCCCACCCTCGGCAATATGTCCCCCGACTTGGCCCTGTAACATCAGATCTTTGCATGCTGGAAGCAGGGATCCATATGCCACTTGCCAAGGAGGATGTGTGGGTTGTGTTGATGCAAACTATAAACATCTCCTTGAAAAAAGTTACAGGTGAGTAACCCATCTTTCTAGGGGTATGGATACAGTTCACTATCCACTCTCTGGCAGACTCCTAGCAGTTGCCCGGGAGCAGGGGGCCAGGTGCGTAACCCCTACTTAGTGAACAGAGACTGAAGAATCAAGGTCCAAAAAGCAGCATCTCGACAGGTCTCAAGATGAATGCTGTAGCTGGAAATGAAGTTGTGTGCTGTCCTCCAGGTGGCAGCTCTCCAGATTTCCTGGACAGGGATGTCCCTGGGAGCAGCAACTGAGGCAGCAGTATGTCTGGTGGAATAAGCCCTAAGCCCTACGGGAGGCTTCCTACCAGCCAACCTATAGTAGAGGTCGATGCAGAAAGTGATCCACCTGTTAATCGTCCACTCAGCTGCCAGACTGCCAGGTACAGCTTCAGCATACGTTACAAACAGCTGGCGAGCCTCCTCCCGAACTCCAGCCATGTATTTCTTATAGTAGGAGAGTGCTCTCTGTAGGTCCTAAGTGAGGAGCCTATGATCAGCCTCCAAAGACGGGTTGGTAAAGTATACCTTAAGGTTTATCACCTTGTTAAGGTAAAACTCCAATACTACCTTCAGGAGGAACTTTGGGTGGGGGCAAAGGACGACCTTATCCCTGTGGAAGACCACATATGGAGACTCCAATGAGAGCTCTTGGAGCTTGCTGATCCTTCTGGCTGACATTATGGCCACCCAGAAAGCTGTCTTCCACAACAGGTGAGACAACACACACCTGTGCACAGGCTCAAATGGCTTGGCCATGAGCACAGCCAGCACCAAGTACCATGATGGTGGTGGATCATGCACCGGAGCGGACGGGTGGTCCAGGAATTTGAAAAAGCACCTGACCACTTTCTCGTAGGCCACTACTGGCTTAACAGCCCACACCGAGTAACCAGAGATGGCTGTCTGGTGCACCTTAAGTGTCATAGCTCACAGTCACGACAGAGGGGGACCAGAGGTACTAGCTACAGGGCTGGCAGGACTGTTCCCTGGTGAGCAGAAATGGGCGAAGCTGCAGCCACCATGGAGGTCAGTTGCTGAGGCTGATGAGATCCAGCTACCAGAACTGCCAGGACCAGTCGGGAGTTATCAGGATCATCCATGCCTTGTCCTTCCGGGCCTTGTTCACCACTTTATGGATCAAGGGAAGGGAGAAAAGGCCTGGAGTTCCAAGATCTCATGAAGGCCTCCTCCCACAACAGTGTCCCGGTCTGTGTGGGGCAGGCAGAAACGCCCTTAGTTTAGCATTCTCCCAGGAGGCAAACAGATCCACCAGAAGGGTGCGCCACAGGGAGAACAGGTGGTTCACCACCTCTTGATTCAGGGACCACTTGTGCAATGTCTCTCCTACCCAGCTGAGAGCATCTGCCAGCTGACTGTGAACTCCTGTGACATAGATTGCCAGGACATCTGCACCAAGGTTGCGCACAAGGGTCCAGGTGCAGAGGGCCTGCCAGCACCGGGGAAGGAAGTGTGTTCTGCCCTGCCTTTTCAGGTAGAACATGGCGGCGGTGGTGTCCATCTGGATCTGCACAACATGACCCCTGACTACAGGACTGAATTCCGTCAGAGCAAGCCACAAGGCATGGAGCTCCAGCAGGTTTACGTGGCGATGGGTCTCCCAGGGTGACAGAACCCATGGGCTCTGATTTCTGAGGTGTGCTTCCCACCTCACAAGAGATGGATCTTTGTAAGTGTGACAGCTGGTTCTACGCGGACAAACAGGATTCCTTCCTCCAGATGTCCTGGGACCAGCCACCAGTGGATGGTGTCCCACATTGGCTGGATCACTGTGACCAGCTGGTCCAAGTGGCCTAGGCACTGGGACCACTGATGGCCCAACTCCCACTGCAAGTGGCATATCTGCCTGTGGGCCCAACAGACCATGCTGGTGCAGGATGCCATGTACCCCAGAAGCCACAGGAAGTCCCAGGCAGGGCACAAAAACCCAACCTGAAGTGATCAGGCAAAGTGCCCAGTCCGCAGGGAGTCTAGTTCTGCCCTGATTAATCTGATCATCTGCAAGGGGACCAGTTCAGACTTATCTGGGTTGACCAATATGCCCAAGTCTCAGCAGGGCTGGACAGTTGGATCTCTGGACCTCTCGGCAGTCTCTTTGGATGGCCTGGCCAACAGCAAGTCCTCCATGTAGGGATGCATACCGATGCCTTTGCACTGCAGGATGGCTGCCACCTCTGCCATGCACTCAGTAAAGATCCTGGGCATGGACAAGAGAAAGAATGGCATGACATGGAAATGGTACAGTGCCCCCTTCCACACTGAACCAGAGTTACCAGCGGTGGGACAGATGGACTGGGATGTGGAAGAATGTATCCTGGAAGTCCAAGGAGCATAACCACAAGCCCTGCTCCACAGATGAAATGGGCTGGTTCAGGGTGACAATGTGGAACTTGCATTTCTGCATGAACTAGTTCAGATTGTGCGGATCCAGCATGGAGTGCCAGTCCCACCCCCCCCCAACCCATTTCAAAAGCAAGAAGTACCTGGACACATAACCCTGAGTGGCCATGGTATCCAAGACGAGGACTACTGCTTCTTTCACCAGGAGCTAAGTGATGTCCTCCCAAAGGGTGGAAGAGCATGTCCTGCAACACCCTGAACTCCCAAGGAGCAGAGAGTGGGTAAGGTGGGAGGGCCTTGAAACTCAGAGGCAGTCCTCTGTCTACCAACTCCAACGCCCACTTGTCCATAGTGACAGCTGCCCAAAGTGGCAAGAAGTGGCATAACTGACCCCCAACGGAGAATACAGACAGGGACAGAATGGGTGGAAGGATAACCCCCTCCCCCATAATAGACACTGTGCAGATTTTGCAGGGGCACAGTCCTCTGTGGCTGGAGGGGCACCACCACCCCTGCCCCCACCTCGCTTGGGGCCCTGGCTACCGAACTTGGGTGTTGGGCACTAGGCCAGATATTGTCCTTGCTGAAGCTGCTGCTGAGGAGGCTGTGGCTGAAAGAACGCTACTGAAAAGCCATTTTTCTTAGGTTTCAGTTTCTGATCCTTCTGGGATGATACCATAAAGTCAAGGATGGCATCAGACTTCTCTATGCGCATGAGATGTCCATTCACCCCAGGGCCAAAGAGGTCGGTGCCCAAGAAAATGACACTGGCCAGCTTGTGCTGGGTTTCCTCCATAAAGAGGGGAGATGGCCATTGCCATAGCATGGGCACAGGAACCACCCAGTCCAAGGCCATCTGAAAGTGGTGCTTAGCCAGCAACTGACCTTGGTCCTGGACCAACTTCACTGGTAACTGCTGGTCAGCAGGAAGACAAGGGAGGATCTTGTCTAGGACTCCCAACAGGGAGTATTTGAATTTGGCAATCATGACGGATTAACTCACCTGATGGAAACCCAAGGACTCTGCAGAGTACACCTTTTTTGTAGCGTGGTCAATGCCCCCTTGGTCCACACATTTATAGAAGGCCAAGTCCACGACCAGCCCTTTGACTGAAGGTTTGTCTGAGAACCCAGGAAGGGACCCAGTAGGGACAGCATACTTCCAGGCAGTAAGTATGGAGGGTGCCAGGCAGAATGCTGGATACTGCCAAAGCTCCAGGGCCGGTCTCAGCCATGGGAAAGACACCCTCCCCCCCCCAGGGATTCGTCCCCATCTAAGGTGTTTGTGATGTCTGTGAAAGGGTACTTGGCCCTTTTCTGGACAGGACCCAGAGGGACATTCACGGACTCGAATACGAGTCAGATTAGAGCCATGAGAGACACTATCCCATGGTTGGTGGTCAATTCCTCGACCAAGCCCCAGTCAAGGGATACGAGTCCCAGAGGTGGCAATGGATGATCGATCTGACTTGTCCAAGAACTGCTTGAAAATGGCCCTCGACCCTTTCTTGCTTCGGACCACCCAAGTCTCCTTGGATTGGCTGATCTCCATCGACAACCAGACTGGCAAGCTGGCTGCTGACGTGGCTTGTGTTTATTACTGCGGCAGGCAGAGCTCTCCTCCAAGGTTTGGAAAGCCATGTACATCTCACTGAATCCTTCCATGAAGGATCCTCCGACACTGGCCCCACCCAAGAGCAACGCCAAGACTGAGGATATGCCTACTGCAGCAAAGTACAGTTGCGTAAGAACTTACCGTAACAGTAGATCTTCGAGAACAGCTCTTGCAGCAGGTAAAACCATTAGGACTGAAGCCAGCAGGCGTCAGGACCCCACGGAAATCTTCTAGCTAGCAGTCTTCAGTGGGCACCGTCCCCGACGTCAGACGTAGTACATAAGGAGGCGGTCCCGCCAGATTCCCCAGCTCTCCCGCCGGAGACTCCCGGCCGCAGGATGACATCAGAAGGGGAGACCGAGGATCCGCCATCGGAAGAAAAAGCTTAAGCTTAAGCTCCTGCCCAAGACTTGGTAAGCCATACCTCCTCTAAGGGGGAATGGTGGGTGGGAAGGTACCTGCTGCAAGAACTGTTCTTGAAGATCTACTGTTACAGTAAGTTCTTACGTAACTGTACTATCTTACTTCGAGATACAGCTCTTGCAGCAGGTAACACCATTAGGACTGATTCCCAAGCAATAGCGCCTGTAAGCATTCTGGGAGGAGGAAATTAGGAGAGATCTTGAACAAGTCCTGACTCTAGGACAGGAGACCCTGTAGAACGGCCAGGCTGAAACCGGCTCTCTGCCATGATGTAATATCCAGGCTATAGTGCCTAATAAATGTGTGCACAGAGCTCCAAGTAGCTGCGGCACAAATGGCCGAGGTGGAGACGTTGCGCAGTGCTGCAAATGAGGTAGCCACCCCCCTTGTCGAGTGGCCCCGGACTGTACCCGGGAGGGGCTTCTGTTTGCTGTCATAGCACAATGAAATACACTGGACAAGCCCGCGAGAAAGGGTCTGCTTTGATACTGGTTGGCCCAGCATCCTCTCAACGAAGGAAATTAAAAGTTGCTCTGACTTGCGAAGCTGTTTAGTTCTGTTCAGGTAGTACCTTAAGCAGCGGTGAACATCCAGGGTGTGAAGCAACACCTCTCCTCTATTAGAGTACTTGGGGAAAATACACAGGCAAATCGATGTCCTGGTTGAGAGTGAGAGCAGAGACCACCTTAGGCAAGAATTTTGGATTCGTCCTCAAAGACACTCTGTCCTGGTGGAAAATTAAATAAGGCTCCTTGCACATGAGAGCGTGAAGCTCGGAAACTCTCCTTGCTGACGTGACAGCAACTAAAAATAACGTCTTCCACGACACAAAACGCAGCTCGCAATCTGCGGCAGGTTCAAAGGGGAAGCGTGAGTTGTTCCAGGACAAAGAGTAAGTCCCACGGAGGAACGGGATCCTTGATGGGTGGCCTAAGGTGTAACACCCCTCTCAGGAAGTCTCGAGAGGCATCAAGCTGTGCCACTGTGCGCTGTCCCACAGGGAAGTGGTGAGCCGAAATCGCGCAGAGGTGCACTTTAATAGAGGAGTAGGCGAGACCCGAATGGAATAGGAAAGCAGTGTTCAAGCACCACTTTCACGGGCATCCTAAAGGGAAAGGCCGCGTGTCTGCGACCACAAGCAAAAACGGTGCCATTTCATGGCGTACGTCGCATGCATTTGCCGGCTTTCTGGCCACGGAAAGGACTTCCGCCACCTCTTGCGAGACCCCGTGTCGCATAATGGCTATGTCTCTAGGAGCCATGCATGCAGGTTCAGTGAGCGTAAGTCAGGGTGGACTAGTGAACCCTCCTCCTGAGACAATAGATGGGAGCTGAAAGGCAACGGAACTGGAGGTTCCCGGGACAGCTGCGTCAGCATGGGGAACCAGATCTGCCTGGGCCAGAAAGGCGCTACCAGGATCATTGTTGCGTGCTCCCTGCGCAGTTTGAGAAGAACTCTCTGGATCAATGGGAAGGGAGGGAAAGTGTAGAGAAATCTGTCCGCCCAGGAGAGGGACAACGCGTCTCGCCAAAACACACCAGGCCCTGGATCTAGCGAGCAAAAATTTGGCAGTTTTATGCTGGATGGGGAAGCGAATAAGTCCAGCTCTGGAGTGCCCCATCAAGAAACAGATCCTCTGCTACCTCCTGAAGAAGTTCCCACTCATGGACTCTGGCCTGGGAACGACTCAGGCAGTCTGCGATTGTGTTGTCCACTCCGGGAACGTGAACTGCAATCAGGCTCGCGCTGTGTCGGATTACCCAATCCCACACTCTCATAGCTTCCCTGCAAAGGGGTTAAGAGTGTGCCCCTCCTTGTTTGTTGAGATAATACATCACCGCCGTGTTGTCTGTTTGAAGCAGGAGAGTACTCTGCGGGATTTCTGACTGAAAGGCCTGCAGGGTGTAAAGCACGGCCCTCATCTCCAAAATGTTGATGTGGAGGTGAGCTTCTTGAGGGGTCCACGTTCCCTGGGACCTCACCCCGTTCAGGTGTGCTCCCCACCCCAGCCCTGAGGCATCTGTGGAAAGGACCACCTCCAGGGACGGCGCTGCAAACGGAACACCCACAGAGAGTGTCCCTGGGTCTAGCCACCACTGCCAGTCCCGAATCATGGCATTCGTGATTCTGACCGGCTACTGCATGTGGTCTTGCCTCTGGTCCCACTGCACCTTGAGCATCCACTGAGTCACCCGCATGTGGCGCCTTGCCAAAGGGACGGTTGGAATGGCCGCAGCCATGTGTCCGAGCAAGCGAAGGACCAGCATGGCGGGGACAGTCTTCTTCGCCGAGAGATCCCTGATGAGGGATCTGATGCGTTCTGCTCTTTCGTCGGGAAGAAACGCTTTCCCTTGAACGGTGTCCAGAACTGTGCCTATGAACTGCAGCTTCTGAGATGGTACGAGGAGAGACTTCTCGTAGTAGATGAGGATGCCCAGAGACTGGAACAAACCCTGAATGCTCTGAATAGCCAGCAATGGCGCCTCTTTGGAGGCGGCCATGAGAAGCCAGTCGTCCAGGTACGGGAACACGTAGTGGCCCTGTCTCCTTAAAGATGCTGCCATGACTGCCATGCACTTGGTAAAGATCCTGGGGGCCGATGACAGTCCAAACGGAAGAGCCCGGAACTGAAAGTGGTGGCCGAGAAACTCGAAGCGCAGGAACCTCCTGTGCGCTCGAGCTACTGGGACGTGCAGGTAGGCATTCCTGCATGTCCAGGGACGCTAAGAAGGTGTCCTTCTTTAGGATGGGGATGAGACCTTGGAGGGTTACCATGCGAAAACGTTTGTAGGCGACCGACATATTGAGGTCGCTAGGTCCAAGATTGGACGGAGGTCCCCTGTTTTCTTCGGAACCAGAAAGAAGTGGGAATAGTATCCGGATCCTATCTGGTTCTCTGGAACATACTCCACCGCTCCCTTTTGTAGGAGTGCGAGTATTTCTTGCCTGATGAGCAATCTGTGCTGACCCGAGTAACAGGAGAGCAGAGAAGGCCTTGTGGGTGGCTTGTCCGCGAATTCTATAAAGTGGCCTCTTTCGACCAACTGAAGGACCCACCTGTCGGTGGTTATGGACTGCCACCCTGGCAGGTAGTCCGCAATGTGGCCCCCGACCTTGGTGTCCCATTGATCCTGAGGGGCGGGGGCCGGGAAGGAGTCATGCTGTGGCAGCTGAGGGACCAGCGGGCTGGGCCGACTTAGCTGGTCGTTGGTTCCGGCCCGTGGACTGACTTTCCTGGGCTCTACGAAGGAGCCCTTTGTTGCGGGTCAAGCGGACTGCTGTCTCTGCGTCTGCCTCGAAATGGCTTTGGTTCCTACGAAGGAACTAAGCTTGGGTCTGTACATTGCCTGGACAGACCTCACCGCCTTCCCGGCCTCTTGAAGTTTGGTGAGAACCTTCTCTGAGGATTCACCAAAAAGAACTTCTCCGTCAAAAGAGGCGTCCAGGATGTTCTTCTGGATGTCCGGGGTGAATCCGGAGACACGGAGCCATGAATGCCTCCGGAGGCATACGCCTGAAGCTGCCGCTCTGGCCGAGGAGTCCGCGGAATCGTACGCGGCTCGCAGCACCTGGGTTCCCACGTCCGAATCCGTACGAAGAAGTTGCAGCATCTCCTCCTTCTGCTCACCTTCTGGCATCTTTTCTGCCAGATCCAGTCCCCTCTCCCAAAAGGTGTTTTGGAACTGTACCATGTGGGTCAAGTAGTTGAGGGATCTGATGGCGCAAGTAGCGGAGGCAAATGTACGCCTGCCCATAGCGTCCAGCTGTTTGGACTCCGGGTCCGGTGGCAGGGTGCTCAAATGTTGCAGTCTCTGGGACCGGTCATGAGAGGCTGTAATGACCAGAGAATCAGCCAGAGGGTGTGAAGCCAAGTACTGGTCCTTCTTAGGGGCCTTGTACAGGCAGTCAGCTTTCTTCGGCATTGCTGGGAGCGAGTACGGACGTTTCCACGCTGCCTTGGTGACGTCCACGAAAGTGTCCACCAAGGGTGGCACCACCACAGGCTTAGGGTCTTTCTGCCGAAGATACCTGGTGAGGCGTAACCTTTTGGGGTCGAGTTCCTCAGCGTCCCAGCCCATGTTCTCCTGGATATGCCTCATGATCTCTGAGAACGATGGGTCATCCGGAGGAGACCTTGGAAGCTCACGTGGGTCCGGAGAAGGGACGTTGATCGGAGAGGGGGATCTGGATCCATCCGAGAAGTCCGATCCCGTGTCCTCCGTTGAAGGCGAACGACGACGTCTTCTGGGTCTCTTGGGGCTGGGCGATCCTGAAGAAGATCTGGATGGAGGTCTCGGTTTTTCTGATCTGCCCCTAGGAGAATCCGTAGGCTCCTGGGGGGGAAGGTACTCAGCCCGCAACCCTGGGTGGAGTGGGGGGTGCGGGAGCTGATGGAATCGCGGATGGAGGAGGAGGAGGAGGTGTGGGAACCATATCCCTTTTTATGGTATCCCACCAGTAAGTAAACAACTCCTTGACTTCGGATATGCTGAGGCCCGATGACGGACCGGACGCCGATGGTTGGTTGTTGGGTTCCAGCGCCGGCTCCCCAGAGGCCTCAGGTTCAGCGCGGTTCCTGGGGCGACAGGACCGGGTTCACCCGTCTGGTCCTCAGGCTGGGTCAGCTCCTCTTCCGTAATCGTCTCCTGACCGACGTCGGTGGGAGGCGCCGGGGTCCTCTTCTCGGTGGATACGGATGTCGGTCCCCCGGCCGGCGTCCGAGGAGGCGAAGGCCTAACCGGCGACGGGCGTCTGGTGGTCGACGGTTCCTGGGACCGGTGGTGTTTAGCCGACATCGGGCGAGCCGGCGTCAGGTCCGACAATCTCTTCAGAGAGGTCAGCTCTTTGGTCTTCCGCTGGGGAGGAGGAGGCAAAGAGACAGACCTGGCGTCGGGTACCGAATGGCGGGAACCAGACTTGTGATGGTGATGGCGGTCCCCCCGACCTCGACAGGGCCTTAGAAGCTGAAGACGAAGGCGGCCTGGAGGTCTTGGCCTGAGAGACAGAAGAGGAATCCGAAGGGGTCTTCACTGCTGCGGGGGGAGGCTGAGAACGGGCCTGGGAAGTGGAGTGATCGGACCGGGAGCCGGAGCTACGGGAGTCAGAGGCCCGAGACGGGGACCTGGATCTCACTCTCTCCCTGTGCTTCTCGAGGTGACTCTGGGCCTTCTCTGAAGACTCCCCCTTGGAGGCTGCGTCCATGGCTTTAATCTTCTACTCAAGCAGGAACGTCTGAAGGGTCTTCTGGTGGCGGATCTGGGTCCGGCTGTTGAACCCCTGACAGAAGGAGCAGGCCCGGGTGTCGTGGTCTGGGCCTAGGCACTGGACGCAGGCCGAATGCGGATCTTTGAACGGGATTTGTTTCCCACAGGCGCACTTCGAAGGATGGCCTTCAACGGAGGTTGGAGAGGACATCAGACAGCAACTGAGCCAAAGAATTGAACTTTTTCCTACAGGAAGAACTTAACCGGGCGTCGCGCGCTAGAAACGAGCCGAAGGGTCGAGACATGCAAGTTGACGGTGGGAAAGAACTAGGGAATCTGGCGGGACCGCCTCCTTATGTACTACGTCTGACATCAGGGGCAGGACCGACGTTGGGGGTGGTCCCCGCTGAAGACTGCTAGCTAGAAGATTTATGTGGGGTCCTGACGCCTGCCGGCTTCAGTCCTAATGGTGTTACCTGCTGCAAGAGCTGTATCTCGAAGTAAGATCTGCCACTTCCTCCTGGAAGGCCACTAACTGTGATGCAGACCCGGCAGAAGCTGTGACTTGTTTACTGTACTTCGACCGGGTCTTCGGATCCTGCTATGAAAGCCAATTGAGGGTAAGCTGGTGCTTCCTGTCCTCCAGAGATTCCAGAAGCATGGAAAGGCCAAGTTCCTTAATGAAATTCCCAGTGCTTCTCATCTCAGTAACATTCTCCTGTATGCTGATGATCTTGTGCTCTATTATTCATCCAAATCCATGGACGACATTAACCGCAAACTTTCACATGACTTTCAATCCTTGGTCTCAGATAACCATCCAATTCTAAACAGAGGTAAAACCCAGGCTATGCCCTTTGGATCCTCTAAAAACGTGCCCTCAGAGGCACCTAAGCTCCTTGTTCACTGTGGTGATGGCACTATGGTCACAAACACTTCTACCTTCAGATACCTAGGGGTTACACTTGACCCTGCTCTTGATTTTTAGGCGCATGTCAATAAGGTTTGTCATACTGTCAATGCTAAAACTGGAGCCATCTATTATGTGCGACACTCACTCACTCCATCAGCCAGGATATCAGTAGCTAGGGGAGTACTACTCCCTCAACTCCTTTATGCCCTCCCGGTTCTTTACCCCACCAATGCCAGTGTGCTCTGCAAGTGGGACACCTCCAACAACAATATCTGTAGGTTCGCCTCATCAGCCCCGCGCCTTACTCACCACTGCCTACTCTACTCTGGACTAAACTGGTTGTCTCCCAAAGACCCCCGGACATATTCCCTTGGATGTCTCGTTCACTTCCTTACTAGACCACCTCACCTTGTCTCTTTGGCTGGCTTGATTACCCCGGCCTCCCACTCCAGCACCTTAGGTCCTCTTCTGTCCCAGTGCTCTCTGTATGACCCTGTGTGACCAAAATGGGTGAACAGGCATTCTCTCATTTTGCTCCCAAACTCAAATTCCTTCCCCCTCTGGTTAAAAACACCACCTCCCACCTCTCTTTAAAGCATTCTCTGTTCTCCACCTCTATGCCCGAGGTAACTGTAACTGCTCGTAACTAGGATCTCTCCTCATGGAATATAATTTGTGTGCTTCGTTAAGCTAGGCTTAGGACCGTTATGAGCATGCTCCTCCCATTGCCAAAACACTTCTTTTGTTTTACTCATTTTTGCGTGTGCATGATTTTGTCTGCATTATCAACCAACGGCTGTATCTCTACCTTTACTATTATAATTTTATCTTGCATTTGTATTTGTTACGTGAATGTTGTTTCAACTGTTCATATCTGTATTCTCAATTTTGTACTCTCCCGGGTCGTGCCTGAAAATATGCAGGACTGTTGCCTAGTGCACTTACCCGGTTACCAAAAGTTAATAAATAAGTCTACACCCGGCCATGTCCTACAGCCTGCCCAAGCAGTATAGACATGTGTAGTGTGGGTCAGTGACTGACATCTTTTGCTGGCATTAAACACAAAACTTGAACCCCAGCTTCTGTGGCTCCATCTTCTGATGACGAGGTGAAAGCTGGAAACTCAGTTGAAAACTTTGAAGAACTTTGAAAGAAGAATGCGTCAATGTCACAATATCCAAAGCAGAAAGTGGCTAAGGAGGTGACCTGTTTCTAGAGTGGAAAGAAAGATCTGACATCATGGTGCAGAAGTGGGGATATAACGCCCAGGCGGTGGGACGAACTGAAGTTAAAGTTGTCTGATAGAAAGCCTGTTCCAGTGGAACTGCCGTAGTGTGGATAGTGTACTGTATCCACGCCCCTAGAAAATCCTGTTACACCTGCCTCTCCCAGTAATACAGGAACATTTGGTGGACAGTTGCACCTTGCCACACATGGCAGAAGTTTAGAGGTATGGGCAAGGTGAAGCCAACGTTGCAAAGAGCAACAGGGACATACCTAAGGGATATCCCTTAGAAGGGAGAGAGAAGAACAATTAAGGGGATGGGGAAAGCAAGTTCACTCCCCAAGAATTTTATTTTTTTTAAATACGTGTATGTGTGTATATATATGTGTGTGTGTGTATGTACATATACTTTTTTTTTTATTGGGAAGAGGGCTATGGGGACCCTTGTCCCATTATTGTTTTTCTTTGAAGATCAGAAAAATATATTCTACCCTCAACATAGGAGGAGGAGGAGGAGAAAAGTGCCTCCTGACAGGGAATAACAAGAAGAATACCAGTGTGCCATTGATAACAGGGTGAGCTTCCTAGAGGCCTTGGCTTTTACCCGAGTGGGAGATGGTGGGCCGGCGTGTGAATGAACGGTGAAGATATTCTGGAAGAGCAACAATTTTAAGTATGTAATTTTCAAATCCTTGAAGAATCAATCCTCACGATTCATTCCCACTTTTGGGTCAGAGTACCAAACTTTCCCAAAATAGAGAGGAGCTGGTTCACACTGAAAGATATCCCTCAGCCCTCTGTGTTTGAGAGAACAACCTGAGGGCAGGGGCTCCTCATAGGTCCAGTGTGACCAGAGTCTGGTCAGGGGTAGGTGGAGGCTCGTGTGGCCCAGGAATAGGAGGGTGCCCCAACGGCTCATGCCTGACCCTCTGGGAAAAGAAGTGCGCCCTCTGGAAGTACGAATAAAGCACCTTATGGCAGGCAGAGGGGTCAACCTGGAAAGGCAAAGCCAAGCTATCTGCCAAATGTAGACTGCTGTTCCTACCAGCCTATAAGCTACCTCAGTGGCACTGTACGATACCCTCCATTGGTGCCTTGCCAGCTCCAGGCCCTGGGCAGAAAGGTAAATGACCTGCCAGGTTAATCTGCGGTCAGACATTGCAGCAAGGACCTGATCTAGATGCGACCAAAGGCACTTACTAGAAGCTGCCTGATGGGCCTGGTATGCAACAAGAGCAAGGCACATGACGGTGTGTGCTGAGGTAAAAACCCTTTTCTCCAAGGCATCTACCTGTGCAGAATCAGCCTCGGGAGGTTGGTCACACACACAGCATTGAGGCCCAGTCAGGGTCTGCAGCATCTGAATCCCTGAAGTGCAATGAGGTACGGCTCCTGTAGACCACCCTGTAGGAGCACAATACCTGTGCTGAATGTCCTTTGGGGCTGCAGCAGGGAAAAAAGAATGAAACCAGACAGTCCTGGAGGCCTCATTGAAGGCATGAGGCCAAGGAGGGATGACAAAGCTGTCACTACTGAAATTGCCAGGGAATCTCAGTGGCAAGGATACAGGATGGCGACCTACGAAGGATCCTACATCCAGCTCCCTCAGCATCTTCGTGAGAAACTGGTGGTATGCAGAGTACTCAGCATCCCCGGATAGGTAAGGGAGAAGTCCTCCTCCTCCTCAGAGGAAGTCAGAGAGGAGGACCTGAACTCTCCAAAACCTAAAACTGAGGTCACAGGGCTGAACAGAACCAGATCGGACTGGACACTGAAATGGTGCAGGGCACCAGCTGTCCTCCCGTACTGAGGCCAGGTGAGAGGAGCGAGTACCCATGATACCTGGCAACTCAAGGAGAAGTGGCACAGGCCCAGGATAGATTAAGAAGCTAGAGGCTTCAGGCCCTCTGCCAGGACTGCGTGAATGCCCAGGGGACCACTCCCGGGCGGGGAGACTGGCAAGCCCACTCGAGTGCTGCTGACCAACATCAGTTGGAGACCCACCAGGTGACGAGAGCAGAGTTGTACAAATCCTACAGGGCAGCTCTGGTCCTCACCAGTGATGACGTCTGCAACCGATTCCAGGGAGAAACTGATCACCGGGCCACGTAAGTTCAGTGGGGGGTTTCAACCCCTCACCAAAGCTGGCCTCTGAGCCTGGCACATCACCAGCATTGGTACCACCTCTGGAGCCATCCCCAGCACTGGCATTGCAAATGGCACTAAGAACCGATCTGGCACCACAGATGGTACCAGCTCCTGAACTGGCACTATAGGTGGCACCATAATGGGTCCTGGCACAGTCTTCAACAACTAGCCCAGTGAAAGCTCCAGGGGCAACACCATCACTGGCATTGTACTTGGAACTGAGTCAAGTGTTAGCGCTATCTCCACCAGCTCCATCACCATACCAAAGAGCAGTGTCATCATCCTCTCCAAAGCCATAAGGGTGCTTGGGGGAGGAGACAACCACCTCAGTTGGGGGCAGCTCCAGTACAGATTCCCCTTCTGGCAATGCCAACAGTATCAGAAGGGAACCAAGCCTTGCAACCAGTGCTGCCCCGCTCACCGGTACCACAGGTGGTACCAGGAGCTGGGGTGGCACCAGGTTGCAACACTGAGGTGTCCACTAGTAGACACCACAGTGTCACGGCCTGAGGTGTCCACTGGTGTAGACCGAGCACATAGCTTCGGCCTCACCACTGGGGGCTTCTGCTGTCCAGGAAAGATGGACTGAGGGTGGTGCTCAGCAGGCCCTTCGGAAGAAGCCAGTTGTCCAACAGACCAACCTATCCAGGGCCACCAATGTCTCAGTGAGGTGAGAGCAGGGAGGACCCTGAACTTCCTCAGCACTAGCGGTAGTGGGAACAGGCCTGGGGGGAAAAGGCCCAGACTCCTGTACTTGGCATCTGGGATGTGACGAGTGCCTCTGAAAGTGGGGGGCAAATGACCCCACCTCAGTGCACAGACTTTGATGTGTTTGCTCATGGAGAACCAGGCACCGTACCCTTCCATGTGTGACATTTCAGATGCTGATCCGATACTGCCATAGGACCCCCACAGGGGCACTGATGCACTGGGAAACTGGAACATTTCTTCTTAGCCCCTTTAGATGAACCCAGCATTGCACTATGGAGAGAAAATAACAGATATAAAAGAAATTCAATTTGATGCCAAAAACTGAAAAGGTAGAGCTTAAAAATGGTGACGGAGTCATTTTGTGTAATTAAAAAAAAAACGAACAAAAAAAAAAGGAATTCAGCATTGAAAAGAGCTAAAAAAAAAAAAAACTGGCAGCAAATGGAAGATACAAGTGCTGATGCAGTACACTACTGTCACCCCCATGGTGCACCTTCTATGGCTGGAAAAACAGAACTGCGGAAAGAAGGGGACGGTGTTGGCTCGTGGAATTTAGCTTTAGTAGCGTGACGCCAGTATGTCGCCCATGTGGGCCGCCCCATCAGTCAACATTGGTACCCTCCTAGCTGCAAAAGACTTTGCTGCCATAAGGTTCTGGCGACTCCAGTTTAAACCCATAAGGCAAATTCAACTCATGGCTGCATGATTGGTGCCAAGACAAGGGATACCACTACACAGGGAACTGGCACAACTTTTGGGAGAGAGCTTTTTTAAATATGATGGATTGCACCTAAATAGAGAAGGTGTCCAAGCACTCGAAAAAACTCTGATGTCTATATATGTAGTTTAAACTAAATAAAGGGGAGTATGATGCAGCTCACACCCCTGCTGTTGGTGGGCTGGTCATCACTCCCCAAAATACCAAATGGGCGCATACATCCTCAGAAAATAAACTGGAGCCAACATCCACCCGAACCAGCAACCTCCACAATCTCTTGGCTGGAAAGAGCAAATTGGAGCAGTCCAGGAAGAGGGTACACCCTTGCGCCAAAGAGGATGTACATTCCTAGAAGGCAATGGTTGCAAATATTAGGAGCCTAACCAACAAACTTCCGAACTCACAGCCATCTTGGAAACAGAAAGGTTGGACTGGGTGGCTGTAACAGAAACGTGGTTGGCGGAAAACCACGGATGGGATACAGCCATTCCCAGTTACAATCTGTTTAGGAAAGGTAGGCAGGGCAAAAAAAGAAGGGGGGGCGCTAGACATTTACATTCAGGAGGAAATGAAAGCCACAGAAGTAAAAGGGCAACCTGGGGACTTCGAGTCACTGTGGCTAACAGCAGACATGGGAAAGGGAAAACCCTTCAGAATCGGCATCTTGTACAGGCCCCCAAATCAAGGTAATAAAAGAGACAAAGACCTAATAGAGGAAATCCACAAAATGTCTGATAAAGGCGAAGTAATACTGGTGGGGGACTTCAACCTACCAGATATTAACTGGAGCACACTAACGGCAGCAACAACAAGTAGCAGGGACTTCTTATTGTCACTACAAGGCACGGGACTGTGCCAACTTGTTAAAACCCCAACAAGGGGAGATGCCATTCTCGATCTTGTGCTCATAAACTTGGAAAGTATCAAGGACATCGAAGTGGGATGCCATATGGGCAACAGTGACCATCGCACGGTAAGCTCTAAGGTAAACATGATACAGGACACCAGCCACTCAAAGATAAAGGTGCTAGAGTTCAGAAAGGATGACTTCCAAAAAAATGAGGAACATCGTAAGTAGCCAGTTAATGGAAATAAAGGTTGATGAGGTGGAGGTCATGTGGGGGAGACTCGAGAGCAATAAAGACTGCCACAGATCAATGTGCCAGATGGGTCAGCAAAGCAAAAGGAAAAATAAATCCTCTATGGTTTTCCAAGGAAGTGGCTATCACAGTCAAAGAAAAAAAAGAAGGCGTACAGTATATACCAGGAAACCAAAACAGAGAGACTGGGAGTCATACAAGGAAAAAATGACAGCATCTAACAAGCTAATTAGAAAGGCAAAAGCCCAGGCAGAGGAAAAGACAGCAGAAGGGGCAAAGAGAGGTGGCACATCATTTTTTAAATACATTAGGGAACACAGGAAGGCAAAAGGGGGGATAGTAAAGATTGCTACTGAATCAGAGAAATGCACCAAACATGATCCAGAGAAAGCTGAAATCCTCAACAAATACTTCTGCTCAGTGTTTACCAAAGATGACCCAGGGGGATGGCCCAGCCCTGAAAAAACATGACACCCCAGGACCAGGGGTAGACACAAGTCCCTTTACAGAAGCCGAAGTACGGGAGGAGCTAAATAAACTAAAAGCCATGGTACCAGACGAGATGCACCCCAGAATCCTTAAGGAAATGGGGGCAAAATTAGCAACCCCTCTGGCAAGACTGGAAAAAGGCAACAGTGGTTCCACTTCCCAAATCAAGCAGTTGTGAAGAGGCTAGTAATTACATACCAGTGAGCCTCATGTCTATAGTAGGGAAAATGATGGAGAGACTACTCAAACAAAGGATCATAGCATTCCTCGACTAATGGCCAACACGACCCTAAAAGCACGGTTTCACAGCAGGTAGGTAATGACAGACAAATCTGCTCAAGTTTTTTGACTACCTTACAAAAATAGTGGACGATGGTGGGGCAGTAGATGTGGTCTACCTAGACTTTAGTAAGGCCTTTGTCTCTGTTCCACACAGAAGGCTGGTAAAGAAGCTTGACCACGTAGGGGTTGGTCCAGAAGTAGTCAGATGAGTATAAAACTTGTTACAAGGCAGAACCCAGAGGGTAGAGGCTAATGGAACGCAATCGATGGGAAGGCAGGGTGACCAGCGGGGTACCCCAGGGCTCAGTGCTTCAGTGTTTTTAGAGCAGACATTACTGATGGACTGGAAGGGAAGGTGTGTCTGTTCGCAGACGACACCAAGATATGTAACAATGCCGGCCCGGTGGCGCTGAGGGTTGAGGCACTGGACACCACACCAGTGACCCAGGTTCGGGAACGAGCCTGAGTCGTTGGAGGTCAGCTGGGGGGGTAGGGAGAGGTCTAGAGCAGGCTGCCGGCTGGTGGCCCTCTACCTCGGGACTGGGGTAGTAAGCCACCTCAGAGCTTGGCCACCCTCTGGTGGAAGCTGGAAAAGCAGCACTTCTCCAAAGACCTTCGGCGTAAGCCATTCTGGGGAGGGCGGAGCAGGCCCCATCTGGAGCTGTGGTGTGCATATGCGCCACCACGCACATGTGCTACCACTTACAGGGGTCTCGGGAATTAGGTCCATGGGAGATAACGGAGGAAAAAAATGGGGGTAAGCCGAGGATGATACTTCCGGACTGGCTCAGGGGATCTGCTGGGGCACGCGTGGTGCTACAAGCCCCAGAAAGACCCTGAGTCCGGTAGGCTGGTGGACGATGAGGGAGGACCCGCCACAAGGAGGATAAAAATAAGTTTTGGGGGGGGGGATGTGTAACAGGTGGACACCTCAGAAGGAGTGAGCAAGATGGAAGCTGACCTCAAGAAACTAGAAGAATGATCTGGAGTGTGGCAGCTGAGATTTAACACCAAAAAGTGCAAGGTCATGCACACAGGAAAGAAAAATCCAAGAAAGGAGTATTACCTAGGAAGCAAGAGACTGGCAGCCTCAAACCAGGAATGAGATCTGGGAATCATAATCTCAGACAACTTGAAGGTTAGTAAGCAGCATTAGATGGCAATATTGAAGGTCAACAGAATGCTGAGCTGCACTGGGAGGGGGGAATTACAAGCAGGAGAAGAGAGGTGGTACTAACACTGTATAGATCGCTGGTCAGGTCTCACAGGGAATATGGAGTCCAATTCTGGAGGCCTCACCTCAGGAAGGACATGACTGGGTGGAAACAGTAGAGAGAAAGGTGACAAAAATGATTCAGGGTCTGCAATACATGTCCTACGAGGAAAAACTTGGGGAACTGAATATGTACTCTCTAGAGCCGAGAAGAGAGAGAGGGGACATGATTGAAACATTCAAGAACACAAAGGGCATTAACAAGGTACAGGCACAGGAACATTTTCTCTTCAAGAAGAGTTCCAGGACCAGGGGACATGACCTCAGGCTGCAAGGAGGGAGGTTCTCTACAAACACCAGGAAGTTTCTCTTCACCGAAAGAGTGGTGGACGCTTGGAACAGCCTGCCGCAAGACGTTGTGGGGGTCAACGCTGTGGGGGGATTCAAGAATGCATGGGATAGACTCAAGGGGGCCCTGACTACAAAAGGGCAACTAGAGTGTCAAAACAGGTCTAAAACAAATGGGCAGACTAGATGAACCTAGCGGTCTCCTTCTGCCATCAACTTCTGTGTTTCTATGTTTCTACTGCTTTGGAAATGACTATAATGCACAAGCAAGGAATTATGATTTCAGCTCCAGAATAAGTCCCAGGAGTTGTCAGAGCAGTTGCTGAGGGGAAAATGTTTTCAAGTAAATACCCTCAATAATGAAGAATGGAATTTTCTTTTTTGAAAGCTGAGTAAAACTGAGGCTTGAGGTGTGAACCTCGGAGTGGTGGAGCTGTGGAATCACTTCGGAAGCAGTGCTTTAAGACTTCAAGTGAGCAGGGAGACACTGCCTGCTACATTAGCTCCTCCTGTGTGCAGTGGCATGGCCTTGGCTTACCGTGTGACCATACAATACTGGCCCCCTCCAAAGTCCCAGCATGAAACGGATGGACAAACATAATTACGTCAGGGAAGGGGAGAAGGGGAAATAGCAGCTACCAGGACCACTGATGACTGAGTCTGTGCCCCACATCAACAGTCCTATTTCTGTCCACATCTCCCCCTTCACACACTGAACATATACCCCAGAGCTAGAGAATCTGGCCAGCCTGGGCCCTGCCAGAGGTGGCAAGCTTCATGGCTTTTGATGTCTGGGGCCTGGAATGGATGTTGGTGGAGTGTGCTGTCACCTGACGGGAACAGCAGGGGAAGAAGTCACCCAAAATAGCTATATGCCAGATCCTGAGGTAGGGCTTGGGACTGTATACCCCCCCCCCAAAAGGTTTTAAAGAATAATGTAGCTTTATACAAGGTGAACAGTTCTGTGAGTAAGTCGTTGACCTCAGCAGCTCTGTCCCCCACAAAGGAAAATAACATACAGTAGCTCTAGATCTTCAAGAATATCTTCTCCATAGAGTACCAGTCTTTGGTCTTAGAGCCGTGGAGGATACGACCCTGTGGGAACCAGAACGTTTGGAGGTTGTGGCACCAATGCACAGCACTGCCCGCATGCTGTCATCGAGGCACAGGTCAGAACGCATAGGAAAACCTGAACCAGTTTCAAAATTCGCAAACAGCATTTTATTTTACTCAATAACAGTAAAATAAAAATTATTCAGTATAACTATTTACAAGGGCAGTACAAACAGAAAACAAAGCTCTTCTTCTGAGTGTTTCTTCTCAATTTCAGATCTCAGTCTCTCACTCTCCTGTTCTCTCTAGCAAAAGAATTGCTGCTCTTTTATAAGTCTTTGCTTGGGAACCTCGTTAAGAGAGCCTGCTTCTCACAGAATGTTCTTGTCAGTTTCCTTGCAGATGCAACAAACAGAACACATCGACCCACTGACCTCTTGTTCATAGCTCTGCAGAGTTTGCAAACTGCATTTCAGGTTAACCCACTGAGTTTCAAATAGCTTTGTGCAATCATTTCAACAGTATAACTATATACAGTTTTAAACAAGGGGATCCCAGTATCAGTGACATTTCCACATAAAGATTTGCATGTATTTTTATACTCGCAGATATGCAAGGTGGGAGAAAAGACAGAAATAGCAAGCGAAGGCAGAGAGACAGCGAGAGGTGGACAGTTGTGAAACTGTCACAGTGATCAGGTCCTAGGTCTCACAAGAAAATTTGGTTGTGCAATCAGACAGACAAGAGACAGAAAAGAAGAGGACAGAACAGACCCTTACGTTTAAACTCTTTCTGCATAAACAAATGGGGCAGGGCCTTATTCAACCCTATCACACATGCCCATAGGGTATAAAGCAACACCAGACACAACTGAATCAGTACCTTTTTTATCAGAGTTTAAAGTTGCTGAAAAGTTGTCTGTTTAAAAATGTTAGTAACAAAAACAAATGGGAAGGGGGCATAAAATAACCCAGCAGTCCCTGCAGGAAGGGACAAATGTTTTCACAACCCAGACCTATTCTAGCAAGAGGGAGGCAATATAGACTGAAGTGAGTCTGAGCAATGGAGGGCGAGCAAGTGCTACTCTATGGAGAACATACTCTAGATCTACTGTTACGGTAAGTAACTTGTCTATCTTTTAAGAGTCTTCTCAATACAGTCCCACTATTTAGTCATGTAGAAAGTTATAACAATCCCCAGAATAGAGTGTGTGTGTGTGTGTGTGTGTGTGTGTATAAGGTGGGAGGGTATAGTGAGTACCATATCTGCCGAGCCCAACATGGTACTGACACAATCAAATGACCCCAACTGGTCTCTAGTTCCAGGAGGGCTCTCTTAATCAATTAAAGGGAAGGCACACAGAAACTGACCTGTCTACTGAAGTCTGAATGAATCCTAAAAGAAAGTTTTATACTGTTGGCTTCAGAAGCAGTAGAAGAACAGTTTTGCATTGTTGTGGGACTCAAGAAGGTCTATTTCTGTACTTCTGACTTGCTTCAATCGTTAACAGAGACTGTACCACATCATCTGAGAAGTACCACCTGTGTGGATTTATCACTGTATGACATGGGGGTCCTCCAGGCCATGTCCCTCTCCCTGTAGATGGGGAGAAAACCAAAAAAAGGTGCAAACACCACCACCACTGAACCTCAATAAAATTGCAAGTTTATTAGCTGCTCACATCGGATACCCAACACCCTTACTTAGATGGGAGGCTTGGCTGAGAACATGTTTAACCAGTTCCCGCTCCCAAATTCTCATTTCTTTCCTGCTGAAGGGATAGGAGTTGGATCTGCCACACTTGTTGAGGAAGTACATATCGCACGTGTTCTTATGCAGTTGTATTCGCTTAACTTAGACTACATCTGTCAGGGCTTGTAGGACAGCCCTCATCTTCAACACACTAATGTGGAGATGCTGCTCTCAGAATGATCAAGAACCCTGGGTCTGAAGATCATGACAATGAACTCATGGGGGTCGGATGCTTTAACTTCCACCTGGGCACCCAACAGGACAGCACCAGGGATGGGCAGATATCTATTTAATGTCTTATCAGAAGGACAGCACATCCCAGCAGCACAGCACCACCGTAGTGCTAAACTGGAATTCTAGCATTTGGGGTAGTAGCTAAAGTTCTTGTGTGGGACCAGGACCCACAGCCTTCTTATTCCATGGTAGATGCACTATCAACTGAGTCATGTTGATACTGTTGTGCCTCAAGTGTGCTTGCTTTATTAAGCTGGAGATAACGCATACCAATCACTTTGAAGAGCAAGCTTAACCAAAGTACTTTACAAGAAAATTACACTTGCATCAGCTCTTAGGCAAGCACTGAGATGTTAAGTGGTAAAGAGGATGGGCGAAAGAAAGAGAGATGGCTAAGTGTAGAGAGGTTATGTGACTTTTTGAAAATTACACTGATGAAGTGGTTTTAGAGAGGTTCAAACCTGGGTCTCCAGGTCCACAGCTCTGCACTTTTATCAGACTTCTACTCAGTCTCTGAAAGCAGCTGATTGTCCAATCAAACGTTATAAGGTCTAAAGCCAGGTCAGGTCAATATTTTAGCCCAAGCTACCTGTTGCAGTCTTGGTTTTTCCTCTCCACTGGATTTCCTTGAATAGCAGGTACAAAGAGAGAGCTAATTTCATTGTAATGAATAGAGGCAATTGAAAATTCAGCTACGGTCATGGCTGGGCAAGTCCTAAAAGTTTTGATTTGAACACCCCTGCCCTTACTGTGGAGTTAGTGAAAACTAGGCAGGAAAGCACCAAAGCCATGGGGCTCTCAGGTGAATGGATTGGCCTAGAAGCTCAACTGGAAGGTCCCTCTGCAAAGACCTGTCCCAGAATGCAGGAAGCCTGAGCTCCAACTCCCGTTGGCTCATACCATTTTTTTTTTCTCAAAGAGTTACCAATGGGACATGCCCCATGGGGAGCTGATACCATAAAATTAACACTCGGCCCAACCCGGATTTCACCAAACTATTCACAACCTGAAAGGAGGACGGATTAAGGGAAGAAGCACCATTTGTTGTTTTAATGAACATCCATCTTAGATTTGTGCCTTGTGCATTTATAGAACTGATATACAGATGTCAGAGGAAGGAAAGAACATTAACTTAATTTGAATTTTGCACTTTATTTTAAAGAGAAAAGGCAACAATCACAAAGCATTATCACATGATGAAAATGTTTCTAACAAGAATAGGAAAAAATTAAGCAATCCATGACAAGAAATGAAAATCAGGTATGAAATACATTATTGCTGACATTTATTTCTCAAGTCAGAACTCATTTTCAGCAGTGCCATATATTGTGCATAATTGAACACGGCATGTATCATATATAAAACAGATTTGGTGAGTATTGTTTAAGAATTGGCAGAATATTCACATTTGATATCTGACCTTTCTTTCCCAGGACAAATGACATATACAGACTCTTAACTATTAATTAATAGAGATCTGGAGTAAACAGTTTGATGAACAGCAGAAATGTGAGTTTAAAGAGACTTAGCAAGTTATGTTAAGTTGAATTTGTACGACATGTCGTGGTGCCTTACCTGTACCAGAAGCAAACTGGCTCAATACGGCAAAAAAACATTGCTTAATTTAATAGTGGAAGGGATCGTAAATTTCTTCAGAGCCAATCCCTTCCACTTCCCGATTCTGGGAGCTGGTGAAGTCCCACCCCCGTGCTCTGCAAAGTTATGACGTGTACCCAGGGAGAGTGCAGGGACGCACTCCATTATAGGCTATGGGGGGCATCTTTCAGATTTTTTTTTACATTAAAATGGTCACTTGGTGATGAAACATGGGCACTGGTTGACTAACAAGGCCCTTGTTAGTCGACCAGTGCCTATGTTTCATCACCAAGTGACCATTTATATTAAAAACCAATCAGAAAGATGCCCCCATAATATAAAGCTGCGATCCCGCACTCTCCTGGGCAGACGATCATAACTCTACAGAGCACAGAGGGACTTCACCAGCTCCCAGAAGCGGAAGGGATTGGCTCTGATGAAATTTATGATTCCTTCCAATATTAAATTAAGCAACGATTTTTTGCCATATAGAGCCAGTTTGCTTCTGGTACAGGTAACGCACCACGACATGTGGTGCAACTACTTAACCTGGTAAATCTCTTTAATGTGCAGCGAGAAAGCAGAGACTTAAACTTTGGGAAAAGACACTCAGTATATGCCTTCTTCAAATTAAAGTGGTAATCCTAGTAAAACATAACTCAAGTATAGCAAAAAATAAATGCAAACACAGAATGAAAGAACACAATAACACCAGATGAAAAAAAAAACAAAGTCCATCACGTCTGCCTCCAGTCATCCAGATGGCTGCACCATTTAAAATTATACAAAAAAAAAATGAAAACCACAGTGAACCCTCCATTTGGTGTATGGTACCCATGAATGTCATTTCTTATTTATTTATTTTTTTTGCATTCCTGTATTTTTTCCTCTGACTCTAACCAGCTCACATCAGCCCTACTGTTCTGCCCTGTCACCCACTTTCCCTGGGACTTACCGTTCCTCTCCCATGTTCCCTCATGGATAACCTCCCACAGGAAGGGCCATCGGGGGGGGGGGCGCTCCACTATACCTCTGAACAGAGCTGAAGTGTTACTGAGGGAAAGCAAGTCCAATCAGCAGTGCGGGACCTGCAGCAGGGTGGCGGGCAGCATTCTGCATGGGCAGGGATTTTCCTTTAGTTATGTCCCATACCCACAAGTGCCACAGGGTGCAGAAATAATGTCATGATACCAGAATGCCAACGCTACCCACCCTGTGCACTGGCTCGATGCATGCACTGCCACCCATGGTCACCCAGGTGGCAGTGTAACAGCGGGACACCAGCAGCCCTCCACCCCCAAAAGAGAGGTGCGCGTCCATGGATACTTTGCTATCCTCCCTCAGGCGGACCTCCAGCGGCCCAGACTCATTCTTGAACCTGGGTCGCTGGCATTGCAAGCAGTATCACAGCTGTGCTGGCAGGCCAGCTCTATGAATGTTACTTTTTGAAGAACTGATCCAGTTTAAAAGATTCAACACTCTCCACTTGCATGGTCCCCCTTTGGGAGTTTGATATATAGAGTTACAGATCTGGGTGGAGAAACTGCTTCCTCACATTACCCTAACTTTATCCACGCTTATGTTTAGAGTTAGCCTCTCTAGTGCTACTGCTCTGAACATTTTTTTTTCCAATTATCTTTCTGGCCCTCTAGCTCAGAACTTTTTTCAGGCCACTGCTCTCACTGACTCGCTCTACCGTCCGCTGTGTTCCCCCGCCATCTTCACGTTCGTCTCAGTTCCCCGGGTCAGGGGACGGCAACCTGGAGACACCACAGGGGGCAGTGGCGGGGAACCAGCTTTGGACGAGTGGAGGTGGCACTGGCAGTGCCGTCTCCTATCCGGGCTGGAGGGGTATTTCTCTCCTTTTCTCCTCCTGTAGGTGCCTCCCTCCCTCCATGTGCGCGTGGTGCACATCTGACACTATGGCGCATGGCAACCCTGCATGTGTCAGCCACGCTCTCTTACGTGCAGCTCAAACACTCTGTGGTGCCCCCGGTCTCCACCAGGGGTTGCTAGAGTGCCGAGCAGCCCCACACCCTCCCACCGGGAAAGGAGAGCAGCCCAGCGGGCGCTCAATCCATCTCCCTCCCTGCCGACCCCCGAGCTCACTCCCGAACTTGGGTTGTCGGCATGGCGCAAGGTGTGCCGTCCAGTGGCTCAACCCTCAGCGTCACTAGGCTGACTCTGAACATGTTAAAAAAGTTTCTGCTGCTCACCTTATCCAAGCCTTTTCAAATTAATAAAATGGAAATCATAACTCCTCTTAGCCTTCTGTTTTCCAGGAAAGATGCACCTAGCCCATCTAAATGTTCCCTGCAGTGGAAAATCTAGTTTATCTTTAAGTTGTTCTCTTTTGCACCCTTTTCATACAGCAGTGACCAACAAAGCATGCAGCATTCCACATGCAGACTTGTCAGTGCTCTTTTTTAAAAAAAGCACCTTTTTTGTGCCTTTTACAAAACAAGGTCTGGTGAGAGCTGATACAGCAGTGGACAGCTTTTAAGAGTGTTGAAAAGAATATGCGGTGCTCTCGCTGCACCAGCATCAGCCGTAACTAATACTGTAGCGATTATAGTATTGTACGTGCGTGGTACGTGAGCATGCGCAGTTTGCCCCAGAGTTGGTGGCATGGCGATGACCACGCATGCGCGACATTTCATGCTCGGGCGCAGTTTATGTCTGCACCAACATGTAGCATGGCGGACATCACTTCTGCAACCGCGGAAAAGAAAAGTAGTACACTGGGAAGGGGGTGTGTTTAGCGGCCCGTGGATGGGAAAGACTGCATAAACAGAATCGCTGGAAACTATGCCAGAGCACTGTGGCAGCACACCAGACAGCGGTCCGGTCACGTGCTTCCACAGTGCTTTTATACAAATCTAATGATAGTATAACGTCTGCGGAGCTTGGTCCACGCAGCCATAAAAATCTGACTATCACTTCAGAAGGCAGATTATTGCAAAGGTCTAATGTCCTTTGCGTGTAATAAATCTTATGCTTGCTTGTTTTAAAATTGTTTGGCCTAATTTGTTGTTCATGTCCCCTTACTTTTTGATCCATTCTAAAATTTTTTATTTAATTCTTCCATTAGATCCTCCTTGTTAATGATTGTGTACATCATCAATACATTCTCCCCAATACACCTGCTGTGCAGAGTATTTATCCCCACCTACTCCCTCTGCAACTCTCCATATAGTACCCGTGCCCTCCCTGCCCGTACCTCCACTTCAGGGAAAGCTGCCTTTTCCTATCACTTTCCAAACACCTGGAACTCCCTCCCCTTGGATATCCATTCTGCCCTGTCTATTCGTTCATTGTCCTATCTTCTTTGACACTATTTCCCCATCCTGCAATAACACCTGACCCACCTCTCCTTCATTACCCCCCCTGCCCTATCTTCTGTTCTATTTCCACTACTCTACCCCTTCCTAGGTATGCTGATAGCGTATAGCACTAGCTGGGCTTACATCATGTAGTGTTCATACCCTTGGTGTTTCACTCCTGGGGGTAAGGCTTGCTCCTCCCCTTCCTCTTCACTCCTCTAATTCTTCCCTTTCACAGTTTCATACCACCTCCTCCCATCCCACTTTTGTTCCCATCCTCACCTCCTTTCCTCAAGTTAGCCATACCCACCTATTCTATGCCAGTATTCTGTTCCCCCAATTTATCCTTCACCGCTCCCCCCTTATCCCCTGCCAATACCCTTGTGGAGTGTGCATTCTGGAGGGATGAAGGCTCACCTAATCTCCAACCATCTCTCACTCCCCATCCTCCTATTCTGACAAGGTTTCTCACTTATTTATTTCTTGAATTTTGTTGACCAGATAGGCCCACTGAGAGACTAGAAGTTCCTTTTTCAGGGGCGATGGTCTGGGGGGGGAGTGTTATAGATTATAACCAACCGATACTGAACCAGATTAAGCTGTTGGTGGTAATTTTCATGAATGGAGGAAATTTGGCCAGGACACCGGGGGAATTCCCCTACTCTGAATTGAATACTGGAGGATTGTCTTCATTTTATTTCTTTAACTTTGTGGTCTACATGACTGAAATACTTATTTTCTGTTATTGATGATTATATTCTTTATTTTCTTTGCATGTGATTTAACATGCAGCATTTTTGCTGTGGCAGAGCCAGGTTTGGGAGCATTTGGGAGCCAGGGGGGTGCCATTCAGTCAATCATGGGCACCACAATGGGCACTAAACATTGAACAAAGATGGTGGTGGGGCACCACTACTCACACTGGGGCAGTCAGGAGGGGCAGCCACCCCCCAGCCTCCCTCTAGCTCTGTCACTGCATTTTTGTTAGTTTGATTTGAAGTTATAATAAAAATTTCCCTACTCTTTCCGAAAAGTGCCAGTGCCATGGGATATTTAACGTTCACCAGAACAGGCAGACAAGACCTCGGTTTAACGTCTCATCTTAATGATAGCACATCAGGAGTGCAGCACCCCCTCATGCTGCACTACACACAGTGCTCCCAGACTGATTTAGCATTTTCCCTGTAACTCCAAGGCGGTTTTCCTGTGTGTTCCTATAGTCTACATAATTTCCTATAGAAGCAGAATTACTCTGTTTTCCTGTATAACCAATTTAAGTCTATGGGAAGGATTTCCCTACAGATGGCTCCAAATCCCTGTAAAATTCAAGAATCCCTGTATATCTGGGAGCCTCAGTGTCAGTACTGGGATTTTACCTAAGTGCCTGGTGTAGGAACAGAACCCACAGCCTTCTAATCTTCTAGCCTCAGTGGCGAGTGTGCAACCTGCTGAGCCACTGACACTGCTCCTTACTACCCCAAGTGCTAAAAAAAGCAAAATGTATATTTGTTTAAATGCTTTGTGTGTATGTATACTGTATATGTATACGAGTATAAAAGTACATGTGTATATGCTTAAAAACATAGTGTGTATATATGTATAATGCATATATGTATATAGACTATATTCTGGATGGCAAGTGTTGCCTGCCAAATAACCAAATAGCAGCAATGGCATGCCTGGGTGATGCTATCATTTTGGGCGATTTTAACCACCCAGGCATAGACTGGACACATCTCACTGGTAAAACAAAATCTGAAAAGTCCTTCTTGAAAACTTGTGTAACAAATGGGCTGGGTCAGCTGATTGATTGAACCAATGAGAAACGGCAATATTTTAGACTTGACTCTCTCAAATATGGAGGGTAAAATTTTTAATATAGCTGTTAAGGGTACACTAGGTAACAGTGACCATAACATTATTCACAGTAAATTGATATGTGGGCGGGTTAAACCACCACAGAATACTAAAATGAAGAATTACAGTAGGGCAGATTTTGATGGCATTAAACAATGTCTAAATAACATCGACTGGAATACACTCCTTGCAAATAAAACAGACAGTGCTTGGACAACTTTTAAAAATATTGTGTATGACACTGAGGAACATTATGTTCCAGTAAAAAATAAGTACAACAACAAAGGCAGAGTATGACTTTGGTTGAATCAGAGTCAAGAAGAAAACTCAAGTCAAACATAGGGCCTATGCAAAATTTAAGAAAGATAAAACTGCATTAAACAAACACAATTACATAAAGGTACAAAAAGACCTAAAATATACAATTGAAACATCAAAATCCCAGTTAGAATTTAAAATTGCACATTGCAAATATAAAATTATTTTCATATATAAATTTGAATTGTAGATCTACTAAAACAGTGGGACCTATACTGGTAAAATAATAAGGTAATTCATAATGATAAAGACAGCAGCTGACCAATGCAATGACTATTTTTGTTCAGTCTATGTACGGGGGCTGGGGCAAATGAATGTGCAGAACACGGGTGCACTGGGTCATTAGAACCTTCCATCACATGTGAGGAAGTTGCTTTGGTACCTTCTCAAATTAATTCGACTTCTAGTTCAGGTCCAGATGGTTTAAATGCTGTTTTTCTAAAGAAACTGGCCACTGAACTTACCTATCTGCTGTCTATTTTATTCAGTATTTCACTGAGAGAAGCTGCCATACCAGATGATTGGAAATGTGCTATAGTTGTACCCATTTTTAAAAAAGGGAATACGGGGTGCACTGAGAATTACAGGCCCATTGGCCTAACTTCTCACTGTTGTAAAGTAATGGAACATTTAAGCAAAATCGGAATAGAACAGCATCTGGAACTTTCAGATCACCTGGATAAGATGCAACATGGTTTCCAATTGGGAAGTTCAGGTACAACAAAACTGGTCAGTTTCTAGAATCATATTAGTGAAAGTTTGGATAAAGGTACCCCATCTGATGTAATACTACTTGACTTTTCAAAAGCTTTTGATAGTCTCACACTCCAACCTAATTAATAAACGGTCAGCCTTAGGATTTAATCAGGAACTTATTAGATGGATAAAGAAGTGGCTCGAAAATAGAGTACAATATGTACGAATAAATAACACTCTTTCGAGTGTAGGAATGGTGAGTAGTGGTGTCCCTCGGGTCCGTTCTGAGACCAGTCCTCTTTAACACCTATGTTCAGGACCGTGATAAAGACATTATAAAAAGGGTCTCAGAAATGCTGCAATCTGATTGGCTGTTAGGATTCCAACAGCCTTACATTAATCCATGTTACACTGTCATGTACAGACTGATCACCATGGAACATGGATTCTTCCTTTCAGCATTCCATCCTCTAGCACTGCTGAATAACTGGAATGCTACATTCAGATTTAAACCAGCATTCCTAAACTGTTGGTGGAAGAACTATTTTATTAAAAATCTCCCTCTAAATGAAGAAAACTTTCAAAAAGTATACTTTTATCACTTTTCTTTTGGAATACTTTTTTATAATAGCAATAAGGCACTCCCTGAAGTTAGATTAACAGTCAGTTAATCACCCCCTGGGGCAATATGGCACTCAGCTGCACCTCGTGCCACATTATGCCCCTAGGGGGTGATTAACAGACTGTTAATCTAACCCCTGGTCATGCCTTATTACTTAAAACAACTTGATTACAAAATCTGCAAATGATATCAAGCTGGGAGGGGAAGCAGATATCTTCAACAAACACTTGTCTTTAATTAACGACCTGGGTAAACTGCGCAAGTAAGAACAGTATGGTTCTAAACACAGATACATGTGTAATATTACATATGGGGAAAAATAATCCAAATTACTCCTACATACTTAAACTATACTTCACAGTTCTGATACTGTAAAAGACTTGGGGATCATTATTAATACTTCCCTGACACCTGTTGAGCACTACATGATAGTTACTAGATCTGCTAGACATATGGTCATCAGAATTAAATGCTCTTTCAAGAATAGATAAGAGCAACTTATCATCCCCCTGTGTAATAGTTATGTCTGCCCTTTATTGGACTATGGATCGCAGTTTTGGCCACCCTACCTGACTAGAGATATTTAACTAATAGAAAATATTCAAAGAACTATGACTATGACAAGGGGGGGAGCGGGGAAACAGACTGGGGGTGGAGGTATCAGGAGGAGCAGAGGGAGGATGGAAGTATAAGGAATCTGGGTGTGGTTCGACAAAGAGGATCAGGGATAAGGGGTGGGGGTTGGTGTTGGTAAATGCCAGGAGCTTGGGAAACAAGTTGCCAGAGTTCCAGGCCATGCTATTCGGGGTGGATGTGGCGGCGGTCACGGAGACGTGGGCCAACAAAAACCATGACTGGGACCTAAACAAACGGGGGTACAAATGCTTAGGAAGGATAGAAAGGAGGGCAGAGGAGGTGGAGAGGCTATGTTCATTAGAGATGACATAGAAATTGCTAGGGTAGAAGACAGTGCAGGAGGACATTGCAAAAATGGAGAGCAATGAGTACCAATGCCCGTAGTCTGGGTAACAAGCTTCCTGAATTAGTGGCCTTGATGGAAGAGGAACATCTGGATATCGTGGCAGTCACAGAAACATGGTACACACAAAACCATGACTGGGACATAAACATACCAGGATACACTGTCTACAGGAGGGACAGGGAGGGTAAAAGAGGAGGAGTTCTTTACATAAGGGAAGGAATAAAAGCAACAGAACAAAAGGGTAAACAGGGAGGAGAAGAGGCACTGTGGGTAAATTTGGAGACAGGCAATGGCACCACAATACACACAGGGGTTGTATACAGACCTCCTTCTCAGGGGGAGGAAATGGACAGGGAAATGATAGAAAGTATACTTAGAATGGCAGAAAAAGGGGAGATACTGCTGATGGGTGATCTGAATATGCCAGATGTTAACTGGAGTGCAGTTGCAGCTGCCACTCAAGAGTGCAGTTATTCTAGATGCCCTACAGGGGCATACCTTAGACAACTAGTACTGGAGCCCACTCCGAGAGGAGAAATATTAGACTTGATTCTCTCAAATGGAGATGGAGAGAGGATCACAGATGTAGAAGTGGGTAGCCATCTGGGAACTAGCTAACCACTCAACAGTATGGTTCACAATAAACACAGCAATAGAGTCAAGCCACACAAAGACAAAAGTACTGGACTTTAGGAGGGCTGACTTTGCCAAATGGGTGAGTGCCTATGAATGCACTAGCAAATGGGCAGGAAGGAGGTGGAAGAACAATAGGGAATAATAAACTGTCATCACAGAGGTAACGAGCCTTTGTGTGAAGCAAATAAACAAAACAAGACGATGTAAGAAACCACTATGGTTCTCAAAGGAAGTGGCAGTGAAGGTTCAAGAGAAAAAGAAAGCATTCAGGAAATACAAGGAATACATGAGAAGGAGCAGGACAGAGAACTGTATCAGTTAAAGCAAAGGAGGCTGGGAAGGCAGTCAGAAAGGAAAGGCCCAAACCGAGGAAAAGATAGCCAACTCAGTTAAGAAGGGGATAAAACCTTTATAGGTACATCAGGAGCAAAGGAAGATCAAGGGAGGGATAGTGAGGCTTAATAAAGGGAGGAGGGTGGGCAGAGGAGACTGTGAAAAGGCAGAGATACTAAACAAATATTTTTGCTCAGTATTTACAAATGAAGAGGGAGGTACATAAAACAACACTCTGGATACAGAAGTTGATGCCAGCCCATTTACAGAAGAAAGGGTTCTGAAAGAACTCTTAAAACTGAAGGTGGACAAAGCAATGGGGCCTGATGGGATTCATCCCAGAATTTAAAAGAGCTAAGGGTAGAACTAGTGACACCACTGACTACCCTTTTAACAAATCATGGGAGGATGGGTGGTACCCGAGGACTGGAGGAGGGCAGATGTGATTCCCTTCACAAAAGTGGAGCAAGGCAGAAGCAGGAAACTACAGACCTGTTAGTTTAACCTCAGTGATAGGGAAAATGATGGAATCACTTCTGAAGGAAAGAACTGTCAAGTATCTAGAGGTCAGAGGGGCACAGGACCCTAGGCAGCATGGATTCACAGCGGGAAGGTCATGCCAGACAAATCTGATAGATTTCTTTGACTGGGTGACCAAAGTAGTAGATCAGGGAGGGGCTGTGGACATGGCCTACCTAGACTTTAGCAAGGCATTTGACACAGTCCCACACAAAAGATTAATATACAAGTTAGCCAGCCTGGGAGTGGGTCCCAAGATGACAGCCTGGGTAAAGAATTGGCTGGAGAATAGGACACAGAGAGTAATAGTAAATGGAATCCACTCAGAAGAAAGGAGGGTTACTAGTGGGGTACCACAGGGTTCAGTATTAGGACCGGTCCTCTTCAATGTCTTTATAAGCGACACTGCGGAAGGACTGGAAGGAAAAGTATGTCTCTTTGCAGATGACACTAAGATCTGCAACAGAGTTGATGCACAGGGTGGGGTGGAAAGGATGAGAAGGGACTTGGCAAGGTTAGAGGAATGGTCAAATGTATGGCAGCTTAGATTCAATGCTAAGAAGTGCAAGGTAATGCACCTGGGAAACAAAAACCCAGGGAAGAGTACACAATGGGGGGTGAGATACTAACAACAACAAAAATGGAAAGGGACCTGGGGGTAGTCATATCAGATGACCTAGAGGTGGGCAAGCAATGTGAGAGGGCAGCAAGGAGGGCTGGGGGGATACTGGGATGCATAGGGAGAGGCATCACCAGTAGAAAACAGGAAGTTATTATCCCTCTGTACAGACAGGTGGCGAGACCCCATCTGGAGTACTGTGTGCAGTTCTGGAGACACAATCTCCGCAAAGACATGGACAGGATGGAAGCTGTCCAGAGGAGGGCAACTAAAATGGTGCAGGGTCTGCACCGGAAGACATATGAAGAGAGACTTAAGGAGCTTAATATGTATAGCCTCGAGGAAAGGACGGAGAGGGGGGACATGATAGAAACTTTCAAGTACCTCAAGGGAATCAACAAAGTCCAAGAGGGTAGCATCTTTCAAAAAAAGAGGTGTGCAAGAACAAGAGGGCACAATCTGAAGATAGAGGGGGCAGCTCAGAGGTAATTTAAGGAAGTATTTTTTCACAGAGAGGGTTGTGGATGCATGGAACAGCCTTCCGGAGGAGGTTGTGGAGTCAAAATCAGTGGTGGAATTCAAGCATGCATGGGACAGTCATAAGGCAATTCTGGGGGTTGGGGGTAAGAAGAAGTAGGCTGCTGGTTAACTAGGATCTGTAGCTTATCCAGTAGGTAGGGAAATGGGCAGACTGGGTGGGCCAAGCGGTCCTTATCTGCCGTCAAATTCTATGTTTCTATGTAAGAGGCAGAGGGAAACGTGGAGGCCTTATGGGTCACCTTACGATCCCCAGCAGGAGATAAGGTCAAGCTGGGTGTAGTATATAGGCCCCCTGGGATGAGTGATGTTCTAGAGGATGGTTTGCTGGACAACATCATTGCCCAGTGTGGACCAAAAGGGGAAGGAGTGGTGTTGATGGGGGACCTTAATATGCCAGGTACAAACTGTGGAACCATGTCCTCTAAGGTGGCCAAGGAGCAGAGGCTGCTGGATGGCTTACAGGATGTGTTCTTAACACAGCATGTGATGGAGCCCACAAGGGAGGGGTATGTCCTGGATGTTGTTCTGGTAGATGGGGATCTGGTAAGGGACATGGTTGTACAGGACCCCCTGACCGGGAGCGACCACAATACTGTCTGGTTTCAAATAAGCATGGGGGAGGGGGGGAGATCTAGGACACTGGCAGTGGACTTCAGGGGAGCAGACTTTATGGGCATGGGAAATATTCTCAAGGATCACTTGAAGGGGATTACCTCAATGACAAGTGTGGAAAGGAGATGGGAGGTCATAAACCGGGGACTTCATGAGGCAGTCAGGATCTGCGCTAAGTTGAAACGTAAGGGAGCAAGGTCACATAAACCATGCTGGTGGTCCACTGAGGTACAGGTAGCAGTCAGAGAAAAGAAGGCGGCCTACAAAAAATACAAAACAACAAGAGGGGATAGGGATAAGGAAATGTACCAGCTTGCATCTAGAAAAGTCACCCGTATGGTGAGGGGAGCAAAGTCCAGTAAAGAGCAGTGGCTGGCACAGGGGATACATGGAGGGGAAAAGGGGTTCTTCCGGTACATTGGGGAGCGGAGAAAAACTAAGGGCCATCTCAGCAGATTGAGATCAGAAGGAGGGTGGGTGGAAGAGGCGAGGGACCAGGCAGAGGTATTTAACGAGTACTTTGCCTCTGTGTTCACTAGGGAGGGGGATGGGATATCTACAAAGCAAGGCACGAAGGGGATAGAAGCGGCAGTAAGTGGGATCAGGGGAGCAACAGAAATGGAGCAAGAGGGAGGAGGAGGTACCCCAGGGTGTCACATCTGGGTAAGGATAAAAGGCCAGTAAGGTGGAGGGACGGATGATGCTATCTCCGCCAAAGAGTGTGGTTAGCCCTCAAGGCCCCTAAAGAAAGACAAATCTCCTGGGCCGGATGGCATTCATCCAAGTACTATGGGAATTGGCGGACATACTGGCTGCACCCCTGGCGGAGCTCTTCAACAGGTCACTTGAGACAGGGAGGGTACCTAGGGATTGGCGAGAGGCACATGTGGTGCCAATCCATAAAGGGGGGTCGAGGGAAGTACCAGGTAACTATAGACCCATCAGTTTGACCTCGGTGGTGGGAAAATTAATGGAGAGTATACTAAAGGAACGATTGGGGGTGTACTTGGAGGAGGTGGGAGGTCTGGATAGTCGGCAACATGGGTTTGTGACAGGTAGATCATGTCAAACCAACCTTGTGGAGTTCTACGAATGGGTAACATCAGAACTGGACAGGGAAAGCCTGTGGATGTATTATCCTTGGACTTCAGCAAGGCGTTTGACTCTGTCCCCCACAATGGTCTGGTGGAGAAACTGATGGGGTTAAGAGTAGACCCTTTGATGGTCAGATGGATTGAAAACTGGCTAGCTGGGCGCACCCAGAGAGTAGTGGTCTGTGGGGAGCTCTCGAACCCTAGAGAGGTTGGTAGTGGGGTACCGCAGGGCTCCGTCCTGGGTCCGATCCTGTTTAATACATACATATCGGACATCAGGGAGGGTATAGGGTGTGAAATGAGTCTTTTTGCGGATGACTCCAAGATGGGAGCAGTAGTTGAGGGAGAAGAGGGAGGTTGGCCTGCAAGACCTGGACACCCTGAGCTGGGCTCACACATGGGTGGAATTCAATATCACCAAGTGCAAGGTGTTGCATCTTGGTGGAAAACTAAACACAGGTACACCCTGGGAGGGAGGCGCTGGAGGCCTCAATAGGGAAAAGACCTAGGGGTCATGGTGGATGCATGTATGAATAACTCTGAGCAGTGCAGGAGGCGGCTAGCAAGGCAAACAGGATGTTGGGATGCATCATAAGGGGGTCACCTCTAGGAGCAAGGAAGTGATTCTGCCACTGTACAATGGACTGGTTAGACCACACCTTGAGTACTGTGTACAGTACTGGAGACCACACTTGAAGAGGACATACAGCTCCTGGAGAGGTACAGAGGAGGGCAACAAAGATGATCATGAGGGCTAGAGTTTGACGTATGAGGACAGACTTGAGGAGCTCTGCCTGTTTTCATTGGAGGAGAGGAGAGACAGGGGGACATGATTGAGGTCTTCAAGTACCTCAAAGGAATAAATAGGAGTAAACATGGAGGATCTTTAGACTAAAGCAGGAGGTATCAACATGGAGGGGATGGTTTGAAGTTGGGAGGTGGAAGGGTGAGGGGGCAAAAGAGGATGAGGTTTTTCACTGAGAGGGTGGTGGACCCTTGGAATGCACTGCCTGGTGAGCTGGTTCAGAGATCCACAGTGGAGGGCTTCAAGAGAGGGTGGGACAGACATAGAAAGTGGATGTATCAGATGATGGCCTGTCCCAGGGGGGTGGGGATGGATGATAGGGGTTTCTGGAGCACAAGGGATGGGAGGGTTTCGGCACCCAACTAAGGATCTAAGGTTCGAGCAGGCTCGATAGACTGTAAGGCCTAATCTGCTGGCAAATAGTATGTTAGTATGTAAATATGTACCCAGATTTGTGGATTATACTTATGAAAACAGACTACTAGAAACAGGACTCTAACTCATTAGAAGCAAGACGACAAAGGGGTGACTTACTACTTCTGTTTAAAATTGTCCACAATCAGGAACTCATGGATGAGTGCAACTTCAAATATAGTAACGTCAGAAATAGTCTGAGATCCCACAATAAAAAAAATATTTTTACTCAGAACGTCCACTATAAAAAGAGACAATTTTTATACAGTGAGAGCAGTTAGGGCATGGAACAAACTACCTCAATCCATTGTAGATAGTACTACTTTAGAGTCTTTTAAGAGATCCTTGGACAGTACATACTACTTGAAACAATTACTGGTCTAGTTACCCACCTGTGTGGGAGATATTCCAGATGGGCCTTGAGCCCACTTAAGTCTAAATCATCCTAGTAATCCCATGAAAGTACAGTTACGTATGAATTTACTGTAACAATGGATCTTCGAGAGAGGCTCTTGCAGTAGGTATTCATATACAGGACTAAGACGCCAGGTGTTAGGACCCCAGGGAAAAATCTCTAGCTAGCAGTCTCTGGTGGGGACACGCCCACGTCAGGTATAAAGGGTAGCCCCCAATGCCATATTCAGTTCTTTTTCCATGGGAGGCCAAAAGAGGCATGACAGGAGAGAAGAGGATATGCCCCATAGAAGGAAAAGAAGAAACTCGGGGACAGAGAGGAAGGTAATATTTACTGCAAGAGCCTCTGAGATCACTGTTATAAGTTCTTACGAATCTGTACTATCTTACTGAGGGCTCTCAAGTAGTATTCATATATAGAACCGAGTCCCAAGCAGTCTGGAACAAACAGAAAAGTGGGAGGAGTCATCACCATCCACAAATGACTGAAAAAAGGCTGAGCAGAGTTCAAGAAAGAAGTCCCTGCAGAACAGCCTACCCAAAGCCTGCTCTGCGGCGAGAGGCAATGTCCAAACTGTAATGTTTCATAAAGGTATGGACGAAAGTCCAAGTTGCGGCTGCACAGATTTCTGCCGCTGACACATTCCTGAATCAAGCAGCAGAGGCAGCTACCCCTCTAGTGGCGTGACCTCCGACCTGACCTGGCAGGGTTTTGTGATACTTGTCATAACAGAAAATGATACAATTCGTTAACCACTTTAGAGGCATTGCTTGGAAACAGCTTCGTCTTCCCTTTTGTGAGCGAAAAAAACGAAGAGCTAATCTGTTTTTCGGAGATCCTTAGCCCTGTTAGTGTACTATCTCAGAATTCTGTGTACATTGTGTATGCAGAAGATACTCTCCATGAAAAAGGCCGGAAGCTCAATGGACTGATTCAGCATGGATTCAGCCCCCACCTTTGGAAGAAACTTGGGGTTAGTGCGCATGGCCACTCGATCCATGTGGAAAATCAATACCTAGGATCTACACATCAGGGACTTGAAGCTCAGAAATCCTCCAGCAGAAGGGATGGCCACAGAAACAGTGTCTTCCAAGAAAGAAAGTACAGTTACATAGAACTTACCCGTAACAGTAGATCTTGAGAGGCTCTTGCAGTAGGTAATTACATATAGGACTGGCGGACGGCATGCAGGACCTCAGGAAAAATTTCTAGCTAGCAGTCCCTGGCGAGGACCGCCCCCACGTCAGGTGACCGGCGTCAGACGACGTCGGTATAAAGGGGCGGTCCTGGACGCCCACCTTCCAGTTCTTTCCTGCCACAGGCCCGGAAGGCCCGGACGAGAGAGAAGCAGATATTTCCCTCAATGGAAAAGGAGCTCAAAAAGCCTAGGGGGATGGAGGGCAGGAAGGTATTACCTACTGCAAGAGCCTCTCTCGAAGATCTACTGTTACGATAAGTTCTTACGTAACTGTACTATCTTACTTCGAGAGGGCTCTTGCAGTAGGTAATTACATACAAGACAGAATCCCAAGCAGTCTGGAACAAATGAAAGGCACCGGGAGGAGGAACTGCTCCAAGAAGTAGCAAAAACCCTTGCAGACATCAAGATAGGAGGCCTTGCAAGACCGCTAAGCCGAAGCCTGCTCTACGGCGAGAGGCAATGTCCAAACTGTAATGTTTCGTAAAGGTATGGATGGAATCCAAGATGGCAGCACAGATGTCCGCCGCAGACACATTCCTGAAACAAGCCCCAGAGGCTGCTACTCCACGAGTGGAGTGACCTCTGACTTGACCCGGAAGGGTCTTGTTGTACTTGTCATAACAGAAAGTGATGCAATGAGCCAAGCACTTTGACAGGCATTGCTTGGAAACAGCATTGCCCTCCCTTTTGTGAGCAAAAGAGACGAACAACTGATCAGTCTTTCTGAGATCCTTAGTCCTATCGGTGTAGTATCTCAGAATCCTGTGAACATCCGTAGTATGGAGCAAATATGCTCCCTGGTTGGAGTACTGCGTGAAGAAGGCAGGTAATTCAATAGACTGATTTAAGGTAGACTCCGCTACCACTTTCGGAAGAAACTTAGGGTTCGTGCGAAGAGCTACTCGTTCTTCGTGAAAAATCAGATAAGGGATTTTACACACAAGGGCCTGGAACTTGGAAATTCTTCGAGCAGAAGTAATGGCCACTAAGAATAGTGACTTCCACGAAAGAAACTTCAAGTCTGCGGAAGCCGCAGGCTCGAAGGGAGGAAGGGTAAGTTTCTCGAGAACAAAGTTCAAATCCCAAGGGAGAGCAGGAGTCCGGACAGGGGGCCTGAGATGAAGGACCCCTGTGAGAAAAGTCTTGGATACCTCTAATTGGGCAAAGGCTTTATCAGCGAAGGGAACATGGTAGGCTGAAATAGCGGCCATGTGAACTTTCGAAGAGGAATGGCTGAGACCCAGGTCGAAGAGGTGACGTAAATAGTCGAGCAGAATGGCCACAGAACAGGAGAAAGGCTCCACATTCCTGGAGGCCGCCAAAATGGAAAATCTCTTCCATTTCATGGCGTAGGTGGATCTAGTGGAGGGTTTCCTAGCCTCCACCAGAATCTCGGCCACCTTAGGAGAGACGCCAAATCGAGATTGGGCTAGGTCTGCAGGAGCCATGCATGAAGTTGAAGAGACTTGAGTCCCGGATGGACCAGGGATCCCTGATCCTGGGTCAGCAATCCTCGAGATAAAGGCAGAGGAAGAGGAGGAACCTCTGAGTATTGTTGTAGAAGAGAAGAACCAGATTTGCCTGGGCCAGAAAGTAGCGATCAGAATCATTCTCGCTCCTTCCATGGCAAGCTTCTGCAGCACACAAGGGACCAGAGGAACTGGGGGAAAAGCATAGACGAATCTGCCCTTCCAGCTTAGAGACAGAGCGTCGCTCTGGAGCGAGCGAGCAAAAGGTGGGAAGTTTTGCATTTTGGGAAGAGGCGAACAGGTCTACCTGTGGAGTCCCCCAAAGCTGGAAGATGCCGTTTAGAACCTTTTGGTCCAGTTCCCACTCATGTGGTAGAGCCGAGGAGTGACTTAGCTTGTCTGCCAGGGTATTGTCGACTCCTGGAACATGGATCGCTGTGAGGTGAAGGTTGTGGAGCGTTGCCCAATCCCAAACCCTCACTGCTTCCCTGCACAGTGGGTAGGATAGAGTCCCTCCCCTGCTTGTTGATGTACCACACCACGCACATGTTGTCTGTTTGGACAGCTAGGTGACCGGGAAGGATGTATTGGTGAAGGGCTTGGACAGCATACAGAACTGCTCGTAGCTCAAGTACATTGATGTAGAGAGCTAACTCCAATCTGGACCATAAACCCTGGGGTTCGGTGAGGACCCAGATGGGCTCCCCGACCTTCGCCTGATGCGTCCGTGGTCAGAGTCTGGGAGGGGGAGGATGACAGAAGCGGACCCCCCGAAACAGGTTCTCTCGAACCATCCACCATTGCAAGTCTCTTGTCATCGATGAGGAGATCAGCACCAGATGATCTAGGTCGTCTACGAGTTGATCCCACTGAGAGCAGAGAGTCCACTGAGAGATCCTCATGTGGAGCTGCGTGCGTAGAACAGTCGGGATGGCGCCGCCATGAGCCCCAAAAGATGGAGCAACGACCTCGCCGGAACCTTCCTGCGTTCCGAAAGCAGGGAAATCTGTGACTGGAGGGAGGCCGCCCTGTCCGGAGGAAGGAAGGCCTTGCACACTGTCGTATCGAGGATTGCCCCGATGAACTGAAGTCTCTGGGAGGGGTCCAGATGAGACTTGGAATGGTTGATGCTAATACCTAGACAAGCGAAAACCTGCTGGGTAAGGGAGAGAAAATGCAGGAGTTCCTCCCTGGATGAGGCCGCCAGGAGCCAGTCGTCCAGGTAGGGAAACACCTGAACTCCCAAAGTACGCAGGTGGGCCGCTACCACCGCCAGGCATTTGGTAGAAACTCAGGGAGCCGAGGAAAGACCAAATGGGAGTACCTGGAATTGGTAATGGTCCCCCTGGAAAGCAAACCGGAGGTACTTTCGGTGCGAGGGACGAATGGGGATGTGCAGGTATGCATCCTGCATATCCAGCGCACAAAGCCATTGGCCCGGCTGAAGAAGAGGCAAAAGGGTTTGAAGGGAGAGCATCCTGAACTTCTTGTATTCTACATAGAAGTTCAGAGAGCTGAGATCGAGAATGGGTCTGAGATCTCCCGTCATCTTTGGTACAAGGAAGAAATGGGAATAGTAACCCATCCCGTGAAGGTGAGGGGGAACGGTTCTATGGCCTGCTTCACGAGGAGGGCAGATATTTCTTCCCTGACCAAAAGAAGATGGTCCCTTGAGTAAGAGGACTTCAGAGGGGGGTGGCGTGGAGGTTTCTGTAGAAACTCTATGGAGTGCCCTCGCGATAATCTGAAGCACCCATGAATCGATGTTATCCTCTCCCAACCGGAAGGTGGAGGAGAATCTCCCTCCTACGGTTCCTCCGGAGTCGGAGGCGGTGGGAGAGGAAGAGTCAGGTGGCATGGGGCAGCGCATAGCTGGGAGCACCCTGCTTTTTGGGCGGCGGGGGCCTGGCAGCTCTGGGGCTCGCGTTTGGTGGCCTGCCTTCCTTGGGGTTTCGCTGAGGCCGGCTGCGTCTGCGAAGAGGACTGGCGCTTCTTGAGAGATGGGGCGGTACATGGAATCCACAAATTTCAGGGCCGTCCCCTTCTCCTGCAAGTTGGTGATGATGTCCTTGACATCACCACCGAAAAGCACCGAACCCCTGAAAGGTGCTTCCTGGATTGCTGACTGCACCTCTGGGACCAAACCTGACACGCGGAGTCAGGCATGACGCCGAAGACTTACAGTGAACACAGAGCTCCGCCCTGCAGTGTCCACTGAATCGTAGGTCATCCTCAGAATGTGACGACTGGCCAAACGAGCAGAACGGACTAGGTCAGCTAACTCCTGTTTGACTTGGGAGTCAGGTAAGGAGTCAATCTTAGATTCCGCCTGGGTAAGGATAGCCTTCTGGTAATCCCCCATATGTGCTACATAATTCAGGGCCCTGATTCCCAGTGTGGAAGAAGTGTACATCTTCCTTCCATACTGATCCAGAAGGCAAGATTCCTTATCCGGTGGAGACGAGCTAAATGTTTGGGGTGTACTGACTGGCCGTGAGCGGCGCTAATCACAACCGAGTCTGCACGGGGGTGAGAATCCAAAAAATCTACACCCTCTGGAGCCTGGTATAGCCTGTTGGACTTCCGAGGAAATGGACCTAAAGCCGACGGTTGCTTCCAAATAGTGGAAACAAGGTGGGTGTGAGGCTCGATCCAGGGTGGCATTAGAGTAGGGGCCGTAAGGGGCAGGTCCAGATGTTCGGCGAGTTTAACCCGCTGAGGATCTGGCTCCAAAGAATGCCACTGATGCACTTCCTGGATCTTCCTGAGCAACTCCGTGAAGGAAGGATCCTCCGGAGGAGACTTCGGAGGAGTCCTTGGCCGGGGCTTGGACGGAGAGCGAGGCTCGTCTTTCTCGGAGCATCCTTCGGAGGAATCCGAGGAGTCCGAGAGAGAAGAAGAAGAAGAAGAATTGGAAGCAGAGTAAGACTCCCTGACATGTCTAGGGGGAGGAACGGGTTCCTTAGGGAGAATCCCTGGACACGTGTCCTGCCCCTCTCTGGATCCAGAGGGAAGAGCTCGGGAATCTGGAGGCGGAGAGGGAGTGTGCCGTCTCGGGCGTACGGGGGCCGGAGGAGGCACCGTCGCCCTGTGGCGGCTCTTGACTTCCTTGGTGAGCTGAGCCTTGGCCTCAGCCCACCAGGAGGCCAGAGTCTCCTGAAGATCCACCGGCGGCCTGGGGGCCGGTGGAGGAGGAGGGGGATAGTTATACAGATTATATCCGTAAGGCGAGTATCCGTAGCCCGGCTGCGGGAATACCGGTGCCGGGTACCACGGCGTCTGGTACTGCGGCGCTGGATACTGCGGGCCCAGGTAAGCCGGCGTCGGATACAACGGCGGATACCCAGGTACCGGAGGAGCTGCCGGAGCAGACGACCCAGGAGGGACCCCCACGGGCGGATCAACCGTGATAGGCCCGTGGGGGAGTGGGCCTGATGGAAGAGGAATATCCCCCGCCGGCGTCGGAGGGGCCGGTGGCGGGCCCAGCGTCGGGGGGCCGGCGTCAGATCCGGTTCAGTAGGAGTTGGGTCTAACAGCGGAAAAGCATCCCGTGCCTCGCCCGGGGACGGAGGTGAAAAGTCCCTGGGGTCAGGCAGGGGCAACTCGGGCTCCCCGGACAGCAGCGAAGGCTGCGGGAAACCTGGGACGACAGACGATGGAGGGTATGTCGTGGGTTCCAACGCCAGCGCGCGTCCGGAGGAGCCAGCGTGCGACTTAGGGGCTGAATCCAGCAGGCCATGAGGTCAGCGTCCGACAAGGGGTCCATCGTCGGGAGGCAGGCCGAGGGTGGGAAGCGGCCCGGTCTGAGGACACTGCTGTGCGCCACCCGAAGATTGGCAGGCGTCATAGAGCCTTCTCCGGCCGGGCGTCGAGAGGAGCCAGCGTCTGGCTTATGGGAAGTGCCCGCCCAGTAGGCCGCAAGCCTGCGGCAGTACTGGGGGCAGAGGCCTCCTTTGCCTGGAGGCGCCCGTAGGACCCGAACGCGAGCCCGACGGGCGGGCTGGCGCCTCCTCCAAAGCCTTGGAGGCTGCCATTGGGCGATCCCCTAGAGGGGACGCTACCCGAACCGTGGCTCCAGCCGGAGTCGCGGATGAGGAAGCCTTTTCCCTGTGCCTTTCTTTGTCCCGCTTCTTGTGTCCTTCTGGGGAGGTTGACGCCTGCCTAAGCTTCTTCAACTCCTTCTCCATTGTAGACATCTTCTTTTTAAGGAGATGCGCTTCCAAAGACTGCTGGCGTTGTCTGCGGGTGGCCGCGTTGAAATGCAGGCAATGTGGGCACGTTTCGACCGCGTGGTCGGGGCCTAAGCAAACTAGGCAGAGGGAGTGACCGTCCTTGTGAGGCAGTTGGGCGCCGCACAAGTCGCACTTATTTTTGGAAGGGGACGACATAAACCGACGTTCACCTGATGAAATCGTACTAAAATACTAATAACTTTCGGTAAAAACCGACGAAATAGCAGGGCTGAGCACGAACTTTACCGCGAGGCGCTATAAGCTGACGGCAGGAAAGAACTGGAAGGGCGGTCGCGGGGCGACCTTTATACCAACGTCATCTGCGCGGTCACCTGGCGGGGAGTGGTCCCTAGCCAGGGACTGCAAGCTAGAAATTTTACGTGGGGTCCTGCCGCGGGCCGGCGTCAGTCCTATATGTAATTACCTACTGCAAGAGCCCTCTTGAAGTAAGATCTTCAATTCTGCATCTGCAGCTGGTTCAAAAGGAGGCAGCGTGAGCTTTTCTAAAATAAAGTTCAAGTCCCAGGGAGGAACAGGACTGCGAATAGAGGGTCTCAGGTGGAGAACTCCTTTTAGGAAGGTGTTGCAGACTTCCAGTTCAGCGAAGTCCTGTCCCCAAAGGGAATGTGGTGGGCCGAAAAGGCTGCCATATGTACCTTCAAGGAGGAGTAGCTAATGCCCAGATCATAAAGATACCTCAGGCAGTCCAGGACTTTATTAGCCGGGCAGGAGAAAGGTTCAAACTCCTTAGAACCAGCCCAAATGGTGAATCGCTTCCACTTCATAGCGTGCGTGGACCTGGTGGAAGGCTTTCTGGCCTCCACCAAAATATCCACTACTAAAAGTGATACACCGAAGCGTTGGCTACGTCTGTAGGAGCCATACGTGAAGGTGAAGTGATTTGAGTCCTGGATGGCCCAGGGTCCCCCGATCCTGGGTCAGCAAATGCTGCAACAGAAGCAGAGGAAGAGAAGGTTCCTCAGAAAACTGTTGCAGAAGAGAGAGAACCAGACTTGCCTCGGCCAGAAGGAAGCGATGATCATTCGCGCCCCCTCTGCCTGAAGCTTATTCAGCACCCTCAGAATTGAAGGAATGGAAGGGAAGGCATAAACAAATCTGCCCTTCCAACAGAGATGCAGTGCGTCCCACCAGAAAGTCTCGCCCTGGACTGAGTGTGCAAAAGGCAGGAAGCTTGGCGTTGTCAGGGGAGGTGAAGAGATCCACTTGAGGATTCCCCCACTGCTGGAAGATGTCATTTACACATTCTGATCTAGTTCCCACTCGTGAGACCTGACCGAGTGGCTGAGAGCATCAGCCAGGGTGTTCGCCACTCCTGGAACATGGACTGCTGTCAGATGCAGGTAGTGCTGAGACACCCAGTACCAGACTCTTACTGCTTTCCGGCACATGGGGTAGGAGTGAGTCCTTCCCAGTTTGTTGAGGTACCAGACTACACACATGTTGTCTGACTGAATCAAAAAATGACCGGGGAGAATAAAGGGAAGGAGAGCCTGTAGGGTATAAAGAACTGCCCTCAGCTCGAGAACACTGATGTGTAATTGCTGCTCGAGGTGAGACCAGCTGCCCCGAGTCCAGTGAGACCCAAGGTGGGCACCCCAGCCTGCACCCAGAGTCTGGGTGGGAGGATCGGTGCAGAACGGGATCCACTGGGTGAGGTTCTCCTGAACCATCTACCTGATCATTGGGTCCAACACTGGGACCTCCTGAGATTGGTTCCATTGAGACAGGAGAGTCCATTGGGAGACTCATGTGAAGCCTCGCTAGAGGGACAGTTGGAATGGCCGCCGCCATGAGCCCGAGAAGGCAAAGGACCTTCCTGGCTCTGACCCGTCTGAGGCCAGACAAGAGGCGAACCTGGTTTAAGAGGGTCTCGACTCTGTCCGGGGCCAAAAAAACGTTGCCTAGGGTCGTATCCAACCTGCCCCTATAAACTGCAGCCATTGGCAAGGGACCAGATGGGACTTGGCCTGGTTGACAGTGATACCCAGGCTGGAAAAGACCTGTAGGGCAAGAGAAAGGGAGTGTAAGAGTTCCTCCCTGGACGGAGCTGCCAGAAGCCAGCCGTCCAGGTAGGGGAAGACCTGCGCTCCCCGGGTATGCAGGAAGGCCACCACTACCGCCCGGCATTTGGTAAATACTTGGGGAGCAGAGGAAAGACCAAATGGGAGGGCCCTGAACTGGCAGTGCATCCCCTGGAAACAAAAACTGAGGTATTTGCGGTGGGAAGGGTATATGGGGGTATGCATCCTGTATATCCAAAGCCAACAGCCACTGTCCTGGTTAAAGCATGGGAAGAAGGCTCTGTAGAGAGAGCATTCTGAACTGCTTGTACTCCACGTACAGATTCAGAGAGCTGAGATCCAAGATGGGTCTCAGATCTCCAGTCTTCTTTGGTACTAGGAAGAAATGAGACTAGTAACTCATCCCCCGAAAGGGGGAGAGGAGGCTCTATTGCTGCCCTCTGAAAAAGAGAGCAAATCTACACTAGTACCAAGGGAAGATGAACAGGGGAGTACGAGGACGGGGGGAGGTTTGCGAGGAGGCCTTTCAGTGAACTCTATTGAGTGCCCCGCTGAGACCAGCTGAAGCACCCAAGCATCTGCCGTTATCCTCTCCCAACCTCCCCCATACCGGTTCCTCTGGAACAGCCAGAGGGAGAGGGAGAGGCAAAGAGTCAGGAGTCAGAGGGCAGAGCAGTGGCCAGAGCTCTGGAGGCTTTCTTGCTGGGGGGGGGGGGAGCTTTGGTTGCTGGCATGGCTCTACGTTTATTTGGACGTCGGGCCTGCGTTTGTTTTTGGCAATTTTGACGCCGAAAGGGACGTTTCTGCCCCCGAGAGGATTTGTACATAGTCTGAACAGACTTAAGTGCCAAACCCTTCTCCTGCAATTCAGTTATGATGTCCTTGGCATCACTTCCGAATAGTACAGAGCCCCTGAAGGGAGCATCCTAGATAGCAGCCTGTACTTCAGGGACCAAACCTGACACACGGAGCCAGGCATGACACCGCAAGCCTACGTCTAAAGCCAAGCTCCTACCTGCAGTGTCCACCGCGTCATATGTGGCACGTAGCATGTACCTACAGGCCAAACACGCAGAATAGACCAGCTCTCCCAGTTCCTGTGTGGGCTGGTAATCTGGGAGAGAGTCCAGTTTGGCTTCAACCTGACTAAAAATAGACTTCTGGTAGACCCCATGTGCTCAACACAGTTTAGACCCCCCCACACCCAGGGTAGAAGATGCATAGATCATCTTCCCATACCGGTAAAGAAGTCGAGATTCCTAGTCAGGAGGGGCCAAGCGGAGATGCTTTGGGTCGGAGGATCAGTTGTGAGCAGCACTAATCACCACCAAATCCGCCTTGGGGTGAAGACTGAGAAAGTCTTTACCCTCTGAAGCCTGATATAGCCTATCTGCCTTTCTAGGAAGAGGCGCTAGCGAGGAAGGTTGTTTCCAAATAGTGGATACAAGGTCCGCATGAAGCTCGATCCAGAGTGGAATCAGTGTGGGAGCGGTTTCCGGGAGATCCATGTGGGCAGCAAGTTTTTTGCGTTGTGGATCTAGCTCCACTGATTGCCACTCACAAGCTGCCTGGATTTTCCTTAGCAGCTCCAGAAAAGAAGGATCCTCCGGAGGAGACTTCGGAGAGTCCTTAGGCCTGGGGTTTCCTGGAGTGTGTGGCTCATCCCCAGGGTCAGAGTGATCAAAATCAATGTCTGAATCTGATGGCACCAATGATGAAGAGGAAGAGTCCTCCCTGTTGGGTGGATCGATCCCTCTGGGGGTACCCTGGGGATGCGTGTCCTCCCTGATCATGGATCCAGACGGTTCAGCTATGGCGTCAGGCAAGGGGGGGGGGGGAGTCTCCTGTCACCGACATAAGGGGTCTGGCGTAGGGACCGGCATTGGTAAATGGCTCCTGACCTCACTGGTGAGTTGGGTCTTAGCCTTAGCCCACCAGGAGGCCAAAACCTCCTTCAAGTCCACCTGAGGCTGCGGGGGTGGTGGAGGAGGACGACGATTTGGATACTGTTAACTGGGTAACCTGTAGAAAGGGTACCTGTAACCCGACGGCAGGAGACCCAGCATCGGGTATTGAGGCACCGGGTACTGCGGCTTCAGATACTGTGCAGCCGGATACTGTGGCTTCGGGTATTGCGCCGTCAGGTATACAGGTGCCAGGGGCTCTGATGGAGCAAAAGGTCCCGGCGTTGGTGCAGCAGGCAGACTGGATGATTCAGGCGTCAGCCCGGGTCCAGGAGCCCTGACAGAGGAACAGGTCTGTCGTCAGGTAACAGTATACCAGAGGGTGACGTCGGGTTAACAGGCATCGGGTCCGGCGTCTGAGGATCCAGCGTGGGGGGGCGCAACCCCTGACGGCAGTGTCCTTGACTGCAGTTGAGGAACAGGGAGCAGAATCCCTGGGAGGAGTCTGAGGGGATGGAGGGCAACACAGCAGAAGTACGCTGCAGCAACTCCCGGACATCAGGCGTGGTTTCAGAGCCTGACGTGGGGTCGCGGACTGGGTGGTCGTCAGAGGGGAGGACGACAGGCTTATTAGCCTTGTCTGGGCGGACATCGGCGGAGTCGGTGCCCGACTTACCAGACCCACTCTTACCGGGAAAGGGAGCCAGTGTACTGTAGGTCTTTAAGGATGGGGTGGTGTGGTCATTATCTGTTAATGAGCAAAGATGCTGGACAACAGCTGGAGAGGAGGGACAGAGAAATGAGGCAGAAAGCAATGAAAACCTGGATCAGGGTTTGGGCAGAGACAAAGTCAATGCAAGAATTAATGCGAGCGATGTTGCAGAGGTGGGAGTGATGTAACATGACATTCAAAAACAAATTCAGCGTCAAAGTAAACACTGAAGTTTTTGAAGTTTTGGGCAGTGGCTGCTAGGCTAAGGTGAAAAATGTGAAGTATGGCAAACGGAGATTTTCAGATTTAGGTATATTAAACTAGAAGAAGCCATATTTGAGAAGTGTTATTAATATTAAGAAAAGAAGAAAATGACACCTCATGGAGGGAGCCAGTAGGTAAGTAAAGCACTGTGCTACCACATATCACCTAGGAAGCGTAGTTAATACAGGTAATGGTGAAACCAGGAGAGCGAGTATCCGGGGTACCACTTATCTAATGGTTCTTTGTAACTATTTTCACATTTTTGTTTTACTTCTCTCATGAACTTCTTCCTGTACTTTTGTCATTCACGCTTGTGTGTTTTTACGTTACCACCTCCCTGGCCCCGTAGTGTGGAGGGCTTAGGTGCTACATATCTTACTTTCTGCTACACCAGTGATCCAAGAACAGGAATAAGCTCGGGTCGCTGGGAGTTGGTCAGCATCCAGAGGACATCTCTCTTCTTCTAAAGTGGGGAGGACTGCCGTTTCAGCCTTTGGCTGCCCCCAGGTGGAGGCCAGGGAGGCAGTTCCGGAAGGAAGGTGGCCGTGGTTCTGTGGTGTGTTCGTGCCTCCATATGCACATACTTGCATGCCGTAGTGGGATGGGACTCAGGGGAGAGAACACAGAAAGAAGGCAGACTCAGGCTTCATGATGCTCCAACTGCCCATCCCAACCCATGCCGTCACCTGGGCCACGGCTCCACACTAGATGAAGAATTTCCAGGTTGGGGGGCGGGGGCCCACTCCAACCCTTTCTGGCCATGGGGAAGGGGGAGCTGTGGGGGTGACTGGAGCTCGGTAACTACCAGGGGAGGCAGCTGCTGGAGACCGCCAGGGAATAAAGTAATATGAAGTAAAAAAAGAAAAAAAAGACACTACAACACCAATAATGCCAAGGCTGCCTTTAATCCCACAGCACTCATCTGATAGATGTTATTCCCTCCCACAGCACCTCTTCTTTCAATTATAAACTCTCCATCCCAAGTAGCACCATCTTAGTAAATGTACTCAACATATAATCAGTTTTCCCACCAGTTTGGCCCCTTCTGCCCCCAGTCTCCTTATGACAGTGATCACCATGATGCACCACAAGGAGCTGCCTTCACTGTCAATGTAAATACTGCTTTCATTAGTCAGTCAGTAAGGGGTGTACTAGTTTCCTAAGGAGTTAGTCCCCCCTCCGCCACATGCTCAGCCCTCATCCAGCCTCAGTATGGGATTCAGGGTTTCATAAATGAATGCACACCTCACAGATGAAAGGGAAAGTCAGATGCTGACATAAGCGGCATAACCCACTGGATTTTTTTTTTTTTGTAGTTTTTTTATTTATGGCATTTTACACAAAAGCATAAAATACATATTCTTGAGCCAGTATACAAACATCAACAATACATGTTACATTACTAAGGATAATGGCTACTAGTTCAGCAGGTACATCGTCCAGGGGTACCAAAATCTGATTCAAAAGTAGTAATACAAAGTTATACATTTCAGGAGCTAGACTGCAACCAATGCCCCATATTAAAGGTCCGAATATTACAGTAGCATATACTTTGGAACTGACCTGTGATAGATCCTACAATGAATTATCAACAACATTTAAGAAAGAAAATAATCCACAATCTAGAGCTCGCACAAGCCCTCTAGTAACAAAAAGGATGCAGTCCAATATAAACATAGGCCAAAGAGAGAGAAACCAATAAATACTGATATAATGATAACACCCCTTCCCTCTCAATATTTATACCAACGAGTCATGAGCGTAGAGACCACCGCATACACCCACCACAGACTTCATTTCTTAACTGAGAAGGGGATCACAGCACTCAAACTATCTCTCAGCACAGTTTCAAATAAAAAGGGACTACAAGACATTAATAATGGGCATTAAATCACCCAGAACGAGCTTAACACGTAAGCACAATACAAGTTTATGTGACTGCCCCTATATTGGCCCGTTCCATACATCAAAATAGGCTGGGCTATGGTTTAAGCATCAAACAGGAAACTTACAGAGAAACAGCAATTATGTATGGGGAGCAAGCAGGTAAATGCAGGTTACTCACCTGTAACAGTAGTTCTAGGATTGGTATATGTTGTTCATCCACACTTCTTGGGTGGATGGGTCAGTATGTCTTTTCCCTTTAAGAATCTTGCCGGAAGGTCTAAAAGCTGGCTTCTCCTACCCACCTGGGTGGTACAACCCTCGGCTCTGCCACTTGATGCCAGATCTTGCCTGCTGGAAGCCGTGGTTGTGCGTCGAAGCCGGGGCGGTCGGATGGGTCAGTGTGGATGAACAACATATACCACTCCTAGAAAGTACAGTTATGCAAGACCTTACTGTAACAGTAGATCTTTGGGGAGCGTCTCTTGCAGCAGGTAAAACACTTGGGTCATCGCCAGAGGTCGCTGTGCCGCATGGCAGCTCTTCTAGCAGTCTTTTCAAGGGGCCGCCCACACATGACTTCAGCTTCCTGTTTCCTATACAAGTGTGGGCGGTCCCTGGTATCCTCAGTTTCCCCCGCTGAGTTCAGCTCACTAGGCGGGGACTGAGGGGAAGCCAAGGTACCAAAGGTATCCCAACCCATAAGTCACTAGACCAACATCTGTTCTGCTAGAGAAGGAGGGGGACGGAGAGTGGGATCGTACCTGCTGCAAGAGACACTTCTCAAAGATCTACCATTACGGTAAGGTCTTACGTAACTGTACTATATTCCAGGGAGTGGTCTCTTGCAGCAGGTAATACATTTGGGATGAATCCCAAGCAGTAAACCCAAGAAGGATAGTCATTATGACAGGAGGCCTTATAGGACCATTCAGCCAAAGGCCATCCTACGGCATGACGCAACATCTAAGTTGTAATGCTTCGTGAAAGTATGAATTGTGGACCAGGCAGCTGCGTTGCAGATATCTGTGATAGAGGCCCCTTTTAAGCAGGCCACTGTGGTGGCCATAGCTCTGGTAGAATGGGCTTGGACAGATCCTGGTAATGGCTTCTTGTATTTTGTGTAACAAAATGTTATACAATGTGCTAGCCAATTGGAGAGGGTCTGTTTAGTGACTGGAAGACCTTCCCTGCTTGAGGTGAAGGTAACAAAACGTTGGGAGGTCTTCCTAATCGATTTAGTTCGATTAGTATAGTATCGATATATATACGATGGACATCTAAAGTATGTAAGAGGTATTCACCTCGACTGGAGTGTTCAGAATAATATACTGGTAACTCCAGGGACTGATTTAAGGTGTGTTCAGACACTACCTCAGACATGAAGGAAAGGCTGGTATGAAGTGCCACTATGTCTTTGTGAAAAATCAAGTAAGGTTCTCTACACGAGGGCATGAAGCTCGGAAACATGTGGAGCCAAAGTGACAGCCACTAAGAATAGTGTTTTCCAAGAAAGAAAACGGAGGTCACAAGTGGCCGCCGGTTCAAAGGGCTCAAGAGTTCATTTCTCTGTTAGAAAATTGAGATCCCATGGAGGGATGGGTCTTCGATTGGAGGCTTAATATGTAACATTCCTCTTAGAAACATTTTGGCAAGATGATGTTGATACAGTAAATTTGTCATCCAGAGGTTCATGGGAGGCCGCAATAGAGGCAAAATGGACTTTGATGGAGGAATAGCTTAATCCTGATTCTGCAATCGAGGCCACGTAATCCAAGACTTTTTTTGTCAGTGGACAGGAATAGGGATCTAATGACTGGGAAGCAGCCCAGATGGAAAAGCATTTCCATCTGGCATTATGTTTCAGTGGTCGCTGGTTTACACGAGGCCAGTAATATATTGGCAACAGGGGAGGACACTAGTAAACGTGCTATGAAAGCGTCCTCAGGAGCCAAGCGTGAAGGTGTAGTGCCTTCAAGTTGGGATGTAGAAGGGTCCCTTGATTCTTAGTCAAGAGATCTGGTCTGACTGGCAACGGAACTGTTTCCTCCACTGAGAACTATTGAAGGAGGGGGGACCACACCTGCCGAGGCCACAGAGGGGCAATAAGAATCATGGTGGCAGGTATGAGTTGTAATTTCAGTAGAATCCGTTGCAGGAGTGGGATGCATATAAGAAGAGTCCTGTCCACGCTTGGGACAGGGCATCTACAGACTGTCCCTTTTTGCTCGGGATAATGGAGTAGTATCTGGGGAAGACGGTGGTTGACTGGGGAGACAAACCGATCCAGTTGTGGGGTCCCTCACAGATAAAAGATTTTCTGAAGCACTTTGTAAAGAAGTGTCCATTCATGTGTGGACGACTGGTGACTTAGGAGGTTGGCCAGGAGGTTGCGATGTCCTAGTAGATGGACGGCGGTCAGTACAAGGTGTTGCCAAATGGCCTCCTGCCAGACTGCAAGCATCTCTTTGAATAAAGTATGGGATTTCATACCTCCTTGTTTGAGGCAGAATACTACTGCGGGTGTTGTCTGACTGAATCAGCAACAGTCCCAGAGACAAGTGAGGTTGAAAGGCCTGGAGGGCTAAGCGAACTGCCCTCATCTCAAGAAGATTGACAGAACTGGTCCACTTGCCTTGTGTCCTATAAGGACCCAGGTGTGCACCCCACCCTTCCAGGGATGCACCTGTAGTCAACGTCTGTAGGGGTGGGGAGGAAGCCTTGACATAGGTTGGCCCAGAGGGTCCACCATACTAGGGCAGACCACAACGTGGGAGTGACTCTAATTTTGTCTTCGAAATTTTCTGTTCTTTAAGACCACTGGTTCTGGAGAACCCACTGAACTGGCCTCATGTGAAGACAGGCAAATGCTACCGTAGGGATGGTAGCGGCCATGCGTCCCAGGAGGCATAACATGCATCTAGCTGTGACTATTTTCTGGGTTTGTATCTGAAAAGCCAGATATAGAAGTTTGTCTTGTCTGTCGGCCGGGAGGTAGGCCCTGGCAGAGACAGTGTCTAGGACTGCTCCTATATAATAGAGCAACTGTGTAGGGGTCGGATTGGACATTGCCAATTGACCATAATCCCCAGAGCTTGGAACAGAGTTAGGGCTGCTTCTAGGGAAAAAGGCAGAGAGGCTTTGGACTCTGCCTTGATCAGCCAGTCGTCCAGATATGACGAGACAAAGTGCCCGTCCTGCCGTAGGGCTGCTGCTACTACCACTAGGCACTTGGCAAACACTCTTGGGAAGGAGGAGAGGCCAAATGGGAGTGCCCGAAATTGGTAGAGTTGACCCAACAGGTGAAAACGAAGGAACCTGTGGTGGGCAGGACAGATAAGTATATGTAGGGAAGCATCCTTCATATCCAGAGCACATAGCCAATCCCCTTGTTTCAACATTGGCATGATGGAATTTAGGGTGACCATGCGGAATCTTTTGTACTGGACGTATAGGTTCAATTGTCTGAGATCCAGTATTGGTCTGAGATCTCCAGTTCATTTGGGTACCAGGAAGAAGTGGGAGTAAAACTCCTTTTGGTGTTCTGTAGGGGGTATCGGGTAAATTTGTCCTTCTTGGTTAGAAGAGCCTGTAGTTCCTCCTGGAGAATAGGAATATGGTCAGGTACGTAATGGACAGAGCGGGCGGGGGATGTGGGGAGGTATGGAAAGTAGTTCCAGAGTGTGATCCCTCTGAATAATCTTAAGTACCCACTCGTCCAATGTGATTGTTTTCCGGGCCTTAGAGTGAAGGGCAAAATGACCACGCACGGCTTCCGACGCCTGGTCGAGGAAGCATGGACACAGCCCCAGCTGGTCACTGGGAGGTGGGCTGGGGAGCCCCTAGCGGCAGAGGTGTTGGTTGTGGTAGACTGGGAACGATCTCGGAATCCACTCCTTTGTGAGCCTCTGTATTTTCCACGTCTTTTGGAATAAAAGGAGGACTGAGGACGGTATGATGGCTGGGAGGTACGGTACATGCCATGCACTGTGCGTAGAGTTCTTCCTGAAGACTGGAGATCATCTATCAGCTTTTGGGTACCTGGACCGAATAGTTTGGACTCATTAAAAGGAGCATTAACCACTCTATGCTGTACAGCAGGTGTAAAACCCGAGATGTGAAGCCAAGCATGGCGACGCAAGGTAATGCCGGTTGCTGACATGCAAGCCGAAATATAGACCGCATCATATCCCAACAAACTAGGTGTCGGGAATTGGAGTTGCCAGTAGATACTGTAGCCAGTAATTGTTCCCTTTCCTGTGAAGGAGGGAGTTTGACTAATTCAATGACCAAGGACCCAAAGTGTACGCTGGTATTTGACCATATATCCCATATAATTTAGGATTTTGAGATTCATGGTACCTGCTTGGAATACCTTTTTTCCTAGATAGTCAATCCTACAGGACTCTTTATCTGGAGGTAAGGAGCTCATGTGTTTTAGTCGTTTACTACGAGCATGAGTGGCAGCAATCACCACTGAATCTGCTTCAGAAGCGGTGGATAGAAAAGGATGATCCAGAGGAGTCTGGTAGAGGCGATCCACCTTGCGGGGAATAGCCATAACAGTGGAAGGCTAGTTCCAGGCTGCAAGTATAGCAGCATTTTGGTAGGTTTGGATTAGTGGGGGGGTACCACCAAGACTGGATCCTCTGGTAACGCTAGATAGTTTTCCATATCCTTATGTTGTTTGTCATGTTCGGTAGTAGAGAATCCCATGACTTTCTGAATTTGGACCATTATCTCATGGAAGGATAGGTCATCTGGAGGAGAGGCAGCTGCCTGCCTGGATAAGTCCTCATTTAGAGAGGAAATATCAGACAGCGGAGACTGGGGCTGGAAATCCATGTCCAGGAATTCCTCATCTTCCAGATCTCAGGTAAAATCTACTGGAAATTCATCCTCGTCTGACAAGTAGTCATCCACATATGAGGGAGGTGACCAGGGTGGTGAAGGGTCTGTCACCCTGGAAGCGTTAAGGCGGAGGAATAGGGGAACAGGAAGAGTGGCTTGGCACTCCTGGATTGGAGGCCTGAGCATGCCACATGGCATGCAAGACCTACTGAACTTCTGAAGTAACATCCAGTTAGGAACTGGGGTAGGGGTAGGGACAGGGGTTCTAGGAAACCAGGGGGATTGTGGAGGTGATTGGACATGTAGCCTGGGCAGGTCTTGCCCCAGGGCGGTAAAGTCTAGGGTCCCGATCCCTGTCCACTGTGAGTGTACACCTGTGAGGGTGGAGGGGAGGTGTGCATGACAAATGCAGTCGGCTTACACAGTGGAATGCGGCTCCTTGTCAATGAAGCCACCTGGGAAACGGTATAATGAAGTGAAAAAGATGGCCCCCGTCGAAGGAACCACCAGAGGTTCATTATAGACTGCAGTCAACACGCTGGAAAGTGCTGTCGATGAGAGGGTATAACCTCCCATTGATGAGGAGGCAGTCTGAGAACATATCGTCGATGGAGGGGCACCTGTAACAGTGGCTGTCGACGAGCGCCTAGGCGCGGAGGTTGAGGAGGGCTCTTCTCCTTTCAGTGGAGGGGGAGCTCTTGGGACGAGCCTCCTGATTCTCCATGAGAGACAATTTCTGCTCCATTATATGTTTTTTAATCTCTTGCAGCCATCGTTGATGGGTTGCCTGGTTGAAATTTTGGCAATGTATCCAGGAAGTGGTGTCGTGTGTGGGTCCCAGACACCTTACACAAGTGGTATGGTTGTCGAAGCGGTAGGTCTTTCTACCGCAACAGCAGGAAAAAAAATAGCATTATCTTGTTTGAAGATTCTTTGGACATTTGTCATTTGCTCAAATTCTTGTCAATGACTGCTGTTGAAGTTGGCTCTAGTTGCTGTGTGCATGCTGAAGACTGCAGTAAAATGAACTGAGGATACCAGGGACCTCCCACACATACAGAAAACAGGAAGCTGATGTCATGTGTGGGCGGCCCCTGGAAAAGACTGCTAGAAGAGCTGCCATGCACCACAGCGACCTCTGGTGACGACCCAAGTTTACTACCTGTTGCAAGAGACCACTCCATGGAAGATCTACTGTTACAAATGAGTAACCTGTGTTGCTAGGGATGTGGATATGTTGTTCTAGCCACACTTCTTGGCAGACTCCTAGCAGTTCTCTGGGAGGAGGAAGGCAAGGTGCACAACCCCTACTTAGGGAACAGAGATTGGAGAACTGAGGCCCCAAAACCAGCATCCCACCGTGACTCTAGCTCAATGTGGTAATAAGAAATTAAGGTGTTTGCTGACTTCAAGGTAGCAGCCCTGCAGATATCCTGGATAGGGACGTCCCTAAAAGCAGCCACCGATGCAGCAGTATGGCAGGTGGAATGAGCCCTAAGCCCTACAGGAGACTCCCTACCCCGCCAACCTATAGCAGAGGTCGATGCATGATGTAATCCATCTGCCAATCGTCCACTTGGCTGCAGGTCTACCAGGTGCAGCTTCAGCGTAGGTGACAAACAGCTGGCGAACCTCTCCCCAAACTCCTTCCGTGTACTTTTTATAATACAGCGCTCATCTCAGTTCCAAAGTGTGGAGCCTGTACTCTGCCTCCAAGGTGTGACTGGGGTAACACACCGGCAGAGTCATCACCTGGTTTAGGTGAAACTCCGACGCAACCTTCGGAAGGAACTTCAGGTCGGAAGACCAGACAGGGAAACTCAACAGAGAGCACCTGGAGTTCCCCAATCATTCTGGCTGATATGATAGCCACCAGGAAGGCAGTCTTCCATGACAAGTGTGACATCTCACTCCTGTGCATTGGTTCGATTGGCTTGCCCATGAGCTTTGCCAGTACCAACAGTAGATCCCACAGTGGTGGTGGTTCACGCCCCGGAGGGGAAATACGGTCAAGGTTTTTGAAGAAATGCTAGACCTCCTTCTCCTGTGCCACCATCTGCTGACCGACCTGTGCCCGGTAAGCAGAGATGGCTGCTAGGTGCACTTTAAGAGTCATAAACCGCAGACCCCCTTTGGAAAGAGACCGAAGGTAGTCCAGAATGCTAGCCACCAGACAGGACAAAGGGTCCAGGCCCTTGCTTTGACACCAAATGGAGAATCTCTTCCACTGGAAGGCATAGTACTTCCTGGTCAATTCCTTCCCAGATGCCTCAACTACAGTTAGTACATCTTAGGAGAGACCCAAAGCCTGGAACTCTAGCTGCTCAGGAATCAGGCTGTCAGGTGCAGGGATTGAAGTTCCGGGTGGAGGACCTTCCCCTGATTGACTGAGAGCAGGTCCGGGCATACTGGAAGACGCCTTGGGAGGCTGAGGAGACTGAGGTACCAAAACTGGCAGGGCCAGTGCGGAGCCACCAGGATCACCTCTACCTTGTCCCTCCTCTTCTTGAGGAGCACCCTGTGGAGCAAGGGAAGTGGAGGTAAAGCATAAAAGAGGCCTGGGGTCCAGGGCCTCGAGAAGGCATCCCCCTGTAGCAAGCCCTGCTAAGGGAAGTGGGCACAAAACAGCCTCAGCTTTGCGTTCTCCCTGGAGTTGAACAGGTTCACCTGAGGGGTGCCCCACTGGGAGAACAGGCTGTGTACTACCTCTGGATGGAGAGACCACTCGTGGGATGTCTCGCCCACACGGCTGAGGATGTCCACCAGCTGATTTGAGGCTCCTGCCACATGAATAGCTAGGAGATCCGCCTCTAGTCAGCTCAAGAGGGTCCAGATGTGGGGAGCTTCCCTGCACAGAGGCCGGGAGTGCGTGCCGCCTTATTTGTTGAGATTGTACATGGTCGTGGCATTGTCAGTCTGGACCTGAACCTCTTGACCCCGAAGGAAGGGAGATAATGCAGTCAACGCCAGCCGAACTACTCTGAGCTCCAGCAGGTTGATGTGGCACTGGGATTCCAGAGCCCATGGACTCTGTGGTCCCACTTGTGGGAACCCCAGCCCATGAAAGAGGTGTCGGTTGTCAAGATGACTGTCTGCTTGGGATGGACAAACTGGATCCCTTCGTGCACATGCTCCAGGACAGTCTACCACTGGAGCGCATCCCACATCTTCTGGGTTACAGTGACCAGCTGGTCAAAATGACCTACTGTCCAAGTCCAATGGCTGGCCAGCTGCCATTGAAGGGGGTGCATATGCCACTGGGCCCATCGGACAACAGAGGTGCAGGCCACCATGTAGCCCAAAAGTTGCAGGAAGTCCCAGGCAGGGCGCAAGTGCCCAACCAGAAATGACTGGGCAAAGGAGGAGAGAACCTCCACCCTGTCTGTCAGGAGCCTGGCTTTGGCTCGGCAAAAGAGTCAAGCTCTGACCCGATGAAGCAAATTACCTGCGAAGGCACAGGCTCCGGACTTGGCCTTGTTGACCAGCTGGCCAAAGTCGATGCTGATCTGAAGGGCCAGATCCCTGGACCTCTCCACCTCCTGTCTGTAAGGACCCACTATGAACCAATCGTCCAAATAGGGGCACACCCTGACCCCTCCATGCCGAGATGGGCCGCCACCACTGCAATGCATTTGGGGAAGACCCTGGGGGCCGATGACATGCGGAACGGCATAGCTTGGAACTCATAGAGGGTTCTCTCTGCTCGGAAGCGGTGGAACCTTAGCTGTGACAGAGGGATTGGGATGTGAAAGAACACATCCTGCAGATCCAGAGAGCAAAACCACATGTTCTGCTCGAGAGATGGTATGATCTGAGAGTTACCATCCTGAAGGTCTGAGACCTGAGTAACTTGTTCAGGTCGTGCAGATCTATAATGGGGCGCCAGCCCTCCATCCGTTTTGGGACCTGGAAGTACCTGGAAACAAACCCTGAGTTGAAAGTGGGATCTGCGACTCTGACCACTATCTCCTTGCGGAGGAGTTGGGTGATGTCGTCTCGGAGAGCCAACCGAATGTCCATGGATACCTTCTCCTCCCATGGGGCATGGGCTCGGCTTGGTGGCTACTGCTCAAATCCCAGAGGCAGACCCTGGCCAACCACTTCCATTACCCACCTGTCCACTGTGACAGCGGACCAGGCAGAAAGGAAGTGGTAGAGCTGGCCCCCCACGAGAGGACCCAGAGTAGGCGTGACTGGCATGGGGGCTGTCACTCCATCCTGTCACTCAGCAGGCTTAGAGGAGGAGTAGGATCTGTCCATGGGACCACCAGGACCCTTCCCTCAGGGCTTACAGACCGCCGAAGCCCCTGACTTGAGCCGAGGGCACCAAGATTGAGCCTGCTGCTGCTGCCCCAATTGGTACTGGGGCTGCTTGGCCGAAGGGCTTATGCTTCTGCTTCTTGAAACCCTGAGATTCTTTCTTGGCAGAGGTAACTGACTCCAAGGTGGCACTGGACTTCTCGATGCGCTGGAGGTGACAGTCAACTCCTGGACCGAACAAGTTGGTGCACAGGAAGGGAATATCTGCCATACAGGTCGAGACCCTCAGCCAGGCCCTGCGGCGCATGGCAACAGCGGCAGCCACCGAACAGGCACAGGAATCCCCAATGTCCAGAGCCGCCTGGAGTTGCTGTTTTGCAACAGCCGGACCCTGATCCTGAAGCTGCCTGACTGTAGTCTGAAGGTTCGCGGGGAGATGAGGAAGCACCTCATCTAGAGAGCCCAGGAGGGTGTGGGAGAAGTGTGCCATGATGACAGCGGAGCTCGCCTGAAGGAGACCGAGCGAAGAGGCAGCATAGACTTTTCCAGCAGAATGGTCCAGTTTTTTGGACTCCTTGTCCAGAGGTTTATTAGTGTCTCCTGAATTTCCAGAGTGCCAAAAACAGATTTGTCACCAATCCCTCAGCCGAGGGGTGCTATGTGAACCCCCATAGGGTGCAATGGGAACCACATACTTGCAGGCCATCCGAGCCAATGGCGCACGACAGGAGGCAGGGTGCTGCCAAAGCTCCAGAGCAGGGCCAGTGATGGCTTCGGCTACTGGGAAGGCCTCTGTCGGAGAAACATAGAAACAAAGAAGTTGCGGCAGTTAAGGACCGCAAGGTCCATCCAGTCTGCCTGTTTCTTTTTCTGCCTTATGTATGTGCCATCTACCTTTGTTCTGTCAATGGCCTATCTATTCCTACTCATCAATATTGCTCCCTTATGCCTATCCCATGCCTGTTTGAAGCCCTGCACTGTATTCATATCCACCACTTCCCGAGGTAGGCCTTTCCATGCATCCACCACCCTTTCTGTGGAAAAGAACTTCCTCTCATTACCGCTTAATCAGCCTCCCTCTAATCTCATGCTGTCCTCTTGTTTTGCTATTTTTCTTATATTGAAACATGTTAGACTCTTTCACCTTGTTAATGCCCTTAATGTGTTTGAATGTTTCGATCATATCACCTCTCTCCCTCCTTTGCTCTAGAGTATACATATTGAGCTCCATTAATCTGTCCTCATATGTCTTCTGATGCAGTCCCAGCAACATTTTGGTTGCCCTTCTCTCGACTGCCTCAATTTGGTTAATGTCCTTGAGAAGGTGTGGCCTCCAGTACTGCACGCAGTACTCCAGATGTGACCTAACCAGTGTCATGTAAAGAGGGATTATTACCTCCCTCTTATGACCTGCGATACCTACACTAATACACCCCAACATCCCTCTAGCCTTACCTACTGCTTTAGTGGTCTGCTTGGATGATTTCAGGTAATCGGTGATGACGCCCAAGTCTCTTTCTTCCCTTGTGACTGCCAGCAACTCCCCTCCCAGCCTATAGGTGGCTTCAGGGTTTCTCTTCCTTATGTGCATGATCTTGCACTTCTTTGCATTAAACCCCAGTTGCCACTCTTAAGACCATTTTGCCAGTTTATCCAGATCTCTTCTCATTGTGCCCACCCCATCTGCATCATCTACTCTATTGCAGATCTTGGTGTCATCTGCAAACAGACAAACCTTACCCTCTAGTCCATCTGCAATGTCACTGATGAAGATACTGAAGAGGACTGGCCCCAGGACCGATCCCTGAGGTGCCCCACTTGTGACTTGCATCTCTTCCAACTGTATACCGTTCACCACTACTCTCTGTTTTCTGCTCGTCAACCAGTCTGCCACCCAGCTGACCAACTTCTGACCCACCCGAGCCTGCCCAGCTTATTAATCAATCTTCTATGTGGAACAGTATCAAAAACTTTGCTGAAGTCAAGGTAAGCGACATCAACTGCTCCCCCTTGGTCCACCACTCTGGTTGCCCAGTCAAAGAAATCTATGAGATTAGTTTGACAGGACCTTCCTTTTGTAAACCCATGCTGTGCTCCTATGGATTCCAGGTGTTGCACTATCCTTTCCTTAAGGAGTGCCTCCATAATCTTGCCCACCACTGAGGTAAAACTGACTAGTCTGTAGTTCCCTGCCTCCTCCCTGCTACCACTCTTATGAAGAGAATCCCCCTTTAGTCAGAATATGTGTTAGGGGATACTGTGCCCATTTCTGGACAGGCTCCTGTTTCATCCCAGTGGATTCGGACATGAGATGGAGAATGCCCATGAAGGACGTGGGACCTTCCTCCATTGAGAGACTCCCCATCGAAGCCTCGAACTGGCGAAAGTACAAGGAGGAGTCCTTGGACTCCGAGTAGTCTGGATAGATCCGCCGACCACCTGAGTCACTTTCAACCCGCCGTGGATGGTCAGGAGTAAGGGTGATCGACAGCCTATGCAGGAGGCCCCTAGCAGGCTGAGACTCCTTAGCAGAGGCTCTGGAGGGAGGCTGTTTAGGTGGTGGCTCCTCCACAATCGACGGAGCCGGGAGGGCCTTCACCGGCTCCATGGGCAGAGGAACAGTGTTGTCCAGCTGTGGAGGAGTCGGCATCGGCCTACAGGGCGATAGCCATGTGATGTCCGGTGTGGAAGCCTGGGTCGACTTCGGACCAGCCAACACCAACTACTGATATATGAGATCCTCATAGTGTCAATGCAACTTGCACCAAAGCCTCTCTTTTTCAGAGGAGGATGAGGATGAATAGCAGCGTCACCACTTCTTAGAACACCTAGACTGCCGTCTGTGAGTGCTCCTCGACCTGTCTGTTGGGGATGACAGAGACCTCAACCATCAGGGGGACCGACGGGGTTGCTCGGAAGGCGTCAGGGAAACCTACGACTTCTCCAGGCCAGGGTCGGGGACTGTGAGGAGGTTCCCAGCAAGCTGGGTTTCCTCCTCAGTAGGTCCAGTCAGGACCGGAGTCCTGAACAAGGATTTGTCAGCCTCATCCAGTGACAATGGCTCGACGGGGTTGATGATAACTTTGACTGGGCCGTCATCCCACGTCTTAGCCGGCTGGCCTGACAGGTGCACGGTGCACGGTGAAGCCAGCGGCTGAGCCCACAATTTCGACCGAAGTTGAAACAGGAGATTCCTGTGACAGAGACCTCTCTCGATCCCAAGAACAATGTCGATGAGTCTTATCTCTTGACTCCTTGGATTCCTTTTTATGGGAACGGGAGCTGTGCGAAGCCGATGGGCCCTCCTCCTTAGTCAGAAGAGAATGGCACAACTTCTTGAAGGAGCCTGTAATGGTAGAGCCCAGTTTGAGCGGCATGAAGACTGATCGGCAGCCCGAGCCACCTCCTCTTCCTCCACCTCCATTTGTTTAAGTTGCTCAGTGCACCCCGTAGCCGCGGAGACCGCCCAATGGGCCTCTTTAGATTTGACAGGGGGGGTCCGTTTTTCCAGTCATCTGATCTGTAAGCATGCAAAGTGATCGTCCAACACATTCGGCTGGAACAAGCGACAAAAGTCGCAGGCCTGGGTATCATGTGGGACAGTGCGAGACATCTTCTGCCCACAGGCGTACCGGCGGAACCCGGGCGAGAATTTGTCCTTCATCGTGGTCATGAAACAATGAGGAGAAACTCTTAACGAGTTTTAGCTAAGGGAAATAATCCAAAGATTTAAGTGCCAGGGCCTACTCAACGTGGGAGCGATAAGGAAGGAACCTGAATTTTCCAGTGGAAAGGAACATCTGACATCAAGGCGGAGCCAGGGTTATACCACCTGGGTGGGTGGGTGGGAGAAGCCAGCTTTTGGATCTTCAAGAAAGATTCTTAAAGGGGAAAAGACATGTCAAGAAGTGTGGACAGAACAACATATCCACATCCCTAGAACTATAAATTCCAAATTCAACCATGAAGTCAGGAAAAAAGTATGAAATAAGCTCTCCCCAACAATTATAAAACAAAAAAACTATCAGTTCAACGTTCATAAAGTCCCATGGGGTCAAATGATGACTTCGAGACCTCGGCATCTCTTATTCTCTGGCCTTTCCAGCTTGACTATGTTTTATGTTGGGTCACAAGCAATGCCGTTTCACAGACCCAAAAGAGGTCGGTGTATGTGTGGAGAAGATGGCTGCTAGTCGGCGTGATGAGGACGAGGAGTCAGATGGGGACTGAATCTCAAGTTTACCGGGTTTAATGAATGTAGAGACTGCTCCCTTCCAAAGGTTTGCTACTATGGACTGAATTGGGTGCAGTATAGGAGAATGGGGTGAACTCTGTGGGCAAAGGGGTCCAAGGCGCACCTCAATGCTTGTCACTGGCTGGAGGGTGGTGGTGGGGGGTGCAGTGCATGAGCATTACTGTTGACAATCCTAAGTAACACCCCTGACACCTGTCCCCATCTAAGGCCTTGTGTCGGGACCGGGTAGCATATGAACTGTCTGGGAAGAGGAGAATTTGGTCTTCATTAAGAAAAAATGGCCCTCTATTCCTCAGAGCTCCAAGGATTGCATCTCGTTCAGATGCAGAGGTAAGTGTGAACAAGACCGTGTGAGGGAGTACATGTTTTTTTTTTTTTTATATATATATATTCTCTGTTTATGCCCCTTACTCACCGCTCCAAACCCTATCCTCAGGGATCCCTAGGCTATGCGCACTCCTGTAGGTCCTCTCCAGGTATCTCCATTCTGGGTCTTGTCAGCACCACCGCCATCCTGCCTCGGTTTGCCCCCCAAGTGGGAAGAAGAGGGAGTCCCCTCCAGTTCATTAGTGTGCATCGGGTATGCTGCGTAGGCCCATCCTGAAACCTGGTTGTGGATTTTCTCTCAGGCAGCCAGGTCCCATCTCCAGGCGTCCGTTGTGGGTTTCTTCCATTTTTCTGGTGCCACCCTTCCCCTCCGGATGCTGACGTGCTCGGAGAGCCAAAAGGCGGGGCACGTAGCGAAGTGCTATCGTCCCGGTTCTCAGCCAGCATCCTTCCTCCCTGTTCATGCCATCTCACTGCACCTCCACTTGTAGTTACCTAGGTGGTGGTAGAGCAGTGGGACAGGCATCCCCACCCTCCACGGAGAAGGAGAGCAGCCAGTGGGCGCTCAATCCTTCACTACCCCAGTCGGCCCTCCAGCTGCCAGAGTCCGTTCCCGAACCCAGGTTGCTGGTGTCGCAAGCAGTAGCCCCACCACTGTGCGGGTGGGAGTCCATGTTAATGCCCAGCCTTCTTGCAGTGATTCAATAAGCACGGGTAATCTTAAAGTCCTCCAGCCCTGTCAGCTCAGTTAGCCATGGCCCAAGATACTGAAGCAGGTTTTTGCACTCCATCCCTTCTAGAGGACGAGGACCTGAACGTTGGCAACTCAAAGAGTACTTTCTAATTGTTCCACCCGACTGTGCAACACGGCCTGCTCCTTTATCACTGTAGTGGTAGCCGCAACAGCCTTCCCCGCAGTGGCCGCCGCACACTTGGTGATCTCCCCCATGGCGTCGGCCGGGTTTCAGAGCCATGAATCGTTGAGAGACGGCATCCAACCTTTGATCGATTTGCCACACTGTTTAGGTAAGTGCATCAACTGATTGTTGAAGTGAAAGCAAAGAGGCTGTGTTTGGCTCCGTACTCATGGCTGCGGAGGAGCCTTCCACATGGTCGGGCTGTTTGGCGGCCAAGGTGTGAGGCTGAAAATAGTCTTGCTTATTCAGTTTATTGCGTCCCATGGCCATCAAATTTAATATCAGGAGGTAGAGCAAAGGGTCTCCTGTTGAGTTAGAGGGGTCTCAAACCAAGTTTAATCCAAATTTTGGTACAATGGTGCAACACAGCGAGCTATAATCAGGAGCTCCTGAAGACTGCTGCTGGCTAGGCTGCTAGCTCCGCCCCACCCACTTGATTATTATTTCAATTACATTAAGGGAGGGCCAAGGGAGCTCTACTACCATAATAAAAGAGGTTCAAAATACAGTGAATTAATTTATCTGACAGGTGAGATCTGTCTGAAAGATCCAGTTACTAACTAGGAATGACAATGGGTAATACCTCGCTTACACAAAACATGGACTACAAATGCAGAACACAGAGAAAAAGATGAAGGACAAAAAGATGAAAAAAAGAAAAAGGTACAGGGAAGGGGAGTGAATAGGGGATGGGGAAAGGGCACATGAGAGTGTACAAGTAGATAAGGGTAAACTGTGGGAAAGAAGGATAACTGATTGGGGTAGTCGTCGAAAGCAAATATTCAATACCATACACAGATATAGTAATTAAATACAGGACTTCATAGATTTGCTTAGAGGGGTTTTTAAAATCATGGGTAAGCATCAGTCCAAAATGGGTTTAAAAAAAGTTTCTAGTTTAGATCAACAGTTGTGGTTTTTTTGTTTTTGTTTTTTTTTTAACTACTTTTCTCTCCGGTCAAGGCTCGTGGAACCTTCTCTTGGGCATCCTGTCCATTTCCTGCCCATCTGAGGCCCCTCCTATTTGTGCCTCCTCTCCCCCCCCTGCAGCCAGCACCCCTGGTTTAACCCGCCCAGGGTGGCCCGCCCCTCCTCTTGAGCACTCCACATCAGACTCCAGCTGCAGGTAAGGGCCCGGGTGGAGGACCTGGAAGGTCAGTTGGAGTGAGCCTGGCATTGGGCATGGGGGACAGGTGCAGTCATCTGTCCCACGAGCTGGTATTTTTCCCTGTTCTGCACTCTCCCCCCATGCATGGTGCACCCCCGACGCACACTGCAACCATGCCAACATCGGCCACGTTAATTACGTGCTGCCTGGCTTGCTGCAGTGCCCCCCGGTCTCCACAGGGGGCCGATGGCATGCCAGGTCGTCCCCACCCTGCTTCCCTGGGGAGGAGAGCACCACAAGGGCACTCCTCCTCAACCTTCCCCTGCCGAACCCGGGTCGCCGGCGTAGCGCAAGGTGTGGCGTCCAGCGCCTTAACCCTCAGCGCCACCGGGCTGACCGACCAAACAGTTGTAATGCATCGAGTCTAGAGATCCAAAACATCTCCCGCTGCAGGGGAAGTTGAGTTCGATCCCCCACGCTGTGGAAATTCTGCAATGTGTTCCTAGGCTTGAAATTTAAAGTGTAGAGAGAATAGTCATTGTGGGCCTCAAAATGGGCTCCTAAGGCATTAGGTTGTCAAAACCACACTTAAACAACTTGTGTCCACAGAGAAAAATGTAGTGAAGTAATTACACAGAAGCACGGAATTTGTCGGCAGAAAAGGACTGCTTGGCCCACCAAATCTGCCCAGATGTTCCCTACCTAATCTGTCTCCACAGACCCAAATTGGTCTCTGGCGCCTCCCCCTCTGACTTTTTACTAATATCCCCCTATGTCTATTCCATGCTTGTTTGAAGCCCCCCACTGTTTTTTTCCTCTATCACTTCTGCTGGCAGTCTGCTACAAGCATCCACCACCCTTTCAGTGAAGTAGTACTTCCTTGCATCCCTCTTAAAACTACCCCCTCCCCAGCTTCATCGCATACACCCTAGTCCTGGTGTTCTCTCTCATTTGAGAGACTCCCCCTCCTGCATGCTGTTCACTCCTGTGAGGTATCCGTAGTTCTCAATCATGTCATATCTTGCTCTCCTCCTTTTTAGGATGTACATGTTGAGATCCCTCAGTCTTTCCTTGTAAGACTTCTCATGCAACCCTTACACCATTTTAGCTGCCCTCCTCTCCCTGTCTATGTGCTTTCTGAGGTGCAGCACCCAAAACTGGACAAGGTACTCAGGTGGGTTTCACCAGTGAGAGATACAGTGGCAACACTACCTCCCTCCTCCTGCTAGAAATACCCCTCCTTATGCACCCCAGCATCCCATTAGCCCTACCACTGCTCTGTCACACAGCGCTGCCACTTTCAGGTTATCAGTTATGATAACCCCAGGGTCTCTTTCCTGCTTACAGACCATCAGTACCTCCCCCCAACCTATACTCCACTCCAAGGTTCCTATACCCTTGATGCATGATTTTGCACTTTTTGGCAATGAACCCCAATTACCCTGCTTTTGACTACTCTTCGAGTTTCCCCAAGAGTTCTGGGCATTCTCTCTACTCCCTCCTGAGTGTCCACCCCATTAAAGATTTTGGCATCATCTCCAAAAAGGCATACCTTCACTTCCAATTCTTCTGCAATTTCACTTATGAAGAGGACTGGTCTTAGTACTAAGCTTTGTGGCACCCTGCTGCTCACTCTCCCATCATTAGAGTGAGTACTGTTAACCACCACCCTCTGCTCACTCTCCCATCATTAGTGTGAGTACTGTTAACCACCACCCTCTGCTCACTCTCCCATCATTAGAGTGAGTACTGTTAACCACCACCCTCTGCTCACTCTCCCATCATTTGAGTGAGTACTGTTAACCACCACCCTCTGCTGCCTATACGTTAACCAGTTTCTAATCCAGTTCACCACTTTGGATCCCACTTCTAGGATACAATTTTTTTTTTTTATCAGGCTCCTGTGCAGCAACATGTCGAAGGCCCTGATGTCCAGATAGGCCACGTTTACTGCCCTCCCTTGATCTATTTCTCTCATCATCCATTTTAAGAAATCACCCAATTAGTCTGGCATGATCCCCCCCCCCCAATGAATCCAAGATGCCTGTGGTCTTACAGCCCACTGGATTCAAGATACTCTATCAGCCTTTCTTTAAGCAGGGCTTCAGTTAATTTCCCCACCACTGAAGTGACACTGACCAGCCTATAGTTGCTAGCCTTCTTCTTGCTGCCGCTCTTATGTAGAGGGACCACGTCTGCTCTTTTCCAGTCCTCCAGAACCATGCCCGTTTCCAGTAAACTATTGAATAAGGCCACAGTGGTGCAGGTAGCACCCCTCCCCGTGTTCCTTTAGTGGCCCTGGGTGTATCCTGTCCAGTCCCATAGCCTCGTCCACCTTCAGAGCTGTAAGATCTTACCTCGAGTGGGAGCTCTTGCAGCAGGCTAAACCATAATGACTACCGCCAGGCACTAGGACCCCACGGGAAAATTATTAGCTAGCAGTACCCAGCAGGGACCACCTCTGACGTCCGCCAATGGTATAAAGGGGGCAGTCCCCGGCCACATCCCAGTTCTTTTCCTGCCGTCAACCCGTTCACATTGGCTCCACGGATGCCTACTGCTAACAGTCTACTACCATTTTCGCAATTCTTTTCTACTAAAAAGTTTCATTATCATTAATCTAGTATTGTACGATGCATGTCTTCTCCATCGTCCTCCAGTCAGTGACCAAAATCTAAGTGCACGTACGGGAAGTAAATCCCAGCTCGAGACGGTAACTCGGCCTGCTTTATCTGCTTGGGGCCCAACCACGACACTTATTCCTGCCCGCACTGTAAATGTTTCAACCACCGGACTCGCATCCGTTCACTGAAGACCAACCTTCTAGAACAGCAGCTGGCCACCATGCAGAAGACCCCATCAGGCCTAAGATTCCCTTTTTTTGGGGTCTGGGACTTCTCACAAATTGCAGGAGAAAAAGTCCAGTGGAAAGCACCATCATCACGAGAAGGACAGGACCTGTTCAGACTCCCGATCCGGGTCTCCGCATAAGCAATCGGTCAGCTCCAGTCCTTCCTCCCACGGGAGGCTAGACTCTGCCCCCCTGCCAACCCAAGTTTCCTCCAGATTGCCGGCCTTGAAACCCCCGGTGTAGGTGCGTACGCCAGGTGGTGTTTCCTCGGGGCAAGGGCCTTCGGCCCCTTCCCTTAGTCTTAGACACTACAGCCATACCTCCAGGTCGAAGTCCAGGGATTCCGCAGTTAAAGGGGCAGGCGACAGCTATGTCGTCCCTCATCAGGCAAAGGCTTCCTCTTCCTCGTCTGATCGTCCAGCGGGCCCTGATAACAGGAAGCGGCATTTGGAACCGGAGTCCCACCCTGATTCCAGCTCTGTGAAGCATCGGGCGTCAGACTCCAGGTGCTCTACCCCATCTTCGATGTCCTCACCTTCAGGGTCTTCCCTGCCACCTGCACCCCCCTAAGCTTTTACCAGAAGGGTCACAGACACCAGGCCAAAGAGATGCCTCCCCCAACACCCGACCCGTTGACGACGAGTGGCCGGATGTCAGGTCAGCCAGTCGACCTGCCGTCAGCTCTGACACCACCCCAGTACCAGACGCCAGAGAAACCAAGACCACCAGAGTGTATGCCGGCTCCCGACAAGCCATCAGGTCCGCTGCCCAAGAAGCCTGACGACAGGTCTGAGACACCAGGCCCACTGGCCCTAGCCATGGTCTCTCTGTCGAAGTCTAGAACCATTTCAGTTCCTGGTGGGACACAGTCAGGAAAGACCATCTCCAAAGAACCCCAATGTCACAGCCTCTCCCTGCAGATTCCCCCTGTGGTTGTTACCTCCTCCTAGGGACAGGTATCCTACTCAGTCAGACAGGTCTTCTGAACGGCGCAGTCATCATTCCAGATTGTCCTCCAGGAATTGCAGGAGGAGGCACTGGCATTCCCGCTCCAGATCTTCCTCTAGGTCATTCAACTCAAATTCTTCTGCCTCCTCCAGATCCTGAGGGGGAGTTTTCTTCTCCTCCCCACCACCCTGACCCTCTGGGGGATTCGCCCCGCTCCCCCGAAGACAATTCCAACTTCTTGGACGTGATACGTCACATCCAATTTTTGAATCAGTGGGAAACTGAAATCTTGATCCAGAAAGAAAGAGGCTAGATCATTTCTTGGGTATGAATGAGCCCAAACCTTTAGTTGTTCCATCTTTGGTAGCTCCCTTTCAGGACACTACCAGGCTAGCCTGGAGGCACCCTTCCATAGCCTCTACTATACCTAAGAAAGCAGACAGGCTGCATCGTACCCCAATGAACGAGCCATTCCTTGGTGAACAGCCCAAGGCGGACTCAGTTGTGCTGACGGCTGCCCGTGGCAGGACCAAACAGCCCCGGCACATGAGTTCCCAGCCGCTGAACAAGGAATCCAAATATCTGGACCAGTTCAGCAGGAAGGTCTACTTTTCGACCACCTGCACCATTCATTCGCTCAATTTTTTGGCGCACATGGTACAGTACCAGAAATCCCTCTGGAACAAGGCAATCAAGCTTGCAAAAAAGATAGCCCAATTCTGATCACAAAATGGAGCTCTTAGACGTGTGGAAATGCATCTTGAGATCATCCTACGATTCAGCGGACACAGCGGACACAGCAGCCAGGGCAGCAGCCACAGGGGTTTGTATGCGGAGGTACTCTTGGCCCCGGGTTTCTGGATTTAGGCAGGACTTTCAGGATGCCATCATAGATGCCCCATTCCATGGGTCCATGCTTTTCGGTCCAGACATTGAGAAAATGATCTTGGACTTCCAGGACTCTGGTAAGGTCATCCAGTCTGTGCATCAGTTGTACAGATCTGATCAGACCTCTGGCAGATGTCAGCAGTTTCATCACCAGGGAGGGCAGAAGCCTAAAGGACAGCAACAGAGAGGCAACTTTCGCCACAAAGCTCCCTCTCAACCCGATGGAGTACAGGGACCTCGGAACACCAAACCCTCCCAGGTCTCCCTGCCCACCCTGGGCTCCCACACTTGACTCCTTGCCCGACCCCATACCCCTTGCTGAGTTCAGAGCGGAGGTAGTAGGGGGTTGGTTCTCACTTTACCTCGAAGGGTGGATCTCCATCACCACCGATGCGTGCATTCTCCAGCTGATAGGGGGTCACGCGCTGGAATCTCTGCAGATGCCCCAGAACAATCCCACGGTCCAAACGACCTACTCCCTCCCTCCCATGCCAAGCTCATTAGGGAGGAGGTACAGTCCCTGCTAGACAAGAAGGCAATGGAACCCGTTCCAGTCCCACAGTGGGGGAAAAGTGTTCTACTCCCATTTCTTCTTGGTTCCCAAGAAGAAAGGGGATCTGCGCCTGATTCTGGACCTGAGCCTCTTGAACAATTACACAGAGTGCAAGAGGTTCAGGATGGTCACCTTGCAGGGCATTCTTCCCATGTTGCCTCAAGGGGACTGGCTTCGCTCTATGGACATGCAAGATGCCTACCTCCATATTCTGGTGCTTCCAGCTCACAGGAGGTTCCCGAGGTTCTCCTTTCAGGAAAGCATTTCCAGTTTTGAGCCTTGCCCTTTGGCCTTTCCTCGGCACCACGTGTATTCACGAAGTGCCTAGCTGTGGTGGTAGCAGCCCTAAGGAGACAGGGAAACTTTGTTTATCCCTACCTCGATGATTGGCTTCTGACTGCTGCCACAAGGGATTGGCTTCTGGTGGCTTTAGAAGCCACTTTCAGCCTGTTCTGCTCTTTGGTGATCACCCTCAACATGGCCAAGTCATTCCTGAAACCATGTTAGAGGTTACAATACACAGGGGCAATCCTTGACAAGGAGCAAGGGAAGGCCTTCCTCCCACTGGACAGGGCAGTACGCCTTCACTATTTGACCCACAAAGTTTCAGCTGCTCGCCAGGTCCCAGCTCGGATCATACTCCAGCTCCTAGGCCATATGGCCACGGCCACAGTGACTGTTCCCTCAGCACGCCTGTTTATAAGAGTCCCTCAGTGGACTCTCAGAGTGCAATGGGATCAGAGGGAGGACGATCTCGACCAGCGGGTCTTGATCTCCAAAGCAGTGGTACAGACTCTCTCTTGGTTGCTCTCTCCACAGAATCTTGAGTTCGGAGTCCCTTTTCAGAGAGAAGCCCCTTCACAGGTTCTCACAATCGATGCCTCAGGCCTAGGTTCGGTAGCTCATTTTCAGAATCATCAGACTCAAGGTGCATGGTCTTCTCTAGAACTGACCCTCCACATCAATATTCTGGAGATGAGGGCAGTTCTGTACGCTCTATTGGCGTTTCTCCCGGACCTCCATCCAGGCCCCCTGCTGGTGCAGACAGACAACATGTTGGTTGTTTACTACATCAACAAGCAGGGGGGAACTCACTCCTATCCTCTTTGCGTGGAGGCTATGAGTGTGTGGTTCTGGGCTCTAGACCATGGCCTATTGCTCACCACAGTGCATGTTCCAGGGTTCCAAAATGCCTTGGTCGATGCCTTAAGCCAGTCTCAGTCGAGGACTCATGAATAGGAACTCTTGCAATCTGTAGCAGACGACCTCTTCCAAAGATGGGGTCATTCAGAGCTGGACCTATTCGCATCCCCATGCATCGCAAAACTGCCCAGTTTCTGCACACTCGATCACGGGCCTGGTGTTTTCTGGCAAGATGCATTGTGCCTCTGTTGAACAGGGAGGTTTCTGTATGCCTTCCCTCCCTTTCCTCTTCTGCAAAGAGTTATGTTTAAACTCCAAGCAGAAGGAGCAGGGATGATTCTCATAGCTCCGATTTGGCCTCGTCAGATATGGTTCCCACTACTTCAGCAGCTAACAGTGGAACCTCCAATTCCCCTGCCCTTGTCTTCCCGCTTACTGTTGCAAGAGCAGGGCAGGTTGGTTCACCCAGACCTCTGGTCCCTACATCTGCATGCCTTGCACCTACAGATGTAGCCACTGCATGTTTTGGAGTATCTCCCAAAGTGGCCGAGGTCTTGGTTGCAGCCAGAAAACCTACTAGGACTACCTATGCCATGAAGTAGAAGCGTTTTTGCTTGTGGGCCTCCAATCAGGGTCTGGACCCTCTCCTGTGCCCTCTGAATGCTATCTTCGAGTAGCACCTCTTCCTGTCAGACTCGGGCCTCCGATATTCCTCCATCAAGGTACAAATTTCCGCAATCTCTGCCTATCATGTACCAGTGGATGGAAAATATGTTGCCCAGATGGATCTGGCCTGAATATTCTTGAGGGGACTGCTTCATCTTAAGCCTCCCATTAGGGACCCCATCCCTCCTTGGGATCTTTTGTTTTAGTTAGAAAAACTTATGTTGCCTCCCTTCCAACCAGAAGCAGATTGCGAGCTACGTTTTCTGTTTTTAGTTGCCAGTACTTCTGCTCTGAGGATTTCTGAGCTTCAGGGTCTGATGGCTAAAGAGCCATATTTGATTTTCCACAAGGACAGGGTGTCCTTGAGGACCAATCATAAGTTCCTTCCTAAGGTGGTGTCCCAGTTTACCCTTAATCAGGATATCAACCTTCTGGTTTATTATCTGGAGTATATTAATCGAGGGGAGGCTCTCCTTCACACTCTGGATGTACACAGAGTGCTTAAGTACCACATTAACCGCACTCGAACTTTCAGAAAATCTGACCAACTTTTTGTTTCCTTTGCCGCAAGACACTGCATCACCTTCTGCTACAATGAGTACAACAAACCCTTACCGGGCTCGGCTAAGGCTCATTCCATCACGGATGCTTCTGCCTCTTTTGCAGCATCTCAGAAAGTTTCTGTGGCAGACATCTATGCAGCAGCTACTTGGGGCTCAGTGCACACCTTTGTGAAGCGCTACAGCCTGGACGTTGCTTCCTGTTGGAGAGCTGGGTTGGGGTTAGCAGTACTTCAGGGCCTGCTGTCTTGAAGCTCCTCCCACTTCTAAGGTTTCCACCTCCCAGTCTGACAGGGATCCTTTTAGTACTGCTTGGTAATCAGTCCTTATGGTGTAGCCCACTGCAAGAGCTCCCACTTGAAGTAAAGAGAGCACAGTTACGTAAGAACTTACCGTAACAGCAGATCTTCAAGAGGCTCTCTTGCAGCAGGCGTTATTTCCTACCCTCCCTCTTTCCCCCTGGTCTTTTCCTTTCTTTCCTTACCCTAGACAAGGTATTCCACAAACCTTGGTACTCTATGATTTGTCAGCCGGGTCTCCGGCGGGAGAACTGGGGTGTGGCTGGGGACCGCCCCTTTTATACCATTGGCGGACGTCGGAGGCAGTCTGACGTCAGGGGGTAGTCCCTGCTAGGTACTGCTAGTTAAGAGATTTTCTGTGGGGTCCTAGTGCCTGCTGGCATAGTCCTTATGGTGTAGCCTGCTGCAAGAGCTCCTCGCAAAGATCTACTGTTACAGTTAAGTTCTTACATAACTGTACTTTCCTTTGAAGAGAGACTTATGTCCACTTCGCTCCACCACCACCCCACCCGTTCCTGCTCCTCCCTGCTGGTCCATCCCTCCTCCCTCACAGAGAAGACAGAGCAAAAGTACCTGTTATGGGAAGCAACTTTTACTTGGTCTTTGCCTCCACAGTCTCTCCATGCCACCTTCCCAATCCTCAGTATCCCTCCCTTGCTTTCCTTTTCTCACTTACGTGTCTGAAAAAATCTTATCCCCTTTAACCACCCTTTTGGCTAACCTATCCTCTGTCTGTGCTATTGCTCCCCTCACCACCTTTCCTGCTTCCCCCTGTTTTACTCTGCATACCTCCCTGTCCTCCTCCCTCTGCATTTTCTTATACCCCTTGAATGGCAGCCTTTTTTCCTTCACCACCTTGGTCACTTCCCTAGAGAACTGTAAGTCTCTTTTTCCATCCACCTGTATGCACTTCCTTCATAAAGAGGTTGCCTTACTGTGTCCCACTGTGCCTCTACCACTACCTGGCAACTCCCCCCAAACAAGGCAGTTTCTAAGACAGTCTCCTATTTCTTTAAAATCGTCCCTCTTAAAGTCTAGAACTCTCATCCTCATGTGTTTTTACTTTGCCCCTGTCTTTATGTCAAACCGCATTGTATAGTGATCATAGGTACCTAGGGGACTGTTCACTGTGATGTCTGCAATGCTATCCTCATAAGCACCAAGCCCAGTACTGCCCTGTCCCTAGTGAGTTCTTTGACTACCTGCCTGAGAAAAGCTCCTGGTAGGGAGTCAAGGACGGCCCTGCTCCTTGCCAAAGCCACTATTAGAAGGCTCCACTCCACATCTGGCAGACTGAAGTCACTAACTAGCAGCGCCACCTGGCCCTTACTTGCCATTCTGTTGATGGCATCCCCAAGTGCCTTATCCAGCTCCTTTCCCTGTACCGGAGGTCTGCACACTACCCCGGCACAGACAGCATCCCATAGCCTGTCTCCAGGATGACCCACAGCACCTCCAATCCTTTCCTATCCTCCAAACAACCCTATTTCTGTGCCATGATTCCCCCTCTCACATACAGTACAACCTCTACTCCCTGCTCTGTTTCTTCTGAATATAGAGTAGCACGGCATGGCCATGTCCCAGACGTGGTGTTCAGTGCACCACAACTTCATTATAGCCACCAGAATCCAGGCTAGCTTCTGCCATGATGGCCTCCAGGTTCGGAATTTTATTTCCCAGACTCTTTGCATTGGCACACATACATTTATTCATTCATTTCAAAAGCTTTACCAGGTAAGTCATACTGAGCTGATCATCAGCTTGTTTCAAGATGCATCCTGGAGGAAGGGGAGAGAGTACAGAACAAATCCAAAGTACAATGTTCGAAAATAATGCAGCAATATGGAAATAGGAGAATAATATATAAATTACAAGAAAATACTTCAGCATAAAAATTGCCATACAGTAAATTACTGTACAGTACGTTATGAAACAGGCATAAGAACATTAAACTGTGAGCACCAAAACAATACTACGAGAAGAGAGTGGTGACTAACTGGGATAGACAGGATAAGCAATTGTCAGTGTAGTTAGGAAGACTGGTGACAGAAGTCCACCCTAGTATCAGAAACAGCTGCAGGAGTGAGTAGAAAAATCACAGAGGAGAGATTTCAGAGTGAGATGGGAAGGAGCACAGTGAATGGAAGGGGAAAGTGAGCCCCAGATTTTAGGGAAGCAGACTGAGAATACAGCTCGACTCTCCATATCTTACTTCCTCCACGCTCCCTCCCTTCCTGCCCGACTCCTTTACTCCTTTATTCTTGCTTACCTGATTTATACCCCCTTGGGGTATGAATTGGGCTATCTTTTTGCAAGCTTGATTGCCTTGTTCCTGATGGAGATTGGGTGCTCTGCAGGGAGCAGTACACTGGTGGGTGGAGTGCAGCGGACGTCGGCATGCAGTGCCTCCAACATCACTGCATGTCCGCACTCCAACTGGGGCAGTATATGGCACGAAAATGGCTGGGCACGATCGCGCAGCTTGATGGTGTGCCCGACACTGCCCGGGAGGTCTGTCATAGAATCGTGCTAGGGGTCTGGTCCTGGCCCGAGGGGCATGGGGGCTGGCGTGCAGCCGCACCAGAACCCATCATGCGAGTGAGCCTGCTGACTCTCGTGCAGTGGGGGCTGATGGCTGGATGCTCCCACACATCGTGCTGCAGAAGGCGGAGAAAAAAGATCAATTAAAAAAAAAGGGGGGGTAGCTTGCAATTCTCAGTGCAAATGTGGAGGAGGCATAAACCCTCTTGCCCAAGAGATCAATCCTAAGGGAGACTCTGTCGGGGGGAAGGGAACTGAGGTGCTTGGGCACCTTAGACCTATCATGGGTTGCCTTAATAACCACAGAATCTGTCTCTGGTTGGGCAGTGTAGTGAGGAAGATCCCGAGAGGTGTGATATAATTTACCAGCCCTATGGGGCATGGCTGGCACCATGTCAGGCCTGTACCAGGCTGCAGTTGAGGCATTCCTTCATGCAGGAAGAATAGGTGGAATAACTTTAGGAGGAAACTCTGGGATGTCTAAGAAATACACCAGATCTCACCTGGTGGCATCCCCCTCAGTATGGAAGCCCATGCCTGAGGACAGCTGCTTCATCGCACTGAAGAAAGAAGAGCACTCTGGAGGAGACCTAGCAGTACGCTTGACAGAGTCATCGTTGACTGAAGAAGCTGTGGATCTGTCAGAGGAGGGAGGCTCTTCCTCCTATTCATCAGAAAGGATGAGATCCAGATAGTACCCCTCCTTGACGTCAACCTGTTCCAATTCTAGGTCCGACAACCGAGGTACCACCAATAGCCTGCGGGGCACAGCTCAAGAGAAGGCCAAAGTGGTGTCAGCCATGATGGCGCCATCGATGGCACAGGCAATGTGGGCCTATACATGCCTAACTGGTGGACCAAAACCGTCATGAATTTGGTTAGAATATCATTAAGGTCGACAACAGTGGATTGCTGCATTGACTGAGGGGTAGATGGCACAGGCTATAATGACCCACCTGACAGGCCCTGATAGTCTGAAGAGCCCGCAGCTCGAGGACCTGGGGAAGCATCAGGCCTCAATAGGAGGGCCATCGATGATGAGGCTGTCGTAGACGAAGAGAGGGCTGATGACCCAGAGGTCGATGGCCAGCCACCTTGCACATCAGGAGGAGGTGCTGTCAGTAGGGGTCTGGTAGGGATATAGACTTAGACAGCAGGCTTTGGCATCGGTGCAGCTGCAGCCAACGGTGCACCCGGATGAAGAGGAAGATGCCGTCAGGGAGCAGTCCCAATCTCCATCCTTTTTATGACCCCCCGAAAAGGACATGTCTCAGGCCTTAATGGCCTGGGAGCTTGCCGACCCTGCCAGCAACTGGGAAGGAGGGACCCCAGAGGACCCCTGCCCAGAACTGGCTACCTGTTGCTCCATGAGGAATTTCTGACAGCCTTTTTACATCGCCTGAGGGTGGTTTGAGTAAACTTCTGGCAGAACACACAGTCTGAGACGTCGTGGTCAGGCCCAAGACAGCAGACACAGAGTGAGTGTTCATCTGAAGAGGCAAACTTCTTTCTGCAGCGACGGAAGAGAGAAGTCAAAGGATTAACTCTTGACACAAACAAGGTAAATGAAACTCTTCAGAAAAAGAGACTCTAAAATGTTATGGTTAGAAAAACCGTAAAAGAAAAATGGTGCAACACTGTGTCGGAGCTTCCACGGAGACGCATGTGATCAAGTTGATGGCGGGAAAACAACTGAGGAGGGAGTGGAGCCACTTACATTTTTATAGGGCTGGTGACGTCTGCAGATGATGTTGGCGTGTGTGGCCCCAGCTGTACAGCTGAAAATCTATCATGTGGATCCTGCTTCACCGATGGTGTAGTTCATCTGTGGGACCTGATGACTGAGATACCCCTGAAGAAGATCTATGTTTTTCCTTCTCCCGGTGATTGTGCTTCCCTGAAGGTTTGTCCCAGGGTGGGGCTGTAGCTGAACTCAAGGACTGGGCATGGGAGGTCTAAGAAGGGGCCTGAGGTTGGGCCTGGGAGGCCTACGAAGAGCATGCCTGCAGCTCCTGTTCCACTGAGGTGACCTTCAGCTTGATCAAGAGCCCCTTGAGGCTCTGCTGGTGGCAGGTGGTATTAAACCTCTGGCAGAATTCACAAGACTCTACGTTATGGCAGAAAAGGCAAAGCTTAGTGGCTCTCCTTGTCTGAAATTTGCTGGCCGCAGGCACACTTGTTGCAATGCTCCAATCAAGGAGGAGGAGACAACAAAAAGAAATAAAAAACATAAAAGGATAGGGAAAAACTAAGGTGAGAAATAAAGCAGCCAAATTCGTGAAAATGGTGACTGAAGCAGCGGCAGTTATCTTGAAGATCTGACATAAGTAGGTTGATGGCGGGAAAGAACTGGGGAGCATATGAGGGGCTGATGTCAGTGCGGGACATCAGAGGTGGGCATCCCCTGTTTGTAGACTGCTACCTAGAAAAGTTTCCATGTGGTCCTAGTGCTTGATGGCCAAGTCCTACCTGTGATGGCCTGCTGCAAGAGAGTCTTCCAATGTAAGATCTCAGTTTAACCTGTTAAAAAACACCAGACTAATTCCTGATAACTCATGAACCTAGCTCTAACAACAAGAGCTAGTGTAGCTTGATTGGGGTAACAGTGCATTAAGTGGCTCTGATGGGATTTAAACCTAAACTTGCTGGTTCCCAAGACTGTGATGCAACCACTAGACTCCAATACCATCCCTCTGTCACAGTTACAGTCTATTTATTGAACATATCAGGAAAAAAAAAACCTTTGAGTCAGACTGCTTTACAAAGGCTCCACGTCAGGGACGAGCAGTGGTAAAAGAGGTAACAACAACTCAATGCATAACATGGTACAAGAGATTTGAGCAATTAGCAGGCATACAAAGGAATTTACAACAAAACGTTATTTACAAGATCAGTAGAGCCTAGGTTAAAGTAGGACACTAGCAGGGCATATGCCACTGTAAAGAAAAAACATTATACAATTTTTAACAGTGCAGGTCAAGCCTAGGTGCAGGAGACCTTTGTCAGTGGGTCATAACTGAGTAGCTGGGACAATCAGGTACAATCGCAGGCTGCTTCCTGCTGGATATAATTAATGTGTTAAAAGCTTTCTAAAAACTCAATTGTTCAACGAGGCCTACTCTTTTAGTTAGTGTAATTATTTATTTAAATCATATGTAGGATACAGTTATTTAATATTATGTATTTATTTGTCTTTATGTGAAAGGTGCTCTGATCCTGTTCAGACAGGGTACCCTAAAAATAAACTTTGCCTTTCCTATGTCTCCGCTCCCATGGGTGAAGGGTGTTGGCTGCTTGGCATTCCTGCAGCCCGTCAGCTAACCAAGAAGCAGCATTAGCACACATCTGTGAGTCTAGCCAACTTGTCTATGAATTAAAAATTACAGGTTACCATCTATGAAAACCCATACTGAGCAGCAGCAATGATGGCTTAAGCCTAATACTTGTTTTTCAATGGCAGGTTTGAGATGGGTGTATGCCAGGGTTTGTCCAAGCAAATTATCTTTAGAACTACGCAGTAAAGTATGAAACAGGATACATGCCCTTTGTACTGCTCTGCTTATGCAGAAGTCCCTCAAATGAGGCATGGAAGAGGGACCTCTAAAGTAAACCTGGAAGGATCCAGTGAACACAGAGAAGCTATAGTAAACAGTAACAGCAAGAAGAAAACAGAAAAGCCCTGTAAAGCTGTCACTTCTCCCAAGATATAATGGGTGCTGGTAATTGATTTTATTCCAACTATAAACACGAGAAACTTATAGGCTTGTGTTACTGAAGTACCTGTCACATTTCCTAGGTGCTCAGTTTCATCAGTCAGGGTTTGCCAAGGAGTAATGCATTTTTTTTTTTACTAACAATTTATACTGTGGCCAGACACTCCCATTCAGCACTATCAACGGCTGAATCCGATCCAAGGTCCTGTGCAGTTTACACCATGGTAGAACCAGGGAAGCTGTGTGCTTCCCGACCTCCCTGGCTGGACCATAATTTGGCACGGCAGCTGAATAACCAATTGTACAGCGCCAAGTGTGCAGAGCCAATACCCTGGCAGCAGCCATTTTCTGTGTTTCTTCTTCTTCCCTCCCTGTGGAGGAACACGTAGCCCACTGGTGGCCTCACGTGCACACAGTGCAACCCTGCTGGGAAAGTAAGCTTTCTGGTCCACCAGCAAGGGTCTCTGCTGTTCCCCCAGGCATCACTGTACTGCCACAGGCACCACTTCTAGTGGTCAGCTGCCTAATGCCAGCTTCCATTGTCTGCTCCCAATTCCAGGTCAGCAGCATGGCAGCCCATCACTGGGTGGCCCAAATATTCCTACATTTTTTAAAAGTGATGCTGGCCCATCAGCACAGTGGTGGTGCTGCTGCTTATGGTGCCAATGACCCTACTTCAGGAACAAGCTCAGAGCGTTCAAGGGTCAGCCTGGAAGAGGAGGACTGCATGTCCAGGCTGCTCTCTTCCTCCAGGGAGGGAGGGAAGGTCATGGAGCTCAGCACACACCTGACCTTGGTGGTAGCTGGTGCACGGGAGCTTGAGACTACAGATGGGGGGGGGGGAGCAGTGGCCATCAAGTGGTTGTGCGTGGCAGTGCATACAGTGCCATTATTGATGACACTGAATGCCCTCTCATCCTGGGGGCAAAACAAGGAAAAAGGCTGCCAAGAAGGTAGATAAAGGCCCACCTGCCCATCCCACTACTGGGCCTCTCTCCTTCAGCCTGGATTAACAAACAAACAGAATGCTCCGGACTTCACCTCTGCTTGGGATCAACCGAATGGTGTGGGAAGGATGCCAAGGTGGCAGGCAACCCCACCCAAGGGACAAGCTGGGGGGTGGGCCATTTCTGGTGTGTTGCAGGTGGTCCAGGAGTTACAGGAACCAGGTAAGAGGGTCTCAATGGGATGGGACAATGGTGCTGGTGAATGACCAAGGAGGCCCTGGTCACAGAAAGACAGAAGTATAAGGTCAGTCTTTGAAAGCAAAACAAAAAAAAGAGCAATGCATGGATCACCCTGGAAGTGTCAATCTGGTTGCAAGAGGTGTGTCCAGTGTGCAAAGGGACAGCGAGGTGCCAGAGGAGTGGGGTACTGGAGAGGCTTGGGGAGGAGGAGAAAAAAAAAATGTTTTTCTTGAAATCCTACCTTGGTCATATTGGTTTATGGCTGGTCCACTGGCACAGTACTGAAGACAACCATAGAGTACCATGCGGGGGGGGGGGGGGTGACTGTTTAATTCTGCAAGATATTTACCCAGAAGAACTCAGTAACAGTTATGGGAGAAAAGAAAGATGAAACTGTAGGGAAGGAGGGATGCTGTGGCAGGAAAAGGGAAGAAAATGCTGTAACTGTGCAATAAAAAAAGTGGGAAAACTTCCATTACATCAGCAACAGAAACTAATATAGAGACACAAATAGATGCACCAACATACTGTATTAGTACCCAACAATTCCCTGAGAAAATAAACCCTACTAATTACAAAATCCTCCAGTGCCTTTTTTTTTTGAAGTGCTGTAACTGCTGCCAGAGGCATGTTGTTTAGTTACAAAATTTGGATGGGCTACAACATGCTCCCGGTCCAGTCTACCTCAGAGAGCATTTTCTCCAGTGATAAGGCTACATCAGGAAACACAGCTGGACGAAGGAAGGAAATTCCAAGAAAAAAGAAAAAAAAAACAGAGGGGGTTCCAGGAAGTTCAACCAGATAGGAACTAACAGAATATGTTTTGCTGTCTCCCCAGTTCCAGTTGCTCGAGATCGAATGGGAAAATAAAAGAAACTGACAGCCACTACCCACTGTGGGTCCATACTGCACGTCCCAGTAGTCTCTGCTGTAATTTCAATTCAATATTTTTCGATCATTTCATTGTCTCTCAGAAAAAAGTGCAGATGTTTCCATTTTCAGAATACCCAAATCTTCAGCCATTGTTTCTCTGTAACTAAATGGGCTGAGATTGCTGGCAATCTCAACAGGGGCAGTTAATAAAAATAAGGAAAAAAACCTATAAGCTCTGCATCTCATTTATCTTTATAAAAACACCTAATAAACCAAATAATGACATGCTTGCCAACATTAGAGTAATGACAAAGTAAATACTGTTTATAGGTACTAACTATATGCTAGTAGCAAAGTGGGTAACCTCACTGCGTACAAGAGCCCTGGACTCAGTTAAATAAAGATCTGTATATCTGCCGATCATCAGTGTCCCAAGGCAACCTGTCATGTGACCTGTTATTAAAGTGTGAGTGCCATAATGTTTGGTCACAGTTCAGCTTATAGTTTATATATTGTCTGCATTTCTCTTCCCTTTGTTTTGCATTACTAGGCTAATATGCATGAAACAGGATCCTTTCTGTCTAATGTTTCTTGCCTCTGTTGCTTAATCCTTTGCCAATGTTATCAATCCTATTGTTTCAGTCATGTGACATCACAGTTTGTTGTTGCAGAAATCATTATGAGGTCACAGGACTGCGACAACAGCAAAGAACTAAACATCAGGGGCCAGATATTCAAAAAGTGCAATAGCGAGGCGCAAACGCTTACGTTTTGCTTCTGCCTGACCTAGAAGCTGCTATATTCGATGAGATAGCACACCGGTGCTATCTGACTGAATACCGGCCTGCGTCAGTATCCATCCATGCTGCCCTGACATGGATCTGGGCTGTATTGGGCCCACAGGGAATTGCGCCCTCTAGACTAGAGAGCACCGGAAACCACAGTGTGACATTTAGCTGCAAAATGCAAATGAGCTGATTAGGCATGCAAGGCGCTAAGGGGCCATTAGTATGCCCATTATGGGATTTTCTACATTGGAAGCGGTGGCCCGTTTGAACCCAACATGTGAGTGCCTGCCACGTCAGGCTGGTGGCTGGTGGCACCCATCTCCCCAACATCCCTTCTATGTAAATGTACTCCCTGGTGTGTAGTGCCCCCCCTCCCCTACAAACACACTCATTCAGAGAAATGTCCCTAGTGTCTAGTGGCTTCTCTCCCCGTAAACCTGTCTTGAAGACATTAACAATGTCCTGGTGTCTAGTAGCACCATCCCACCCTCCAGTCCCCCATTTCATGTGGTAGACATGCTGCCCTGCTGTCTAGTGGCACTCCCCCATCCCCCGATTACCTGTCTGGGTATCACATTAGTTCATCCCAAATCCCCAGTACAAGTCCTGGTGTCCAGTGGAACCTCTGTATCAACCCCCCTGAATGCCGATTGCCGTGCACACTGGTAGTGCAATCGCCCCCAGCACAGCACTGGCTAACCCCCAATCGGTCAGAACAGGGCAGTGCAGTGCAGTGCAGTGCATCCCTCCATGGCAACCAGCATGGCCTCCTCTCACCTCCACGGCTGGAGGCTGGCGCAGGAGTGAGACCAGAGCTGCGCGGTCAGCATGGAGGATACACTCCAACAGCCCTGTCCTGCCCAGTAAGCGTGGGGCGGGCTGTGTGCTGGGTGTGGGCGCTGGACCACCGATGTGCACTGGTGCACTTGGCAACCAGCACTGGGGAGAATACCACTGGACATCAGGGCTTGTACTGGGGTCATGGGTCAAGATATCAGAGGTGGGGGAGCCGGGGGTGCCACTAGTCACCAGGGATTACAATGCATTCAACAGGACGGGCAGTTGGGGTGCACCACTGGAAACCATGGTATCATATAATCAATCGGGATGGGACATTGGTGGATGGGGTGGCACTAGACACCAGGGCATCATGCCTACACACAGGATGGGGAGGTCAGAGGGTGGGGGGGGGCACCACTAGACACCAGGATAGCATTTTTCAAACACCCGATGGGGGATCAGAGGGTGGGGAGGGGGTTCCATTAGACACCAGAGCAGCATGTCTATCGCATGTGATGGGGGACTGGAAGGTGAGGGTGCCACTTCTCACCATGGCGACTTCTGCCTGTCATGGGGTGGGAGAATGGGGGGGGCGGGTGTCCATATTACAGCTATCCCACCACTAGTGGGGGTGGAAGTGAGGGCTTTGTGCACAGTTAAGACTAGGTTCCTGGAGGCAGTAAACAGTGCAGCTTTGGGTGCCATTTACCACCAACACAAACCTTTGAACTTGCTGCTGCACCTGTATGCAGGGTTTAGGCCACGCTACAGTGGTCTCTGAATATAGGCCCCACCCCAAAACCAGGTGCAAAACCCTATTACTGCAGGCAAACTCCCACTAGTTCCTGCACTAACTTTTCAATATCTAGCCCCAGAAGCAGAACAACAGGTGAGGTCAAGGATCCTGGTTCCATGTCACTGAACCAGTAACTGCCAATCTTCTGGAGAATTTCCTCCATAGAGTCACACCTTTGGAACTGTAAACCACTGGGGTCAGAAACACTCCACCTTTGTCTAGCAGGGCCACCCACACTGACACAGCCTATATAATGTGGGCAACTCCATCCTTATTCAGTTTCCCACAGCAGACTAGCTTGGATATGTGTCATCATACCAACAGAAATGGGAGACCAGAACCATGATCAGGCTGACAGGAGCAGCAGTGGCTCCATTAAGAAAAGGCCCATTTGTAAGGGTGCAGGAAAGGAGAAGACCAAATGTGCAGTAACTGGAATGTCTTACGGAGTATGTCACCTGAAAACACAGAAGGAGGAAAGCAGGAGGGAGAGATGTGGCACTACGGAGGAGATTCTCTCGAAGACCTACTGTTACTGGTGAGTAACGCAGCTATCATTTTCGAGGACATCTCCCTTCAAACAGGCACACCACTGGCAACAATTCCCACGCAGTACCTGACCGCAGAGCGGGGAGAAGGCCAGGCAGTAGGGACAAGTTAAGAAAGGAGATCTTGGAGGAAAGCAAAGCCGATGCCAGCCTGTCTACACCACACCAGATCCAGACTATAGTTTAGTGAAAGCAGAATGCCACATGGTGGCACAGCGTACTGTATGTCAGCTGCTGAGACTTCAAGAAAAAGCCACAGGTGGCATGCCTACAGACAGGAACGGGAAGCGCCTTACCCTGCTTTCAGTATCCTAAAGAAATGTAGGATGCCAACCATTTGGAAAGGCACTGAATAGAGACAGGGGAGCCCACCATCCTGAAGGCAAACAAAACAAAAAGCTGTGAGGACTTTCTGCAGTACATGTTTCAGTGTAAAGCTCTATGGCCATCGAAAGAATATGGGATGTCAGCATTCTGAGGTAAAGGGGAAAAAAAACAGGAAGTTTAATAGCCTGGTTTAATGTGAACTCAGGCTGGCCCAGTGACACGAAGGGTTGAGGTGCTGGATACCACACCTCACGCCACGCCGGCGACCCGGGTTCGGGAATGAGCCCGGGTTGTCGGGGGTCAGCTGGGGGGGGGGGCAAGGAGTGAGATTGAGCCACCGTAAGACAGCTCTCTCCTCCTGGGAGGGATTGGAGGAACCCCGGTCACTGGCCACCACCCGGTGGAGGGTGGATGGTGGTGCCAACCTGCAGGAGCTCCAGAGCTAGCCATGGGGAGGGGTGGAAGGGGCTGAGCTGGCTTCATGGTATGTGCGTGCGTCTCCACACACACATGATGCCCATGTGCTGGGGCCCGGGGAACGGGAGAAAATGGGACAAAAACACCTAGAAAATATAAATAATAATAAAAAGAAAATTATGTGAACTCAGAAACCACTTTAGGACGGAACCTAGGATGGGTTGCAATTACACTCAATCCTGGTGAAAAACAAGGTATGGGGACTCATAACTAAAGCCAGCAGCTTGGAAACTCTCCAAGCAGAGGTGATCATTACCAGAAAAGGCATTTTCCATGAAAGGAAACACAGGTCACAAGTAGCAGCAAGTTCAAAGAAGCCTGTGTAAGAGACTCCAGACCAAAAGACTCGGGGGTGGGGGGGTGAGGTCCTACACTGGATGGCAGTGAGGGCCACCACCAACTGGGCCACACACTTGCCCCCAAAGAGATGATGAAAGGCTGCAATAGCTGCAACATGTACTTTCACAACAGTTTGATAGGGGTAGGAGGCAGTCTAAGATGTGCTGCACCAAGTATGAAAAAGGGTCCAGGGAGCATGAGCATTACCAGCTACTGAAATGTTTTCATTTCAGGGAGTACGTTTAAGGCACAGAAGGCTTATGAGCTGCCACTAGTACTGCTGAAACCACCTGGGAGACCACAAAACCTGGACAGTTATACATTCTTGGGAGTCAGTTGTGAAGTTGCAGGGGCTGATGGTCTTGTGCAACAGACTCTTGTCCTGTGACAGCCATTCTGCTTGTAGAGGGAGCAGAACATGAGGTTCCACCACCATCTGCCACAGTAATGGAAACACATTTGTGTGGGCCAGAAGGGGGCTATTAGTAAAAGTGTGGTTCCATCTACCTGATGCTTACCCAAAACCTGTTGAAACAGAAGGTCTGGAAGAAAGGCGCACAAAAGACTCCCTTTCCAGTAGAAGAACACTGCATCTCACCAAAAAAGCTAATGCCCCAGGAACAAGCAAGCCAAAATGCAGCAGTTTTGCTTTGTGTGGGCTTCCAAAAAGATCCAACTTTGGACGACCCCTACAGGCAAGGAGGTCTGCGACCATGTCATCCTGGAGCAACTGACTAGCTAATAGTCCACCAGCATGTTTAAAGGGCCGGGCAAAAACATGGTAATGATGTACAGTATATAGATCGTGTGCCAGGGGCCACTCCCACACTCACAAGGCTTCTCTGCAGAGCGGTAGGAGTGGGTACCTCACTATTTGTTGAGGTACTACATAACACAAAGGTTGTCCATCCATACCATCAGAGGATGGCCCTGAATGCATGGATCGAAGACGCACAGGCCAAGAAGAATAGCACTCGAGGGGGATCACATACCTTGGGTCTTTAGTGCACCCAGATCGGTCCCTAACCCAAGCTGGTGGCATCTGAGGATCTGCCACAGAGAATGGTTAAAGAAATGAGGACACCTAAAAGTAGATGGAAATGGTCTTGCCACCAGCAAACAGCCCAGCACAAGGCGCCTGTGACTAGAATAGGGTGATCCAGAGGCTGGGAAGCATGGGCCCAGTGAGCATGAAGCATCCACTGGGAAATGTGAATGCTGAAGCGGGCCACGGAAACAAACAATGGCAGTCACCATGCGGCTCAGAAGCCAAAGCACGTCCCTCACAGGGACCCGGGGATGGTGGCAATCAGCGCTCCCTAGGTAATCATAATGACAGCAAGGGTGCCCAGAAGGACCATCTGAGACATGTACAAGACAGTGCTGATAAACTGAAGGCACTGGTAAGGGGTTAGGGCTGACTTGGGTTCACTGACTAGGATACCCAGTTGGTCAAACAACTTGAGAGTCTGATATAAAGTCTGCATAGCTTCTTCCCTGGAAGGCGCCTCGAGGAGCCAGTTGTATGGCTAAAGGAATACGTAGAAGGTCTCCTGGCAAAAGGCAGGAGCCACCACAGTAAAGCATTTGGTGAAGACCTGTAGCGCAGAAGGTAAGCAAAAGGGCAAGACACAAAACTGACAGTGCCAGCTTTCCAAATAGATGCGCAGGCACTGTTGGTGGCTGTGTCAAATCTTTTCTTTTTGTTTTGTATTTTTTTAATTCTTTGTTAATGCCCCCTTAAACACCATTGCCTCGACCTCCCTCTGGGTTCCCCAAGGTGCCGGGTTCCGTCGGACTCTGACCCTGATCGGCTGCCTATCTCCATGGTGCCGCTGCTATCCGCCGAGGTGGGGAGAGGGGTTGGTCCCTTCCAAGTGCATTGTCTTTATCTGGTGGGTCAGCTGAGGGTTCCAGTCCCCTCTGATTCACCGGGGTTCATCTTCTGTTGGGCAGTGGGGTCTTTTCTATGTTTCTCCTCTTCCCCACATACACAGGCATACACGGAAGGTTCAAGGCACATACACACATGGAATGTGATACCATGCTGAACCCCTCCTACCCCTGCACCCATCCCTCCCAAAGCACCCTTGACTGCACTGTCTCCTGTGGTCACCCAGGTTGCAGTACTGCAGCAAGGAGAACCCACTCTCCCTGGAGAAGGAGAGCCTCCACTAGAATGCTCAACCCTCCTCCCCCGGTAGGCCACCTGGTGATCCAAGCTCGTTCCCAAACTTGGGTTGCCGGCATTGTGAGCTGTGTCAAATGCTGATGTGCAGATAAGCATCCTGTATGTCCTGAGCACAAAGCACATTCCCTTGTGAGAGCAGAGGGGACTAAAGGAAGACCATGCAAAACTGTTGCATGCAGTGTATTCGATCAGGCCTCCAAGGTCCAATAAAAGGGTGTAAATCGAACATGTTTTTTTGAACTATGTTATCTTGAACAGAAACCCCTATTCCGTTTGGCCAGGAGTACAGGATGAATCACCCTCTTGTTCAAGAGTGGGTATGCACGTCAGTCAGCAGGATCGATAAAGACTTCCAAAAGGTGGTGACAAGGGCACAGAGGATGCACAGGAGGAGTTATTATTTCAAATGCAAAACTTTCCCAAATAACACTGAGGACCCACCTGTCTGATGTAATCTCTTGACATTTTGCCACAGAAAGATACAGCCCTGTTCCTGAACCCCCAAAAGAGGGGCAAGGGGGTGGGGGAACTGCTGCCACGTGGACCTTTAGGGAGGGCTTTAAATGGGTGCCTCATGACTGTGGCTTGGGGACAAAGGAGCCAGTAAGACAAACCACGACACCGTGCACAGGAGGAATCAAAGCCTCTGCAAAATACCACCTTCACACCCATGTGAGTGCTAGGAAGCAAGAGACTTTAGGGAGTGAAGAGTCATTTTTTGAATGTAAATCCTTCAAAGTGAGCTTCACATTGTGGCCAAATACAGTCGTGGCCAAAAATATTGGCGCCCTTGCACTTTTTCAAATAACTCACAATTTCCTCTAAACATAAGTTGAAATTAACAACAGTACAGTATTTGGTCTCCACAATTCTTTATTTCTCTGTTAATATTACAGAACCTTTGTTTTTGATTCAGAATTTAATATACCCTTTTAAGCAGAAAATGAAAAGAAATGGCATTGACAAAATTACTGACACCCTAGACTTAATATTTGGTAGCACAGCCTTTGGTCAAAATAACTGCAATCAACCGTTTCCTATAGCCATGGATGAGCTTCCTGCACCTCTCTACTGGCAGTTTGGCCCACTCTTCTTGTGCAAACTGCTCCAGTTCTCCCAGATTTGAAGGGTGTCTTCTCCCAACTGCGGTTTTCAGATCTCTCCACAGGTTTTCAATGGGATTTAGATCTGGACTCATTGCAGGCCACTTCAGAACAGTCCAGCGTCTTGTCTTGAACCATTCCTGGGTGCTTTCTGAAGTGTGTTTGGGGTCATTGTCCTGCTGGAAGACCCATGACCTTCGACGGAGACCCAGCTTTCTGACACTGGGTTCAACATTGTGCTCCAAAATGGTCTGGTAATCTCCAAATTTCATGATGCCATGCACGTTCAAGGCACCCAGTGCCAGAGGCAGAACAACAACCCCAAAACATCACTGAACCTCCTCCACGTTTGACTGTGGGAAGGTGTTCTTTTCTTTGAAGGCTTCATTTTGTTTTCTGTAAACATAGAGATGATGTGCTTACCAAAAGCTCTAATTTGGTCTCATCTATCCACAGGACATTCTCCCAGAAGAATTTTGGCTTGTTCCAGGTGTGTTTTAGCAAACCCCAGTAGGAGCTTTCTTATGTCTCTCTCTCTCAGCAGTGGGGTCCTCCTGGGCTCCTACCATATAACCCCTTCCATGAGTTGGCAATGGATGGTGCGAGTTGAAACTGTCGTCCTTGTGTCTGAAGGTCAGCTTGAATCTGTTTGGCAGTTGATCGAGGTGCTTTCTCCACCATTCGAACAATCCTGCGCTGCAATCTTCGATCAAGTTTTCTCTTGTGGCCACGTCCAGGGAGGTTGGCTACATAACCTTACGTACGGTGGAAACAGGAACATCAAGGTCTCTGGAGATTGATTTGTAGCCTTGAGATTGTCCATGCTTGGCTACAATCTTCTGTCTGACCTCCTCAGACAATTCTCTGGCTGTCTTTCTTTTCTCCATGCTCATTACGATACACACAGTGACACAAAACAGGAGAATGAGTGCTTTTCTCTATTCAAACTGGTTGAATGAGTGATTTTTATATTGCAGGCACCTGCAACTTACCACAGGTGAGTTCAATTCCAAAGTGAAGGAGAATCACCTGCTTGAAATCTAATTATTTCTAACTACTTCTAAAAGGTGCCAATAATTTTGTCTGGGCCATTTAAGGATTTCTGTGTGGAATAAGCTAAGACTTAGTAAATTTGTCTGCTTTTTGTGTTTTATTCCACTGCAAACCAAAGAAATACATATGTGGATACCAAAATATTTTTTTAATTTCAACAATTTTCTGGAAGGAATGGTGCATTATTAGAAAAAATTGCAAGGGCGCCAATATTTTTGGCCACGACTGTAATTTCTTGCCACAAATGATTGTTGCACACTGGTTGGAAAAGGAGCAACACGCAGCCATGAATATTGGAGTGGCAGTTGCCAGAAGCAGCAGTACGAGCAGAAGCATTAGAAGAATTATATGCAGAATGAATACATGCACAGTAGCCTCCAAACAGTGCACAACACACTGTTGGCCTTCAGATTTGCCACTGGCATTATCCACCATAGTAACTAAAGTCTTTCACAGGTTGGGCTGTAAGACGGGTAATTAGCAACACAGTGCTGGGAGAAGCCAATCCTGAAGATGTCTGGTAATTCAGCTACCCTCAGCACTTAGCCAGGGTGTGACTAGTGAATTGAATCCAATTTGGTTGAACTGTTTATAATAGTTAATACAAAACAAATTGTGACAAAAATTATAACCAGTTCTAACAAGATGGGGAAAAGTAACACCGGCACAGTTGGGGCCAGTGATGCTATACATGGTGCCACTGTGCACCTGGCACTATACAGCAATGCTTTCGGATCAAAAGCTGTGGTTTCGACAGGGTTCGAGTGCCTCAAGCTTAGTGTGGCTGTGTGGAAGAGGCAGAGACTAAGAAGATCCACGGACATGAAGTAGCACAGCATCATACCCAGTCACTGTGAGGGACAGAGGTGCATTTCGGACAGTTCCAATTACTTGGAATATCAGGGCCGGAATATTTAAGCGGAATGAGCGCTTTTACAGGTCAGACTACTGTGTGTGTGGATGACTCCCATATTATTAGAATGATTTTTTTTCATTACGATAAGAGATGTAGTCTATACAGAATACTACCAAGTACTACCTGGCCCACACTTTGAAAGCACTCTACACAAGAAATAACTAGCGGAGTGAATATTTTATTGACAGCTGACTCAAGAGTCTAATTTGTTTGGCACAGTCTTAGACTGAAGGGAGTGGAGACTTACACAGGCAGGGTTTCTTTTTATAGAATGGGTAATGTCTGGCTAATTAAATCACTAATTTCCTGCTAAAGAATGGGAGTGTAGTCTACAGATCAGATTGCCCCACAGCACCACATTATACAGATGTGGCGTTCACCAGCATCTGCAGATTCCAATTAGGTTGTGACAGACCAACACTGACTGGACCCCTATTTCACTCCTTATCCCACCTCTCCTTGGACTGTCAACCCCACACCTACCACTGCCCTCTCTACACTTTCCCCGCTCTCCCCTCTCTCGACATCAGGTATCGCTCTCATTGTAATGCAGAAAAATGGACACATTACCAGAATCTACTAGTACCATCTGCCACTTACCCGAGGCAAGTAATTACAAAGAAACAGAAAGGCAAAGCACACAAATGGTACCTGTGTTCAAAAATCTATCGAGAACACAAAGGCACAATTAAAAATTTGTTTTTTTTTTTACTTCTTTGATAATTGGGTAAGGCCCAGTAAGCACAAGTGCCTGTTTTCAGAGGCGACACGGCAGCATTGAGGTTATGTGACTTGCTCAGAGTCGCACAGTGTTCAAGTGGAAGTTGTGAGAATCAAACCTGGGTCTTCTGGATGTACCAAGCTCATTTCTCTAACCTCTAGGCTATACTGCCATCCCCAAAACATTGCATCTACCATGCTGACTGAGCCACAGCACAGTGACTACCGATACTCCTCTCTCCTTGTGCCTCCTTCATCTCTAAAGTCTGGCTTGGTTCCCTTCCCCACTTACCTTAGTTCCCCGTCTCTCCCGCACCTCCTCCCCAAGTGTTCCATTTGAAACACTCCCTTCCTCTTATGAAATTCTCTGTAAATCAAGCAGCATTCTCTTTCAGATTCCCTAAGCTCTGGTCTACTCTCCCCTCCGCCTCCTCTCCCAAGTCCTTCCTTTGGGACATCTCAGCTCACTCCTGCAAATGCCTCTGACACCTCCTAGCCCTACCCTTCTAAAAAAAAAATGTCAGTCAGCTTCTGTACTCCACTGTCCCCAGAGGTCCCCCTTTAAAGGCGGCATCTCCTAATCTGATTATTGTAACTGTACTGCAGTGTTGCATTGGTAACATTGAAACTGTACCTATCACTGTGAAGGGGTTGTACTGATTATCCTACTTTTTTAACTGCTTTTACCTCTGTACAGTTACTGTGCTATGTTTCATGTTATTATGTGTGCAACTTATTAATAAATTGCTGTTTGACACTGTTTGCTCCCTTGACCCCTCACCCCCACGACGCATCTGGAAACAAGCTGCTACTAGCTCAGTACGTCCTTCTTGGTAAAACTTGTTAAACAAATAAAACACATTTCTGTGTGCTGTATGCCAGATTAAACACACTACCACCCAGTAGTAGAAAGTAACTCAAGTGGGTCTTCATAGTCTACAAGTCTATACATGGACTGCATCCTGAATATCTCGGCAATCAACTAATGAAGGCAACTCCAACATATCAGTTTAGATCTCTCTCCATACACCTCCTTGTTATCCCAAGGTTGCATAAATCCATCAGACACAAAGGGCTAGATTTTCAGAGCCCTTGTCAGTTCCGCAGCTGCCAGAAAAATCTGGCGCAAGTGGGACGCCAGTTGTGGAGCTGCAGATTTTCCTGCAGATGCTGTATTTTCAAAGGTGGAGCCGGTTTACGTCTGTCTCCATGATTTACGTCAGATTTTAGCCATTTTCTCAGCACAGACGCGGGAAAATGTTACACCCAGTGGGACAAGGTGTAACGTCCCCCACAGCTGCATTAACTGAAAATGCAAAGCTCTGCGGGTGCAGAGATGACGTCCTGCTGTGGTGTGGGACTTAGTTCCCGGACAGGCTGAAAATCCAGCCCAAGGCCTTTGCAGCTGCTACCCCAACAGGCTCGTATTCACTGCCTGACACCATCATTACCTGACATGACACCATCAAAGAATCAATGACTATCAATGCATTCAAATGGGCAACACAGTCATCTCCTCACCTCCTGATATTATTTATCACCCATGCTTCTCTACCACTGATCTTATCTGCACTACGACGTTTAACACTTACTTACTGTTTGCATTAAATTAAAAAAACACATGCACTGACACCAATGCCACCTTACCACAACAAACCCAATCCCATCCTTCTACTGTGCACATGTTCTCCTTTCCCATTACCCAGCACTTTTCTTACAAATTGACTCCCCCCAGCACCCACACTTCACACCTCATACCACGCGACTCTGCATGATGAAGCAGAGCAGCCGTACCAGTTTAACCTGAGTCACAGAACAGCAGTGGTGAAGGTAATTTACAATCCAGAAACAAATTCACTTGACTGTAACATGCTGACCTTTATGATTACTCATAGGGTTGAAAGAGATAAAGAGCTGTTCATATTGTACGAAGTCTGTAGTCCTGTCCAGGTAAAATCTAATGACCCTCAACACTCAGTGAGTGGAGAGTCCTTCCTCTCTCACTCTGAAGTTGGCAAAAGAAGTAGGCAGGATTATGGCCTGATAGAGATGGAATTCCAACACTGCCCTGGGGTGCATGCAGAACACTACCTTCTCTCTATGGAAAACAGTATACACCAGATCTGTGACCAAAGCATGAATTCCAGATACTCTGTGTGCAGAAGTGATTGCCACCAGAAATGCTGTTTTCCAAATTAGAAACTTCCAAGTCACAATGGGCTTGAAAGGCTTGAGAGTGAGCATATCCAGCACAAGACTGATGTCCAAGGGTGCCACCGGCTTTCTGATGGGAGTTTGTGAGCAAAATACACTTGAGGAATCTCTTAAATAACGGCAGCTGTGCTAGGCAGAGGGCACCCACAGGTTCATGGTATGCTGAAATAGCACATGGGTGGATCTTAACCATGGAATACTGCAGGCCAGCATTAAAAAGGTCCAGTAAGTACTCCAGAACCTTGTTATGTGGAGAGCTGATGGGGTCCATAGGGGTTCTGCAGCACACATGAAAAATCTTCTGCTTGGCTGTATATGTCATCCTAGTGTAAGGTTTATGGGCAGCCAAAAGTATTTCAGAGACCCTCTGAGATACCTTCTGCTTGTTAACCTCCAGCCACATCTGGAGATGAAGGGAGCACAGATTGGGATGGACTAGCTTACCTTGGGTCAAGAATACTGTCCTAAATGGTAGAATTCTTGGTTTGCTGACTGAAAGTTGATTCAATAGAGGGAACCATATCTACTTAGCCCAATGCGGGGGTGACTACGATCATCTTGCCTTGTGTGCCTCCAGTTTGAACACCCCCTCCCCCCGGATAAGAGGTACTGGAAGGAATGCATACAGAAACATATTTTGCCATGACGGTCTGAATGCATCCTAACAAAATGCCAGGTCCTTGATTTCTGGAGCAGAATCGAGGCAGTCTGACGTTGAGTGGTGACACAAAAAAGGTCCACATATGGGGTGTCCCACTCATCGAATAGCAATTGCACAACTTCTGGTGATAGTGACCACTCATGCAGATCAGCCTCTGTTCGACTGAGCTTGTCCGCCACAGTGTACTGTAACCCTGGCAGGTAGACTGCTTGCAGCAGGATCCCATGTTCCAGGCACCATTCCCACACACTCATCTCATCTCTGCAGAGAAGGTAAGAGTGTGATATAATAAACGTCCTGTCTGTCTGCAGGAGAACTATCTTGCAGCTGACCAAGTCCACTAGGGCTTTCAAGACCACATAGAACTGCCTGCATCTCCAGCATGTAGATGTGGAGACCTCACCAGGGATTTGGTCACCTGAACTGGATAGTTTTGTGGGTGTAATGCCTGTCACCATTGTGCAGTGAGCATCCACTAGGTTGTTCTCATGTGTAGTTGTGCTGGAGGCACCATGAACAACAAGAAGGCTATTAGGCCCAGCATGCATTGCATGGAGTGGGCTTGCACAATCTTGCATTCCATGATGTAACATGCCATCTGCAGGACTGCTTGTAGTCTGTTTTCTGTAAGTATGTCTACACATTAATTTCAATGGTTGTTAAAACACAGATAGCCAATACATTCTAAACAGTTCTCTATTTAGTTACTATATCAAATCTTTAAGAATGATCTAATGTTTTATCTATATAATGTATTTCATGTCAAGGATTAATTGATTGATATCTATTTCTTTATGTATCTGTTCATTTTTACTGTTGAGAAAAGGAAAAAATCAATAAAAACTTATTGACAAAAAAAGATAAAAAAAGAAAGGTCCAAGCCTGGGTCGCGTCCAGAAGAGCTCCAATGAACAGTAACTGCTCGGAGGGCTCCAGCTGAGATTTGGAAGAGGTTCAGCAGGTCTTGCTTGGATGTTAAGAACCAAAAGGCAGTGGCAACGGTCTGCTCTGTCTTTTGTTTGGACGGGCTTGAGACTAGCCAGTCATCCAGATATGGGAAGACATGGAGTCCTAGCTTTCTGAGGTGCACTGTAAGCAAGGCATAACACTTTGTAAATATTTGTGGCACTGAGGAAAGCCCAAAGGGTAGGATATTGAACTGATACTGTTGCCCTTGCACACACCACCGAAGGTATTTGTGGTGGCTGGGGTACACATGTATGTGCTGATATGCATCCTGCATATCCAGAGATGATAGCCAGTTCTGTTGTTTCAGGTAGGGTAGCAAAGAGTTCACAGAAATCATCCTGAATTTTTTGCAATCCATGTATTTTTTCAGATTTTTCGAGGTAGAGAATTGGGCACATGCCCCCAGATTTCTTTGGTACCACTAAGAAGTGGGAGTAGAACCCTGTATTTTGTTCTGTCTCTGGCATTATTTCCACTGCCATGTTTCTCAGAAGGCCCGCAATCACCTGTGTTAGAAGCCCTGACATGTAAGCGGACAAGGGGAGTTCCCTTCTGGAAGGACAGTCCCAAGGGGTAGCTGACAATACCAGGGGGAACCGTTTATTTGTACTGTACACTCCTTGTCAAACCTCTTGTACCCCACTCCCCGGGTCGCACCTGGAAACGAACCCTGGCTCAGTGTGCCTTTCCCGGTTATCAACTTTAAATAAATAAACCCCTTTCAGATAATCCTGAGAATCCACTTGCCTGTCAGAATGGATTCCCACTGATGGTAAAACTGGGTCAGATGATTCCTTACTGGGGAGGAGAGGCGCACCTCAGGCAGCTGAAGCGGGGCCAGGAACTTCAGATGGTGGCACTGAGTGCTTTTGGTGCCTGTGCCTTCGGCTGCACCTTCTTTTGGGGCTGGGGAGGCTGCTCTTTAGTTTTGGGCTCCCGCGCCCCTGCCACAAAAGGACTGCTTGTTGTAGAAAGAGCCACATCCCCCTACCCCTCTGCGAGTTAAAGGGGGCTAGCCTGGATGTCTTTATTCTAGTTTCATTAGACTTATTAAGCGACTGCTCCAACTGCCATCCAAAGAGATAAGTGCCACTGAAGAGCATATTCATGATCTGTTGCTGGACACCCAGAGTAAAGCCAGCAGTCCACAGCCATGAGTGTCGCCTGATGCAAATGCCTGCAGTCACTGTGCGAGGTACTGCATCAATGGCATCCATAGAGGCTTTAAGCTGGTGGCTGCTGGATTCAATACCTTGTTTAACAGCTAGCAGTATCTCTTGTTTTGCCTGTGTATTTAGCAGAGCCTCTGCCAGAGACTTAAGCCTGCTCCAGTGGGCATACTCATATTTTGAGAAGTGACATTAGTAGCTAGTTATCCTTATGCCAAGGGTAGCCGAGACAGAAGACTCGCTTGCCCATAGTGTCTTCTTTGCACAACTCCACATTAGGGTGCACTGTGAATTCCTTGAGCACTTTGGCTTTGTCATTCTCAGTTGGAGTAACAATGGTATCAGCTATAGGATGAGTGAAATACACAGGCTTAGTTTTAGGCGCCACATAGTTCTTGTCCACAAGTTTTGGGGCAGCTGCCACAGCAGGTGGTCTTCTCCAAGCCACCTGAGAGAGACTGTAATGCCAGCAGGACATGAGGAATTAAGTTGACTGGATATTAGGTACATTTAAAAACTCCAGCTGGAGGCGCCTAGCCTAGTCTATGGCTGTTGGTTCAAAATTCAATGGAGAATGGACATTTGTGAATGGAACCTAGAAAAAGAGGTCCTCCTGAGGGACAGATACAGGGATTGGGTCTTAGCTCACTGGATCATAATATGAGTAATCCTCTGCACCATCAGAAATGACAAGGTCAGGGTCTGACTTGTCTCCCACTACAACCTGCTCACTTGGAGAGCAGCAGAGAGGAGGGTGTCGAAGAGCTGACAGCACAGCCCAAGGCTGCAGCAAAACAGACATCAGACTCTGCCCCAGGGGCCTGGAGAACAGTGCCAGCAGCGATGCCATAGCTGGCACCAGGAGTGTCCCCAAGGGGAATGCTCCTGAAATCAAAGGCTCATGCGATGTCACATACAGTGCCGCAAGCTGCACAAAAGTAGGCCCCAAGGGATCCAACCCTGGTGCCCCACCACATAAGGCATCAATAACCCAGCTGCCACCACGGTTGCCCCCATCCAAGGAAGGCCCCACTACAAGTGGGGCAGTCTGGACGCTGGCGCCACAGACAACCGGATGCCCGAGTCAAGCAGCTCCACAGGCAGCACCAGCCCAGTCGACCCCAAGGGGTCAAGGGCCATCATCAGAAATGGTGCTACATGACTTATACACTGCACTCACTGTTCCATGACAGCAGCCCAATGACTGAACTGCCCACCAGAGTACTCTCTAGCAGACAGAGCAAGAAAGGCTCCAGGACAGAGACAGTGTCCTTACAGGCCCAGGCGACCCCTGTGTTGTTGGTGATGATAGTGGGGAACCCTGACCTGTGAAAGTCATGTGTCTCACAGCAGAACAGTCAGAGGATGACCTCAATTGGTGTCATTTGCTCCCCTTCTTAAATCATTCATTCCACAGGAACTCTTTGACAGTTCCATCACTTGTGTTCTGTATACTCTTAACACTGCATCCTGGGCCTTTCTAAGCAAAACCAAGCCATTATCAGCATGCAACAAACAAATGCGAATACCTCATGAACCGTAAGTGCTACACACAAAGCACAAGTGGCAAAGTTGTTCAGCACAAAATTATCTTTCCAACAGTGCTATGCAATTAATTATAAGCAACTTCTTTTTTTTTTGTATACCAGTCGAAATAGCAAAAAGTGTTTTTTTTTGCAATATAAAAGGCAACAGAAACCATTTTTGGTCAGGAAATATGTAACATATCAACATCAAATTAAACATCTATTCATTAGATTTAGGTTTAGGTACGAAAGTAATTTTGTATTAAAATGCAATTTCTGTAATATAAACATGTATTTCTTCCCATTTTATTCAGGGTGTTTAGGTGAGGCTTGAGAGACAAATATCAGCCATACACACCATACCATAAATAAATGCGAATAACTCCTAAAGTATACTTGATACACACAAAGTATCAGTGGGAAAGTTGTTCAGCACAAAATTACCTAACAGTCCTTTGCAGTCAATTCTAATCAATTCAGTTCGCAAGTAATACAAAAAAATAGTGCTGACGACCTGAGTAGTGTCCAGGGCAAACAGGAAGTCTTTAGCTGCCGACTGAAGTCGTTGTGGGAGAGAAAGGGGATGATTTGGCTGCCAACCACAGGCATTTCCTAGAGGTAATGGAAGAGGAAGAAGCCAAGGCAGAATGGTGCAAAAAAACCAAGACCGAGCATGTGAGAGATCTGGAACGTTTCTTTGTCGCTTGGAGGACTGTCTCTCCTTCCAGATGCCAGACTGTCCATTGTCGGAGTACCTGCCCAGAGAGAGGTGCTGACCGGACACAACCCCACTGCCAGAGTAACTTGCCTTTTCAGGCTCCTTACCTTCTTCCCTGGGTGACCATCAGCACAAGGTAGGGTTAAGACAATTTCCTCCGTGTCCTGGCCAAATATCCCACATTCACTAAAAATACCAGCTTAATCTGGTTCAGTTTCGGTTGGTTTCCATTTTTATCCCCCCCCCCCACCAGGACAAGGCTGAAAATATGCAGAACTGCCTAGCGCTCCTTTCCCTGTCAACAACTAAATAAATGTTGTTAGGTAATGTGCTGCACCTGTCTTTTTGCTGTTGATACTACCAATGAAATTCAGCTTGAAACAGCTCCACTCTAGCAGAGAAAGTGGGGGGGGGAGCTCTCACAGCATGGTGGCTGAGGTTTTCCATATAAAGTTTTAAAGTTGTCTTGCCACCTCGGTGACATGCAAGTCTGATGCAGGTTAAGTAGCTATTTTTGGGTACGAGCCTTGTGAGTTATTTCAAAATCTCGTTAAGATGGCAATAGCCATACAAATTAAACACTACTTTTGCTGCTACACCACTTGAGAACTCATGGAACATGCAGAACATGAACCAGGACATACAATTATAGCGTGTGTTGAGCGAAACAATTTTCCCGTTAACATTTACTTTTATTCCGCAAGTAAAATGTAGTCTCTGGAATGGTCGTAGTACAATTTACAGGAATTCTTACCTGTTGTTTTGATTCCCTGCTCCTTTTCCCAAAAATGCAGGCTAAATCTGTTTCAGTACGACTAGAAAGGTCCTTTCCTGCAACAGAAGACAGATATCTCTTCATATGGGGAAAAAATCTATTCGGTAGTAGAAGCAACAAAAGCTAGACTGTTACACAACTCTGCGTGCTCCTATAGGGCTTAAAGAAAGTTACTCCCTTGCAATAATTCTAGTCCTTCTTCTGGGATTCACTCCTCAGCCACACTTTGGCAGATTCAATCATGTGATATGTGTCCTACTGGGCAGGCACACTTCCAGTTCTTGCCAGGAATCAAACCTGGAACCCTGACTCACAAAGACAGCAACTGTAACCATTCAGTTAATGGGAAATTCTCTCTAGTTGGAGGTTAAGGTTAGAGAGCTCATTTGATTCATAGATGCTATTCCATGGACCACAGCTAGATGGCTGTACTGCTTTGGACTGTTATTTATAGTGTCACTATTATATGGCACAGGCAGCCTTTCCTCATATACAGCATACCACTTTGGAATGTCTGGAGGCAGTGTAGTCTACTGTCTGGAGCACTGGGTTGAGGACCATGAGATTGCAGGTTCAAACCCCACTAGAGCCAACTGCTCACTGTGTGACCTTGTGAAAGTCACTTAACCTCACAGTACACCAATCTACCCAGCTGCATATATGTGCAAAATCAGGACCCAACTGAAAACAAGATACTGCATCTCAGTTGGGCTATCCCAGGTAAATAAAACAGTAAAATAAAAAAATAAATCTATTAGTTGTGAGACGTTACATGGACTTAACATATGATGGAACCTATAATCACTACCTTCTGACCCACTGCTGCCTAAACAGAAGCATTGAACAAGATAAAATCTAAAGAGGTCTAGTGAGAAAAGTTGCAACTGTAGGATGTAGGACATACCTCTCAATCTTCTGTCAGTGACATGGGGGACACTGACTCTCAGAAGAAAATGTGAGTGGCACATCATTTGCCTATTTGCAGGGACCTCTCTGGTCTGAGGGAGGAGGTTGCCTGTCTCCACGCTGACCTGGCTAGGATTTGTGATACCTCTTCCCCACTCAGGGACCACCAGGGCCACCACTGCTACCTCGGAGGTTGCCAAGAAAGAGGAGCGGTTGGACCAAGGTGGGCTCAGGGAGGGAGAGGATGGTGGAACAGAGGTGCATCCCTCCAGCTGTACCTCTCCACAGTTCATATGCTGTTCTGGCGAAGAGTGGTCCCTCTATGGAAGCACCTGCAGTGGAGACAAAGGAGGATGCTGGGAACCTCCACAAAGGAGACCCACAGGAGGGTGGCATGAGACCCCACAAGGGAAGGAGACAACTCCTGGTGGGGGACTCAATCATTAGGGGGGTAGAAGTGGGGAAGGAAGGGGACAGGGAGGTAAGGAGCCTGCCTGGCACCACGGCTCGGAGGAACAGGAAGCGAATCCTCAGGATCGCAGGAGCAGCTGCACGAGGGAGGGCGCTGGATGTCACTGTCCACCTAGGGACAAATGACCTGGCTGTGAATGGGATCAGAGTAATGCAAGAGGAGTTTGTAGAGTTGGGGAGGGGCCTTAGATAAGTAGCATGTACAGTAACCTTCTCGGAGGTGCTGCCAGTCTATGGCAAGGATGATGCTAGGGTATTCCGCACCATGGGATTCAATGAATGGTTGAAAAACTGGTGTGGGGCTCACGGTTTTGGTCTCATTGGGGAGCCACCTGGAGGAAAGCAGGCCTATACTGGCGCGATGGTCTGCGTCTGGGGCGGAACCAGGATCCTAGGTGATAGGTTTAAATGCTTCATTGGCAAGCATTTAAACTAGCCAAGGGGGGGAAGCACTGAAAAGGAGTAGGGAAATCCCAGCCTCCCCCCACAAAACAGTAGTTAGAGAGGTAAACACCAAGGTAGAGAAGTCAGTAGGGAGCAGGACAGGGGTAAATGCAGAAAAAGACAGTAAGGACAGGGATGGGGCTAAATGGGGTAAGGCCATCAAAAAATGGAGGGTGATGAGTACTAATGCCCACAGTCCATATAACAAGCTCCCTGAACTAGTGGCCTTGATGGAAGAGGGATGCCTGGATATTGTGGCAGTCACTGAAACATGGTACACAGAAAACCATGACTGGGGTGTCAACATGCCAGGATACACAATCTACAGGAGGGACAGAGTGGGTAAAAGAGGAGGAATAGTAGCTTTCTATATAAGGGAAGGGATTAAAGCAACAGAACTGAAGAGTAAACAGGAAGTTGATGAGTCACTATGGGTCACCCTGGAGAAAGGAAATGGCACCACAATCCGCATGGGGGGTTGTGTACAGACCCCCATCTCAGGGGGAGGAAATGCACAAGGAAATGACAGAAGGCATCCTTAAAATGGCAGAAAAAGGGGAGATATTGTTGATGGGGGACCTGAATATGCCAGATGTTAAGTGGAGTACCTTTGCTGCAGGCACATCCAAGAGCAGGGTCATTCTTGATGCCCTACAGGTGGCATGCCTCAGACAGCTAGTGTTGGAACCCACTTAGGAGGGAGCAATCTTAGACCTGGTACTCTCAAATGGGGAAGGAGAAAGGATCTCAGATTTAGAAGTGGGTAGCCATCTGGGAACAAGTGACCACCAAACAGTGTGGTTCACAATAAACACAGCCATAGAGTCAAGCCATACAAAAACAAGAGTATTGGACTTTAAGAGGGCTGACTTTGGGGAAAATGAGAGAGTGCCTCAGAAAAGCACTAGCAAATGGGCAAGAAGGAAGGGTGGGAGAACAATGGGGAATAATCAAAACAGCCATCACAGAGGCAACAAGCCTTTGTGTGAAGCAAATCAACAAAACAAAACGAAGGAAAAAAACCACTATGGTTCTCAAAAGAGGTGGAAGGGAAGGTTAAGGTTCTCAAAAGAGGTGGAAGGGAAGGTTAAGGGGAAAAGGATAGCATTCAGGAAATATAAGGAGACACAAAAGGAGCAGGACAAAGAACTTTAACAGTTAAAGCAGAAGGAGGCAGGGAAGGCAGTCAGAATAACAAACGCACAAACTGAGGAAAAGATAGCCAACTATGTTAAGAAGGGGGATAAAACCTTTTATAGGTACATTAGGGAGTGAAGAAAGACCAAGAGAGGGATACAGAGACTTAATAAAGGGGAGGGAATGAGGGCAGAGGGTGACAGTGAAAAAGCAGGGATACTGAACAAATATTTCTGCTCAGTATTCACAACAGAAGAGGAGGGGGAGGTACCTAAACCAAACAAGATAAACACTCTGAATGGGGGCCGATACCAGTCCATTCACAGAAGAAAGGGGTTTAAAAGAACTCTTGAAACTGATTAGCCATTCACTTAAGGTAATACCTTAGCGTCCTATGGACGTCCAAAGTGTGAAGGACAGCTTCTCCCTCTGTTAGAGGGAGAAGGGAAATAAACTGGAAGGTCAACTGACTGGTTGAGGGTCAACTCCGAGACCACCTTAAGAAGAAACTTAGGATTCGTTCTGAGGGAAACCCTTTCCCTGTGAAAAATTAAATACAGCTCTTTACACATCAGAGCCTGAAGCTCGGAAACTCTTCGAGCTGACCTAACTAAAAAGCAAACCTTCCAGGAAAGATAACACAGCTCACAGTCTGCAGCAGGCTCAAATGGGGGAAGAGTAAGCTTCTCCAACACAAATAGGAGGTCCCAGGATGGGATAGGATCCCAAATGGGAGGTCTCATGTGAAGAATCCTCCGTAAAAGGTGCGGGCCACATCCAATTGGGCTAAGGTTCCATCTCCCAAGAGGGCGTGATAAGCAGAAATGGCCCACATGTGCACCTTTATGGAGGAATAGCTCAAGCCTTGTTGGTATAAGGAGAGAAGATACTGCAATGCTGAGTTCACCAGACAGGTAATGGGATCCAGACGGTGAGACAACGCCCATAAGCAAAACCGTTTCCACTTCATAACATAAGTGGATCGCATAGAGGGCTTCCTCGCTGAAACAAGCACATCTGCCACCTCTGGAGAAACCCCATACCTGGACATTGCTACATCCAAAGGAGCCAAGCGTGAAGGTGCAAAGATCGGAGATCGGGATGGACTAGTGAGCCCTGATCCTGGGACAGCAACTGCGAGCATATTGGCAGCGGGATTGGAGGTTCCGTGGACAACTGCTGAAGTAGTGGAAACCAAATCTGCCAAGGCCACAGCGGAGCGATTAGAATCATCCGAGCTCCCTCGGCCTGTAACTTCAAAATAACTCTCTGAACGAAAGGGAAGGGAGGGAAGGCGTAAAGAAACCTCCCTGCCCAACAAAGGGACAATGCGTCTGGCCAGAAAACACCAGGTGCGAGCTCTCGCGAGCAAAAAACTGGCAGTTTGGCGTTGCGTGGAGATGCTAAGAGGTCCAGTTCTGGATGACCCCAAGTGTCGAACAGCTGATCCACTACTGACTGCAGTAGTTCCCACTTGTGCGCCTTGGACTGAGACCTGCTTAGGCTGTCTGCCAAGTCGTTTAGGACGCCTGGACCGTGCACCGCGGACAGTGTGATGTGCCGCTCCAGAGCCCAGTACCAGACTCTCATCACCTCCCTGCACAGGGGATAAGAGAGCATGCCCCCTTGCTTGCTGATATAGAAGACGACCGCCATGTTGTCTGTCTGAACAAGAAGAGAGCCTGGCCTGAGGTCCTCCTGAAAGGCATGAAGTGCATTGAGGACCACTCGCATTTCCAGGACGTTGATGAGTTCGCGCTCCGTGGGGGTCCACAGTGCCTTGTGTCTGGCGGGCCCCCAGGTGTGCCCCCAACCCAAATCTGCGGCATCCATTGTCAGAGTCTGAATTAGGGGCTCCGGATGGAAAGGAACCCCTTTTTCCAAATTTAGTGGGTCCAACCACCAAAGAAGTGTCCTCTTTACCGGCTCTGAGACCCTGACCATGCAGTCTAGGTCGTCCTAGCACTGCTCCCACTGTACCCTGAGCATCCATTGTGGGATTCTCATGTGGAGGCAAGCCAGAGGAGTGACTGGAATGGCTGCCGCCATGTGCCCCAGTAGTCTGAGGAAGGTCCTTGCCTGGACTTGAGGGGTTACTAGGACCGCTCTGGCAATCTCCCACAGGCGATCGCCCTTCTCAGGGGTAGAAAAGCCATGCCCTGGACCAAATCCAGGACCGCACCTATAAAGACGAGTCTTTGGCTGGGCTCTGTAGAAGACTCTGGAAGATTCAGGGTGATCCCCAGGTCTCAGAACAGAGTATAGGTGTCTCCGAGAGCTTGAAGAAGACGCACCCTTGACGGGGCCGTGAGCAGCCAATCATCCAGGTAAGGGAAGACATAATGTCCCTGGCACCTAGAGCCACAGCCGCTACTGCCAAGCATTTTGTGAAGACTCAAGGAGCGGAGGAGAGGCCGAACGGAAGAACCCGAAACTGATAATGCTCCCCCTGGAAGTGGAACCTCAGGTACTTCCTGTGAGGGAGAAAGACCCCGATGTGCATGTACGCATCTTGCATGTCGAGGGAACAGAGCCAGTCCCCCTGATGCAGCAGAGGAAGCAGTCCTGGAAGAGTTACCAGCAACTGTCCAGCAACCTTCTGTACTGTATATAACAGTTTAAAGAGCTGAGGTCCAGAATGGGACGAAGGTCTTGTGTCTTTTTTGGGACCAGGAAGAAGTGGGAATAATACCCTTTCCCCCATTGCTGCAGGGGGACTGCTTCGATTGCCATTTTTTGCAAGAGGGCCGTATCTCTCCTTCTATGAGTGGAATGGGAGAAGGAGTAAATCTGGAGGACCTTGGTGGGGAGTGTGGAGGAATCGCTGTGAACTCTAGAGTATGTCCTCTCCTTACGATATCGAGGACACACTGGTCTGCTATTATGGAGCTCCATCCCTTTAGATAAAGGGAGAAGTGACCCCCTACCGCCTCCCCTGGAACTCCTGCCAGAGGAGGAGGGGGGGTCTGGAGGGAGTCATTGGGCGGAGCCGGGAGAGGGCAAGAGGCCTGGGAGGACTTGGGGCCACGGGAAGGAGCGCTTCCAGGCTGCTGGTTACCGGCACTCCTCCGAAAGCCACCTCTCTGACCCTGCTGGCTGCCACGGGCTTGGGCTCCTGAGGGCTTACGAAATGGCCGTTTCCTTTGTCTCCTCTGGTCTCCGCAGTACATCCAACGGACTGACCAGATGGATTTCCCCGATTCCTGGAGACAAGAGATGAGTGACCATCTCCTGCCCAAACAAAACGGTACCCTGGAACAGAAGGTCCCGGATCCCGGACTGCAGATCTTGGTGAAAGCCAGAGACTCTCAACCAAGCATGACGCCGGGGACAGACTCCTGACGCTGACGCTCTGGCCACCGTATCTGCAGTATCATACGAGGCACGCAAAACATGTTTACCTACGTCCGAGCCCAATTTCAGAAGATCCAGAATCTTCGTCTTCTTCTCGGAGACTGCCAAGGCATTCACTAGCTCCTGTCCCCGTTCCCAGAGCGCATTCTGGTACTGGACCACATGCGTCAGGAAATTCAGGGACCTAATGGAACAGATTGAGGCAGAATATACTTCCTGGCCCACTTGATCCAAGCAGCGAGACTCAGGATTGGGAGGCTGCGAGCTAAGGTGCTTAGGCTGCTTGGATTTATCATGAGCAGCCGTAATCACTGAAGAGTCTGCCAGAGTGTGTTCGGCCAGAAATGGTTCATCCCTCGGGGCCCTGTACAGACTGTCTGATTTCTTCGGAACTGCCGGGACTGAAGCCTGACACTTCCAGGTAATCCGGGTGAGGTCCTGGAATGTGTCCACCAAAGGAGGCACCACAAGGGATTTTTGGCTCCTTCTGCCCCAGGTACTTAGCCAATTGGCGGTGTTCCAGATCCAGGTCCTCCATATCTCACTCACTGGAGGCCTGGATGTGCCTCATGACGTCCATGAAAGTCGGATCGTCAGGAGGAGAGCAGGGCTGGTCCTTCTCTCCCGGGGAAAGTACAGTTACGTAAGAACTTACTGTAACAGTAGATCTTCGAGAGAGGCTCTTGCAATAGGTAATTACATATAGGACTGATGCCGGCAGGACCCCACGGAAAAATTTCTAGCTAGTAGTCCCTGGTGAGGGACCCTCCCGCGTCAGGTGACCCGGCGTCAGGAGGCGTCGGTATAAAGGAGGTCCGGACACCCCCTTCCAGTTCTTTCCGCCACAGGCCGAAGAGGCGGACTTGAGAAGGCGGATATTTCTCTATATGGAAAAGGAGCTGAAAAAGCCTAGGGGGGGATGGAGGCGGGGAAGGTATACTGCAAGAGCCTTTCTTGAGATCTGCTATTACGGTAAGTTCTTCATACGTCTACTATCTTTACTCGAGAGGGCTCTTGCAGTAGGTAATTACACATAGGACTGAATCCCAAGCAGTCTGGAACAAAGAAAGTACTCCAAGAAGTAGCTCCAGCCGTGCAAGTCTCAAGACAGGAGGCCTTGCAAAACAGCTAGCCCGAAGCCTGCTCTACGGCGAGAGGCAATATCCAAACTGTAGTGTTTTGTAAAGGTATGGACGGAAGTCCAGGTGGCGGCAGTGCATATGTCCGCCGCAGACACATTCTTGAAACAAGCTGCAGAGGCAGCTACTCCTCTTGTGGAGTGGCCTCTGACTTGACCCGGGAGGGTCTTGTGGTACTTGTCATAACAGAAAGTGATGCAATGAGCCAACCACTTAGACAGGCATTGCTTGGAAACTGCATTGCCTTTCCCTTTTGTGAGCAAAAGAGACGAACAACTGATCAGTCTTTCTGAGATCCTTCGTCCTGTTGGTGTAGTATCTCAGAATCCGGTGAACATCCATAGTATGGAGTAAATACTCCCCTTGGTTAGAGTACTGCATAAAAAAGGCAGGTAGCTCTATGGACTGATTTAAGGTAGACTCTGCTACTACTTTAGGGAGAAACTTAGGATTTGTGCGAAGAGCGACTCGTTCCTGTGAAAAAATCAAGTAGAGGAGTTTACACATCAGGGCCTGTAGCTCGGAAGATTCTTGAGCAGTGATGGCTACCAAGAACAGTGTCTTCCATTAAAGAAACTTCAAATCTGCAGAAGCTGCAGGTTGAAGGGAGGAAGGGTAAGTTTCTAGAACAAAATTCAAGTCCCAAGGGGGCAGGAGTACGGATGGGGGCCTCAGATGGAGGACCCCTCTGAGAAAAGATTTAAGAGACCTCCAGTTGAGCAAGCTTTGTCTGCGAAGGGAACATGATAGGACGAGATGGCCACCATGTGTACCTTCAAAGAGGAATGGCTGAGACCCAGGTCGAGACAGATAGCGTAAATACTCTAGCAAGCCCGCTGAACAGAGAAAGGTTCCACATTCTTGGAGGCGGCCAAATAGTGAATCTTTCCACTTCATGGCATAAGTGGATCTGGTGGAGGGTTTTCTGGCCTCCACTAAAATTCTCCGACTTTGGAGACACACCAAAGCGGATTGGGCTAGGGTCTGCAGGAGCCATGCATGCAGTTGAAGGATTTGGAGGCCTGGATGGACCAGGGTCCCCTGATCCTGGGTCAACAAACCTTGAGATAGAGGAAGAAGAAGAGGAGGATCCTCTGAATAGTGTTGTAGAAGAGAGAACCAGATTTGCCTGGGCCAGAAAGGAGCGATCAGAATCATTCTCGCTCCTTCTGAAGCTAGTTTCTGCAAGACTTGTGGGATAAGAGGAATTGGGGGAAAAGCATAGACGAATCTGTCCTTCCAGTCCAGAGACAGAGCATTGTTCCAGAAAGCGCCTCGCTCTGGAACGAGCGAGCAGAAGGTGGGAAGTTTTGTGTTTTGGGGGGGATGCGAACAGGTCGACCTGTGGTGTACCCCAAAGTTGGAAGATATTGTCTAGGACCCCTTGGTCCAGTTCCCACTCGTGAGTCAGAGCAGAAGAGCGACTTAGCCTGTCTGCCAGGGTGTTGCATGACTCCTGGAGCGTGAATCGCCGTGAGGTGAAGGTGTGTTGTGTTGCCCAATCCCAAACCCTCATTGCCTCCTGCATAGAGGTAGGACTGAGTTCCTCCCTGCTTGTTGATGTACCACACTCACGCACATGTTGTCCGTCTGGGCGGCTGGGTGGCAGGAAGGATGTACTGGTGAAGGGCTTGGACAGGCGTACAACACTGCCAGCTCGAACACACTGATGTGGAGGCTTGTTCTAGCCTGGACCAGGAGCCCTGGGTCCGATGAGGGCCTAGATGGGCTCCCCAACCTTCGCCTGAGGCATCTGTGGTTAGAGTCTGGGAGGGGGGAGGATGAAAGAAAGGAACTCCCCCAAAACAGGTTCTCTCGAACCACCCACCACTGCAAGTCTCGCATCATCGGCGATGAGATCAGAACTGAGTGATCTAGGTCGTCCACTAGTTGATCCCACTAAGAGCGTAGAGTCCACTGAGAGATCCTCATGTGAAGTCGAGCGCGAGGGACCGTCGGGATAGCAGCCGCCATGAGCCCGAGAAGGCAAAGGACCGACCTCGCCAAGACCATCCTTGGTAATACCCAGGCACGCAAAAACCTGCTGGGTGAGGGAGAGGAAACGCAGGAGTTCCTCCCTGGATGAGGCCGCCAGGAGCCAGTTGTCCAGGTAAGGGAACACCTGTATTCCCTTGGTACGCCACCACTGCCAGACATTTGGTAAATACCCGGGGGGCCGAGGATAGACCAAACAGAAGCACCTTGAACTGGTAGTGGTCCCCCTGGAATGCAAAACAAAAGTATTTGCGATGAGATGGGCGAATGGGAACGTGCAGATAAGCATCCTGCATATCCAGGGCACAAAGCCATTGACCTGGCTGGAGGAGGGGCAGAAGGCTCTGCAGAGAGAGCATCCTGAACCTTTTGTACTCTACATAAAGTTTCAGGGAACTGAGATCTAAAATCGGTCTGAGATCTCCCATCTTCTCTGGGACCAGGAAGAAATGGGAATAGTAACCCATCCCCTGAAGATGAAGGGGAACAGGCTCTATCGCTTGCTTCAGCAGAAGAGCCGAGATTTCCTCCTGGACCAAAGGAAGGTGTTCCCGTGAATATGACGACTTCAAGAGGGGGTGGCGGGGTGGTTTCTGAAGAAACTCTATGGAGTGTCCTTCTGCTATGAGCTGGAGCACCCAAGAATCCATGGTTATCCTCTCCCATCCCGGAAGGTGGAGGGAAAACCTCCCTCCTACCAGTTCCTCCGGGGAGTCCGGAGGCAGTGGGAAAGGAAAGGAGTCAGGTGGTGTGGGGCAGTGCCGCAGCTGAAGCACCCGCTGCTTTTTTGGGGGGCTTATCAGCTGCGGGGGCCCGATGTTTTGTGGCCCATCTTCCCTGGGGTTTCGCCTTTGGCCGATTCCATCTGCAAAAAGGACGGCGCTGCTGCTGATGGGGATGGTACATGGAATCAACTGATTTCAGAGCTGTCCCTTTCTCCTGCAAATCGGTAATGATGTCCTTGACATCACCTCCGAAAAGCACCGACCCCCGGAAAGGTGCTTCCTGGATAGCAGATTGCACCTCCGGGACCAGACCTGACACGCGGAGCCAAGCATGACGCCGTAGGCCGTATGGGCGAAGGCTGAGCGCCGGCCAGCAGTGTCCACTGCGCCGTATGTCACATGTAGTATGTGGCGACTGGGCAACGAAAGCAGAGCGGATGAGATCAGCCAACTCCTGTTTGACTTGGGAGTCAGGCAAGGAGTCCAGCAGCTTCCACCTGAGTAAGCATGGCTTCTCGTAGTCCCCATGTGGCCGATATAGTTCAGGGGCCCTAATCCCCAGTGTGGAGGAAGCGTAAATCTTTCTCCCATACTGGTCCAGAAGGCGAGATTCCTTATCAGGAGGTGATGAGCTAAGATGTTTTGGGTTCGCCGACAGGCCATGAGCGGCGCTAATCACGACTGAGTCGGCACGAGGGTGAGAATTCAGGAAATCAACACCCTCTGGAGCCTGATATAGCCTGTTCGACTTCCTAGGAAGTGGGGCTAAGGCCGACGGCTGTTTCCATATCGTGGTAACAAGGTCGGCGTGAGGCTCTATCCAGGGTGGCACTAGTGTAGAGCTGTCACGGGCAGATCCAGATGTTCAGCAAGTTTCAGACACTGAGGATCTGGTTCCAAAGAGCGCCACTGATGAACCTCCTGGATTTTTCTAAGCAACTCCGTAAAGGAAGGATCCTCCGGAGGAGTCCTTGGCTGGGGCTTCGACGGTGAGCAAGGCTCGTCGTCTCTCTCGGAGCAGCCGTCTGAAAAGTCCGAGGAGTCCGAGAGTGAAGAGGAGGAAGAAGAAGAGTAAGACTCCCTCTCCCGACCCGGGGGAGGAACGGGTCCCTTGGGTAGTCCCCGGGGACGCGTGTCCTGCCCCTCTCTGGATCCAGATGAAGAACCCTGGAGTCCGGAGGTGGTGAGGGAGTGTGCCGCCAGGGGCGTTCAGGAACCTGGGATGGCACTGTCGCCGGAAGGAGGCTCTCGACCTCTTTGGTGAGCTGAGCTTTGGCCTCAGCCCACCAGGAGGCCAGAGTCTCCTGCAGGTCCACCGGCGGCCGCGAGGGCAGTGGAGGAGGGGGATAAGAATATGGGCTATACCCATATGGGGCGTATCCAAAACCCGGCTGCAGGTAACCCGGCGTTGGGTATTGAGACGTCGAGTACTGTGGCGTTGGGAAGCCCGGCGTCGGGTACTGCGGTGCCGGATACGGCGTTCCTGGGTACACTGGTGTCAAATAAGATGGCGGGTCCCCGGAAGCCGGGGGGGCTGCCTGAGCAGACGGCCTGACTGGGAACCTCACGGGTGGGTCCGTAGTGGAGAGCCCGGAGGGAGGGCCCGATGGGAGCAGGAACTCTCCCTTAGTCGGTAAGGCCGACGTCAGGGCCGACAGCGGAGGCCCTGACGTTGGAGGTGCCGATGTCGGAGGGGTCGGCGTCTGGGGAGCCGACGTCAGGTCCGTCGCTCCAGATGGAGGAAGGACTGACGGAGGCAAAAAATCCCCAGCTTCATCTGGGGACAAAGGGGAAAAGTCACCGGGGTCAGGATGGGGGGGACTCTGGCTCCCCAGACAGCAGCGAAGGCTGCGGTGAACCGGGAACGACTGACGTTGGGGGGTCTGCCGTTGGTTCCCTCGCCGGTTGGATGTCGGACGAGCCGACGTGAGGCGTAGAGGTGAGCTCTCGGCGGGTGCCGGAGGAGCCGACGTCCAACTTACGAGAGCCATCTCCGGAGACAGGTCGAGAGGAAGGGTCGGCCTGGTCCGGTGGGGAAGAAGCCGTGCGTCGCCCCGGAGGGTTGGACGTCTTACCAGCCCTCTCTGAGCGGATGTCAGAGGAGCCGACGTCCGGCTTACCGGAGTCGCCCACGATGGCAGGCCACAAGCCTGCAGCCGAACCAGGGGCGGAGGTTTCCAACTGCCCGGAGGCGCCCGCAAGGCCCGAGCGTGAGCCAGATGGGCGGGCCGACACTGCCTCAGAAACCTCCGAGGCGGCCGTCGAGGAGCGATCCCCCGGAGGGGATGTTACCTGTGTGCCCGCGACTCCCGAGGGAGACGCAGTGGAGGAGCCTTTGTCCCGGTGCCTCTCCTTGTCCTTCTTTCGATGGCCTTCGGGGGAAGTAGACGCCTGCCTTAGCTTTTTAAGCTCCTTCTCCATAGAGCTCATTTTCTTCTTAAGAATATGGGCCTCCAGGGATTGCTGCCGTCTTTTTCGGTGGCTGCGTTAAAGCTAAGGCAATGCTGGCACTTCTTGACTTGATGATCAGGGCCTAGGCAGAACAGGCACAGGGAGTGGCCTTCCTTGTGCGGTAGTTGGGTGCCTCACGAATCGCACTTGTTCTTGTGCTCGGAGGGTGTAGGGGACAACATACACCGACGTTAGTACTGACGTTGTCGAAAAAATAAAAGATTTTTCGGTAAAAAAAACGACGAAGCACAAACTTTTCCGCGAGGCGCTGCACGAGCTAACGGCGGAAAGAACTGGAAGACGGGCGTCCGGGACCACCCCTTTATACCGACGTCTCCTGATGCCGGTCACCTGACGTGGGGGCGGTCCCTCGCCAGGGACTGCTAGCTAGAAATTTTTCCGTGGGGTCCTGCCGCCTGCCGGTGTCAGTCCTATATGTAATTACCAACTGCAAGAGCCCTCTCGAAGAAAGATCCCCCGATTCCCGAGGAGGACCAGCTACTGGGTGTTGAATAGTCAGACCTATCTTTGTGACTAGCCCCACTCGAACGTCGGTGACTCACCGACCGACGATTGTCCAAAGACCGCCGTAGGTCACAGGACCGACCACGGAGCGGAGACAGATGGTCAGAAGACAGATGTCGGGAGCGATCCCGCCTAACAGATCGGGAATGGCTCCTAGTGTGAGACCTGACCTGGCGTCGGCTATCTGATCTTGAAGAGCGCCGACGTCGGTCTAAGGACCATGAACGGGAACGAGCCTTGGGAGGAGGTGTAGGCAGTGGCCTCTCAGGGGTCTTCTGCGGCAAAGATGCACCTCCCGGCTGTCGTTCACCCGAAGGGTCCGATACCGGTGACAGGGGTCGGCTTCAGAGGGGGTCCACTTCTGGACCTGCCCCCACCAGAAGGAAAAAAGATCCTGGAGCTCGTCCTTCGAGAAGACTGAGGCTGCTCTCCCCGGAAAGGGAACATCTAGAACATTGGCCCCTGAAGGGGAGCCTCCTGGAGAGCCCCAGGGGGAGGAGGACTTATGGGATGGAGATGCGTGCCCCTCGCTGGCTGTGTCAAATCCGTTGCCCTTCAACGGCGTCGGTGCAGGGACCGGCGACAGTGTGACTGCCACGGGCACTGGGTGTCCTTCGAACCAGGGTTCGCTTCATCGGGCGGTGCTGTGGCCTTGGAAGGCGGGGCCAAAGCTTGTGCCTCCGAGGACTTAATGGTGACCCTTAGAGGAGTCACCTTAGGCTTTGCTGGCTTCTCCCCTGAAGACCCAGCCTTAGCCTGTTTTTTAGATTTGGTATGCTCACCTGAGCCCAGAGAAACACGGGCTTTCTTCAGAGAGGGCCGGGAGCGAGACCGGGACCTGGACCAGGACCGACTATGGTCTTTGTCGCGGGACCGCTCTTTTTTATAATTTTCTTTGTACTTAGCCTTCTCCCCTGAGGTGTGCCGGTCCATCTTCTTTTCTAGGAGGTACACCTTCAGGGCCTTCAGGCGGTGGATCCGAGTCCTACTGGTCAAACTCTGGCAGGAGGAACAGGCCACGGTGTTGTGGTCAGGCCCCAGGCAGAAGATGCACTTCTTATGGCCGTCTTTGGATGGTATACGACAGCTGCAAACACACTTGTTAATATGGGGTCCTGACGAGGAGACTGAGGACGGGAAAGACATACGTCGGTAGACTTGAAAAACCATCAAACTGTGGAGAAAAATGCTCCAGAAAGGCAAGAAAAATGAGCTTTTTAGCTGGGCTGGCAAGCCAAGAACTTGAACTCTTCATGTGCATGGGACGCGGCGGGAAAAGAACTGAGGTGGACCTGGGTCCACCCCCTTTTATACTAGGGCTGACGTCGAGGTGGTGCCGGCGTGGAGTGGTCCTGCTGGTGTTGCTGGTTGAGAAGTTTTTCAGTGGGTCCTAGTGCCTGAGGCATAGTCCTTATTGTGATAGCCTGCTGCAAGAGCTCCCACTCTAAGTAAGATCTGTATGTCTTGTGTTGTGACAATTCTATAGACCGTGCAACTGTTTTTTTTTTTTTGTTTGTTTTTTTAAACAGGTCACACAGAGAGGAGAGCGAGGTCACTGGAGCAACGTAATCACTTGACCAGGAGTTTGTTTTCTCATCTGACACATAAACATGGATTTGCTGTACTCTTTTACTTTAAAACTAGTTTTGAATACAGCTGTGTTGTGTTTGACAGCATTTACCGAAGTTGGTGTTTGGTTTTTTTACCTGAGTGATTGGTTCCGCAGAAAAACGTGTGTACACCGTTTCACTTGTAAGTAAAATCTGCCATTGGACATAAACAGACTCAGTTTTCTTACCAATGATTAATCCTAAATAGCATATCATACATTATAAAAAACAATATACAGTGTACTGACTATAACAAGCTTGTGTACACATCTTGAGGTTGCCATGGCAACAGAACCTCTCGCGCTATGCTCTTGAGGTTCAAAGGTTGCTATGGCAACCTCACGATGAATACACACGCTTCTTATAGTCAGTACGCTATACATTATCCTCTATAACTATCCCCTGCGCGGATGGATCTTCTCTGATTAGCACCAACTGCTTTAAATACCTTGGCGCTACTCTCGATCCATCCCTCGACTTTGACCTACACATTACAACCACCTGCAAGTCAGTTAACGCCAAGATAGGTAGTGCCTACCGCACTAGATACGCCCTTACCCCATCTGCCAGACTTGCTGTGGCCCAAGGCTTTCTTCTCCCAGCCCTTGTTTATGGATCAGTCACCTACCTCTTTGTCTCCAAATCATCCCTCCATAAGTGGGACACTACCTACAACAGCATTTGCCGCTATGCTTCCGCATCTCCACGTTACAAACATCATTGCCAGCTCTATAGTGACCTAAAATGGCCGTGCCCCTCTGCCCACAGACTCCAGGCCTTCGGCTCATTAATTGACAATATTGTCCGATCTGGCCTCCCATAATCCCTGTCATCCCTACTGGATGCTCAGCCTCTCTCTTATGCCTGCGTTAGGCTGACCAAGCTCTCTTTCACATACCTTAGCACCAGAACCAATATAGAGACGCGCCTTTTCCAATGTTGCTCCCAAATACTGAATTCCTACCCCAGGCTATTAGACAAGCAGCCTACCACCTTAAGTCACTACATAAAGAGCACTTACGTTTTATCAACCCCTGCACCTGCTTTTAATCCACCTTGCTCCACTCTTCTTCCCTGTTGCTCTGTTTCAATCATCCTTGTTTCCCTCCTCCCCTCTCTGCTTTCTCTCTCGCATCTCTTTTATTACTTGATATTCTGTCTCTTTGAATGCTTGCTACTGCTAACGCCTATGTTCCCACTTAACTGTATATTGTGATTCCCTGTACTACTGTGCTGTATTTTCATCTTACTGTTGTAAACCTAGTTGTGTTTGTTGTCAAAATTTTTTTTTTCTCCCTGTACCTGACGCTTTGACTTGACTCTATAATGTACTGCTTTCATGTGCTGCGTCACATATACAAAATTTGTGTATCTAAAATGTACTCTCCCGGGTCGTGCCTGAAAATAGGCATTTTGTGCCTAGTGCACTTACCCGGTTACTAAAAGCAAATAAATAAATAAATATGTACTGGCAGGCAAAAGATGGATTTTTGCAGGGCAAGTCAGGGCCAGATGAGGAGCAGGTGAGTGCTTAGTGAGTGGGCCAGGGAGGGAGGTGGGGTTATATGACTTAGTATAAAGGAGATCTTGGTTGGGGGGTTACTGAAGTTGTGCATTATAATGTAGATCAGGTGGGAGGAGGGGTACCATTAGGGAAGTTATGTATTATCAGTCAAATGTACCAAGTTACTACACAGAAACACAGAATTTGTTGGGAGAAAAGGATCGCTTGGCCCACCCAGTCTGCCCAGATGTTCCCTGCCTATTATGCTTCTGCAGATGCTGTCTAGTTTCTGGTGGCCCTCCTACTTCCCTCTCTCTTTTCTAATACATCCCTATGTTTATCCCATGGATGTCTGAAGCCCCCTCACTGTTCTAGCTCCCACCACTTCCTCTGGCAGTCAGTTCCAAGCATCTACCACCCTTTCACTGAAGAAATAGTTCCTCACATCTCTCTTAAACCACCCTCCCAGCTACACTGCATGCCCTGTGGTCCTGGTGCTCGTTCTCCTTTGAAAAAGACTCCCTCCTGCGCCCTGTTCACCCCTGTGAGATACCTGTAGATCTCTCTCTCGTCTCCTCTCATTCTCCTCTCTTCCAGGGTGTACATGTTGAGATCCCTCAGCCTCTCCTTGTAGAACTTCTTGTGCAAGCCCTGCACCATTTTAGATGCCCTTCTCTGGACTGCCTCCACCCTAGCTGTGTCTTTTCTCCAACACTGGTCACAGCACTCTAGGTGGGGTCACATCAGCGAGCAACATAGTGGCAACTCCAGTGCCTTCCTCCATCTGGCAAAAACTTTCCCTATGCACCCCAGCATCCCATTAGTCCTCCCCACTGCCTTGTCACACTATCCTGCCACACTTAGGTCCTCAGCTATAACTCCAACTACATATCAGCACAAAGGTACAAACCTCCCAACACGCACTTTTATTGGTTTCTGGCCTACCATTGAGTTTGGCCAGTCTTTATTCCTTGTGCAAAGGGCAAATTATCAGTGCATGTAGTCAGTGTAAAATCCATCAGGTACTTTAAGGCAGCAGTAACATTTAGTGGGAATCAAAGAAATAAAAAGATGCCAGCACTCATAGTGCTTGGTGCAGGCAAACTTTCCTGGTGACCAACAACACTGCAGCTGTACTGATATATAGTAACTTTCTGTATTTGTCTTTTACTTCTGATGTCTCTGTTACTCAGTGAGCACCAGATCGGACTCTCTAATTTTTAAGATTGGGCCACTCAGTTTGATTCAGAACATTTCAAGTTATATATTGCATCGGGGATTGAGCAGAAGGGGGTACCACTGGACTACCAGGGAAGTTCTGCACTAAGCTGTGGATCAGGAGGGGCAGACCACTAGAATGCAAGGATTGGACTGATTTACACGAGACTGGGGGTTACCACTAGACTGACAGGGTCTTATAGGTTAGTATTTGGGTATCAGGTGAGGGCAGTGGAAGAGGCTCTGCACAATGCCTCTGTAAATTTGTGCACAGAGGCATTGCACAGTGCTTCTAATAGCCATATAATGTCCCGTTAGCACCTGACATGCCATATGTAGTCATTAGAATACCACCCTCTAAATATGGCACCCAAGAGCAAAGCAAAGGTGCTGTTCCATTTGGAGCGCGCTATCTCCCGTTGCTTCTGGGAGCCCGTTGCAGGAAAGGAGCTGTGGTGGGCTATACATATGCACTTTGCACAGCACTACCACAGCTACATATTCATACAGGAAACACGCACCAGACAGGTTGCACTGCCTGTTGAATATGCCTCCCTGACAGTCACATGCTGTTTTCTGCAGCGCAAATGGCTGCTTTGGAATATAGGGGTCTCAGATCCCATCTTCGTTACCATTTGTAATTTTTTTTTTGCCTTATTAAAAAAAAAAAAAAGGTCTGAAACAAATCTCAGACAGTACGCAATTTTACTTTCTGTCTGCTGCTTTACCTTTTCAGTTCACTATTCACTAAGTTACAGCAAAACTGCTAGTTTTGGGGAAAGTGAGAACAGTATATTTAAAGTGACAGTAACACTGAACATTACAAGGTACCTGCTGCTTAAGTGTCTTGTTTATGGACACACAGTAAGTCCCCATGGTGGGATTCAAACCTAGGTCTCCATGTTAACCTGCAAACCTTTATATGAAAGGGGTTTATTTACTTACCCATCAAGCTGATCTGTCCTACAGAGCAAACAAGCTAAGTAACATGGCAGCTGTCAAAGTATGGAAGCAGTGGCGTGACAAATGCTTTTCTTTTCTTTCTAGGGAGGAAACTTGTTTAATCCTTCCCTGCCGTAGGCAGGTTACTAACAAATAGTACCTCCAAGATTAATAAAATTATAAGGTGTAGAAATTAAAACTTCAATGTATTAGTACAGGTTTTGACAGACCCTTGCTGGGAGACCAAGCTGACACACCCTTTCAGATAGAAAGCATTAATCTAGAGACATTATTCTGGTTATCTGAGATCAAAATTGTGCTATGTACAGTACTTTCTTATAACCTGGGTTATTCACAGTTGAAGAGTGCCGTAATCATAAAACAGAAGCAGCGTTATACTAATTTTCCCCTCCTGCCAGGCAGACTAGATGGGCCAAGGGATCTTTTTCTGCCGGCAAATTTCTATGTTTCTATGTTCTATATTTCTTTTGCATGTGTTAACTAGGGGATACCTAATGTGCTGCAGTGGATTCGCATCCACACTCTGGCAGTACCACTGGAACAGGCTTTCCATGGTATGTCTTTAAGCTACGCTCCTGTCACCACCCAGCGGTATCTCCCCCGGCCCCACCTGTGATGTCAGATCCTTGCAGCTGGAAGCAAGGAGACCATGTGCCACTTGCCAGCAGAGGCCAGTGGGTTCTGTGGATATAAACTATATGCAATTCCTATAGCAATTATAGGTGAGTAACCTATCTTTCTAGGATGTGCATAAAGTTTACTTTCCACACTCTGGCAGACTCCTAGCAGTTCTCTGGGAGGAGGGGGGCAAGGTGCGCACTCCTATTTGGTGAACAGAGATTGGAGAACCAAGGTCCCCAAAGCAGTATCCTGGCGGGACTCAAGGTCGATGCTGTAGTGGGAAATGAAGGCGTGTGTGTGCCATCTTCCACATAGCAGCCTTGCAGATTTCCTGGATATAGATGTCCCTGGAGACAGCCACCGAGGCAGCGATATGTCTTGTGGAATGTGCCATAAGCCCCATGGGAAGCGCCTATCAACAAAACTATAGCAGAGATCAATCCACTTGCCAATCATCTGCTTTGCTGCCAGTCTGTTAGGCATGGCTTCAGCATCTGTTACAAACAGCTGGAGAGCCTTGCCCTGAACTCCAGTCCATGCACTCCTTACAGTAAGCGAGGGCTCTCCATAGGTGCAAAGTATGGCACCTATGGTCAGCCTCCAAACATGGGTTTGTAAACTATACCAGTAGGTTTATCACCTGTGTTCCAATATCTGGGTTCAGCATGGCACTATTCAAGGGCAACTCCAAAATATATGATAGTGATCCCCTCTATTCTGACCCTTTGTATTTATCTTAGCGAGATGCGCCCCCACAAAAAAAAGTACCTGGTGGTAGTAGGGGAATGGAAGTATCATACCAGGAGCTTCCATCTATACTTTCGCCAGGTTGTCGATGTTGAGATTTTCCACCCTTCCTCCAGTATCTTATCCCATTCCAGATCTGAGAGGATGGAGTTATGCTCCTGTTCCCAGTTACCTCTAATCTGAGAGAGGGAGTGTCTCCTTTAACAAAGTAATACCTTATAAATCGAAGAAATGTACCGATATTTAGTTGCTAATCTAGTGTCTCAAAACAGGAAATCTTCCCAAGGGGTGAGGTCACAAGTCAGACGGGACAAGCTGTCGCCTGTGTTTACGTAAGGATGAATCTGTAAATATTTATAGAAAACACTACTGAGGAGACCAAATTCCCTCTAGAGATGGTTACAGGTGACACAGTGACCATTTTCATTGAGTTGTGTATATCTAATCAGTCAAAGAACCCCTGTGCGCAAACACCGAGGCAAGGGTTACCCCAAAGGGCATTTGGCTGGGAAGCCAAGTTTCAAGAAAATACAAAATCACACATGCCCCCAAAATGCAAAGCATCATGGGCTGCATATGCAAATCACCACAGAATGTTATGCTGGTCCAACTTTAAGCAGAATTGCATGGTGCCGAAAGGCCTCTCACACAGATTGCAAAGGGTGCTAACAGAAGACTGTGATTCCACCAAAGAAATCTGAGGTCTTTGTACACTGGAGTAAAATCTCTATCCCTTCTAATGTTCGTGATGGGGCCCAGTGCATTCGGTGTTTTCGTAAGGACTCTAATTGTTCAGAGAATTTGTACTGTATGTCTTGTCCAAGATTTCTGAATCTGACCAAGGAGGGTCGCAATAATTCTGGCCCCAGGGACCATATACAAGGTAACCAGGAGGGTTTTTCTATTTCCCAGGTTATACCAAGCTGAGGTTACAGTCCGTTTCAAAACTGAAATAAGCGGGGCTGCCTATGCTGCCATGTAATGCAGAACAAAAAAAAAATCAGGCATATCTATGTTATTCCAACCCGGATCCGATGACCCTGCCAAAGAACATTTTTAGTTAACTGTTTCAATTTAGACCAGAATAAGGCCATAAGGCCGGAGGGCGCTAGAGAGTGTCTGGAAACAGGAACATAGAGATGCTAATTTTTAGTAAGCTAACACGTTTGTAACGGAGATGGGTGGTCCCTTACACCAACCACAGAACCAAGGAAGAACACATTCTTCAAGAGACATTTTAAAGAAGGGCAGTACTGAAGACAAGGATACTGTACTGGAACAAAGTCAAATCTCAAAGCTTATCTCAAAGTCTTCTGAAGTCCGAGAGCACAAAGGCTCTTAAAAAAAATTCATCACCTGGCCAAGACATTTCAGAATTCATGAACAGAAGATGGCCATACTAAATGAGGGTCCACAGAAACCTATTCAACTCATTATAGACTTTGGCAAAGATATAAAAGAAGAACTTGTAGCAGCAATAAAACTACAGAAAACTGAAATACAGCACTATCGTACACTAACCACAGTGTCTGCTTTTCCTGGTCTCCCTCTGTAGAGTCCCCCTTCCCTTTTTATGTTTGCTTGCATGCATGTGCAATAAACATAGTGCCATCATCTGAGTTTTCGTAGGTGTTGCACCCATCTTCCAATGCAGTCAGTGTGTTTGCAGGCGCAGCCACAGTTCGCCAATGAATGCTACAGCTGTCTATGACAGCAGTTGAAAATGCAGTGCCATATAGTTCAAAGGCAGAGCTACGCTTCAGTGAGCAGCGGTAGCTACTGTGTGCATGCACTCCCCCACACATGTGCATATTTAGCGTGCTAATCGCTCCCACGCACACACTGTATGGCCGGCCAGGTACCCAATCCCCATCGGCTCTGCTGCGCTCCCCAACAGGTTCAGGTGCCAGGCCAGGCAACAGTCCGTATGGCGACGGTGCCCAATCCCCGTCGGCTCCTACCCAAACCTTCCAGCTGCCGCTGAGGCCACCCCAGTGTGGCACAAGTCCCACGTCAAAAAAAAAAAAAAAAAACTGCAAGAAAAACCTTCCTACGCTGACTGTCCTGGCGCCTGCTCCCCCACCTGCACCCACCCTGCGCACCTGCCTCCCACCCCTCCTCCTTACTTACCTCTGGAGTCTGGCGTGGCGATCTTGGTGGACCGAACACATCTGCCCTCTTCAAAGCCGACCGCAAACTGAGGAAATGCGGTAAGCTGTATAATATAATAAGTTTTTCAACTTTGATGCATACCTCAGGCATTTTGGGGAATTTTTTCACCAAATTTTCAACATGGGGTTTCTGGGACCCCACCTCATGAATTCTGTCACTGTCATTTTGTTAATCGGCCCCAAAAGGTGATTTTGCGGTCACTGCGCTGAACCACCTTCCGGACCAGTGTCACAGTTCATGAGGTAGGCACTCAAAAACCCTATGTTGAAAATTTGGTGAAAAAATTTACCAAAAATGACTTTTACGAGCAAGAAGTTGCGCTGTTCCTACGCACGCTCGTAAGTTCGTGAATTTTCACTCCAGATTTTCAACACTGCAATTTTACCACACCTTATCAGTAGTACAGCTGTCATTTTTCACATTTCGCCCAAAATATGTTTCCGTGCATGTAGCGCACAATGGCACAGTCGGTGTGCAAAATCAGTGTTCGGGACAGATTAAGAAAATCACAGTGACACTGTTCATGAGCAGAGGTGTTACAATGGCTATGTTAAAAATTTGATAAGAAAGTCCATAAAATGGCTATTCTGACTGACCATTGTGCAGTTTCACGCACCCTCGTAAGTTCATGATTTCTAATATTTTCAGTCCAGATTTTCACCACTGGCATTTTTCTACACTTCCTTATGAACAGTACAGCTGTCATTTTTCATACCATGGCCAAAATGTGTTTTCGCACTTCCAGCGCAGAAATGCGTGGTCGCTGTGGGAAATCACTGTTCAGGACAGATTAAGAAAATCACAATGACACTGTTCATGAGCGGAGGTTCCAAAATGCCTGTGTTGACAATCTGCAGTAAAAAAATCCCCAAACTAACTGCATTATGGGTGTGCGTTCGCCGGTTTCTCACTTAACGCTTGACTTCACCAGTTTTTTTTATATTTTCACTGCAGATTTTCAACATTGCTATTTTTTGCACCTCCCCATGAACAGTACAGCTGTCATTTTTCACATCCTGTTCGAAATGTGTTTTCACACCAGTGGTACCAAATGACGTAGTCGATGTGCAAAATCAGCTTTCCGCTAACAAACTGTTCAAAATCAGCTTTCCGCTAATTGCCACTGTTCATGAGGTGGAGTCTCAAAAAACCCATGTTTAAAATTTGGAGTGAAAATACCAACGAACGCCTGGGACATTAGGGTTTCCGACCATAACGCCCCACCCTGTAGAGACCGACAGGCATGAGGGGTGCGACTTGGGATTGTCACCTATAACACTCCTGCCATTCCACCCCCACCCACACCCTGCAGCCAGTGACAGGCATCGAGGTGTGCCTTGAACTATTTGGCCCCAAAGTTCACCCCATTCTCCTATACTGCACCGATCTCACCGTATTTCTTATGGAATAGGGTGAGCATAGGGCCCAAAGATTCCAAGGCACACTGTGACACTTGTCGGTGTCTGCAGGGTAGGGTGTGGAGAAATGGCATGGCCGTTATGCCTGATGACCCAAAGGCACACCCCAGTGCCTGTCAGTCTCTGCAGGGTGGTGGTGGGGTTGGCTTCAGTTCAATACTTCACTGCCATTCCTATTATGCATCTCTCTAACTCCTACACTACCAATGCATGCAAGCAAACATTCGACACTGACAAATGCTTGTTAACCTTACAATGCCACCTCTGGTCTTCCTCTTTTTCACTTACATACCTAAAATATGTCCTAACCTCTTTTGTTGTCTCCTAGGCTATTCTCTCTTTAGTTTGCGTCTTTGCACTCTTTACTGCTTTCCCCTCCCTCCGTTTCCTCTGATACCCCCTCCTTATTCTCCTCCCTCTGCATCTCCTTACACCTTCCAAATGCTACACTTTTAGCCTTCACCTTTTCAGCCACCTCTTTCGAGAACCATAGCGGTCTTTTTTTCCATTTGCTTTTGCTCACTTGTTTGATGCAGAGGTTTGCTGCCTTTACAATCACAAGAGTGCAGTGTGCATATCTATGGAACACATACAAACAGAGGAGAGAAAGAAGTGCCTTAACTGGGACTTGAACCAAGGCTGCCCAGAATACCATTCCAGTTGCGCTACCAGCTGCACCACCAAGGCAACTGGAAACTGGGCCGTCCCAGAGCACAGCAAATGGGGCAGCTTGAGAGTGGGGAAGAAAATAACAAATTGGGTAAAAGATTGGCTTGAGGGCAGAAGCCAAAGGGTGGTTGTAATGGAGGTGCAGTCCAGAGAGGAATGGTTGACGAGTGGAGTACCACAGGGGTCAGTATTGGGACCAATACTTTTTAACATCTATATAGGGGATATTAGGGAAGGACTAAATGAGAAGGTGTGCCTGTTTGCAGACGATACGAAAATCTGCAATAGGGTGGACACATCGGTGGGGGGAGAATATGTGAGAGCCTATGGGAAAGCTGGAGGGGTGGTCGAAGAGGTGGCAGCTGAGTTTTAATGCCAAAAAATGCAGAATACTGCATATAGGGCACAAGAACCCAAAGGCCATATACACACTGGGAGGGGAAGCGGTTTTGGTAACAGAGCAGGAGAGGGATCTGGGGATTATAATTTCGGACAACCTAAAGCAGGCAAACCACTGGAACAAGGCGGTAGGAAAAGCAAATAGAATGCTGGCCTGCACTGGGAGGGGTATTACAAGCAGGAGAAGGGAAGTGATAATGCCTCTATATACGTCCATGGTTCGTCCGCACCTTGAGTATGGGATACAGTTCTGGAGACCATAACAAAAAGGGGATATAGAAAGGGTGGATAAGGTCCAGAGTAAGGCAACCAAAATGGTACATGGCATGAATCAGAAGACTTATGAGGAGAGGATGGAGGAGCTTGACCTATATTCCTGGAAACAGGGAGAGAGAGGGGGGATACAACAGAAACTTTTAAATATTTAAAGGGAATAAACAAAAGGAAGGGAGCATCTTCAAGAGGAAAGAGAATCAGAAGACTAGGGGACACAGCTTACAGCTGGAGGGTGGACAATCCAGAGGTAATGGGGGAAGCAACTACTTTACTGAAAGGATGGTGAGCCCCTGGAATGGACTGCCAGAGTGGGAGGTGGAGGCGAAAACAGTAGGAGAGTGCAAGAGGGCATGGGATAAATACATGAGTTTAAGAAGGAAATGGAAACAGAAGTTTCCTGAAGTACAAAAGGATGATGGAACCCACGAGGGTGGGGGAGGAGGGGCACGGTGGGGGTGAAAGCTGGGAAGGGAAATGCTAACTCTGGGAGGGATAGGGGCAGACTAGATTGGCTGTTGGGTCCTTTTCTGCCATCAGATTTCTATGTTTCTATTACTTTTTCTCCGATGCATAACCTGGTGCTACACAGATAATTACACTTTCAATCACAAGAGTGTGGTGTGCACATTTATGGAACACATACAAACAGTAGAGAGAAAGTAGTAAGTGCCTCAGTTGGGACTTGAACCCAGGCCACCTGGAATATTGTTCCGATTGCGCTACCAGCTGTGCCAACAAAGCAACTGGAAACTGGCTTGTCCCGAAGAACATTACTCTTTCTCCGATGCACAACCTGGTGCTGCAGAGATAATTAACATTTTCAAATCATAAAGAGTGCACTGTACCTATTTATGGAACACATGTATATGTTTCCAGTTGCCTTGGTGGCGCAGCTGGTAGTGCAACAAGAACGGTATTCTGGGCAGCCTGGGTTCAAGTCCTAGCTCAGGCACTTACTTCTTTCTCTTCTCTATTTGCATGTTTGCTGCCTTTACTATGCTCCTTTTTAGCTTAGCCCACTGTTCTACTACCCCACCCAGGCCATCCCCCACTGCTAGGTTATCCCTCAGGCACTCACCCATCTTTATTAAATCTACCCTCCTGAAGTCCAGTACCCTCGCCCTTGTGTGGTTCAATTCTGCAGCGGTCTTTATACTGAACCACACTGCTCAGTGATCAGTGGTCCCCAGGTTGCCTCTCACCATAATGTCTGCAATACTGTTCCTGTTAGTCAGTACAGGTCCAATATTGCCCCATCATGAATGGGTTCACTGACTAGTTGCCTGAGGGACGCCCCCTGCAAACAGTCCAGGATGCCCCTGCTTCTAGCTGAAGCCACTGCTGGAAGGCTTCAATCTACGTCCAACAGGTTGAAGTCCCCCACCAGCAGCACCTCCCCCTTATCTGCCATCTTGCCAATGGCTTCCACCAGCACCTGATCAAATTCTTCCCCTGTGCTGGAGGTCTGTAGATCACTTCAGGGTGAACAGAGGCTCCATTCTCAGCCTCCGGCTTGACCCACAGTACCTCGCTTCCCCCTGCATTCCCTGCATCTCCATCATGTTTATGCTTTCCCGTAGATAAAGCACCATACCCCCTCCTGTCTTTCCCATCTGGTCCTTCCTGAACAGAGTATAGTCTGGTATGGCCACATGCCAGTCATGGTTTTCAGTGCAACGTGACTCTGTAATGGCCACAATATCCAGGTTGGCCACTGCCATGATGGCCTCTAGGTCCAGAATATTAATTCTTAGACTTCTAGCATTCGCACATGTGGCCTTCCAGATTTTGTTTCCACTCTGCATGTTGCCTCCCCTTTTTTCTTTTGCCCCCCCTCCTTCCCCCTTTCTTTTTAATGCTCCCCTTCCCTTCACCCTTTGTCTCTAACATCTTGCTTCCTTTATTAATTTGCACCCCAGGGGATTCCTCTCCACACGGGTTCTCCTTACGCTCTACTTCAGCGTGTGGGAGGGCCAGTTTCTGCTCTCAGATTCCTTCCACCACACTTCTCAGCTGGTTTAAATGTTCATCGATGTAATTTTTAAACTGTTCACTGAGGAGTGTGGTTCCCCACCCGGACGGATGCAGGCCACCACCGCTGTATAAAGCCTTATCCTACCAGGTGGGTCCCCAGTCCCTAATGTAGCTGAACCCCTCCTCTCTGCACCATTCCATCAAGAAGCTCCTACTATGAAGAATCCTCTGCTTCTCCCTGTCGTAAACAGGCAGCACCTCAGCGAAAGCCACTGAGTGAGCTACCTGTCTAAAACCCCACCCCAGCCCCCTAAACCCAGCCTGCACTATCCCAGGCCAGTCCCTAGTCAGGTCATTAGTCTCAGGGTGAGCAATGACATCCAGCTCTCCCTCCCATCCTGCTGCCCTAGCGATCCACAGGATCCACTTCCCATCCCTCCAGGCCGTGGTGCAGCATAGGCACCTTACCTACCCCTCTCTCTCCTTTCCTATTCCCAAAACTACACCCTTCACAATCAAGTACCCTATCATCAACAGAAGTTGCTTTCTCCTCTTCTGGGGTCCTCCACCTCCCTCCTTGGGGTCTCCACTATGGAGGGCCCCCACATCCTCGCTGGTCACTAACATGGGTGCCTCCTCTCAGCAGTTCTGCCCCTCCAGAGCGGCATACAAAGTACGTTGTGGTACTGGTTGAAGAATGTGCCCCTGTCCTACCACCCCTACCGTTCCAGAACCCAACGTAGTTCAGCCGCGTGCCAGAGGATGATTTGGAGCAGCTTCCGAAATCTGCCACTGAACACTGTGGCATTCGATCAGCTGAGGACTTGCAAAGGGATGACACTGGTAGCCAGTCAAACTCTACTAGAGCTATATTAACGCCAAAAAAAAAATAAAATAAAAAGGGCTGTGTGCGGGGTAAAATCAGAGTGTCTGGGCTGAGATCTGTGCCTGTTTTGTCTTCGGCTGCAGGCTTCCTAATCATGACTTCCCAGCCTTGCCCCTAAGCTCAAATCGGAAGTGAGTGTTGTAAAGGGGGCATGTCAGATGGGCAATTCAGAGCAGCTTTTGAAATTGCTGCTGAACACTGTGGCACTCGATCATCTTAGGACTTGCAAAGTGATGACACTGGTGGCCAGTCGAGCTCTACTGCAGCTATTAAAAAAAAACAAAAAAAAACAAGAAGACTGTGTGCAGGGTAAAATCAGACTGTCTGGACTGAGATCTGTGCCTGCTTCGGTCTTCTGCTGCAAACTTCCTAATTATGACTTCCCAGCCTTCCCCCTAAGCTCCAGTCGGGAACAAGCGTTCAAAGTGGGTGTGTCACATCTACACTATTTGCTGGCTCTGGACTAGCTAAAGGGCCGAGCTTAAGGGAAACACACTTGGGGGCGACAGCGTGGGGCAGCAGTCAGCAGGAAATGATGCACCCTGGTATGCCAACCCCGACCATATTACTTTTAAGTGTATTAAAATCATAAAGGCAAAGTGTAGGGCAAAACACGGAATAAGAGCAACACCCTAGCTAGGGTAGGTGTTTAAGGGGAGCGACACACAACAGAAGGGGAAAAACTAGGGGTAACGGTACAAAAGGGATGGCTGGAAGGTAAAGAGACTAGGAGCAAGACTATCTAGGGTTGGTGTACAAGAAGCATAAAAAACAAAAAAGGGGAAAAACTAGTGACACCGTATCAGGGATAAGGGAACATCAGAATTTCCAAATATAACAGAGAAGTGTAAGAAAGAACAGTTCCATAAGAACTTATTGTAATAGCAGATCTGCAAGAGAATCTCTTTCATCAAACTACACACCTTTGGAACTATAAAGCGCCAGACACTAGGACCACACAGGAACTTTTTGCAGGCAGTCAGCAAGAGGCTGCCCACAATGACATCGGACATCAGCGTATACATAAATGTGAGTGGCCCCTCCTCTCCTCAGTTTCCCAGAAGAAATCGTACTTGGAGGACCTCCTTGTAGGGAACCAGGAGAGACCCCAGCACTCCACATTCCAGGCAAGACAGAATGCTGGAAAATAGAGTAATGGAAACAGTAGCACAAGTATCCTTTGTTGTAATCCCTTAGGGGGAAGCAGGGTGGAATGGCATGGCCTGATGAAAGAGATTCTCTCGAAGATCTACTATTCTTGATAGCTCTTACATACCTGTTCTGTCTTCTTGAGGATGTCTCTTTCATGGGTCACACCACTAGAGCAGAGTCGGCCTTTTGAAAGCTTATGACAATGCGATGCCTTGCAGCACAGTCAGGCCAAACCTACCTCATCTACGAGAGACTATGTCCAGACTTTAGCACCTAGTGAAAGTGTGAACAGTACTCCAGGCAGCAGCTGCACAAATCTTTGCAGCGGAAACATTCCGAAAACAAGCTACAGAAGTAGCCGTGCCTCTGGTGGCATGACCACGAACCACATCAGGAAGTTTCTTACTTTAATTCCTGTAATAGGACATAATACAATGTGCTAGCCAGTTAGACAAATACTGTTTGGAAACTGTGCCGCCCTCCTTTCCAAGGGAAAATGAAACAAAAAGCTGAGAGGACCTTCTGCAGTCCTTTGTACAGCGCGTATAATACATGAGTATTTTAACAATCAATCACTCAATCAAAGTCTTTATTTAACCAGGAGATCACCGTTGAGCAAGCTCATTTTCGAGGTGGACCTGGGTTTGTTAACAAGGAACATCCAAGGTATGAAGCAATGCTTCCCCTGGATTGGCATGCTCTGGATAATACAATGGTAGGTGGATGGTTTGATTTAAAGTAAACTCAGACGCAACTTTGGGAGAAACCTAGAGTTAGTACATAAAGACGCTGTCTTTGTGGAAAGTCAAATAAGGAGGCTCACACATTAGAGCTGCAGCTCTGAAATCCTTTGAGCAGAAGTGACTGCAACTAAAAATAATGCTTTCCAAGAGAGAAAGCGTAAGCCATAAGTCATGGCTGGCTCAAAAGGAGTCAAATTCAACTTTTCCAAAATAAAATTTGGATCCTGTGCTGGGACTGGATGTCAAACAGGAGGCTTTATGTGTAAAATGCCTGTCAAGAACGTATGGGTTACCTCCAGCTGAGCAACCATATGGCCATCCACAGGCACATAGAAAGCTTATATGGCAGCCATGTGCACTTTGAGGAATACTGCAGGGCTGACTCTGACAAGGACAGCAGGTACTCTAGAATCTGATTGACTGCGAAGGTAGATGGATCCAGGTTATGAGACGGGGCTAATAAAGCAAACCATTCCCATTTTATGGAGTAAGTATGCCTGGTGAATGGTTCTCTAGCAGCCACCGGAACTTCTGCCACTTTCTGTGATACCCCAAAGTGAACTATGGCTATGTCTTCAGGAGCCATGTGGCTGATGTATGGACTTCAAAAGTCCAGGTGGACTAGGGCTCCCTGTTCCTGTGGCAGTAGACCATTGTATGCAGGTAGAGGTACTGGGGGTTCCACTGCCAGCTGTTGCAGCAGGGGAGAACATATCTGCCAAGGCCACAGTGGAGCAATGAGTATTAAGAGTTGCCCCCTCTGTCTACAGCTTGAGTAGTGCTCTCTGCATTAGTGGGAAGGGAGGCATACAGAAACCTCCCTTTCCAAGAGGGGAACACCACATCTCACCTGAAAACTCCAGGCCCAGGAATGAGTGAGCAGAAATGTGGCAGTTTTGCAATGTGTGGGGACGAAAAAAGATCCAACTCTGGATGAACCTATCTTTCAAATAGGTCACTGCCATCGAGGCACAGGTCAGGAAGCACAGGAAAAACCACGAGCAGTTGTAGAATTCACCAAAATATTTATTTACAGTAGCAGTAACATAAAAAAATAACTATGTACAAAGGAGAAAACTAACAGGTTACTCACCTGTAACAGTAGTTCTAGGAGTGGTATATGTTGTTCATCCACACTTCTTGGCATGTCCCCTTTCCCTTTAGCTGGCTCCTCCCACCCACCCAGGTGGTATAATCCTCGGCTCCACCCCATGATGCCAGATCTTAGCTCACTGGAAGCCAGGTGTTGTGCGTCCGCAGCCGGGTAGGTCGTGTGGGTCCATGTGGATGAACAACATATACCACTCCTAGAACTACTGTTACAGGTGAGTAACCTGTTCTTCTCGGATCGTGGATATGTTGTTCATCCACACTTCTTGGCAGACTCCTAGCAGTTCTCCAGGAGGAGGGAGGGAGGCAAAGCGCACACCCCATACTTAGGGAACAGAGATTGGAGAACTGAGGCCCCAAAACCAGCATCCCGGTGTGACTCTAGGTCGATGTGGTAATGAGTGATGAAGGTGTTTGCTGACTTCCAGGTAGCAGCCTGGCAGATTTCCTGTATGGGGATGTCCATGGAAGCAGTCACCGATGCAGCGGTATGGCGGGTAGAGTGAGCTCTTATCCCTCCGGGAGGCTCCTTGCCCGCCAACTCATAGCACAAACTAATGCATGACGTAATCCACCTTGCAATAGTCCATTTTGCTGCAGGTCTGCGAGAAGCGGCTTCAGCGTAGGTGACAAACAGCTGGCGAACCTCTCCCCGAATTTCTGCGATCCTCTCCTTGTAATAGGACAGTGGACATCTCAGGTTCAAAGTATGGAGCCTGTACTCTGCCTCCAAGGTGTAGTTGGGGTAGTACACCGGCAGAGTTAATACCTGGTTCAGGTGAAACTCTGACACCACCTTCTGAAGGAATTTCGGGTGGGGTCATACAACAACCTTGTCCCTGTGGAAAAGCAGATAAGGGGAGTACACTGAAAGTGCCTGGAACTCCCCTGTCCTTCTGGCAGATGTGATAGCCACAAGGAAGGCCGTCTTCCACAACAAGTGTGACAGTTCACACTTGTGCATTGGTTGGAATGGCTTGCCCATGAGCTTTGCCAGTACCAGCAGTAGATCCCACAGAGGTGGAGCTTCATGCACCGGAGGGGATATATGGTCCAGGCCTTTGAAAAAGTGCCCGACCACTGTGTCCTGCACCACCGTCAGCTGACCGGCCCATGCCCGGTAAGCAGAGATGGCTGCCAGTTGCACCCTAAGGGTCGATGACCGGAGACCCCCTTTGGAGAGAGACCAAAGGTAGTCAAGAATGTTAGCCACAGGACAGGACAGAGGATCCAGGCCCTTGGCCTGACACCAAATGGAAAACCATTTCCATTTGAAGCCGTAATATTTCCTGGTCGATTCCTTTCTGGATGCCTCCACCACAGTGAGTACATGCTCGGAAAGACCCAGAGTCTGGAACTCTAGCCGCTCAGGTACCAGGCTGTGAGGTGCAGAGACTGAAGGTCCAGATGGAATACCTTCCCTGGATTGAGCAATATCAGGTCCGGACATGCTGGAAGCCGCGCCGGAGGCCTGCAGCTGAAGCTGAGGAGATCTGGATACCAAAACTGGCGCGGCCAGTCTGGGGCTACCAGGATCACCTTCACCTTGTCCCTCCTCACCTTGAGTAACACCTTGTGGATCAAGGGAAATGGATGAAAGGCGTACAGGAGGCCTGGGGTCCATGGCCTCGACAAGGCATCCCCCTGCACTGAGCCCTGCTGAGGGGGGTAGGGCATGGAACAGCCTCAGCTTGGTGTTTTCCCTGGAGGCGCACAGGTCCACCAGCGGTTTGAGTACATGCACGTGGTGTGGGGATCGGTGCACAACATCTTCTAGCCACAAGGGCACCGACGAAATCCGGGGGAAGACTTGTCTTCCATGATCGAAAGTAAATAGTCACAATCGCTAATGTGAACTACATGAATTTTCAGAATAACTGAAGGTTTAGAAGCTAGGGCCTAACGATATGCAAGAGCACGAGAGAGGCAACCTGTATCTTCCAGCGGAAAAGGAAGATCTGGCGATCATGAAGTGACCGGTATACCACCGGTGGGTTGGAGGAGCCAGCTTGAAGACTTCTGGCGATCCGGAAAGGGGACATGCCAAGAAGTGTGGATGAACAACATATCCTCGATCCTGGAACAGTAGTTTTCCTTCAGTCTCTGTGTCTCTTTCTCTTCATCAGTAGTTGCAGCTTAGTTCCTTTATAAGTCAATTCAACCCCCATTCTTAGCAAGCATCCTATTTTTGTAAATATCAGGCAGGAGCTGCTAGAACAGTGTGCTTGCTGCAGCCCCTTTTGCACAGCTTTTGCAAAAGGCTCAAAGATTTGCACTAAGGTAACCTCTAGTTTCCAACAGCTTTTTGCAGTCATCTCAAATTATAAATATATACATTTCAACAGTAACACTATATATGTTCTAAACAAAAGGGATCCCAACATCAGTTACATTTCCACATATTGATCTGCATGTATTTTTATATTAGCGGATATGCAAGGGAGAAAACAGACAGAGAGAGCTGAAGAATTACGAGACTTGGGTTGATCAAATCCGAGGTCTCACAGGAAAATCAGGTTGCGCAACAAGACAGAGGAGAGACAGAAAAGGAAAGATCCTTGCATTTAAACACTTTCTCCGTAACAACTGGGACAGAGTCCTATTCTACCCTGTCATAGTCATCAACCACTGACGTCAACAGTTCCCACGGCTTAGTTTGTCTGCCAAGATGTTTTGGGCTTCTGGAATATGTACTGCTGATAGTTCTAGACCATGTTCCAGAGCTCAATGAGTAAGAATGAGTCCCCCCTTGCTTGGTGATGTAATGCATCACACCGACACTGTCCATCTGTACAGACAGAAAATCCGGCTACACGTATACCATAGTGAATCCAACAGAAGGATACTTTAAAAATGATTTATTCAGTTATAGATAAAAGTAACACCCCCTCTCCCACAAAAGGAGTTAATGTTTCGCGTTACACAAACGCTTTGTCAAGACATCATCATGTACATCGGAGATGCTGTATAAACACATTTACCATATATCTCCTAACCACCATACCTATTACCATAAATACTCTAATGTAAATTAATCAAACTTATTATATAACTTCATTGTGAGGCACAGGTGTGAAAATAAAATGGTCAATCTGAAATACCAATTAAAGTGCTATGTGCACTAGAAATATAAACAACCTAAAGAAGCAACAAGAAACTGCTGAGTGCTATAAATACTATTAAAAACAAATTCAACGGGGGGGGGGGTGCTGTTGAGCCTGAGCAACGAGCAGCAACTCTTCGGAGCTCTGTGCAGTATGATACCAAATCTGCACTAATCCTCCCTTTTACAGGCGTCAAACCAGAATTTTGACAGCACCAATCAAGAGAACACCCTCAACTTCACTAAGACGGGTAACCCTAAGCATGAAAAAGTAGCTGGTCAGCCTGGAAGAAACAAAGGGCCTAGTAAACCAGTAGAAACTTTGCGTGCAGAGGAGGCCTCCAGCTCAGGAGAAACACTGACTACTTTGGGAGCAAAATCCAAACGTTAATTGCTTCCATCTCGACCCTCAACCAGAAAATAGATTATTTTAATGGTTGAGTGTTGGTCCTGGAGACATCAGTGGATGGACTAAAAAGGGAAGTGTAGCAGATCAGTAAATAGGCGGATGCATTCACCGAAGCCACGGCCTTACTGGCCAAAGAATTACAGCATACGCGAGCCAGATTAGAGACACTGGAGAATCAGTCTCGTTTAGCCAACATTAGAATAGTGGGGCTACCTGAGAGTCTGGAAGGCAATCACCCAATTCTGACCATTCAGGAATGGCTGACGGAGAAATTACTCCCGGATGGCGTTCAGAAGAACTGGGGCATCCAAAAAAGGTATCAGGTGAACCCCCACCCCAACCCCGAGGCCGGGCTTCCAATGTAGAAGAACCTCGTACTTTAATGTTAATTACATCAAGTATAGGAGCCCGGGATAAGATTCTCCGCTATGCTCGTCGAGCTGCCCCATTAATGCAGGATGAAAATTATGTGCACCTCTTCCCTGATTATCAGTTACGCCACGTGGCAGAGGCGTAAAACGTTTGATGCTGTGAGGAGAATCCTTCATGACTTGGATATACCACATACCATTATCTTTCCAGCATGGCTTCAGATCGTGTATCAAAATAAAACTTTCATCAGCTCAGATCCTATCGAAGCTGGCAAATGGGCAGATTGTAGGAAGGCGGCCTCGAGAGTAACACCGGAGGAATCAGAAGATGAAGAAGTCGTGGATGTACCGGCAACCTGAGAGACATTATATTCTGAGACTTTACAGTTTGCTGTCTTGTCAAGTATGTTTTTTTAGGGACTTTAATCTGTAGTTTGCTTCTAAAGTTTATAAATAGTTGACATAGCAGATTATAAGGAAGGTCTCTCATTCTTTGTTTGGGAGGCCTAGTTCGTGGGTAAACAGATCAGATTGGGGGTTTATTCTCTCTCTGAAGTTGTACTGGCTTTCTTCTAAGCTATAATTTTGGATTGGTGGATAAAGTTTTGTAGATTTCTGTACCCATTATGAAACGTTTGCTGCAAAAAAATCTTCTAGTGTTTACATTTTTCATTTAGCATTAATACATGGCATCAATCGTTCTATTTGGGGGCTCTGATATTGTTGGAGTAGATTGCTGGACAATCCTGTTTCATTAAGGCAAGCCATGTAGCCCATGGACTCAGTAATGGCATAATATGGACTCAATTTTAGGAAGTCTTGATTATATAGTAAACCTCCTACGATGTACCACTATACAGTAGATGCATATTGTACTCTTTTTATTAAGGGAACTTTTTCCCAGATGTTGTTTAAGCAGATGGTCTGTTTGCTGTATGTAATTATTGTCATAACACTTGATTATGATAAAAGATTAAAAAAATGTATAAAAAAATTCAAATTCAAAATGCCCTATTGATGCTAATAAATAACTCTCAATAAACAAACTATAAATTCAAGTTATAAACTATTATTTATGCTAGCTACACATATAAGACACTGTGTTACAACTAAGTGCAGTGCTGAATAATCCACCAACATGTAATAAATATACATACAAAATATAAGTGTGAAGGATCTAAGGCACTGAATTCTATATAATTACTAAAACCAGGAGACAAAATGTGAAATACAATGGCATTAATTTTGTTACTACTTTTAACACGCAGAGTAAACAAGACGGCTGACATTCTTAGAAGGACCTGACACATTTTTGAAACTGAACCAGCATTACGGAATATCGTAGAAGAAGGCCCCACAATAACTTATACAAGGGGGAAAAATTTAAGAGACTGCCTCATCCACAGTGGTGAAAATATTGATGGAAAGGATGTGAGTGGCCAATTGTGAGCTGGTAACCACAAACGTGGAAACTGCACTGCTTGCCAGTATATTGAGGTAGGACAATAATTTTCTATTTCCCAGGACAAAATATACTAGGAAAAGACTTTCTTGACCTGTGGAACTGAATCTGTAATATACGTGGCAATATGCAAGTGCAACTGTTTTTACAATGGGAAAACAGAGAAAATTCAGGACCCGCATACTTGAACATGCTAGGTACATCAGAACTGGCACACCAGAAAATGCCCTGGCCACACATGTAAAAAAGTAAAAAAGGTACTAATCATTCTTTTGTATTCACGGGAATAGAAAAAGTGATTCCAGATCCTAGGGAAGGGGATATGAAAAACAAACTGCTTCAAGAGAATCTTTCTGGCAATACAGATTACAAGCGCAGTAGCCACCAGGTCTTAATGAACATTTCCAATTGGCTCCCTTTTTACACAAATCTTGATTGTATAAACATGTGCCCAAAAAGAATATTTAACATTCTATATGCTGGACTTTTCCAGTAGCATCTTACGTAGAATTCAGTGCCTTAGATCCTTCATACTTATATTTTGTATATACCGTATATTTATTACATGTTGGTGGATTACTCAGCCCTGTACTTAGTTGTAACAGTCTCTTATATGCGTAGCTAGCATAAATAATAGCCTATAACTTGAATTTATAGTTCATCTATTGAGAGTTAATTTATTAGAATCAATAAAGTGTTCTGAATTTGTTTTTAATAGTATTTATAGCACTCAGCTCATTCTTGTTTATATTTCTAGTGCACATAGCACTTTAATTGGTATTTCAGATTGACCATTTTATTTTCACACGTGTCTCACTATGAAGTTATATAATAAGTTTGATTAACCTACATTAGAATATTTATGATAATAGGTATGGTGTTTAGGAGATATATGGTAAATGTGTTTATATAGCATCTCCAATGTACGTGATGACATCTTGACAAAGCGTTTGTGTAACGCAAAACATTGATGCCGTTTGTGGGAGAGGGGGTGTTACTTTTATCCATAACCGAATAAATCATTTTAAAGTATCCCAGCATTGGATTCACTATGGTATACACGTAGCCGGATTTTCTGTTTGTGCTGTATTTGCAGTTTACTGGCTCTGTCTGGGTAGCTGAGACGCTCATCTCCCTCGTTCAGCACTGTTCATCTGCATTAACAGAGGACCTGGGGACCAGTGGTTCTGGAAGGCCTGGAGTCCACAGGAGTCCACACACTCTCATATCCAGAAAATTGATGTGCAGAGCGCGCATCACCTGGTTACACATGCCTTGTGTCTGCAGAGGTCACAGGTGGGCTCCCCATTCTAATCCCACAACATCTGTGGTGAAGATCTGATGTGGGAAAGAAATCAAGAATGGGACACCTTTGAGCAGGGCAGCTGGTCCCACTGGACTCTCAGGGTCCACTGCGGGATCCGTATGTGCAGTCTAGCCAGTGGCACAGCAACAATGGCCACCAGCATCATTAGTCCCAGAAGGCGTAGAAACATCCTTGCTGAGACATAACGGCTGTTGTACATCAACTGTGCTTGGGTAGTCGGGCAGTCTGCCCTGTACAGAGGCAGGACGCCCAACCCTGGGCCATATCCAGAACTGCTCCATGTACTGCATACAGAATTAGTTTAGTTGCCATATAGGTCCTTGTAAGAACAGATCCAGAAGCAAATGGTTTGATACCTTTTATTGGACCAACATAAATGTAACAAAAAGAAAACAGTGACTAAGCTTTTGGACCAACCAAGTCCTTCCTCGTAAGCTTATTCTGGACCTATGTACTGCAGTCACTGGCAGGGTGTCAGTATAGACTATGGTATGTTGACTGTCACTGCCAGAGCACTGAACATCTGTTTGGTTTGAGATTGGGTCTAGAACAGTTGGTCCCTGGATTGGGCTTTTAATAGCCAGTCGTCCAGGTAAGGAAAAATATATAGGCCTTCCCTATGAAGGGCTGCTGCTACCACAGCCAAACAGTTGGTAAAGACTTGTGGTGTGGAATATAAGCCAAAGGGCAACACTCTGAATTGGTAAGCACATCTTCTTGACCTGGAAGGACACTACTTCTTTATTCAGCTGTGAGGGAAATTCTATACTGCACTTGATATCTGCAACAACGTGCACTTTTGCTCAATTCTGTGGGAGGTAAAACTAACTACCTTTGGTAATTGCTTTTTATTTACATATTTATTTAGTGTTTAACCAAGAAGGAGCTTGCAAACTCTGTTTATCTTGTGAGTAACTTCAGAAGGATTTAAATACTGCATTTGGGTAGACCCCTGTAGGTAGCTAGATTGTCTACTAGGATTTTCTGACAGTTAAACTATTTTTAAATAAATTACAGGTGACTGCGGAGTTGAAAAAGGAGCTTGCAAACTCTGCTCATCTTGGAAGTAACTTCACAAGGGTTTGAATACTGCATTTTGGTTGTCCCTTTGGGGTAGCTGGATTGACTACTAGGATTTTGGGACAGAAACTATTTTTAAATAATTTACTTGTGCGAAGGATTTTGTGATAGTTAAACTATTTTTAAATAAGTTACTGGAGGTTAAATTACTATAAAGGGCAGTACTCACCAGGGTGGTGGAGCAGTGGTGTATTTGACTGTTTCTAACAGTCACCTGTGATTGTAGACTACCCAACCCCCTTCCTCACAGCCCACACCCCCAGGCATGGCATTTCCTTTATAGTCAAAGTTCTGACATCACTTCCTCACCAGGTCTTGGGGTAGAACTGTCATATCCTTAATAACCCATCACAGTGCATAAAGGGTAAGTACACACCACCCAAAAATAAAAACAAACAAAATTATACATATTATATATTGAATATTATAAGGGAGAGGGACATGTGGAGAGTGGTGCAATCCACTGGCTGTGGAGCAGCAGTTTTCCGGGAGACATTCTGGAAACTGCATTGCTGTCCTATTTGCAGGCAACTGTCAGCTCTGAGGGAGGAGACTGCCCACCTCCAGGCTGAACTGGCAAGGACTAAGGAGGCCTCCCCCACCCAAAGAGCACCACTGCCACAACCACTGCCTCAGAGGTTGCCAAGTATGAAGAGCAGTTGGACCACAGTGGGTTCTGGGAGGGTACAGGTGGTGGAACAGAGGCGAAGCACCCTAGTGGTACCTCTACACAAATCATACTCCAGTCTGGCAGAGCAAAGTTCCTTTATGATGGCACCCTCAGTGGAGACCAAAAAGAATGCTGAGGACATCCACAAGGGAGACCCACAAAAGGGTGGCAAGGGACACCACAGGGGAAGCAAACAGCTTCTGATAGGGGACTCAATTGTTAGGGGAGTAGAACTGGGAAAGGAAGAGGAGAGGGAAGTAAGGTGCCTGCCTCGTGCCATGGCTTGGAGGGACAGGAAGCGAATCCTCAGGATTGCAGAAGCAGCATCACAGGAGAGGGAACTAGATATCACTGTCCACCTTGGGACAAATGACCTAGCTAGGCATGGGATCAGTGTAGGATGAATTTGTTGAGTTGGGGAGGGACCTCAGACAGGTAGCAAGCACAGTTACCTTCTCAGAGGTGCTGCCAGTCCATGGCAGGAGTGAGGCTAGGGTACTGCACACTATGCAGTTTAATGAATGGTTGCAAAACTGGTGCAGAGCACAGGGCTTTGGCTTCATTGGGGACTGGGGGTACACCTGGAGAGACGAAGGTCTATACTGGCATGATGGTCTGCATCTGTCCACGAAGTGAACCAAGCTCCTAAGTGACAGGTTTAAATGCTTCCTTGGCAAGCTTTTAAACCAGCCAAGGGGGGAGGTGCTGATAAGAGGCAGGAAATTTCAAGCCTCCCCCCACAAAACATGGCAGGTAGTAAGGTAAAGACTGAAGTACAGCGCTCAGAGGGCAGGACAGGGGTAAATGGAAAAATAGACAAGGGCAATAAGAGCAGGGATGGGGGACAAAGTATAAAGCCAACATTAAATGGAGGGCAATGAGTACCAATGCCCGTAGTCTGGGAAACAAGCTTCCTGAGCTAGTAGCCCTGATGGAAGATGAACAACTGGATATTGTGGCAGTCACGGAAACATGGTACAAGGAGAACCATGATAGGGATGTCAACACACCAGGGTACACAGTCTACAGAAGGGACAGGGAGGGTAAAAGAAGAGGTGGAGTAACTCTATACATAAGGGAAGGGATCAAAGCTACAGAACTAAAAAGTAAAGGGGCAGGACAAGACACACTCTGTGTCACCTTGGAGACAGGGAATGGCATCACAGTCCGCACAGGGGTTGTATACAGACCCCCGTCTCAAGGGGAGGAAATGGAAAAGAAAATGATAGAGGACATTTTCAAAATGGATGAAAAAGGGGAGATACTGTTGATGGGGGACCTTAATATGCCAGATGTTAACTGGATGACATGTACTGCAGCCACATCCAAGAGCAGAGTCATTCTCGATGAGCTGCAGGGGGCAGGCCTTAGACAGCTAGTGTTGGAACCCACTCGGGAGGGAGCAATACTAGACCTGGTACTCTCAAATGGAGAGAGGATCACAAATTTAGAAGTCGGTAGACATCTGGGAACAAGTGACCACTGCACAGTGTGCTTCACACTAAGCACAACCATGGAGACAAGCCATACAAGAACAAGGATACTGGACTTTAAACGGGCTGACTTTAGCAAAATGGATGAATACCTGAGTAATGCACTAGCAAATGACCAAAAAGGAGAGATGGAAGAACAATGGAGAAAAAGCAAAACTGCTATCATAGAGGCAACAAACCTTTGTGTGAAATAAAGAAAGAAAACAAAGTGGAGTAAAAAAAACACTATGGGTTTCAAAAGAGGTGGCAGGGAAGGTTAAGGAGAAAAAGGCTGCATTCAAAAAGTATAAGGAATCACAGAAGGAGCACGACAGGGAACTATCAATTAAAGCAGAAAGAAGTGGGGAAGGCAGTCAGAATAGCAAAGGCCCAAACCGAGGAAAAGACAGCCAACTCAGTTAAGAAGGGGGATAAAACCTTTTATAGGTACATTAGGGAGCATAGAAAGGTTAAGGGAGGAATAGTGAAGATTAATAAAGGAGAGGGGAGGTGGGCAGAAGGAGACAGTGAAAAGGCAGAGATACTGAATGAATATTTTTGCTCAGTATTCACAAAAGAAGATGAGGAGAAGTTACCTAAACCAGACAATAGATGCACTCTGGGTAGGGGGTTATAACACCAGTCCATTTACAGAAGAAAGAGTCCTGAAAGAACTCCTAAAACCCAAGGTGGACGAAGCAATGGGGCCTGACGGGATTCACCCCAGAATCCTAAAAGAACGAAGAGAGGACCTAGTGATACCACTGACCACGCTTTTTAACAAATCATGGGAGGATGGGGTGGTCCCTGAGGACTGCAGATGTGATTCCCTTTCACAAAAGTGGGCGCAAGGCAGAAGCAGGAAACTACAGACCTGTAAGTCTGACCTCAGTGGTAGGGAAGATAATGGAATCACTTCTGAAACAAAGAATTGTTGAGTACCTAGAGGCCAGCGGGACTCAAGTACCCAAAGCAGCATGGATTTACAGCAGGAAGGTCATGTCAGACCAAGCTAATCGATTTCTTTGGCTGGGTGACCACAGTAATAGACCAGGGATGGGTTGTGGATATGGCCTACCTAGACTTTAGCAAGGCATTTGACACAGTCCTGCACAAAAGACTAATAATTAAGTTAGCCAGCCTGGGAGTGGGTTGCAGGTTGGTAACCTGGGTAGCAAACTGGCTGCACAACAGGACACAGAAGGTAACAGTGAATGGGACACATTCCGAAGAAAGGGGGGTTACTAGTGGAGTACCTCAGGGCTCAGTACTGGGTCGTCCTCTTTAACATCTTTATAGGTGACATTGCAGAGGGTCTGGAGGGAAAGGTATGCCTCTTTGCAGATGACACAAAGATCTGTAACTGAGTTGGTACACAAGGGGGGGCATAGAAAGGATGAGAAGGGACTTGGCAAGGTTGGAGGAATGCTCAGACATATGGCAACTAAGATTCAATGCAAAGAAGTGCAAAGTAATGCATCTGGGAAACAAAAACCCAGGAGAAGAGTACACAATAGCAGGGGAGGTACTAACAACAACAAAAATGGAAAGGGACTTGGGGGTAGTCATATCAGATGACCTAAAGGTGGGTAAGCAATGTGAGAAGTCAGTAAGGAGAGCCAGGGGGATACTGGGATGCATAGGAAGAGGCATCACAAGTAGAAAAAGGAAGTGGCTATCCCTCTGTACAGACAGTTGGTGAGACCCATCTGGAATACTGTGTGCAGTTTGGAGACCCCATCTACGCAAGGACATAGACAGGATGGAAGCAGTCCAGAGGAGGAAACTAAAATGGTGCAGGGTCTGCATCAGAAACCAAATGAAGAGACTGAGAGAGCTTAATAATATACACTTGATAGAAAGGAGGAGACGAGGGGACATGATAGAAACTTTCAGTACCTCAAGGGAATCAACAAAGTCCAGGAGGGTAGCATCTTTTAGATAAAGAGATGTGTAAGAACAAGGGGGCACAATTTAAAGATAGAGGGGGGACTGCTCAGGGGTAATGTGAGGAAATGTTTTTTCAGGGAGAGAGTGGTAGATGCATGGAACCATGGAACGCCTTTCTGGGGTGGTTGCTGGGTCTAAAACAGTGGTGGAATTCAAACATGCATGGGACAGACATAAGGCAATTGTAGTGGGGGGGTTACAGGAAGTAGGCTGTTGGTTAACTAGAATCTGCAGCTTATCCAATAGGAAGGGAAATGGGCAGACTGGGTGGGCCAAGTGGTCCTTATCTGCCGTCAATGTCTATGTTTCTATGTTTCTACGTAACGCTCCCCTGCAACAGGAATCTCAGATATTTCCTGGGAAGCTTCCAGATCTTGATATGGTAGTACATATCCTTCATATCCTGGGAGCAAATCCAATCCTCTGTTTGCAATATGGGAAGAAGACCCTGCACAGTGACCATCCAGAACTTCAATGAAGAAGTTCAGATCTCTTAGATCCAGAAAAGGCCACAGATCTCCTGTCCACTTTGGGGGGAGAAGGAAGTATCGGGAGTGAAAAAACATTCTCCTCTGTTCTAGAGGCACTGTTCAATGGCTCGTTTTTGAAGCAGAGTCTGTACTTCCTCTAGCAACAGGGAGATGTGCCCTGGTGGTTATGTTGTCACCACTGGTAGATGATGTGGAGGGTTATCCAGAGACTCCAGAGAATGAGCCTTCTCTAGAATCTCCAAAACCCATGCATCTGTAGTCACTTCCCTCCACTGGTCCAAGTGGAGGGAGAGGCAACCCTCTACACCCACCCCTGGAGGTAAAGGTGGTTGGGGAGTAGTGGGGGTGAAGAGAGTCAAGCTGAGTCGCGGGGAGTGTGGCCACTGACTCCACTGCCCCTAGGTGCTTTTGAACGGGCACCTGAAGTGGTGGTGGGGACTGGCAAGACCCCCGCACCTTTGCCTCTTCCCTATCTGTACACCAGACACTGTCCCCTGACAGCAGATAAGCAAAAACTACCCCAGCTCCTACCCCTGGGTTTGATATGATACAGGAAGTGTACTGACTTCAGAGTTGTGCCAGATGATTGCAGGTTTCGCAGAGCATCTTTCACATCCTGGCCAAACAGTTTCTGCCCTCTTAGTGGGGCACAGAGAACTGTTCGCTGCACATCAGTTGCAAACCCTGCAACTCTGAGCCAAGAGTAGCACCCGAGATATATGCCCGAAGCAGCAGCCCTAGCATAGGCATCAGAAATATCATATGTTGTGCAGATCAAATGCTTTCCCACTTCAGCACCAGCAGTAAAAGTTTTCATTAACTCTTGCTTAGTAGCTTGTGCAGCAGCCTTAGCCTTCCTCCAGAGAGTGTTCTGATATTTTTATCATATGGGAATGGTAATTATCAATACCTAGGCTTAATGAAGCAAAGGCACATGTATGCTTGCCCATAAGAAACAATTATTCACCGAAGTAATATTACTTCTTCCAGGGTATTCTTTAGCATTATTGACAGATGCAGTATGCCAGCTGGGTTCAGCTGCCCCAGAGAGGAGGAGTCGATGTAAATGAGGAAGGCATTGGCCAATCAGGATACAGTTAGAGCGCTGCCTGCAGTCAGCCTGAGGAACCTCAGAATGTATTTTGGAGCTGAAAAAGTGCAAAAACTGTGCCCGCTAGGGGTAACCCACCATATATTCTAACCCACTATTATGAAAATAATATTTTTTAATTTTTTTATTTTATTTTTTTTAAAATCACACAAATGAATGACAGTCGTCAAATTTGGCTAAATTCCCTAACAGAGCCTTCAGACAAGGTTTCCAGGGCAGGAAGGGCGGGAGTGTCAATAATGCTAAAGAATACTGTGGAAGTAGTAATATTACTTCAGTGAGTAATTGTTTCTTCTCACCCCAGGAATTCTTTAGCCTCCATTGACAGATGCAGACTTCGAAGCAGTGTAGTTGGGAAGAGGGCACAGAAACCTATTTTAAGAAAAGGCTCTGAAGTACCTTCCTGCCAAATCTGGCATCCTATCAGACTACACACCCAAGAAAAGATCTTATTGAATGTGAGAAGCTAATTTCAAATAAGTGATCTGCACACTTCTAGTAAGGATATAGCCTTGAACGCTGCCCAGGAGGCAGCTGTTCTCCAGGTTGTAGGCCCTAAGCCTGAGAAGGGCTGAATGTCAGCCTTGCTGTACCAGACCCGAAATACGGGAAACCACACCAGGCACCTGGGTTAAACTGCAACACTGAAGTGCAGCATGAGGGGGGTGCTGCACTCCTGAGGTGCCATCTTTCAGATGAGACGTTAAAAGGCAAGTCCCATCTACCTGTTCTCGTGGTAGTTCAGGTAGATGTTAAAGATCCCATGGCATTTCTTGAAAAGAGTAGGAGAACTTTTATTCAAAAACAAAACCATAACTGCATTATATACATAAATCATTAATCAGTAAAAGAAAACATATCTTAATATGCTGTCTAAAACGTACTAGATCTAGTAAGCTAAGCATATCCCTCCTTCACCTCTAACCCATCATCCCACCCAATCAACACCTTTCCACAGTGCTGTACATATTGCATCACCCATATGCTCCCTTTCATATCGATATATCCCATCCAATTCGGCTTGTAATTTGAAAAATGTATTATTCAATGATACCTCTTCCCCTTTCAAGACTTTCTGGCATCTTGCCTGCCAAATAACCCATTTGATACAAGCAAATATGACATATACAGTGCCTTTCTGCCATTGTTTCCATTGTCCTGTAAGCTGACCATACACCAACATATTATATGCCATATTAGTGAAACAAGTGGTACTCCAGAAGGCATCCAAGAGTCCCCAAAAGGGTTTGATAAATGGGCATTCAAAAAACAAATGTTGCATAGACTCTGTGTCCATACAGCCTTCTTCTACACAAAACCATTCTCCTAAAGCTTTGTGCTTATGGTTCCCATTAACATTCAATTTACCATGCCCACATATCCATATAGGATCTTTCATTTTTGGTGGAATCCTTAATTCTAGCATGCATTCCAACAAGATGTTGCACTGGACTGTGGAATCTACCTGAAACACTGGTTCCTCATAATAGCATTTTAGCAAAATGTTTTTTATAAACTCCTAAAAAGGACAGTAAATCAATCTTCCATAGTCTAATGTATTTCAGACTCATTTGCACATAGCCAGGCAAGGTTTTTTCTAAAACACTCCATTTCCCTTTCCCCACGTCAAAAAAAAAAAAATCCTCCTTTCAAATCCACATTACCCTGACCCCTATTCCTTCCTTCCCCACCATTAACTGACGGATATTAGTATAAAGTTCCCAAAAAAAGAATACTACGGGCTGCATCACTTAGACCTCCTTCCTTCCAAGGTCTATAGGTCTGGTTTTGTTTGACTGGGTTTAGGCAACTTCCACATAAAAGGGTAAAAAACAATCCCAAAATTTTTGCATGAAACCCAAATGGCATGGGGAAAATGTGCGATACATATAAAAAGGTAGGGGCAATATAGGCTTTTAATAAAGACACCTTTTTTCCCCTAGTCATCTTCCATGACTTCCATTTGTTCCATTTAACTAATGCTTCCCAATATGTCAGGGTCCATTTTAATTGTGCTGCATCTTCAGCACCAAAGTGAATACCCAAGAGCTTCACATCCCCTTTACTAACTGGGATAGCAAAATCCTGAGGAATAATGACATTGCCCAGTGGCAGACCCAAACTTTTCCCTTTGTTTATTTTAATTCCAGTAATGGGCGTATTTTCATTAAAAAACTGCAATTGCCTGATTTCCGGATGCTAAATCAGCCACAGTTAAAATACAGTCATCAGCATAGGCAATTATTTTGTTACAGTGGCCCCCTGACTTATGTTTCACTGGCCTAATCTCCTCATCCCCTTCCAAAGTCCGTAACAGTGGGTCCAAACCAAAAACATAAAGAAGCGGGCTTAAGGGGCACCCCTGTTTTACCCCATTATGCAAATACATAGGAATTCCCAGATGACCATTTACCATAGGTACTGTGTAACCTGGGCCTCTGAGTAAAACAGTCTCAATAGTTTAATAAATCCTTGTAGAATAATATAATGTTTCAATGCATCCCAAAGATATTCATGACTGATAGAGTCAAAGGCCATTTCTTGATCCACAGAAAAAAAGATACCCATCCAATGACATTATCAACCCCTGCTCTACTACTTCTCTAATAAAAATTAAATTTTGTGCTATGGTTCTACCTGGCACCGCACGTCTGTGCATCTAGTACAAGTGTTTTTGCTACCCATGCCAATCTGACTGTCATTACAGAAGTCATTTGGGATGCCATCGCAGCCTGGCACTGTCCTGACAGAAAGGGACTCGATTGCTTCCCTGATTTCACCTTTGTGAAAGGATTCCTCTAGCATAATACTTTGTCTACCTCCGCCAACTCTATTACTGCTATTCTATTAAGGATGATGTTTTGTCTCTCCTGTCCCCTCACCTGAAACTTCCTTTTAACATAATGTTGCACAATGTGTTGTTAGGCTCCCAAATCTGTAACCAGGTTCCCGTGATCATCCTTAATGGAGGTCATAACCTTTGTTTAACCCTATCTATAGACTCATCATAGGGACTAACCTGAGCTTTGGTACCTTGAGTACTGAATTTCTGTTCCACTGCCAAGGAGTGCACTTTAGTGTAACGACATTCAAACATCTGCTGTTTTATATCTGTTAATTGTACGGTCTTGCCCATTCCCATCTCCCTCATCTGGGTCAGTAATTTCAGATATTGCGCCCATAGTCCTAAATACTTCGCATATTGTTGTTTGACAGCTATACTAGAGTGTGTCATCATTAACATTTTAATATCTACCTTAGTGTCTTCCCACCACTCCATTAGATTGTCATACATAAACCGTACATCTTGCCTTGCCTCTAATAGCGTAAATACCTCCATCTGTACAGACTCCTCCTGTAACAAGGCTGTATTCATTCTCCAAAACCCTCGCCCTATTTTCATAATTTGCCCTACTCCCAAAACCACTTTAAGAGCCATGTGATCAGACATCTCTAGTGGAATCACCTCCACCCCCTGTACCGTGGCCCTTTCTGTTAAGAACCAGAAATCTATTCTGGAGGATAGTGTACCTTTCTGAAAGGTATGTGTTGGAGTTAGACCCATGATATCATAGATTTCTTCGAGTCCTGTCCTACCTAAAATAGAAAGTAACAGGTTTGTGTCACAGAAAACCTTATCTGTTTGTCTCCCCCAGTCTCTTTTGGATAAGCCACAGTTAAAATCCCGTCCCCATAACACTATTTTTGAGATGAGTAAATATGGTTCTATCTCCCTTAACAAACTAGTTCTTTCAGTTTTCGACTGTGGTGCATAAATGCTAATCAACCTAAATACACATTCTAGAACAACCACATCAACTATCAATGCTCTTCCTGGACAAACATCTATCCTCACCTTCAACACTTGAGCCTGATGTTCAGAGAAGAGAACGCCTAGTCCTATACACGTCTCATCTCCTGCTGACCATAATGACTAAAGGTATTATATCTGACCTTGGACCGGCTGGTCGCTCGAGAACCTCTCTTAACTGAGGCTGAGGGCCTACTGGCACTGTATCTGGTCCCATTCTGACTCGCTCTTTTTGGGCTAATGCAACATACACGTCTTGCTCAGCCCTCACAGCCTGGTCCAAGCTGTTATGTGATGCCCAGACACACGTGTGAAATGCGTGACCTTGATCTTCACAAAGATTACAACGCATGGGGCTGGGGCGCTGAGCACTAATGTGCCCTAAAACCCCACAAAGACTACATTTAAGCTTATCACACACAGTACTTAAGTGTCCTGTGTCCCTCCCCACATCGATAGCAAGCTTGTGGCTGACACTCATAGAAAATCACCCCTCGATCATTACCCCCAAAAAAAAAAAACAATTGGGGAGGTGCTGTGTTACCCCATTGTCCTGCTTTCAGGTGACTTTGTAGCCCCTTCCCCCCATCCAAAGGTGCTTATCATCAAGAATGGGATCAGGGAACCCATTAACATTGCAACGTTGTTTCAGCCAATAGGTGATATCTCCCACATTCACCCCTTCATTGCAGAAAAGAACAGTGATACGTTTGAATGCTGGCTTTGTCAAGGGTATGGCCATAAATGGCCGCCACAAGGGAGTGTTTTTCAGAAGCTGATATGGTTTCCAAAATCTGTCCAGTCAGATGCTTAAAACTCACATCAAAGAGGGTGTCCCCTGGCATGTGAATTAAAGCACAGATCTCATATGCATAATATTTCATGCTGTCTTTTAGCAATGATCTCCCCACAAAGTGTCTGTCCGGAACGTCCGAGGACATCCCTCTATACCTAAGGCATTCTGCATTACGCCTTGCTGCATGTTCAGACATCAGTCTGACATTTTCAGGAAAGAGAAGCTGTCTCACATTAGTGCTCCATACATTTGCTGGGGGAAGGGGAGGAGGCAGTTGGAGCTGTATCTTGACTTTGTTGCAAATGACTAGCAGTCTATTAGTTGTTCCAGGATCTGGCCTATCTGCCTCAGGAGGAGCTGGGGTATCATTAACCTCAGCAGGATGTTCTACTTGCATTTCTTCTTCCCTATCCCCCTCCAACACTCTTATGGTGTTCAGCTTATCCTGTGGAGTTCAACCAGGATTTATAGTCGTGCCATCAATTGTGGATACAGTTTGTTGATCAGCAGTAATCTGTGAAGCAGTGTTCTCATAGGAGGGTTTTTTTTTTCCCTCAGAAAATACAACTGCTGCCAAAGATTTTCCAGCCCCCGATACTGAGGTGCCTGGGAGGTTTGAATCACATCCCATGCCATTCACTGTAGGCACCCATCCTGCATTACCTAATGCAGTTTTCACCCATTCGGGTGTGTCCGCAGAGAGGCCTGACTAAGGCCCTACTACCAAAATTGTTTCTCCCGTTATTCCAGGATCCAGTAAGTCTCTGAAAGGGGTTTTCCCCTTTTTACCAATGTTAGGCATAGCACTTTTAGATACTGAAGGCTTGTGGAAACCCCAATATTAAATGTTATACTTGGCAATGAGAGGTTCGTTGTACTGGCCTGCACAGTGTCTCCTGGGGACTGAGTAGTGCCAGCAGCCCCCCCCAACCCCCCAACACACATGATTTGACTGCCCCCACAGCTTTCACCTATTAGTTTAGGCTGCACAATGTTCTCAATCACTGCATTTCCCCAGTATCTGTATGGTTGTCATTCATGCTTTCTGGCTCTGCTGCCCTTTTCTCCACCACCATAGTCTGCATCATATCCACATTAACCAGCACTTTTTTTACTGATGTCGTCGGCTCCTATTGTCAAGCGGACCTCTTCCATCTTCCCAATCGCTCCCCTCAGAAGCAGCTCCTGCTGAAAATGTTTTTTTCCTCATCTGAAAAAGACCTTCTTCCACCTGCAAGACGTCCTGTAATGCTTGCATCATCAGGGCACTAGCCTCCCCGTTCTGCAAATCAGCAATTACATCCATTGTTTGATTTCCTTGCGGTGAGTACACATTTGGAAGTGCAAGTTCTTCCTGTACTAAAATAAATCCTCCACCTGCTTCACTGTCCATACTGTAGCGGTCTCTACCACCTCCATGCTGCTCGGTGAACACTCACAACTGGCCATGGCTTCACCATCCACAGCGCCCTCTATTCGTGAGTAGGGGAATTTCCCCAGTGTCCTGACCAAAATGTCCCCCATTCACTAAAAATACCACTGACAGCTTAATCTGGTTTAACTGTAATCTGGTTTAGTGTCAGTTGGCATCCATCTGTATCCCCTTCCCCTGGGACGACGCTGAAAGTAGGCAGAATTGTCTAGTCCTCCTTTCCTGGTCAACCAAAACTAAATAAACAAACACCCTATGAGAAGATATTAAATGAGCTCAATGTATACACCCTGTAAGAGTAGAGGGAGATGGGGATATGAGAGAGACCTTTAAATACCTCACAGGGGTAAATAAGATAAAGGAGGAAAGCATCTTTCAGAAAAAGGTGCTCAAGAGCAAAGGGGTAGACTCAGGAAAGATCTGAGGAAGCACTTCTTCACAGAAAGAGTGGTGAATTCCTAGAACAGCCTACCAGCCAAGGTGGTAGGGGTGAAATCAGTGGAGGGGTTCAAGAATACATGGGATGTGTATAAGGGAATCTTAGTGGAAAGGAATGGGGGTGAGGGAGTAAGAGTCAGAGATAAGTAGGGTCTGCGGTGATACTGTAGGTAGGGAAAAAAACAGTCAGACTGGATGGGCCAAGCGGTCCTTATATGTCAACAAATTCTGTCTCTATGATGCAACTTTAGCTGAGTCCATCAGGTGTGTTTAACCTCTGTGATTGTTACCTCCCTGAACACAGAAGCTAGTACTGTAAACCAGATTGGATCCCCTCAATTTTGCTTATAAAAAATTCTAACATGAGACCAGTATCTTCAGGGCATCAAGGACATTTCTGTAAAAAGATAAATACTTGTGGGAAGGAGCTGACCTTCTGCAGCAAGGTATCAAAAATTACAACTGAAGAAACCACTCACTCATCTAACCAGATTCTTTCAAAAAAACAAAACAAAACAAAAAACATTTTTAGTCTAAACATTTTTTTCCAGCTGATCTGGTTTGGTGAGTGGGAGGTTTCTGATCCCTTGCCATGACATTTTTAATTAAACATTCTTGCCAAATCATCTGCAATGAATAATGCATTCAAAACTGACAAGGCGTAAAAGCACATCAAATATTTGTAGTTGCTATAAATGTAAAGATAAATGTAATTATTTTTCAGTTACTTTTCGACTACAGTTACCCACTCCCCAAAGGACGCACCTGGAAATTAGCAACTGACTCAGGGTTATCTTCATGACCAAAACAGTTTAAATCAATCCACAATAAGGAAATAAAATATGGAGAATATCCATTTTGGGTTAATTGTAGACTGGCTAATTTGCTGAATAAAAATATTTTGGGGGCCAGCAACTATTTTTTTTTTTTTATATACTTTTGACTGCCGCATCACAGGCTTACAATGCAGATTTCTGTCTGTGCCAAGCACATTCAAATCTAGTGTCTGTTTCAAGAGACCTCAGGAGAGATCCATGGCTTAGGTGTGGTGGCAGAGACCGATGTTCTTCCATTCAATTAGATCAGATGATTTAGTCAATCTAACCTACAAACATCAAACTAAATGCAATCAGACTTGAAGGGGGGGGGGGCTAGGGTTGTTGAAATTTAATGCAAACAGACTTGGTGGTAGTGATGGGGTGGCTGCTCAAATGTAATGCAATCAATAACATGTCTCATACTTGTATCACTTTTGGAGAAGAGAAGATTTTGGGGCAATCAGTTTGACAGAAACCAGCTGGTGTTTAGGCAATGACAGTTCTCTGGGCAACAACCTAGACAGTGAAAATCCTCAAGTTAATCACAGATGAAAAAAAAAAAAACTGTGCTGCTCTACAGCTCGGGAACGAGGCCCACTGTTAAAATGTGGCTGCTGGTGCCAAAAATTGGCAACTTGAAGCTTTAGTTGCACAATCAATGCCTGGTTCAATGATTCTGAGAAACTTTGGAAGCCCTAATTCAGAGTTGCCCCAAAAGGCTGTGAAACTGGCTGGCCCTCTCGGCACAGTGGTAGTGCTACCACTCACAATGCATGTGTCCTGGGTTTGGAAATGAACCGGAGTCATTATGGCTGACCGCGGGGGATTGAGCTTCCAAAAGATGATCTCCCCCTTCAGGGAGGGACAGCTGCACTGCCTCGCTCCACTACTGTCAACTGTATGTTTACGGCTACCAGTGCAGCAGACAAGATGGTTGGTGTGTGTGTGTGTGTGCTGGGGAGCATCTGGCAGGGCATGAGTCCACATGCTTCTGCCGGGACCTCAGTTCTGATGATGATGTCCCCATGTGGCTGGGACTGAAGCAACCTGGGGAAACCTAAGGGGTATCCCTTTTGTGCAAGCTCTGTAAAGGCAGAAAAAAATGGCTTGATGGGCAGTATACCCACTGCAATGAACAGAGAAGCAAAAATATAATTTAAAAAAAAGATTTGTAAATGGCCTTGGCAAGCAATAAATTAAGGCCAACTGAAATAAACAGGCAGATGTGATAAAGTACTTATCACATCTGCTCGTTTATTTTAGTTGGCCTTAATTTATTGCTTGCCAAGGCATTCAAAGCAATCAAACAGTTCAATGTCAGGTAGATTACAAGCAGTTCACCCAAAACGTGGCCACCAGAATTTACTGGTGGGCTCGCTCTTTATTTTCTCCTCAACTCCCCTGCTCTAACAAACATTTGAGAAAGGAAGGATGCCGCAGTTATCGACTTCTGTGCATATAAGCTTGAATCACATGTGAGGGAGCTTGCAGTGTGGCTACCTGTTCTATAGCCACCATGTGGTTAAACAGAGGACTTAAAAGTGATAGGAAACATTTTTTACACTTCTAGGTGCTCTCCAGCTGTTCTTTTATTGGCTATCCAGTATTCTGATACGTTTTTGATCTTTTTTGTTAAATGTATCTAATTTTATTTACCCTGGATCCCTCTCTCCTCAGCAGTTGCTGCTCTCTCTTTTCATACTGCCTGAACATTCTATGATATCAATAACATCATTCAGGCCATTCAGATAAATAGCATGGAATGGGAGTTTGTGATGTCATAGAATGTCCTAGAAATATGGAAACCAAGAGCAGTAGCTGGTGAGGAGAGTGGAACTCTATGTAGATCTGAGGGCAACCCAAAACTAGAATATTTTATCAAAAAATCATCAAACCATATCAGAACACATAACTGTCATGAAAAGGAAGATGGAAGGGCAGTTAACTATTTAAAAATCATTTCCTATCTCCTTTAAGACTTTAGTGTGTCAATATGGCGCATTTCATTAAGACTAACAAAACAACCTATACAAAACATATAAATTAACTAAAATAAAAACATGTTACGTGTGTCAATCTCATGAAAAAAACAATTAATTTGCTGTAACCTTCCAGGGTTTACACAGTGTCACTCTAGTATTTGTTTCTCTTGCATTAGAGAGTATCAGTTTATCTGAAGCTACCTGTCCAGATTCCATACATCTGACTAGTTTCAATGCACCACCTACGCTCTGTATGTGTTACATCGGAGACAAGTAACCTCTAATGGGCTTAGATTAACAGGTGTTCCACCTTGTGCAACTTTCCTTTACTTATGAACACATCATCTCAGACTCTGCCTTTTTTCTAACTCATTGTTACATTACAAAATATACAGTCTATGTATCTCAGGCTCCCACACAGTGGAATGAAAGAATGTAAAGAAAAAACTGTCAGGGGCAGGCAGAATACAGCATGAATGTGATAGAAATTTAGCAATAAAGACTTTTGAAAAGTTGCTTAAAACAGGAAAAATCCTATCCAGGTGGCACTTATTGTAGGGCATTGCTACAGTGTCGAGTACTCCAGCACTTGATCTGGGTTTCTGGAGTCTGAGTTGCACTATGGAGGAGGTACATTCAGACTGCAGAGGGATGGAACACGGCAACTCACTAGTGGAATGCTGCCTGGCCTTGTGGCCTTGATTACATGGGTGACCACATGCAGCAAGACAAGCACTACCTGCAGGTGTAACATGGAAGGAGGTCCCTGACAGCAGAAAAAGGTGGGTGGAGGGTGAGCCTGGGAGTAAACAGGCAGGGCTAGACAGATGATGTGGCTGCGTGGCCATGTCCACAAATTGACTGTTCTAGCATCTGATCATACTCCTGGGACTGGAGGAGCTTGTCTGCAACCAGTCAGTTTGTCCACAGATGAAGAGCACACCTAGCCCCTTCAGAAGATGGCAGGCGGAGCAAGTCCTCTGGGGACATTCCCTTCTGTGGAACTTACCTGACATACATGCTGGCTGGGAGGGGCCCAAAAGCAGTAGGGAATCTGTTTTATTGGGGGTAAATCCACCCAGGCCATCTGGTGTCACTGAATGGCACATTGAACAGGATGTTTACCATGCTTCGAGGATCAAGAAGGTAGATCCTAGTCCTGATAAAGGGGACAACTCCAGGGTAAAAAATACATATTAAAAAAACAATGTTTTATAAATTTGAGAGTTGTTTTTGTGTGACAAATGAAAGCATTCCCTACAGCACATTGTATGTGGCCTATTACTGCTTATCACAAAGTAGAAAAGGAAAATTACTTACCTGTAATTCTAATCTTCTAGAATATCTCCTTCATACAGCAACATTCTCTGGTTGAGCTGCAGGCACGAGGACCTTGCAGAAACCAGAACTTTTTGGGGCCAACAACGTCAATTCACAGCATGAGCACACCATAAACACATAAATAACTGCCGGCTCCAACCACCTCAGGACATTCTTTAACTGAAGAGAAAATATTTTAGAACAAATTACTAGAAGTTTTACGTTTTAAAAGTTTCTAAAACACTAACCGTAGCACTACAAATGTAAGACAGCCTAACTGCCCTTAAAGGGGCTACACAGCCAACACACTGTAATTAATAAAAGCAGTAGACAAGAAAGATAAAACACACACAGTAAATGCCCATGAGACTGGGGGGATCAGGGCAGAGTGTTGCTCTATGGAGGAGATACTCTAGACGATCAATAGGAACAGGTAAGGTACTTTCCTACTTAAATCTCCTCCTTAAGAGCACAACTCTAGTGGAGTAGCAAGCAGTAAAGATTCCCCAAGATAAGGATGGCTGAAAGACAACAGGATTCCTGAAGAGAGAGCAAAATACAAATGACTCTCCTGTAGCTACTGTTTACTACTGGTATTCCATCTACAGTCACAGTTGTGCAGTATACTGACCATGCACAACGTCCTTGGAAAGCCCACTGGATCCCTCAGCTCCTCCCTTATATCTCAAGTCCTCTGCCCTCCATGACTCAGATCTTCAAATAGGAACCACAGAAGATGTTAGGCAGTGCCAACAGGTAATCAGCGAGGGCTAGTAGCCACAGAATGTTGGGCGAGTTAAGTGTGACTGTAAAATGAATAGCAGTAGTAAAAAAGTACAGTTACGTAAGAACTTACCGTAACAGTAGATCTTTGAGAGAGGCTCTTGCAGTAGGTAATTACATATAGGACTGACGCCGGCCGGTGGCAGGACCCCAGGGAAAAATTTCTAGCTAGCAGTCCCTGGCGGGGACCGCCCCCACGTCAGGTGACCGGCGTCACTCGACGTCGGTATAAAGGGGCGGTCCCAGACGCCCGCTCCAGTTCTTTTTCTCACCACAGGCCCGAGAAGGCCCAGACGAGAGAAAGCAGATATTCCTCAATGGAAAAGGAGCTGAAAAGCCTAGGGGATGGAGGGCGGAAGGTTATTGCAAGAGCCTCTCTCAAGATCTACTGTTATGGTAAGTTCTACGTAACTGTACTATCTTACTCGAGAGGGCTCTTGCAGTAGGTAATCATATAGGACAGAATCCCAAGCAGTCTGGAACAAATGAAAAGGCACCGGAGGAGGAACTACTCTAAAAGTAGCAAATAATCTAGCAGGTCTCAAGAAAGGAGGCCTTGCAAGACAGCTAACCCAAGACTGCTCTCTGGCGAGAGGCAATGTCCAAACTGTAGTGTTTAGTGAAGGTATGGACGGAAGCTATGGCGGCAGCACAGATGTCTGCCGCAGACATCGTTTGAAACAAGTCAAGAGGCGGCAACTCCACGAGTGAGTGGTTTCTGACTTGACCGGGAGGGTCTTGTTGTACTTGTCATAACAGAAAGTGATGCAATGGGCCAACCATTTTGATAGGCATTGCTTAGAAACAGCATTGCCTTCTCTTTTGTGAGCAAAGGAGACGAACAACTGATCAGTCTTTTTGAGATCCTTTGTCCTATCGGTGTAGTATCTCAGAATCCTGTGAACATCCATGGTATGGAGCAGGTATTCTCCTTGATTGAAGTACTGAGTGAAGAAAGCAGGTAATTCAATGGACTGATTCAAGGTAGATTCCGCTACCACCTTCGGAAGGAACTTAGGATTCGTGCGAAGAGCTACTCATTCTTTGTGAAAAATCAAATAAGGGATTTTGCACATCAGAGCCTGGAGCTCGGAAATTCTACGAGCAGAAGTAATGGCCACCAAGAAGAGCGTCTTCCACAATAAAAACTTCAAGTCTGCGGAAGCCACAGGCTCAAAGGGAGGAAGGGTAAGTTTCTCGAGGACAAAGTTTAAGTCCCAAGGCGGAGTTGGGGTCCGGACAGGGGGCCCGAGATGAAGAACCCCTCTAAGGAAAGTTTTGGAGACCTCCAGCTGGGCAAATGATTTATCAGCGAAAGGGACATGGTAGGCTGAGATGGCCGCCATATGGACTTTCAAAGAGGAGTGACTGAGACCCAGGTCGAAAAGATGACGCATGTACTCAAGCAGAATGGTCGCAGGACAGGAAAAGGGCTCCACGCTCCTAGAAGCAGCCCAGATAGAAAATCTCTTCCATTTCATGGCGTAGGCAGACCTAGTGGAGGGTTTTCTAGCCTCCACCAGAATCTCGGCCACCTTAGGAGAGACGCCAAAATGAGATTGAGCTAGGTCTGCAGGAGCCATGCATGAAGTTGAAGGGACTTGAGTCCCGGATGGACCAGGGTCCCCTGATCCTGGGTCAGCAATCCTGGAGATAAAGGAAGAGGAAGAGGAGGAACCTCTGAGTATTGTTGTAGAAGAGAGAACCAGATTTGCCTGGGCCACAAAGGAGCGAACAGAATCATTCTCGCTCCTTCCAAAGCAAGCTTCTGCAGCACACGAGGTACCAGAGGAATTGGGGGAAAAGCATAGACGAATCTGTCCTTCCAGCTTAGAGATAGAGCGTCGCTCCAGAAAGCATCTCGCTCTGGAGCAAGCGAGCAAAAGATTGGAAGCTTTGCATTTTGGGAGGAGGCGAACAGGTCTATCTGCGGAGTCCCCCAAATCTGGAAGATGCTTTTTAGAACTTTTTCATCCAACTCCCACTCGTGTGGTAGAGCCGACGAGCGACTTAGTCTGTCTGCCAAGACATTGTCAACTCCCGGAACATGGATCGCCGTGAGGTGAAGGTTGTGAAGCGTGGCCCAATCCCAAACCTTCATCGCTTCCTTGCACAGCGGGTAGGACCGAGTCCCACCCTGCTTGTTGATGTACCACACCACGCACATGTTGTCCGTTTGGACAGCTAGGTGACCGGGAAGGATGTATTGGTGAAGGGCCTGGAGAGCATACAGCACTGCTTGAAGCTCGAGCACGTTAATGTGGAGAACTATTTCCAGCTTTGACCAAAGGCCCTGGGTTCGGTGAGGACCCAGATGGGCTCCCCAACCTTCGCCTGAAGCGTCTGTGGTCAGAGTCTGATCGGGGGAGGATGAAAAAAGGGGACCCCCCGGAAAAGGTTCTCTCGAACCATCCACCATTGCAAGTCTCTTACCATCGGCGAGGAGATCAGAACCAGATGATCTAGGTTGTCTACTCGTTGATCCCACTGAGATCGAAGAGTCCACTGAGAGATTCTCATGTGGAGGCGTGCTCGCGGAACAGTCGGGATGGCCGCCGCCATAAGCCCCAGCAGACGGAGCACTGACCTCGCCGGGACCCTCCTGTGCTCCGATAGGAGGGAAATCTGTGACTGGAGGGAGGCCCCCCCCCCGTGCGGAGGCAGAAAGGCCTTGCATAATGTTGTGTCGAGAATTGCCCTGATGAACTGGAGCCTCTGTGAAGGATCCAGGTGAGACTTGGAATGGTTGATGGTAATACCCAGGCCAGTGAAAACCTGCTGGGTGAGGGAAAGAAAATGTTGGAGTTCCTCCCTGGATGGGGCCGCCAGGAGCCAGTTGTCCAGGTAGGGAAAAACCTGAACTCCCAAGGAACGCAGGTGGGCCGCTACCACTGCCAGGCATTTGGTAAAGACTCGGGGAGCCGAGGAAAGACCAAATGGGAGCGCCCAAAATTGGTAGTGGACCCCCTGGAACGCAAACCTGAGGTACTTTCGGTGCGAAGGGTGAATGGGGATGTGCAGGTATGCATCCTGCATATCTAGTGCACAAAGCCATTGGCCCGGCCGAAGCAGGGGCAAGAGGGATTGAAGGGAGGGCATCCTGAACCTCTTGTATGCCACATACAGGTTCAGAGAGCTGAGATCAAGAATAGGTCTGAGATCTCCTGTCTTCTTTGGTACAAGGAAGAAGTGGGAATAGTAACCCGTCCCGTAGAGGTGATGGGGGACGGGCTCTATAGCCTGTTTCGCAAGGAGTGCTGAAATTTCTTCCCTGACCAAAGGAAGATGGTCCTTTGAGTAAGCGGAGTTCGGGGGGGGTGACGTGGCGGTTTCTGAAAACTCTATGGCGTGCCCCTCTGCTGTGATCTGAAGCACCCATGAATCTGATGTTATCCCTTCCCAACCTGGAAGGTGGAGGAGAACCTCCCTCCCACCGGGTTCCTCCGGGCGTCCGGAGGCGGTGGGAGAGGGAAGGAGTCAGGTGGTGTGAGGCAGTGCAAGCTGGGGCACCCGCTCTTTTGGTAGGCGGGGCCTGGCAGCTGTGGGGCCCGACGCTTAGTGGCCCGCTTCCTCGGCGGTTTCGCTTGAGGCCGGCTGCGTCTGCGAAAGGGACGGCGCTGTGGGGGATGGGGACGGTACATTGAATCAACGGATTTAAGGGCCGTCCCCTTCTCCTGAAAATCAGTGATGTCATCCTTGACATCACCACCGAAAAGCACAGAACCCATGAAAGGCGCTTCTTGGATCGCTGACTGCACCTCCGGAACCAAACCTGACACACGGAGCCATGCGTGACGCCGAAGACTAACGGCGAACTCCTTCCAGCAGTGTCCACTGCGTCGTAGGTCATCCTCAGAATGTGACAACTGGCCGAACGAGCAGAACGGACCAGGTCGGCCAACTCCTGCTTGACTTGGGAGTCAGGCAAAGAGTCAATCTTGGATTCCGCCTGGGTAAGGACGGCCTTCTGGTAATCCCCCATATGCGCTACATAGTTCAGGGCCCTAATCCCCAGTGTGGAAGAAGCGTAGATCTTCCTTCCATACTGATCCAGAGCGAGATTCCTTATCCGGGGAGACGAGCTAATGTTCCGAAAAGTTGATCGGGCCGTGAGCGGCGTAATCACAACCAAGACTGCACGGGGTGAGAGTCTAAAGTCTCACCCTCGGAGCCTGGTATAGCCTGTTCGACTTCCTGGGAAGTGGGGCTAAAGCCGACGGTTGCTTCCAAATAGTGGAAACAAGGTGGGCGTGAGGCTCAATCCAGGGTGGCACTAAGGTAGGAGCCGTAAGGGGCAAGTCCAGATGTTAGGCGAGCTTTACCCATTGAGGATATGGTTCTAAAGAATGCCACTGATGGACTTCCTGGATCTTCCTGAGCAGCTCCGTGAAGGAAGGATCCTCCGGAAGAGACTTTGGAGGAGTCCTCGGCCGGGCCTGGACGGAAAGTGTGGCTCGTCGTCTTTCTTGGAACCTCCGTCGGAAGCCTCCGAGGAGTCCGAGAGAGAAGGGGAGGAAGAGTCTGAAGCAGAGTAAGGCTCCCTAACTCGTCTAGAGGGAGGAACGAGTTCCTTGGGAGAGATCCCAGAACGCATGTCCTGCCCCACTCTGGATCCCGACGGCAAAGCCCGGGAATCCGGAGGTGGAGAGGGAGTGTGCCGTCTAGGGCGTACGGGAGTCGGAGGTGGCACCGTCGCCGTAAGATGGCTCTCGACTTCCTTGGTGAGCTCAGCCTTGGCCTCAGCCCACCAGGAAGCAAGAGTCTCCTGTAGATCCACCGACGGCCTAGGGGGCGGTGGAGGAGGAGGAGGGGGATAGTTGTACAGAGGAAATCTGTAGGGAGAGTATCCGTAGCCCAGCTGCAGATATACCGGAGCTGGGTAGTGCGGCCTCGGGTACTGCGGCGTCCGAAGGAGTCGGCGCCGGGTACTGCGGCAGGATACCTGTGGACCTGGGAAAACTGGCGCCGGATAGGACGGCAATACCCAGGCACTGGAGGAGCTGCCGGAGCAGATGGCCCAGCCAGGTACTCCACAGGCGGATCAGCTGGGATAGGCTCGTGGAGTGGAGGGCCCGATGGAAGAGGAATATCCCCCGCCGGCGTCGGAGGGGCCAGTGTTGGGGCCGGCGTCGGAGCCGGTGTCAGGGGGGCCGACGTCAGATCCGGCTCTACAGGAAGAGGATCGGACGGTAGCCCAGTATCCCGAGTCTCGTCCGGAGATGGAGGGGAAAAGTCCCCGGGGTCGGGCAGGGGGGACTGGGGCTCCCCTGACGGCAGCGAAGGCTGCGGGGAGCATGGTACAACAGATGAAGCAGGGGTCTGCCGTGGGCTCCAGGCCTAGCGCATGTCAGAGGAGCCGACGGTAGCGGGGCCGAAGGCTCCCGCGGATGCCAGAGGAGCTCGACGCCTGACTGGGGGTCCTCGCCGGAGACGGGCAGAGGATGGGAAGAGGCCCGGTCCGGCGGGACACTGCCGCTTCCGGCCCCGGGCGGTCGAGCTGCCTTAGCGGCCTTCTCCCAGCGTACGTCGGAGGAGCCGACGTCTGGCTTAAGGGAGGTGCCCGCACCAGTAGGCCGCAAGCCTGCGGTGGTACTGGGGGCTGTGGCCTCCTGTTGCCCGGAGGCACCCGGCGGGCTTGAACATGAACCTGACGGGCAGGCCGACGCCTCCTCCAAAGCCTTGAAGGCTGCCATCGGGCAATCCCCCGGAGGGGATGTTACCTTAGCCGTGACTCCAGCCGGAGTCGTGGAAAAGGGAGGCCTTCTCCCGGTGCCTTTCCTTGTCCTTCTTCCTGCCGAAGTTTCTTCAACTCCTTCTCAATCGCGGACATCTTCTTTTTGAGGAGATGGGCTTCGAGGGACTGCTGGCGTTGTCTGCGGGTGGTCGCGTTAAAATGAAGGCAGTGCGGACACTAGTTGACCACGTGGCCAGGGCCTAAGCAGAAAAGGCAGAGGGAGTGACCGTCTTTGCGAGGCAGTTGTGCGTCGCACTTATTCTTTGAAGGGGACGACATATACCGACGTTCACCTGACGATGGAAGTGTGAAATACAATACTGAAAACTTTTCGGAAAAACACGGCGTAACAGGACTGGAGCGACAAGAACTTAACCGTGAGGCGCTGCACGAAAGCGATGGCGAAAGAACTGGAAGGCAGGCGTCTGGGACTACCCCTTTATACCGACGTCGAGTGACGCCGGTCACCTGATGTGGGGCCGGTCCCCGCTAGGGACTGCTAGCTAGAAATTTTTCCGTGGGGTCCTGTCGCCGGCTGGCGTCAGTCCTATATGTAATTACCTACTGCAAGAGCCCTCTCGAAGTAAGATTAGCAGTTACTTAAGAACTTACTATAACAGTAGATCTTCGAGAGAGTTTCCTGCAGTAGGTCTTCACATATAGGATGCCCCCTGGCGTCAGGACCACACGGCAAACTTGTAGCTGGCAATCATCGGCGGGGACCGCCCCCAGCATCAGGTGATGGATGTCAGTGTGACTATAAAAGGGGCAGCCCCTGCCTGCCCTCCAGTTCTTCCACTGGAGACTGCTAGAGAGGAAGCAGAAAAAAGGGAGAGAAAGACTCCTGATACCCTGTGCCCTGGATGGGACAGAGTCCTGGGAAGGAAATAGAGAAAAAAAAAAAAAAGCTGAGGGAAAGGTGGGTGGGAAATCTAGACCTACTGCAGGAAAGTACAGTTACGTAAGAAATTACCATAACAGTAGATCTTCCAGAAGGGCTCTTGCAGTAGGTAATTACGTATAGGACTGATGCCGGCAGGCGGCAGGACCCCACGGAAAAATTTCTAGCTAGCAGTCCCTGGCGAGGGACCGCCCCCACGTCAGGTGACCGGCATCCGTGACGCCGGTATAAAGGGGCGGCCCGACGCCAGCCTTCCAGTTCTTTCCCGCCACAGGCCAAAAGAGGCCGAACGAAAGAGAAGCGGATATTTCTCTCAATGGAAAAGGAGCTGAAAAAGCCTAGGGAGGTGAAGGGCGGGAAGGTATTACCTACTGCAAGAGCCTCTCTCTTCTACTGTTACGGTAAGTTCTTGCGTAACCGTACTATCTTACTTTGAGAGGGCTCTTGCAGTAGGTAATTATGTATAGGACTGAATCCCAAGCAGTCTGGAACAAAGAGAGGCACCGGGAGGAGGAAAACTACCCCAAAAGGTAGTTCTGGTTGTGCAAGTCTCAAGATAGGAGGCCTTGCAAAACAGCCAGCCCAAAGCCTTCTCTACGACGAGAGGCAACGTTCAAACTGTAGTGTTTTGTAAAGGTATGGACGGAAGTCCAGGTGGCGGCAGCACAGATGTCTGCCGCAGAGACATTCTTGAAACAAGCCGCTGAAGCAGCTACTCCTCTTGTGGAGTGGCCTCTGACTTGACCCGGGAGGGTCTTGTTGTATTTGTCATAACAGAAAGTGATGCAATGAGCCAACCACTTAGATAGGCATTGCTTGGAAACAGCACTGCCTTCCCTTCTGTGAGCAAAAGAGACGAACAACTGATCAGTCTTTCTGAGATCCTTCGTCCTGTTGGTGTAGTATCTCAGAATCCTGTGAACATCCATAGTATGGAGTAAATACTCCCCTTGATTAGAGTACTGCGTAAAAAAGGCAGGTAACTCTATGGACTGATTAAGAGTAGACTCAGCTACTACTTTAGGGAGAAACTTAGGGTTCGTGCGAAAAGCAACTTGTTCCTTGTAAAAAATCAAGTACGGAATTTTACACATCAGGGCTTGGAGCTCAGAGATTCTTCGAGCCGAAGTAATAGCCACCAAGAAGAGAGTCTTCCACGAAAGGAACTTCAAATATGCAGAAGCTGCAGGTTCGAAGGGAAGGAGAGTAAGTTTCTCGAGAACAAAATTCAAGTCCCCGGGGGAGCAGGAGTACGGATGGAGGACCCCTCTGAGAAAGGTCTTGGAGACCTCCAGCTGAGCAAAAGCTTTGTCTGCGAAGGGAACATGATAGGCTGAAATGGCCGCCATGTGTACCTTCAGAGAGGAATGGCTGAGACCCAGGTCAAACAGATGACATAGATACGCCAGCCGAAGCCCCGCTGAACAGGAGAAAGGTTCCACATTCTTGGAAGCAGCCCAGATAGTGAATCTTTTCCACTTCATGGCATAAGTAGATCTGGTGGAGGGTTTTCTGGCCTCCATTAAAATCTCTGCCACTTTGGGAGACACTCCAAAATGGGATTGGGCTTGGTCTGCAGGAGCCATGAAAGCAGTTGAAGGGATTTGAGGCATGGATGGACCAGGGTCCCCTGATCCTGGGTCAACAAATCTCGAGATAGAGGAAGAGGAGGATCCTCTGAATACTGTTGTAGAAGAGAGAGAACCAGACTTGCCTGGGCTAGAAAGGAGCAATCAGAATCATTCGCGCTCCTTCTGAAGCTAGTTTCTGCAAGACTCGTGGGATCAGTGGGATTGGGGGAAAGGTATAGACGAATCTGTCCTTCCAGTCTAGAGACAGAGCGTCACTCAAAAAAGCGCCTCGCTCTGGAACGAACGAGCAGAAGATGGGAAGTTTTGCGTTTAGGGGGGATGCGAACAGGTGGACCTGTGGTGTTCCCCAAAGTTGGAAGATATTATCTAAGACCCCTTGGTCCAGTTCCCACTCGTGAGTCAGAGCAGAAGAGCGACTTAGCTTTTCTGCCAGGGTGTTGTCGACTCCCGGAACATGAACTGCCGTAAGGTGAAGGTCGTGTTGTGCTGCCCAATCCCAAACCCTCACTGCCTCCCTGCATAGAGGGTAGGACAGAGTCCCTCCCTGTTTGTTGATGTACCACACCACGCACATGTTGTCCATCTGGACGGCTAGGTGGCCGGGAAGGATGTATTGGTGAAGGGCTTGGACAGCGTACAACACTGCCCGAAGCTTGAGCACACTGATGTGGAGAACTTGTTCTAGCTTGGACCAGGAGCCCTGGGTCCGATGAAGGCCTAGATGGGCTCTCCAACCTTCGCCTGAGGTGTCGGTGGTTAGAGTCTGGGAGGGGGGAGGATGAAAGAAAGGGAACTCCCCGAAACAGGTTCTCTCGAACCATCCACCATTGCAAGTCTCGCATCATCGGCGAGGAGATCAGAACTGAGTGATCTAGGTCGTCCACTAGCTGATCCCATTGAGAGCGTAGAGTCCACCGAGAGATCCTCATGTGGAGTCGAGCGCGAGGTACCGTCGGGATAGCAGCCACCATGAGCCCGAGAAGGTGAAGAACTGACCTCGCAGAGAACCTCCTGCAGTCAGACAACAGACTTATTTGGGTCTGAAGGGTGGACGCCCTGTCCAGAGGCAGGAAGGCCTTGCCCATGGTCGTATCGAGAATCACCCCAATAAGCTGTAGCCTCTGGGATGGGTCCAGATGAGACTTGGAATGGTTGATGGTAATACCCAGGCAGGCAAAAACCTGCTGGGTAAGGGAGAGGAAGCACAGGAGTTCCTCCCTGGACGAAGCTGCCAGGAGCCAGTCATCCAGGTATGGGAAAACCTGCACTCCCTTGGTACGCAGGTGGGCCGCCACCGCTGCCAGGCATTTGGTAAATACTCAGGGGGCCGAGGATAGACCAAACGGGAGTGCCTTGAACTGGTAGTGGTCCCCCTGGAATGCAAAACGAAGGTATCTGCGATGAGATGGGCGAATGGGAATGTGCAGATAAGCATCCTGCATATCCAGAGCACAAAGCCATTGACCCAGCTGGAGGAAGGGCAGAAGGCTCTGCAAATAGAGCATCCTGAACCTTTTGTACTCTACGTAAAGATTCAGGGAACTGAGATCCAAAATTGGTCTGAAATCTCCTGTCTTCTTTGGGACCAGGAAGAAATGAGAATAGTAACCCGTCCCTTGCAGATGAAGGGGGACAGGCTCTATAGCTTGCTTCAGCAGAAGAGCTGAGATTTCCTCCGGGACGAAGAGAAGATGTTCCCGTGAATATGACGACTTCAGAGGGGGGTGGCGGAGTGGTTTCTGAAGAAACTCTATGGAGTGTCCTTCTGCTATGAGCTGGAGCACCCAAGAATCTGTGGTTATCCTCTCCCATCCTGGAAGGTGGAGGGAAAACCTCCCTCCTACCGGTTCCTCCGGGAGTCCGGAAGCAGTGGGAGGGGAAAGGAGTCAGGTGGTGTGGGACAGCGCCGCAGCTGAAGCACCCGCTGTTTTTATGGGCGGGGGCTTAGCAGCTGTGGGGCCCAGCGTTTGTGGCCCGCCTTCCTGGGGTTTCGCTTTAGTCGACTCCGTCTGCGAAAGGGGCGGCACTGCTGCTGATGGGGATGGTACATGGAATCAACTGACTTCAGAGCCGCCCCTTCTTCTTGCTAATCGGGTGATGATGTCCTGACATCACCCCTAGCACCAACCCGGAAGGGTGCTTCCTGGATAGCAGATTGCACCTCCGGAACCAAACCTGACACACGGAGCCAAGCATGATGCCGTAGGCCTACAGCGAAAGCTGAGCTCCGCCCAGCAGTGTCCACTGCATCGTATGTCACACGTAGCATGTGTCGACTGGCTGAACGAGCAGAGCAGACGAGATCAGCCAACTCCTGCTTGACTTGGGAGTCAGGCAAGGAGTCCAGTTTGGTTTCCGCCTGAGTCAGGATGGCATTCTGGTAGTCCCCCATATGGCAGACATAGTTCAGGGCCCTAATCCCCAGTGTGGAGGAAGCATAAATCTTTCTCCCATACTGGTCCAGAAGACGTGATTCCTTATCAGGCGGTGACGAGCTAAGATGTTTGGGGTTCGCAGACTGGCCGTGAGCGGCGCTAACCACCACCGAGTCGGCACGAGGGTGAGAATCCAGGAAGTCAACACCCTCTGGAGCCAGATATAGCCAGTTCGACTTCCTAGGAAGTGGGGCTAAGGTCGACAGCTGCTTCCATATTGTGGTAACAAGGTCAGCGTGAGGCTCTATCCAGGGTGGCACCAAGGTAGGAGCTGTCACAGGCAGATCCAGATGTTCAGTGAGTTTCAGACGCTGAGGATCTGGCTCCAGGGACTGCCACTGATGAACCTCCTGGATTTTCCTAAGCAACTCCGTAAAAGAAGGATCCTCCGGAGGAGACTTCGGAGGAGTCCTTGGCCTGGGCTTCGACAGAGGCGAGGCTCGTCATCTCTCTCTCTCTCTCAGAGCAACTGTCGGAAGAGTCCGAGGTGAAGAGGAGGATGAAGAAGAGAAAGACTCCCTTTCCCGACCCGGGGGAGGAACGGACCCCTTGGGAAGTCCCAAGGGAAGCGTGTCCTGCCCTTCTCTGGATCCAGACAGAAGAACCATGGAGTCCGGAGGTGGTGCGGGAGTGTGCCGCCTCGGACGTATGGGAACCTGGGACGGCAGTGCCGCCAGAAGGCGACTCTCGACTCTTTGGTGAGCTGAGCCTTGGCCTCAGCCCACCAGGAGGCCAGAGTCTCCTGCAGGTCCACCGGCGGCCGCGAGGGCGGTGGAGGAGGAGGAGGCAGGGGATAAGGATACGGGTTGTAACCGTATGGAGCATATCCAAAACCCGACTGTGGGTAGCCAGGCATCGGGTACTGTGGCATTGAGTACTGCAGCGTCGGGAAGCCTGGCATTGGGTACTGTGGCGCCGAATACTGCGGTCCCGGGTACACCGGCATCGAACAGGACGGAGGATACCCAGGAGCCGGGGGGCTCAGGGACGGGTCCACAGTGGAGAGCCCAGAGGGCCCAATGGGAGCGGAATGTCTCCCGGAGTCGGTAAGGCCGACGTCAGGGCTGGACGGAGGCCCTGGCGCTGAGGTACCGACGCCTGAGAGCCGGGCGTCGGGGGAGCAGCGTCAGGTCCGGCACACCAGGTGGAGGAAGGACTGACGGAGGCAAAAGATCCCCAGCTTCGCCCGGGGATGGAGGGGAAAAGTCCCCGGGGTCGGGTTGGGAAGACTCTGGTTCCCCAGACGGCAATGAAGGCTGCAGGGAACCGGGTACAATGGATATAGGGGGGTCCGTTGTCAGTTCCTTCGCCGGTCGGACGTCGGAGGAGTTGACATGAGGCTTCTGTTAGCACCCTTTGCAGACTGTGTGAGAGATATTTTGGTACCACGCATTTCTGCTTAAAGTTGAACCAGCATAATATACTGTGGTGATTTGCATATACAGCCCATCGTGTTTTGCATTATGGGGGTATGTGTGATTTTGTATTTCTTTGAAACTTGGCTTCCCGGCCAGTGCCCTTTGGGGTAACAACTGCCTCGGTGCTTGCACGCTGAGGTTGTTTTCTCATACTTCTGGTAAATGTAGTGGATACAATTTGCCAGCCACCTAGACAAAGTCTGTTTTGTGCTAGCCTTGCCCTGATACTTAGGGGCAAAGGCTACAAAGAGTTGGTTCGATTTACGAACCTTCTTAGCCAGTGAGGTATAATATCTCAAAATCCTGTGCACATCAAGGGTGTGCAGAAGATACTCACTCCTGTTAGAATGCTGTGGGTTAGTCCGCAGAGCCACCCAGTCTCTGTGGAAAATTAAATAAGGCTCTCTACAAACTAGAGCCTGAAGCTCCGAAACTCTTCGAGCAGAATTGATAGCAACTAAAAAGAGCATTTTCCATGCTAAAAAAACGCATATCACAGTTTGCTGCCAGTTCAAAAGGGGGCAAAGTAAGCTTTTCTAACAAAGTTAAGATCCCAGAGGGAACAGGACTCTGGACTAGAGCTTTGATATGAAAGATCCCCTTCAAGTAAGTTCTGGAATTCTCCAGCTGTGCTAGGGTTTTACCCTCCAATGGAAGGTGGTAGGCCAAAACCGCAGAGAGATGGACTTTCAGGGAGGAATAACTGAGGCCCAGCTCTGACAGATACAAGAGGTACTCTAAAACCTGGGAGGTCGAGTAGGAAAAGGGATCTAGGCCTTTAGCTGATGCCCAGATGAAAAATCTCCTCCACTTCACAGTGTAAGTAGATGTGGTGGAGGGTTTCTTGGCTTCCACTAAGACCCGAGTGACTCCAGAAGAGACGCCATAGCGAGAAATTGCTAAGCCCACAGGTGCCATGCACGAAGATGAAGAGACCTGAGGCTCGCATGTACCAGGGTGCCCTGCTCCTGGGACAGGAGGCCAGGAGAGAGAGGAAGAGGTACTAGGGGTTCCAGTGCCAACTGCTGTAGCAATGGGAACCAAATCTGCCAAGGCCAGAGGGGGGAGATTAAAGTCATGCGTGCTCCCCTCTGCCTAAAGCTTCAGCAGAACCCTCTGAAGAACAGGAAAGCGTACAGAAAACTCCCTGTCCAGGAAAGAGACACTGTGTCTCACCAAAAAGCACCATGCCCGGGAACGAGTGCGCAAAAGCTGGGCAGTTTTGCGTTGGATGGGGAGGCAAAGAGATCTAGATCTGGCCGAACCCATTGAAGAAACAGATCTTCTACTACTGCCTGCTTTAGTTCCCACTCATGAGCCCTGGCGAGTGATCAGCTGAGACTGTCCACCAGAATGTTGTGAACACCTGGCACGTGGACTGTTGTCAAGGATAAGCCGTACTGTACCGCCCAGTACCACATCGCCTCCCTGCATAGAGGGTACGACTGGGTGCCTCCCTGTTTAAGTACCAGACAGTGGCCATATTGTCTGTCTGGATAAGAAACGTTCCCAGAGTCAAAAGCGACTGGAAGGCCTGGAGAGCATAGAGCACTGCTCTCATCTCCAGAATGTTGATATGAAGGTTCTCCTCCATGGGAGATGAAGTACCCTGGGACAGATGGTCTCCCAGATGCACTCCTCATCCCAAGTTTGAGGCATCTGAGGTGAGAATCATGGAGGCAGATGGAAGGTGGAAGGGAACCCCCACTGAAAGATTGGTGGGGTCCTGCCACCAAAGGAGATCCTTTTGCAGGCTGTTGGAGACAAGGATTCTCTGGTCCATGTCGTCTAGGCACTGGTCCCACTGGACTCGAAGAGACCACTGGGTAACCCTCATGTGCAGTCTGGCCAGAGGGACTGTGGGTATGGCGGCCGTAGGACCGAATGTGCCGTGGTCCACTGGGATGAAGCCACAAGTGTCGCTTGAAAGATTAAAGTCTCTGCTGGGTTGAAAGAAAGGCCTTGCTCTGGACCATATCCAGCACCACTCCAATAAATTGGAGATGCTGGGAGGGTATGAGCCGAGACTTGGGGAAGTTGACTGAAATGCCCAGGTTGAAAAAAAGAGGTCCAGAGTGAAGAAAAGAGATTCCTTCAGACTGTCCAGAGAAGGGTATGAAAAAAGCTAGTCATCCAGATATGGGAACACTTAAATGCTCCTGCTGCGTAGAAACGCCATAACCACCGATAGGCACTTAATGAATACCAGAGGTGCTAAGGAGAGGACAAATGGAAGGGCTCTGAACTGGAAAAGATCCTCCAGAAAAGAGAACCTCAGAAAGCAGTGGTGAGCCGGCATAATGGGGATATGGAGCTAAGCATCCTGCATATCCAGAGAGCACAGCCAAGTGTTGGGCAAGAGCAGGGATAACAGTCCCTGGAGGATCAGCATGCGAAACATCTTGTACTCTACAAAGAGAATGAGCGTGCTGAGATCTAGGATAGGCCTTAGAGCTCCCATCTTTTCAGGAACCAGGAAGAAGTGGGAGTATCCCCTTCCTGTTTGTTCTGGTGGAACTCGCTCTATGGCTGCTTTTTGAAGTACAGCTTGGATCTCTTGGAAGACCAGATGTTGTTGGCCTAACGGGTAGTAGGACCTTCCCAGAGGGTTGGAGGGAGGCCTCTCCAACAACTCTATAGAGGGATCTCTTTCTATGAGTTGAAGAACCCATGCATCTGTGGTGATGGCCTTCCACCCATCCACTTGGAGGTCAAATCTCCCTCCCACCGGTTCCTCCGTGGGAACAGGACGGAGCGGAAGGGGGGGTAGGAAGTCAGGACGGGGAGGGAAGGGGCGTTTTTCCCCACAGGCAGTTTTGGGAAACTTGGCCTGGTGGGTTTGGGCACCGGAATCCGGGGAGCGAAGCTTGGTCTGTCATCTGTCCTGGTTCTGCTTGTTCCATTTCCACTAGTGGCGAAATGGCTGCTGCCATTGTTTTTGTCCCGAATGGTACATGGAACGAACATCCTTCAAGGATTTGCTGCTCTCCTGCAGCTCAGTAATAATGTCTTTGGTGTCGCTGCCGAACAGAACTGAACCCCTGAATGGAGCATCCAGAAGAGAACTTTTCACATCTTCAGCCAACCCCACCAGGCGAAGCCAAGTTAGGCAACTAAGGCAGATGCCAGTACCTGCACCTCATACCACAGAGTCGTAGGTGGCACGGAAGGCATGGCGGCAGGATGACTTGTTCATCCTAACTTTTTCCAGGAGCTTATTCCTGAGCTGCTCATCAGGAATCTCCTGTAGATCTTTTTTCCAGATCTGATCAGGAAAATTTTTGGAAAGCCACCATATGAGCTACATAATTTAAGGAGCGAATAGTGCAAGTGGAAGAGGTGAAGATCTTACAACCGTATTGGCCCATCTGCTTCGACTCCTTATCTGGGGGGAAGGCACTAAGATGTTTAGGTTGGGCCAATTTATCATGAGCAGCCGTGATCACAATAGAATCGGCCTTACGCGGGGCAGTAAAGTGAGGACCTACCAACCCCTGGATGGGGTTTCCATCGGCCTTCTTGGAAACACCCGGTATGGATGACGGTTGCTGCCAGACAATGGATATAAGGTCTTCATGTGGCCCCATCAAAGGAGGGATGGGGAGGGGGTCCACATTGACCAGGTCCAGGTGCTCTCCCAACCTCCTGTGTTTGGGGTCCAGTTCTTGGGAAGCCCATCTGCACGATTTCTGGATTGTCCAGAGGAGCTCCACAAAGGAAGGATCTTCTGGAGATGATTTTGGGGATTATTTTGGCTGAGGCTCAACGGGAGAGTGAGGTTCTGACTGGTCCCCCACGTCAGACTCCTCTTCCGATTTGGACTATTCCGGTCTGCTGGGCAAAGATGCCTCTGGTACCAGGACCAGGAGCCTGTGTTCAGTGATGCCAGAAGGCTGAACACCCAAGTCTCTATCCGAGACTCGGCTAGAGGGTGTGGGGCTGCCTGTTAACACCCTGTGAGGCAGGGTGACCTGGACCACTATTTGAGGTTGGCCCAACTCTTGTAGTATTTGGGACCTGGCGTCCTTTCACCATGCAGGAATGACCTCCTGTTCCGGCTGTGGTGGTGGACGCGGTATTGGTGGCGGATAACCTGGGTACCCTGCAGGATAGGAAGGGTAGCTAGGTGCCTGGTACCAGTAAGGGTACTGGTAACCCTGACAGTAGAAAGTCTGGCCCGGCGTCAGGTAACCCAGCGTTGGAGGAGGAGGGTATCCCGGGGCCAGACCCCCCCCTTCCGGCGTCAGATACTGCAGATACTGAGGAGTATATCCAGGGTAGTACCCTGTTGGGCCCGACAGTGGAACAAAGGGCCCCGCCGGAGGTGGTGCCAAACGGCCGCTAGGTGGCAGGTCGGATGGTGGAGTAGGAGGGGGGGGATCCCCGAGGGTCCCAAAGGAGTAGGTTCCATACTGCCTCCAAAAGTGTCCGGCAAGGGATCTGCCGTCAGATAAGCATCCATCAGCGGAAGAGAACCCTGTGATGGGGGGAGCTCAGGAAGAGTCTCCGTCGAAAGGTCCTGTAAAGTATCCAATGGAAGAGGGTCATGGTGATCAGGTCCAAAAAGGTCGGAAAAGGACAGCGAATCCCTTGATGGAGAACCCCGGTGGAATGAGGAGGGACCAGCGAGCTCTCTCTGCCCCGTGTCGAGGTCCACAAGGGAGTCCGATGGGTGAGAAGATACAACGCGGGTGACCAGGTGGCTGGGCTGACCGAAGTCTGAAGGCTCCAGTTAGGCTGATCAGCCTGGGCCGGGCGCGCGGTGGCAGAGCCCGAGGGCAACTTAGTGGCATGTGCCTTAGATGGTTCCTCTGAAGAGGATACCCCCAACTGCCCGCTGACTCCGTCGGGGGTGGGGGGAGGGTATCTGGTCCACCGGAGCGAAAGAAGGCCCTAGAGGTGGGTTGCTCACAGAGGTGGAGGGCCCACCCGAGATGGCATCGGCTGCCTGGCTGGATTTCTCCGGAGGAGAGTGGCTCCACTCCTGGCATCTCTCCTTGTCCTTTTTCTTCTTTTTCTCCGCAGCCAGCGACAATGATCTTTCCCTCATCTCCTGGACCTCTTTTTCCATCGAAGCCAGTCTCTGGGTCAACAAATGGGCATCGAGGGTCCTCTTGCGATGGGTGTGTGTGACCTGGTTGAAGCCCTGATAAAAGGAACACTCAGTGGTGTTATGTTTAGGCCCCAGGCAGAGTACACACCGGCAATGGTCGTCCCCATGCAGAATCTGCACGCCGCACTTGGAGCACTTCTTCTTGGGCCGACAAGACTACATACACTGCCACGTTAAACTGGAAATTTAGAAATAAAGATCGAGGAAAAAAGCTATGAAAAATGGCAGGCAACAGATAGCTGTTCTACCGCGTTAGATTGGACAATACAGGTCGATGGCGGTACCGCCTCTTTTACAGTCACGCTGACTTCCGTCACCTGACACCGATGATTGCTAGCTACAAGTCTGCCGTGCAGTCCTGATGCAAGGGGACGCAGTCCTATATGTGAAGACCTACTACAGGAACTCTCTCAAAGTAAGATCAGTAGTTACAGCTGCAGCAGCTCTACACCAGGGCATGTCCCATTTGGAGCAGTTTCCCCAGTAAATAAACGCAGTGCTCCAGTTGGTGCCCCATGTGGTACAGTGCTACCTCCTAAGCAACATATATCAGCGCAAAGGACGCCAGCTGTAGTGTCCCGTCTGCCCCTAGGTAATCAATAGAGGCTGGAGCTGCTGCTGTTACAGGTGAGTTACTGTTTTATAAACAACCTGAATTGCTTCCAGATGGTCACACTTCTGCAGACAAGTATCAGTACCTGGGCTGGAGGGGATGAAGACCTCAGCGCACCTGAAAAGAGACTTTATTTTTTTTTATTATTTGTTAACTGGGTGGCTACACTGATCACAGAGACTTTTTTCAAGCATGACCCGAGTTATTAAGATGGCACATTATCACCATGGATATACCACACTACAAGGAGTAGAACCAAAATATACAAAAACATGGTGAGTTAAGCAGAATGTTGCCATGTTACAAAGTTACAGAGCACCCCAAACTGTTACACAAAGGAGAAATAACCCAAACAAGACATGTCAGCAGAGTGGAGCAAGTTCCAGCGATGCAAAGCATAAACAGAAATTATAGCAGTAACACCACAGGAATAAACTCAGCTCAGTAAATAAATACTAGCGAGGGATATCAACCATCTACTCTGAAGATCCAGGAATTAGGAAGTATCCACAATTCACCTTTATCTGGGACAACTGCTTATAGGCAGAGCTGGCAGCGAGAGTGCTTTAAAAGCGTGTTTTGAAAAGAGAAGTCATGTCCAGGTAGTGAAGGGGCACTGGCAAACCATTTCAAAGCCTGGGTGTAGCTATGGAGAAGTCAGTTTCTGCCATACAGGTGTCAACCTGGAGATGGTGGCGGAGAAGGTGTGAGGAGGATCTGAGGTTGTGACCGCCAGTCCTGGGATGAAGGAATGTTGACAGTTGGGAGTTCTCTCTTTCCCTAAGAGACCTATCAAGACATCCCAGAACGTAGTCCCATCAGGCCTGTGGGGAGAGCCAGTCAGGCCTTTGACACAGGAAGCAGTGGTGACTGTTGTAAGGGGCCAACAAGGCAAATCTACAGATGTTGTTGTAGGTAGAGCGGAGCATGAAGAGGTTGTAACTAGAAGTCTGGGAGAAAATAGGTGAGCAGTAATCCATGAGAGGGAGAAGTGTACCTCTGGCAATGGCTAAGGGACAGAGGAGCCAAACGAAGAAGCCATGTGAGCCTGGAGGTCTAGGCTACAGTGGGTCATGAAAGTGTGTGCAGATGCCTAAGTGGCAGCTCACCAAATCTCACTGATCAGAATGAACCTGGCAGAGGCAACAGAAGCAACCAATATGCCAAGCAGAATGGGCACAGATAGGCTCAGGCAGCATCTCTGAGGCCAAGAGGTAACTATGTTCACATGCAACGATCCATCAAGTGATGGTCTGCTTGGTAGCAGGGCAGACTCGAGACTGTGTAGCATGGGTCACCAACAACTGAGAAGCAGTGCCTCAGCACAAGAATAATACTTACCATAATTCTAGATCTTCAAGTATAGAGCCACACTCTTTAGTCTTAGGCCGGAGGTGCTAGGACGCCGTGGGAGTAAAACATTACCAGTCAAGGTGCCAACAAAGGTGATGGCACTGGTACATGTGCGACACCATGCGCTCAAGCCAGCAACTGTTAATGATGCCCTAACTGCCTTCGTTTTGTTAGCAAGAATAAAGAACATGCACCATGCTTGCACAAAGAATAATAAAACAACATTCAAGTAACTGTACATTTTCGTCCTCGGACTGCTGGTTGCAGGGCTCTTCTATTATCATCATCTTCACCACCACCACCATCGTACCTTTATTTATAAAAAGCGCCTTTCTAAAAACCAAGGTGCTTGTACATAAATTAAGCAAAACATAATTTAAAAACAGTCATAACAAATCAAAAATGTTAAAATCCATAAAACTACAGTGCAATAAATATCAAGTTCGATAAAAGCCTGAATACACTAGGCTAAACATTGAGCTCAACAAGAATCTGAATATGCTAGGCTAAATAAACATGTTTCTAGTGCTGTTTTGAAACTCTAGACAGTCAGGCACTCTCGTATATGATGAGGCAGAAAATTCCACAGGGTTGGGGCTGCAAAACTGAAAGATCGGGCTCCCGATGTCTTCAAGTGAACCCAGGAAATCTCTAGCAATCCCTCATCGGCAGATCGGAGAGGACGGAGGGGGCGGTAAGGGCGAAGGAGATCTTACAAGTAGCAAGTTCCTGGTCGTGTAGGGCTTTACAGGTCAGTAACCTGACCTTGGAAGTGATCCGCCACTGTACTGGCAGCCAGTGCAGTCTGCACTGGTGTTATATGACTGGTCCTACAAGTACCGGTCAATAGCCTGGATGCCGCATTCTGCACTAGCTGCAAGCAGAGGATATCAACCCCTAGTAGTCCTAGGTAAAGGGCATTGCAGTAGTCAAGGCAGACGGTTACAAAGGCATGGACCAATGTTGGAAGATCATCAGGAGGAACCAGATGCTTCACCCAGGCAATATTCCTCAGATGGTAAAAAGAGGATTTGACAATGGCTGACACCTCAGGTTTAAGGGTCAGGCCATCATTAAAAATAACACCCAGGTTCCGCACCCGATCTGAGATAGTCAGCTGAACACCCCCAAGCCAAAGCCCAGAGGGTTGTCCTGCCAACAAACCTGCCTCCCGGCGATCTGGGTCCACAGTCAACACCTCAGTTTTAGCCGGGTTCAACCGCAGTCAGCTGGCACTCATCCAATCCTGGATCTCTGATAGACAGTTGTTAAATACCAAGAGGATCACATCCTGTCCAGGCACAAAGGACATGTACAGCTGAGTATCATCTGCATAGCAGTGAAAACTCAGACCGTATCGCCTAATGATCTCTCCTAACGACAGCATATACACTGCGAACAACATGAGTGATGAGATGGAGCCCTACAGTACCCCGGAGGATAGAGAGAGAAAAGGGCTGAGGAATAAATCCCAGACACCACTCTCTGAGTCCTACCCTTGAGGAAAGAGAAAAACCATCTGCGGACCGTACCAGATGGTCCACTGATGAACCGCTGGCGCTCCAGCGACACACTATGCTTCACAGTGTCAAATGCTGTAGAGAGATCAAGGAGGACCAAGATAGAATGAGTCCTCCAATGTCTAGCTATTAGGAGGTAATTTAGCACCCGAACAAGGGCTGTCTCAGTACTATGCCTCTTCCTAAATCCTGACTGGAGAGAATCACAGACATCACGGCTGGACAAATGATGATCCAGCTGCAGGTCAAACAACCTGTCAATAACCTTACACACAAAATGGATGTTAGAGATGGGTCTGTAGTTAGCCAGACAGTCCGGGTCAAGGGAGGGCTTTTTAAAGAGGGGTCAAACATCCGCCTCCTCTAGGGCATCTGGGAAGGCCCCTCCTCTTCAATGACCTCCAGACTATTTTGGCAAGAACCGGGTAGATTTCATCTACACACCCTACAAGAAAGCCATAGGGTTTGGGTCCAATCTACAGCTGGTTGGCCACAAAGTCTGAACGACACTCACGATAGCCATGATTTCCAGCCAGCTGAAATCAGACCAGGTAAACTGTGCCTGCCACCTCCTGCCATCTTCTGTAATACACACTAGAGGAGGCCAGACAGATCCCGGACCTGAGGGTGGCAACCTTATCTGTGAAGAAATGAGCAAACTCATCACACCTCTCTTGTGAAAAAGCTCCACCAGACTAAAGACAGACTGGATTGCACAATTTGTTCACAGTCCTCAAGAGCTGAGCTGGTCGGTTCTGCACAGCGGCAATCTCCCTGGACAAGAAACACAGAAACATGGAAGTTGATGGCCCATCCAGTCTGCCCATTTCTTTTTCTACCTTATGAATGTGCCATCGGCCTTTGCTCTGTCAATGGCCTATCTATTCAAACTCATCTGTATTGCTCCCTTATGCCTATCCCACGCCTGTTTGAAGCCCTGCACTGCATTCATATCCACCACTTCCTAAGGTAGGCTGTTCCATGCATCCACCACCCTTTCTGTGAAAAAGAACTTCCTCACATTACCCCTTAATCGGCCTCCCTCTAATCTCATGCTGTGTCCTCTTGTCCAGCTATTTGTCTTATATTGAAACATGTTAGACTCTTTCACCTTGTTAATGCCCTTAAGGTGTTTGAATGTTTCGATCATACCACCTCTCTCTCCTTTGTTCTAGGGTATACATATTAAGCTCCGTTAATCTGTCCTCATACGTTTTCTGATGCAGTCCCTGCACCATTTTGGTTGCCCTTCTCTCGACTGCCTCAATTTGGTTAATGTCCTTGTGAAGGTGTGGCCTCCAGTACTGCACGCAGTACTCCAGATGAGGCCTAACCAGTGTCTTGTAAAGAGAGATAATTACCTCCCACTTATGACTTGTGATACCCCTACTAATACACCCCAACATCCCCCTAGCCTTACCTACTGCTTTAGTGGTCTGCTTGGATGATTTCAGGTTATCTGTGATGATGATGCCCAAGTCTCTTTCTTCCCTTGTGACTGCCAGCGACTCCCCTCCCAGCCAATAGCTGGCTTGAGGGCTTCTCTTCCCTATGTGCGTGATCATGCACTTCTTTGCGTTAAACCCCAGATGCCATTCTTCTGACCATTTTGCCAGTTTATCTAGATCTCTTCTCATTCTGCCCACCCCATCTGGATCATCTATTCTGTTGCAAATCTTGGTGTCATCTGCAAACAGACACACCTTACCCTCCAGCCCATCTGCAATGTCACTGATGAAGACAGTGAAGAGGACTGGCCCCAGGACTGATCCCTGAGGTACCACACTTGTGACTTGAATCACTTCTGACTGTATACCGTTTACCACCACTCTGTTTTCTGCCCGTCAACCAGTTTTCCACCCAGCTGACCAACTTCTGACCCACCCCAAGCCTACCCAGCTGATTAGTCAAACTTCTATGTGGAACAGTAGCGAAAGCTTTGCTGAAGTCAAGGTAGGCGACATCAACTGCTCCCCCTTGGTCCACCACTCTGGTTATCCAGTCAAATAAATCTATCAGATTAGTTTGACAGGACCTTCCTTTTGTAAACCCATGCTGTTTTGGATCTTGTACTCCTATGGATTCCAGGTGTTGCACTATCCTTTCCTTAAGGAGTGCCTCCATAATCCTGCCCACTACTGAGGTAAGACTGACTGGTTTGTAGTTCCCTGCCTCCTCCCTGCTACCACTCTTGTGGAGTGGCATCACAAGAGCCCTTCTCCAGTCTTCTGGGACTTCTCCTGTGCTCAGACACTCACTAAACAGTTCTAATAATGGCTCTGCTAGTTCCACCCTTAGCTCCTTTAATACCCTGGGATGTATGCCATCAGATCCCATTGCCTTGTCCACCCTGACCTTATCAAGCTCTTGCAGGACACTTTCCTTTGTGAAGGGACTAGTGCACCCCCCCGCCCCCCATGTCCATGGTGCTGAGCTGTGGACCCTGCCCTATCTTCTCCTCAGTAAATACTTAGTAGAAGTTTCTATTTAGGATAGATGCTTTTACATGGTCCTCCTCCTCACACGCCCCCTTATCCCCTTTGATCTTTGTAATACCCCCTCTGGACTTTCTCCTTTCACTACTGTATCTATAGAAAGTCTTTTCACCTTCTTTTACTGTTCGTGCTAGTGTTTCCTCGGTTTGGGACTTTGCCTGCCTTACTGCCTTCCCTGCTTCCCTCAGGGAAGTTTGGTATGCCTCCCTATCTTCATCCTGCTGCGTTCCCTTATATTTTCTGAAGGCCAGCCTTTTGACTCTGACCTTTTCTGCAACAGTTTTTGAGAACCAAAGTGGTTTCCTTTTCCTTTTGCACTTCCTCTTCTCTCTAACACAATGGGATATTGCTCAAGTATTGCATCCTTAATGCTTGCCCACTTTGCCTGTACCCCCTCACCTGTATTTCTTTTTGCCAGGGCTAGCTTAACTCTGTTGGCCATCTTATCAAAGTCAGCTCCTCTGAAGTCCCATATTTTTGCTTCAGAATGGGATGATTTAGTTCTAGTGGCCAAACTGAACCATAGCATGTGATGATCACTGACCCCCAGGTGACCTTCTACCTGAAGATCTGTGATCCTTTCCCTATTAGTCAGTACTAGATCTAGGATAGCCCTGTCTCTTGTGGGTTGTTGTACCAGTTGTTTGAGGTCCTCACCCTGCAGGGAATCCACTGTGTGTTTAGTTCTGGCAGATGTTCCTGCTGGTATTGACCAATCTGTATCTGGCATATTGAAGTCTCCCATTATCAGAACCTCCCTTTTAGCTGCCATGTTTTGTATATCTTCTAACAGTAATGTGTCTATGTCCTCCCCCTGGTCTGGAGGCCTGTAGACAATCCCAGCTCGTATGGCTGTCCCATTTCATGTTTCCTGGGTGACCCACAGTTCTTCTGGTTCCTTATGTGTATTCTGAATTTCTGTAGCTTAGATATTTTCATTGACATAAAGGGCCACCTCCCCCCCATTTTGCACCTCGGTCTCTTCTGAACAGTACATAGCCAGGTACTGAAGTCTCCCAAGTGTGGTTACTGGTAAACCATGTCTCGCTAATGGCTACTATGTCCAGTTTAGCCTCTTGTCATTATTGCCTGCAGGTCTGGGATCTTGTTTCCCAGACTGTGAGCATTTGTGTACATGAACTCTGCCTTCTTACGGGTGGTTGCTGACTGATAGACCGCATAATGGTCCATCAATCTAAGTCTGTCACACTCCAGGCCCGATTTCTGCCAGCCTCTCTCTAGCCTTCGTCCCACCCTCCTCATCTCCTTCAAGGTCCCATCAAACCATGGGGACCTTGGGCAAAGAATGAGTGGGAAAACATGAACAGCAGCTATGGAGTCCAGGGCCTCTGTCACTGCCTTGTTATAGGGGAGTACTAGATTCCCTGGATCCATGCATTCACTTGGTATACCCAAAAGATCCAGCACCACCATTAGGCCATCTGGGGTCACACACCTCAAAGGGCAATACCTGACCATCTCTGAAGGGGAGGCCTATTGGAGCCATGACATTGAACCCCACGGTGTGATGGTCAGACCACCTGACTGGCTCCACCACCAAGTCTGATATTTCCATCCCCAGGAGGAACACCAAGTCCAATGAATGACCACAAATGTGGGTCACAGAGGTAACGACCTGTGTAAGGCCCAATGAACTCATTAGTTGGAGGAAGTCCTGACCAAACTGCAAGAGTTCATCATCAGCTCAGGCATTGAAATCCTCCAGCATCAGTCATCTGGGGGATCCCAATACCACGTCGACGATGAAGTCCGCGACTTCCTACAGGAAAACTTTCCTATCTGCTGGTGGATGGTAGATGAAAAGTATCCTGTACCCATGCCCTCGATACATTCAAAGGAGTCGGTGGTCCCCACTGGAAGCTCTGTAAGGTCCAGTTCTGATCTAAAACAGATGGCTACACCTCCGCCCCCAAGATCCATTCTCGGGTGGTGTATCACAGAGTACCCGGCTGGAATTGCTGAGGCCAACACTGGACCAGCATTTCCATCCAGCCAGGTCTCGGTGATGCAAGCCAGGTCTGCTGACCCAACAAGATCCACTATTAAAGCAGTCTTGTTCTTAATGGACCTGGCGTGGCATAACACTGTCCGAGTAGAATGAACAACCAAGGAAGACTGCGTCACTTGCCTGCATGAAGCAGAGCCCTTGGGTACGGGAACCAAGCAGGGGGACTCCTTTCCTGGACCCATTTTGCCCCAGGGCATCTCCTTGTTCCCACCACCCCAATCCCCCCGCTTCTTTCCATTTCCCCTCCAGGAGCAGTCCCCCCCCCCCTTCCTCCTAACTATCCACAGAGCCCGACACACCCTATATGATTCCAGGGGCAGCAGAGGACAATTAAAAGGGCAGAGGTCCCCAAGTCTTGTAGGGGAGTAGTGCCTGATCGTCTTTGCACCTTCCCAGCACATCCTTACAGGCAGACAGCACACACACCAGTCTTCAAAATACACTCAAATATTCTCACCCTCAACACTCATACATCCAATTCAAAACTCCACAAAATGACACTACATACACCCACACTAAGCTACACTCAAACCCCCAAACCCCACAAAACACACACCATATAACACATACACACGTACTCAATCATACAACAGCCACACCCTTAAATAACTCCACAGTCTCGCACAAAACCCACAGTAACTTCTGCCCTCCCTTAACACAAAAAACCCAACCTATTTCAAAATAAACAACACACTAATACACATAAATAAATGTAAAATTAAATAAAGTCTTATGGCAGAATGTCCATCTTTTGCACAACAAGAGAAAGCTACTTAAATCTCTTAGACCAAGTTTACAAAGCGTCTATCAGAGCTCCCACCATTTAGGACAATGACCAAATAAATGCTTCAGACCAAAGTCAACTCTCACTTTAACTTCAGAATGAGCACCCAGAGTTTGTTTAAAAATTAAAAAGGTTTACAGGCACTCTCACTGCCTAAACATTTTGAAGTATCACGAGCCCAAAAAAGAAATCTGACCAGCAGTAGATATCACTGGGATCTTCTCTCCTAGGGTTCTGTAGAGGCAGGAAGTAGGCTTCTGACACAGGAGCACAGGCTCGCCCACTGTGGATTGTGCCAGTTGGTTACAAAGCAGAAACATTACAATCCCGAATCAGACAACACATCTAAATGAAATGCTCAAGGAAAACTACTGCAGAACCCAATACTGTAGCTAAACTACGTAACGTCTAGAAAAAAACTGTAGTATGGGGGAGGGGCTCCATCTCTGCAACTAGCAGTTAGGGAAAACATACAGGTATAAATGTACAGGTATTTAAAATTAAGCTTTCTATTTTTCCTCTTTTGCTGCTCACAGGGTTGTCGTGGCCACAGATATATATATATATATAACAACAGCAGTTCAACCAGCAGCATACCCAAGGGTGGGCAATGAGACTACATCAATTATGGTCTGCAACTCTTCAGCCAAAGGAGGTGGTTGCCGAAGTGACCACGTCTAACTTGCAGAATTTAGTGAAGGTATATCTATCTGATGCACCACGTGGTTGCCCTGCAAATCTCTGCTGATGATGCGTCCTTAAGTTCTGCCCATGACATGGCCATTGCTCTCCATAAGTACGCCCTCACTAGCCCGGTAACTCCACACCTGACCGATGACATGGGTGAGTAATGACTGATCGTATCAATCTGGCTAGTGTCTTAAGCTTTCTTGCCCTGGTTCTGGCCCACTGTGAGTACTAGAAGGTTTAATGTTTTCTGAATTACCTCTGTCTTCAAGAGAGAATACTTCAAAACCTTCCTTGGATCAAGCACCTGTAGCTGTCACTCCTTCTCAGTTCTGGACTTGGGACAGATGGATGAATGGCAGAATCAGCTCTTTCTTACAGTGAAAAACTAAGCTAATCCTTGGTAGGAATTCTGGACTGGGGCAAAGTACTACAGAGTCCTGAGGGAAAATCATATACAGCTCTTTCGAGGATAGGGCCCCAAGCTTGCAGTCCCCCTTAGCTAACATAATGGCAAAAAACTCTGGTCAGAACCATAATGGCTGCTAATGCATTAACCTGATAAAAGATGTGTGGGCTGGGTTTTAATTTGTTTGCCCCATCTTATAACTTATGTACTGCTACAGTGTGTGCTTTGCTGTTGGCCTCTACACGGTTTACACGATCAGTTTCTATGTTTCCTGGATATTCTAACAGTTTATACTGCTCTACAATTGTAACTATTGTTTATTGTTCTAGGAATTATTACCTTTGAGCCAAGGCTCTTTTACAAAGGTTCCACGTCAAATTAAGTACAAACAAAAAAGGTTACATTGAGTGGCACAACAACGTATGTTGTGGTAATAAAAATGAAAACCTAGATAGTCAAGTATCAAAGACATTTGTGCAAGGACAGATAATTACCAAATGAACACTTTTCACCAATAAGGAAACAAGTGAGGAGGGGGAAAAGTCAAGTTAGGGAAGTGTAATAGATACAGCAGGTGAGAGAAAAGGTGGGAGGAGCAGACCATAGCAAGAGAAAGGATCCTCTAACAAGCCTTTGTCAAGTAAATGGTCAGGGTGGAGAAATTAAATAGGTAAGGATTTAATCAAGGCAGTCACAGGAGCTGGAGGTGGCAAGGTGAGAGAATAGGCTCGATTTAAGTGCACCTAGAGAGGTAGAGGAGGTAATAGTGGTGCTAAGGGCATTAAGCCAGTAGGGGGCACGATAGGCAAATGATCTTTGACCCTGGGTAGTCCGGCAACGGGGGACCTGAAGAGGCTGATTTTCTGATCTTCTGGTGAGTCGGACACTTGTGTTCTGGCATAACAGGTCTTGAATGCATGGTGGAGTGAGGCCCATGATGGATTTTTTAGCCATAAGGCAGGTGAGGTACTTTAAGCGGTTTGAGAGTTGTAACCACCCAGTTTCAGCGTAGAGTTCGCAAGTGTATGTCGATGAGCACCAGTGAGCAGCCGACAGGCCTTGTTAAGGGAGGTTGTAATGCGTTTAAGTGCGCTAGTAGAGTCAGACCCATAGACAATTAAGCCATAGTCAATGATTGAGATGATTGAGGATTGAATAGCTAGCTTCAGTGCTGGTAGGGTGAGGAGCTGTCTGTTCCGGTACAGGATCCCAAGCCGCTGATTAATAGTTTTTGCTGTACTATCAACTACTGCATAAACAGTGTGGAACAGTGGGACCTGACATCACAGAATGTCCAGGAAACACTGGCGCAGAAAGTTATAACCAGTGAGGAGCATAAATCTTGATGCAATTAAAAATGAATACAAATAAAGTTCTTAATTGAAAAAAAAAATCCTATACATGTGAAAGCAGTGGATATCACTGTAAGGAAGGTGGCATATTTAAAAGTTGTTCCATATCATCTGTGAAGCAAAAATTCATGGTGATCCCACAATGTTGCTAAAAATGAACAGCAAACTATGGCAATATAAAAGCACACATTTCCACCATGTTCTTTCGAGTTTCTAATTTGACGTGACCCACATTTTGAGGGAGTGCCAAACATCCGAATGATAAAGGCCCAGAGCTACAAACTCTAGACCTAGTGGTATATAGCACCTGCAGTAAGAAATATGCCCTTATAGAATGCATGCACTAAATACTGCAACTGCGCATCTCACAGAGAGGAAAACTACATCCCATGCCATTACTCACTTAGCACAAGATGGCTAGAGAACATGAGTGAAAAGACAAAGTCCTTACTCTGCAAACCAAGGCAAATGAAAATAACTGCACTCAGGAAAGCACAGCCACTCAAGTGAGGGGCTGGTCCCAATATGCTCGTTCTGTGCAAAATCATTTTGTTTTACTTGCTTTTCACTGTAGTACAGTAAACTGTGTAAGAATAATTTTGCTTACTTCTAGGCTATCTTCTCAAACTAAAAATCCTAGAATACCCTGCAGCTGACAACACTGCAGTAGGCAGCAGTGGGAGGTTCAATAGCCTGTAGTGTGTGTTAAGAGTTTTTGTAACACGGCACTCCAGACACCAGTGAAAGCCAGCAACGGCATTGGCTGAAATGGCTCAGGTGACACTAACAGTGATTAACCCACAGGTAACACCTGCTCGGTTAGTACCACCTGTGGCCGCAGACAGCAGCACTCAGTAGAGCCCGCTGGGTCAGTACTCAGATTGTCCATGAGCCAGAGGGTGCAGCACTGAGACGGGAATAGGGCATATACCGTCTAACGAGAAATGATACAACACCTCGCTCCGAGCACAAAAAATGTACCATTCTTGTGTCTGTCAGTTATCCTCTCTTGCTGTCGGGTGCGAAATAGGCGCCTCAATGTAAAAGAATGTCGAGCGTGCATCGGGAACGTGCATCCAGGCACATCCTCACACTGACTGCAATGCAACCAAAAGTAGGATACTGTAGGAGGCAGCAGTATGACTTTTGGAAAGTCCTCTGTATTTGCAAGCGATCTACTGCTCGCACAATGTCCCCGTCGCGCTTGCCATGTTACAAGCGCATTAATCACCTCCAGCGTGGGCTCTACTGAGGATTAATACCCGCTTCGAGTAGTTGGAACCTCGGGCTTCGCCTTGTGCACCAACCCCCCAGCGGCATTAATCCACCAGTAGAGCCCTCCTCTGTCGGTGATTAATGCTTACATATAAGCTTGGATCTTCTGTTGCTAGTCCAGCTGTCTTCCCTGGGCCAAGTACAGTCACAGAGGACTGCACTTGACCACTGGAGAAAAGCAGAACCGGAAAACATCTGATCAGAGATGATAAAACCTCTTAACATGCAGAGCAGCTTACTGACTCTCCCACTGTTACAGTCCTACTCTGATGACAGCTGCAGGGGATTCTGGGATTTGTAGTTATAGAAAATGCAGACTAGGAATAAGTAAAAACAGATTAGGCTGATACAATCTACTATACTACAGTAGACAGTAAGTAAAACAAAATGTGTTTACACACAAGCTGCACACTGGGACCAGCCCCACTCTTGGTGAGGCCCATTGTGCTGACTGATCCCCTTTAAATAAGTTTCTGCATGCAAGTTAGGCTACCCTAGGCAAAGACAAAAATCCCCTCAAAAAATGAAATATATACTTGTTTTTACTAAATGAATCAACTTCTAAAGAAATTCATATTTCTGCCAATAACATTTTTATTAAACAATATTGCACCAGCTTTAAAAGTTTAATTATGCTGTACAGAGTAAAACAAGGAGGAGAACCAATTAGGAAAAATTAAACTGCTAACAACATTAAGTAGTACAGCAGTCAATATTTGTTTAGTTTAGGTTATTTGGTCCAACGTATTTAGACAACATTTAAAAAATGCACTGACTACTGGATTTGTGTCTCAATTTTAAAATCCCAAGTTGCTACTTATGAGCATTTAAAAATCTCTCTTCGAATTCCCAGCACAATACAATGCTGATTCAGTATTCCAGAACAAGGCATGCCCATTTGCCAGGAGCAGAGAAATACCGCCAGCAATTTAATGCTAACTTGTTTGTCTCTGTAAACAAATGAAACCCTCTTGCAACCCAAAAGTAATTTATCTAAACCTATAGGGGCGATGCTCTAAGTAATGAAAGCCACTTGCAGTCAGTGAACACAACAGACCACCAGGAAAGCAACAGAGCAAAGGCTCACAAAACACCACCATCCCTTTCTGCAAAACTGCAACGTGATAAAGTAAAATGGTCGGCAAATGAGGGATGAGAAGAGTGTCATGGTTTACAACCAGAATAAGGAATCAGGTCAGTCTGGTCCTCAGCCGCAGCCCTGTAGGCTTCTAACAGGGAAGATGCTATACATGGCACTATATCCTACACTGAAGACAAGGAATGAACTAGGAAAGAGAACACCTCTGGGCAATCAGAGACAGATTTGGTCCAAAGAAGCTGCACTTTGTCAGCTACAGCACTGCCCAGACTTAATTTCTTTAATTGAAAGTTAAATATTAATTATGTAACACTGTCTTGCCTCAACCTGCTGCAGTCCTGGGACCTGGACAAAAATGAGATGCTGCACCTCTTAGGGCCATATTAGCAAACAAATGTCTAACCATTTGATTTGCATATGTAACCCAAGATGTTTTGCATCATGGGGGTATGTGTAATTGTACATATCTCTGAAACATGGCTTTGTTGCCAATGCTTTTTTAGGGTACCTTCTGCCTCAGTGCTTTTGCACTGGGGTTCTTTGTCTTCTTAGCTTGCTTTCTCATTTTGGGTCCATCATTACCCAAGCATGTAAGACTGCATAAGAGCTGGTTTCTTTTTTCCTGGGGTGAGATACAGATGAAGCACACAAATGAATCCTGAATAAGACAAAACATGTATGTATCTGTGTCTTCAGTCTTTGCAGATTCTGTGAGAAGCCCTTGGCACTGTGTATTCCTGCTTAAAACAGAACCAGCCTAAATGTTCACGGTGATTTGTGTATACACCCCATGCAGGATTATGTGCGATTTTGGATTTCTTTTGAGTTTCTAATTGTGAGAACTATTTTTTTTTTTCTTATCTATGCCTCTTTAAAGTATTTACTTACTGAAAACTTCAGAGAATACTTTGAGCACATTTTTTTTAATCTAGTTTGGAAACTTTTATATTCACTGAAGCCTTTCCTGATTTTTAATTATTATAACTATTTTGATCCTCGACTTATGTTGCCTGTTTAATTGTTGAATCCGTGGTTGTTTTATTGTACAGCACCCTGAGCTTTTGGGAAAGGGCGCTATAGAAATAAAGTAGCCTTGCCAGGTGCTCATTTACAAAGGTTTCCTGTCAAATACACTATCACAAAAACATTACACGTACAATATGCAGTTCCAGAGGAAAAGCAGTCAAGTTAGGCTCAAAGCACTCATGATAGATCAATTACATACAGTTTTAAGAAACTTCATACAGACAATGGTATAAACAGTCGCAGGATATGTACAATGAGAAAACAAATAAAACAGTTTAACTGCTACAATTGCAATGGAGTGCAAGGGCAGACTGCAAATATCACTTAAATTGATTAATCTTGGGGAGATTCAGCAGAGTACCAGGCAGTGTTTAACCAGTTAGCAGACCCGACAGCAAATGACCACTTGCCCAGTCGGGTACGCTGGAAAGGGGGCTTAAGGGTATTTCTGGCCATATTCCTGGTGTTGTACTGGTTGGAGACAGTACAGAAAGAATTTATTAAGGCAGGGGTGTTAGGCCCAGGAGAGCCTTTTTGGTTAGCAAACAGGTCGGCAGTTTTATTCTGCAAAGTAAAGATAGCCCAGTCAGCGAGTACATAAAAGGATTCAACAATGAGTGTGGTTATCTGCACCAGGTACAAAGTGGCATGCCTTATTACAGATCAGTTTTACTCCATTTAACACCGTGTCACCAGCAGCTGTGTAAACTGGAAGGCCATTGTCTCCAAGTGATAGAATGGAGGTGGCTACAAAAAGGCATCTAGCATCCCCAGTGAAACTGTTCCAGTCACAGTACAGGGCACCCAGTCTTCTTTTAACTATGGCCACTAGACTGCCAACATGGGAGGCAAAAGATAACGTGTCATCCAGAGTTACTCCAAGGTATTTGAATAGAAACATAGAAATATGATGGCAGAAAATCTCAGGACTGAAGGGTCGAGAGGGTAGGGGACTGCTGCCTCCCCACACATCCCTCAGTCGCTGAGGGTCGTCTAGGAGCCGGGATCCCCGAATCTCAGGACTGAAGGGTCAAGAGGGGTAGGGGACTGCTGCCCCCCCACACATCCCTTGAGGGCATGAGGTCACGTCCAGGGCAGGATCCCCCCCTAATCTCAGGACTGAAGGTGCACGAGCCAGAATCGAGGCCTTTGTGTTCTTGCTGCTTGGCGCCAATCTTTTGGAAAGCTGTAAGCTACCGCCCAGCAGCCCAGCTCAGGGACACTCGGAGCTGAGGGACAGAGGTCTTGCCCCGCCGCCCCCACCACCACCCTTGGTTGGCACTCTAATTTATAGGTAGTTAGTGTGTCAGGTGATCTTCAAAAAACCTATCAGCCTGCTTCTAGGTTTGCAGCTTATATTATCCCACCAGCAGAGGTCACTATCACAAACTTCAGCCAGATACTGCAAATAAAACCTGTAATCATGCTCCTCTACCTTATAACTTTGTCAACCATTGCTTTTCCTCTTACATCACTACCCCCATCTATACAACCCCAAAACGACCCTATTCTACTAAACTCTAGCCTTGTCCCTACCCCCCCTTTTCCCCCTAACACCCCCACCGAGCACCAGGCTCATACCCTGAATCCTGGCTGGTTTTCACACCCCTCTGTCATCCCCCCATCCTTCACCCCTCGCATAGCTGCCCTAAATAGCCTAATGCATTCACTCCCATGCTACACCAACATTTTCTGCAACCCCAGGCATAAAATTAGAAGTAAATGGCAGTCAGTCCTTCAATACCTCATCCTGTTGCTTCTACTGGCGGGTGATGTAGAATCCAACCCTGGCCCTCCGACACACCTCGACCCCCACAAACTGCCCAAGGGACTTAGCCTAATTCACCTAAATATATGCAGCCTACTAAACAAAATCCCGGAGCTGCAAGTCACTGCCCATACCCTCAAGCCGGATATTTGTGTAATATCCGAAACATGGCTAAACCCCCCCCCTTCATAACGACTTTGAAATTGCCATGCCCGGCTATACAGTGGTACGACAGGACAGATTAGGGAATAAGAAAGGTGGTGGCATTGCCATGTATATATCAAATACTCTCCAGTATTCCTCAGTCCAGCTCCCAGGCCACACCCCCCACACAGAATCCACAATGATCAAACTTGTCCTACCCCACACCTCACCGGTGTTTGTGGCAGGGATATACTGTGCCCCTGCAGCCCCAGCAACTGCCATCATTGACTACCTGACCTCACTAAAAGACTTAGCCGCTGCTGGCGAACTCTACATCCTTGGTGACTTTAATTACAACTGGCTAGATAAAAGCTGCTCAAATCTATGCAGCAAGATTAAAACCCTTAACCTCTCCCAACAGACTGAGCAACCCAACCGCCTCAACCCAAAATCCCAAAACCACTCCCTCCTGGACTGAGCTCTGACAACTCATCCACACAGGATCATTAAAGCTGGGCTCCTCCCCGATTCGCTGAGTGACCACCATATGATCTACATGATAAGGAAAGTGCACCGACTCTCTTTGCACCATCCACCAAAAACTCTCCGCACGAGAGCTTTCAGCTCTCTCTGCCTCAACTCCCTACTAAATGACCTTACCTCTACGGACTGGTCATTCATCCAACTGGCACCAACCATTGACCATGCCTTCGATATGCTCAGAAATCAATTTCTTGCCATATGGGATTATCATGCCCCCTTGAGAAGCAAAAGGGTAAGGGAAACCCATCTCCCCTGGGTCTCTGCCGACATTATTTCCAGATGCTGAGCAAGAGACCAGGCCTGGAAAAAACACAGGCATTTAGGTACCACTGTATCCTTACAGCATTACCGTACCCTCCGAAACAACTGCACCAAAGCCACAAGGCAGACAAAAAAGAACTACTTCCGCACAGCCCTCTCTGATAATCTTAGTCATCCATCCAAATTCTGGAAATCTATTAAATCCTTGCTCACTCCCCCAATCCAGCCACCTTCCCCTTCCCTAATCACTCAGGGCAGAACTGTATCTGAGCCAAGTGAGGCTGCCTCAACTTTCAACACCTTTTTTACCCACAATGCAATTTCTCTCCTATCAAACCTACACCTCACTCCAACCACATCAAAACTCACAGCCCCAGCCTCGGTTCCCCCCCTGCCTCTAAGTTCTCCTTTCACCCAGTCTCCACAACAGACGTCTTAGCTGCCCTACATTCTCTAGACCCAAAGAAAGGTAAATGCCCGTTAGGTCTGGACGCCAAACTCCTGCACCTGTCTGCCCCGGCCATCGCGGCACCCCTAGCCTCCCTCCTAAACTGTTCTTTCTCCACTGCAGAAATCCCAACAGCCTGGAAGGAGGCAGTAGTCATCCCGCTGCCAAAGGGTAGTAACCCAACGGAGCCCGGAAACTACCGTCCTATCTCCCTCCTCCCAACTCTGGCCAAACTCCAGGAACACCTAGCCCTCTCTTAACTCACAATTCCTTGATGCCACCTCCTTCTTCACCCCCTACCAGTCTGGTTTTCGCAAATCACACTCCACCATCACTGCGCTACTAAGACTCACTAACGATATTGCCACAGGCATGGACAAAGGTTTCCTTACCTCGGCCATATTCATTGACCTGGCCAAGGCTTTTGATACCGTCTCCCACCCCAAACTCATCACAAAACTGCACGATGCTGGGCTATCCGAATTAGCCATTAGCTGGTTCCAAGCCTACTTATCTGACAGGAAACAAGCAGTAAAAATTGGCTCACACATATCCCCCTCGCTCCCAGTCACCATGGGGGTCCCCCAGGGTTCCGTCCTGGACCCCTTTCTCTTTTCTATATTTCTAAATGACCTCCCACTGTCCTGCCAAAACTCAGCCATACAAATGTATGCTGACGATACCGTTCTATACACCTCCGGTCCTGCCAGTAAGGCACTAAACTCTGCCTTACAGCAGGATTTCCATGCCGTTCAATCCTGGCTAAACTCTAACCAACTTGTCTTAAATGCAAAAATAAAACATATCCATAACTTTTGGAACACAGCCCAGACTCTCCCGACTAGATGCTCCACCCACTTTCTACACACTGGTCGGCACCTCCTTTCGGTACCTGGGTGTATGGCTCAATTGCCACTTAGATTTCTCCGTCCTTATTGACTACCTTCAGAAAAAACTTCACCAAAAACTAGGTGCACTTTACTGTAACAAAGTTTGCCTACCCACCTCGGTCAGGCGGGAACTAGTGCATAAAATGATTCTCCCAATTTTCGACTACGGAGATGTGCTCCTCTATCCACCCAGGCCAGCTTAGACCCCCTTTTTCATTCCTTCTGCCAGCTTATTCTTGAATGCCCACGTACCACCCACCACTGCAACCTGTATAGCGTACTTGCTCTCCCCTCGCTGCACTCCAGGCACCAGCTTCACTGCGCAAATCTAGTAGCGAAGTACTGGTCTAACTCCCTCCCTATTTATCTCAGCTCTGTCCTGGCAACCCAACCCCCGGTCTACTCCTTGAGGCTCCGACTCTAAACTCTTACAACCTTTTAAAGACTACAAAGGGGCAATCTGCTTTCATATACAGACTGCCCAAACTCTGGAATGACCTCCTGGTGGAAATCAGGCTGTCCTCTACCCAAAGGTCCCAAAAAACTCTCCTACAGGATCACTTCTCTGACATATGTAACTGCAACCTGCAGCCCAGATCGGATATCACAAGGCATCGAAATGTGCCTTAAACAGGTCAACTGACCAACAACTGATCGCTATTGTATTTTTTTCTCCAATGTCTCTGTCTGGTATGTATTGGGGCCATAATCCCCAACTACTGTCCAGTTACTCAACCACTCTGCACCACTATAAACTATCTAACAAATGCCTAGTCCAGCCTGTAACCTCTCTGGACCTGCTGTTTTATTGCTGTCTTTTTCCCCCTTATGTACTAGGGTGATACCTGTCTTTTGCACCACTGCCTATGCATCTTTTGTATTGCATTGTATGTGTGTATCTATGTATGTATGTAAATCCCACGTCGCATCTGGAAACAAGCAGTTTTCCGCTCTGTATGCCTATCTGGTTAATCTCGTAAATAAATAAATAAATAAATAAATAAAAGGACCCCTTGGCCTATCCAGTCTGCCCATATTCCATCCCCATATATACCCTAGACTAACTCATTGAACCCTTCCACTTTGCCTGCCCCCCCCACTCTTATTTTTCAGGTTCATACTTTTCCCTTTTCTGGCTAATCCCATGACCAAACATTCTGGCCCCCACCAACTCTTCCGGTAGGTTGTTCCAGGGGGCCGCCATCCTCTCCGTGAAATGGTACCCTCTCCTACTACCTCTGAACTTTCCTCCTTCCAACTTCAAGCTGTGCCCCCTAGTTTTCGGACTCACTTTCCTCTGAAAGATGCTCACCTTGTTTATCCCCTTCAGATACTTAAATGTTACAATCATATCCCCCCCTTCTCCTAATTTCCAGTGGATATAGATCAAGCTCCTCCAACCTCTCCTCACAGGGCCTCTGATGTATGCCATGTACCATCTTAGTCACCCTTCTCTGGACTTTCTCCACCCTATCTGTATCCTTTCGTAGGTGAGGTCTCCAGAACTGGACCCCATACTCTAGGTGGGGTCTCACCATGGACCTGTATAGGAGTATTAACACCTCCCTCCTTCTGCTTGATACACCCCTCTCTATGCACGCCAGCATTCTGGTTGCCTTGCCTACCGCTTTATTGCACTGGTTTGTCTCCTTTAGGCTGTCTGAAATGATAATCCCCAGATCTCTTTCCTGTTCTGTTACCATAACTTCTTCACCCCCCCCCGTATGTACTTGGCCTTTGAGTTTTTGTGCCCTATGTGCATTATTCTGCACTTCTTTGCGCTGAATCCCAATTGCCAACTTTCTGACCATCTCTCCAGTCTTTTCAGGTCCTCCCTCGTTGTTTCCACCCCCTCTGGTGTGTCCACCCTATTGCAAATCTTTGTATCATCCGCAAATAGGCACACCTTTCCTGTAAGTCCTTACGTAATATCTCCAATGTAGAGTTAAAAAGGATGGGACCCAATACTGACCCCTGTGGCACCCCACTTGTCACCCTTCCCACCCCTGAGTGCTTTCCATTTACTACCACCCTCTGGCTTCTGTCACTAAGCCAGTTCTTCATCCATTTTGTTATTTTTGGCCCCACCCCTAAACTGCCCAAATTGTTCACTAGCCTCCTGTGAGGGACGGTATCAAAGCCCTTGCTTAAGTCCAGATATACCATGTCCACCACCCTTCCCTGATCAACCACCCTTGTCACCCAATCGAAAAATTCAATCGGGTTTGTCTGGCATGACCACCCATCTGTGAACCCGTGCTGCCCATCTTTTTGGAGACCACTAGCTGCAAGGCAGTTGACGATTCTTTCCTTTAGGAGAGCCTCCATAAGCATCCCCACCACTGAGGTAAGGCTTACCGGACGATAATTTCTCGCCTCATCCCTGCCTCCTCTTTTGTGTAGTGGCACCACATCCACCCTTTTCCAGTCACTTGGGACTCTCTTCGTGTCTTCTGACAGATTAAACAGTCTATTCAATGGTGCTGTCAGTTCCTCCTCAAGCTCCTGGAGCACCCTAGAATGCAGGGCGGTAGGTGAATGTCTACACCTTTTCAAGATTTTGTCCCTGGCCATTCTGAATGACAAAGGGTGGTACTCTCCTCTTCTCTTCTGTGGGAGACTAGAAAAAAGCACGGTCTTTGTTTTTTTGTTTTGTAACTCAATACCAGTTTGTTATTAGAGAACCAGCTTTCTAGTGATCTGAATTTACTTTGGAGAGTGGAAGTGAGGCTGTCACAGTCAGGATTTTGGAATACATTACAGCAACATCGGCACAGAGGATTATGGTGGCTGTCTGACAAGCATCAGGCAGTTGATTTATGAAGAGGCCAAATATGACTGGACCCAAGATGGAACACCAACAGATACTCCCCTAGTGCTGAACAAAGATTTATCTGTCTTCACAAGCAGGGAGCAGTTGGTGAGGTAGCTGTAAAGCCAGTCAACTGTGTTCTGTGACAAACCCAGGCCAAGGAGTTTGTTAAGTAGGAGCTTATGGTTGACCAGGTCAAATGCCTTAGTAAGATTGATATAGACAGCTCCGACGAGATCACCATTGTCAAAGGTTTCATGAACATAGTTGGTATATTCCAACAGCCCCATGTTGGTGCTGTGTACCTTCAGAAGCCATGTTGCTGTACATACTGGACAATGTATTTTTTGAGGTATGTGACAAGTTGGCCAGAGACTATTCCCTGGATAAGGGGGAGAGAATAGAAATGTGTCTGTAACTCAGCAAGGCTAATGCGGTTGCAACTTCTGAAAATTGGTGTAACCAGTGCAGTTTTCCACTTCTTGGGGAACTGTGAGTAGCACAGATAAAAGTTAAAAATTGTAGAGATGGGGTGGGGAAAATTCCTCTACTGCCATTGGCAAGAAATTTCACATCAACCGAATCACTCCCACACCTAGTTTTACCAAGTACCCTACTGATGTGTTTCAAGGTGCGTGTCTGACACAGCCTTAAAGGTAAATGGCAAATATGGATTTTGCAAGTACAGTATGAGCTAGTTTGAAGTGAATCACTCCAGTCAAATAAAATCTGTTTTTAAATAAAACCGGTCTTTTTTTTGTCTCATTTTGGTAATTTTCTTACAGATAAGGTGTGATTTCAGCTCCCGGTTCAGGTTTCAGATCAGCCCATCCATCTCCCGTTCAGACACTGAAGCAGAATTGAGTACACTGTACCATAGGGACACTGACATCCATTGATTGTGTACTCTTGTGAATAGAAAATATAGTCAGTTGATAAGAACTTGCCAGCAGAAGGGGACCTCTTGATTCATCTAGTTTGCCCAGAATACCTACCCCCCTCCTCTTAGACTACTGATGACGTAACCTTCTTAAATGACAGAAAAAAAAAAACATTTATTTCAAGGAGTACTGTGTTTTTCAGTCACACCTTCCACCGACAAGTTATATTTAAATAATGTGTCATGGAATAGAGAGTGCATTTCAATGTGTCATTTCCAAACTGCACCTCTCATCACTAACAGTTCACTGTGACAAACCATTTTAAAATAAATATAAAACAAGCTGTAAAGTCACATTTTACCTATCTGAAACTGAACAATAATAGATTCAAAAATCTGCAACCAAGCTGATGTTTAAAGGTGATCTTCAAAGAACCATAGCAGCTAACTCCCATCCCCACATACCTTACAATGCTGCTGCAGGAGTCTGGGGCTGCAGAGATCATAATTTTTAATCCACGGGTTATTTTTGTATAAACTGCCAAAACTTTCAGCCAAACATGGAAGCGCCACGCGGTTCCTGATTGAGCAGGCGCAAGGAGTCATGGGTATTACACCCATTTAGTGACATCGCTCCCACCACTGCTCTTATTATAGCAGCAGTGATGGTACTTTATTGTGCTTATTTTATGGCTTCTAAGGGGGTCTTGATACCTGTAATGTTGCTTACAGCAACACCTGGACATGCTGTTGCTGTAAAAACATTACAAGTATCAAGACCCCCTTAGAAGCCATAAAATAAGCATAATAAAATACCACCACTGATGCTATATAAAAGCATGATAAGTGAGTCACAATGGTGTAATCCATAATTCCTGTGCCCGCTCAATCGGGAACCATGCGGCACTTCTGCATTCAGCCGAAAGTTTCAGCAGTTTATACAAAAATAACCCGTGGATTAAAAATTATGATCACTGTAGCCCCAGACTCCCGCAGCAGCATTGTAAGGTATGTGGGGACGGGAGCAGGCTGCAGTGGTTCTTTGCAGGTCACCTTTAAATATTTTAGTTGTCGCAGTACTTCTGAGTGCCTATACTTCAGATAGGGGCACCACAGACACAGGTTTGTTTATAGCATAGCACGTCTGAAGTGCTGTCTCGCATTCAGTCTGTTCACAGCAAACCATTTAAATAAATTAACCAAACCCCCAAAAAAGGAAAGCCTGAAACACGTAATGACTGCTATGACATACTCTTGATCCTGCTTTACTTGCTGAACGGCAGATGCATGGGCTGATCTGAAATCACACCTTAGCTGTAAGTAAATACCACACTGAGACACAAAAAAAGACACAGGATTTATTTAAAGACAGATTTTACTTGACTGGAGTGATTCACTTCAAATTTGTTCATATTTGCAAATCTATGCTTGCCACTGATTTTTAAAGTTGAATTTAGGGTACCCTGGTTCTGAGCCCACATCTGTGAGGCTTCAGTACCAGGTTCCCTGCAAGGGGTCTGGGCCAGATCAGTGGAGATGACAGAATTGAGGTCAGTAAGAGACATGTTGCAGTAACCGGCAATTTCAGTGGGATCAATGACCTCTTGACCCTCCACTATGAGCATATGAGGAGTAATTTTAACTCCCTTGCCAAGGAGCACTGAGATGCTATCCCAGAACCTTTTGCCACTGCTCCAGTTCCGGGTCTACTGATCCTTACAGTAGTCAGATATGGCTTTTCTAATCATACTGGTGCACTTATTACGAGCTTCCTTGTACCCGTGCAGGTGGACGGCGGACCCAGTTTCCCTGGCTTGTGCCCACAGATTGTCCATATCCCTCATGCAGGCAAAGAGTTTAGACAGATATTTCAACTGAGATAGGAGGTCTGGTGGAAACGAAAAATGGCATTCTTCTGTAGGCCAAACTTCTGGGCATTCAGCTAAGAGTGGCTTTAGTTTAAGCAGTCCTTTGTCCTGTGAGAGCAAGCATGCTGGGTGTGGGCTACATAGTTCCTGTCCTTTAAAGGCTTTTGTTTTGGGATAACAGAATTCCTTTCATCGAAAAAGACTTGTGTCTTGTGTGTAAACAGTGACCCAAGCAAGGCAGACATTTCCAGCTGTGCAGATGGCACTGATAACAGCAGGACAGAGTTTAAATACACAAATCCAGTTTAATCTAGTTTGTAGTGGAGGCAGGCTCTGAGATCAAATGAAGGTCCACGATGTGAGGTCAAAGGAGCATGGCCAATGATGCAGCAAAGTGGACCGACCTGCAAAATGTACTTCTGTCTTGCTTTGATCTGAGGAAGTAAGAACTGTGCTGAAACACTGGACCTGTAACATCAAGTTTTCAAGTCTGACATAACTCATGAGATCCCGATGGGGGTAAGAGTCTACTCTGCTTGGAAATTAAGTTAGCTTTTAGAGATTTTTCTGTGTAATCTCCATCTTTTCAAATGTGTTTAAATATTTTTCTGTAGTATCCTGTGCTCTCCATAGTCTTTAGTTAGTACAGGCATATTAAACATTATTTTTATATAATTCATGCTTTCTGTGACTGAGCATTTTAAGGTATAGAGAACCTGTGGTAAATCTGGCAAATCTGATCTATTTCTGAAGAGACAGATTACTAAGATACCATGGCTAAAACAAGATGTTCTCAGCTGTGACTAAAGGGGTGGGTCATTTGCCATTTTGTAAAGGGCTGTACAATGTGAACAGTGACTGTGGTGAGATTTGGACCTAAAGATACCCTGAGAGTCAAGCTGGGTGGTGACAGCATACCAAGGTGACCATTCAGGCATCCTAAGGGTTGTGGAAATTGGTAGCACAGTGCAGACTTAGTTCTGGGGAAGAACTCGTCTGTGACACCAAAACATAACAAGTGCTGCTCAACTCTGTAACATTTTGAAATATGATTTCCATGAAAGACATTCTGTGCAGTGCTGTGTACCTGCAGCTTCATCATGGCCAAAGAAACTGGAGAAAATTATGAGTTTATGACATATTTAATAATGTTTCATGTGCTTCTGCAGTTTCATAAAAGACAGGTTAGATGGACTTTTTTCTTCCATCCAACTGCTGGAACTGTGTGAGAAATGCAATGTATTATTAACCTCTCCCATTATAATTGAGCAAGCCTACAGGGGAATCACACATCTTCAAGCTGGAAAGTCCCACGTTAGTGACACCTTCCCAAATGATTTATATTTCAGGAAAAAAAAAAGAGAGAGAGAAATGCTGGCACTAGTACTTCAGCAGGTTTATGATGTAGCTTGGTATTCGGGAGCACTAATGGAATCAATATGGGAAGTGAGTATACCTTCAAGTAATTATCAGAAAGTATGTTAAGATTACTTTAAAGAAGATGGGAAGCATTGCATCATTGCCAGTTCTTAATTGTTGACCAACTGTTCCCTTCCTGTATACTGTAGGTCTCCCTATGTCTCCCTGGACCTTAAACCCAGTTTTGCACATTGTGCTATTATGGACCATCCAACCAGTAACATCCTCTGTTGCAGTAAGTCAGTAAATCTGGACACTGATACTGGTTGCTAATTTAATAAAAACTGGTCACATTGAGGAGCTGACCTGTCCCTATCTTCATCAATGCACAAATAAGCCCATGTAGGTAGCAGTACCAGCGTCACGAGCAAATGACAGACTGAATGAAGCTGATGCAGGTAGCAGTACCAGCGTCACGAGCAAATGACAGACTGAATGAAGCTGATGCAGGTAGCAGTGTCAGCAGCAAATGGCAAACTGCATGAAACTGACGATGTCACTGACTGATGCACCCATAATAGCTTAATTGGGGGGGGGGGGGCTACATAATGAGCTCATTTTAAAGACCAGTGAGACACAAATCAAAAAATGTAAGACCTACACAGTAACAGTTAGAAAGTTAATATGAATCGTGGTTGCTCCAATGCTTACCATTCACTCTAACGCTACATCTTAACAAACCCTGAAAGGTGAAGAAACTTAGCAGTTATGGCTCATAAAGTTGTATTACTTGCAGTAACAGTAGGTCTTCAAAATAAATCTCATCCATAAAGCCACACCTTTGAACTTGTAAGCCATCAGCATCAGGACCACTTAGAAACTTTTGCCTAGCTGGAGCCACCCACGTTGATGTATGTCGGCACTGCCTATACAGTGTGAGCGGCCCAATACCTCATTAGTTTACCACTGAAGGCAAGCTCAGATCTGTACCATACAGACAGAAATGGGAGACCACATAGAAACATAGAATTTGACGGCAGATAAGGACCGCTTGGCCCACCTAGTCTGCCCATTTTCCTACCTAACAGATAAGCTGCAGATCCTAGTTAATCAACAGCTTACTTCCTCTTACCCACCCCTAGGACTGCCTTATGCCAGTCCCATGCATTCTTGAAGTCCCCCACTGTTCTTGACTTCACGACCTCCTCAGGGAGGCTGTTCCATGCATCCACAACCCTCTCAGTGAAAAAATACTTCCTCACATTACCCCTGAGCCGTCCCCGCTCTATCTTCAAATTGTGCCCCCTTGTTCTTGCACATCTCTTTTTCTGGAAGATGCTACCCTCTTGGACTTTGTTAATTCCCTTGAGGTACTTGAAAGTTTCTATCATGTCCCCTCTCTCCCTTCTTTCCTCAAGGTATACATATTAAGCTCCTTTAGTCTTTCTTCGTATGTCTTCTGGTGCAGACCCTGCACCATTTTAGTTACCCTCTTCTGGACAGCCTCCACTCTGTCTATGTCTTTGCGGAGATGGGGTCTCCAGAACTGCACACAGTACTCCAGATGGGGTCTCACCAACTGTCTGTACAGAGGGATAACAACTTCCTGTTTTCTACTATTGATGCCTCTTCCTATGCATCCCAGTATCCCCCCAGCCTTCCTTACTGCCTTCTCACATTGCTTGCCCACCTTTAGGTCATCTGATATAATTACCCACAGGTCCCTTTCTATTTTTACTGTTGTCAGTATCTCACCCCCATTGTATCACGCTTCCTGGGGTTTTGTTTCCCATGTGCATTATCTTGCACTTCTTTGCATTAAATCTGAGCTGCCATACATCTGACCATTCCTCCAACCTTGCCAAGTCCCTTCTCATCCTTTCCACTCCATCCTGTGTATCAACCCTGCTGCAGATCTTTGTGTCATCTGCAAAGAGACATACTTTTCCTTCCAGTTCCTCTGCAATGTCACTTATAAAGACATTAAAAAGGACCGGTCCCAGTACTGAACCCTGCGGTACCCACTAGTAACCCTCCTTTCTTCACTGTGTACTCCATTTACTACTACCCTTTGTGTCCTGTTGTCTAGCCAATTTTTTATCCAGGCTACCACCTTGGGACCCATTCCAAGGCTAGCTATCTTGTGTATTAATCTTTTGTGGGGACTGTATCAAATGCCTTGCTAAAATCTAGGTAGGCCATGTCCACAGCCCCTCCCTGATCTACTACTTTTGTCACCCAGTCAAAGAAATCTATTAGATTCGTCTGACACGACCTTCCCATCGTGAATCCATGTTGCCTCGGGTCCTGTGCCCCAATGGCCTCTAGGTATTCAACAATTCTTTCCTTCAGAAGTGATTCCATCATTTTCCCCACCACTGAGGTCAAACTACCTGGTCTGTAGTTTCCTGCCTCATGATAAGGCCAAAATGAAAGGCAGTGGTTCCAAAAATAAATGGCCCACTTGAAAGAGCACAGCAAAGAAGAGTAAATGTGCATGAATGGAGAAGTCTTCTACAATGTGCCACCTGAAATACCAAAAGGGGTTGGGTGGGACTGTGAGCTGTGACTCTATGGAGGAGATTTCCTCAAAGATCAACTGTTACTGTTAAGTTATCTTTTTCGAGAACATTTTCCTCCACAAAGACACTCCTCTGGAACGATTCCTGAGCAGAAAAAATAATAGAGCAGGAGTAAGGCCAGTCAGCAGTGTGGCTGAGTCCCTTAAGACAGTCAGCCTTGGAGAATGACAAGTCTGAAGCCTGCCCAATCTATGGACCACCAGGCCCAGACTGTCGTGTTTAGTGAAAATGAGGACTGAACTTTATGAGGCAGCACATATCAGTTGTTGAGACTGAATTAAAACAAGCCACAGAAATGGTCATGTGATGAGTGGCATGCCCATGAACAGGCCCAGGAAGTTCTTTACAGTGTTACCAGTAACAGAGATAGAGAGATGTAGGATGCCACCCATCTGTAACGGTACTGCTTAGATACAGGAGCACCCACCATTGAGATGAGGAGAAGACAAAACAAAAAGATGTGAAGACTTTTGTGCACTCCTTCATATGGTCTAAACAGCAGCGTAAACCCTGTGGACATCAAGAAAATGCAGGAGGACTTCTCCAGCATTCTGAGGGGAAGGAAAAACACAAGAAGGTAGATAGTCTGTTTTAGTATGAACTCGGAAACCAACTTAAGAAGGAACCAAGGATGGGCACATAACGAAACCAATCCTGGTGAAACAAGGTAAAGGGGATCCGCAACGAAAGCCTGCAGTTTGAAATCCCATCAAGCAGAGGTGATCACCAGCAGAATAAGCATTTTCCATGAAAGGAAAAGCATGTCACAAGTGGCATAAGGTTCAAAAAGAGCTGCCGTAACAGACTCCAGAACGAAGTTAAAGGAAAACTACACCTTCATATCCCTTATGTTTTATTTGATTCCATGTCAACAGACAACTCCTTTCCTGTAGCTGTTAGGGCTATATGTGTTAGCCTTAGTTTCTTTTCACTGCTCATGGTCGCCCCTGTGATTGCCCTGGGGGTCTCCAGTTCATGGTTGTTGAAATCTCATTGTCCATGAGAACTGCATTAGCATATGAGAACATGATGTCAGATCAACCATTTATATCATGTATCTCTATGTTGAAACAACAAATACCCTGTAAAAACTCTCTGGAAACAAACTGAATGAAGTTTAAAGGGGAAAACCTGCATTATAACTCAGTTTGCAAAGCTCACTGAAAGTAAATGTGGTATTTTACACCTTCTTGTAGCTTGTTTCTTTGAAGACTAATTAAGCAGACAGGCATACTGGAGAGTTTAAAGGGTGATTATGCATCATGTTCACATATGCTAATGCAGCTCTCAGGAACAATGAGATTTCAACGACCATGTAATGGAGCCTCCCGGGACAGTAACAGGGCCTAGTATGAACTATGAAAACTGACTAATGCAGTTGTTTACATCTTCAACAGCGACATGAAAAGAGTTGTCTGTTGACATGAAAACAACTTTTAGAAGATATGAGGGTGTAGTTTTCCTTTAAGGTCCCACACCGAAGCCAGCCTACGAACTGGGGGATGCAAATGTAAAAGTTCTTTGAGGAACCTGTGAAACACCTCCAACTAGGCCACAGTCTTGCCCTGTCTCATAGTGAGCTGACCTGTATGGTTACATGATCACTGGAGGGCCTTGACCAGGACGATTACAGTACTCACGCAGGACTGGAAGAGCTCTCTTTCTCATAGTGACCTGACCAGAATGGTGTACATGATCACCAGAAGGCTTGGACCAGGACCATCACAGTACTCACACAAGACTAGAAGATCTCCCTTTCTCTCACTGGGACCTAACAGTATGGAGTACATGATGACTGAAGACCTGGACCATCACAGCACTTACACTGAACTATGGACTTAAGCGGTGTGACAACACATTCCTAGTCTGGGCTCTGTTTTTGAATAGTTAAACATACAGCAGAGTTTACAAAACACCTGGACTGCACAAGTTGGAGCTGTGTGGTGCATACAAATGATTTATTTAGCCTTCATTGACCAGGTAAGCCAACTGGACAAATACATGCTTATTTTCAGGTGCAATCCAGGAGATTACAAAGTGGAGAAAGGCAGGGCAAAACATCACCAGTTTTACAGCTGCACAAAAGTAAAAGGAACAGTTTCAGTAAAGTGGCGCAATGACAGCATACAAATATCACAATAAACAAGGCAACATAAGATTAACAGACAGATTACATCAGGCTAACACAATAAGGATACTGCTGTAAAATTGATTATTATCTTGGTGGAGACAGCTTAGGCAGCACTGACCTCTGCAGCACTTCAGCTTGCACTGAGCCTTCATCAGGGGCAGGGTCAGAGCTGAATCAGGTAGTCATTTTAAACAGTCTATTTAAAGTGACAGTATAACCACCAAGTATAATACATATAAAAAGAAGGCAACAAATCAGTTCTGCAGCACTAGCCTCATTGTGTTGCTCTCATTTGTATGATGCTTCAAATGGTGTCGTCCTGGAGTCGATTTTTGCTCAACACAGCTTGGTGGGAGCACTAACCCAGAAACATGTCCTATTCTGCCATTTTCGCAAAACACAACCCTGCCCCTACCCATCCCCTTCATTCCACTGAGTTTAACTTGCTGTTAATCCTATGAAACATAGAAACACAGAATTTGATGGCAGATAAGGACTGCTTGGCCCACCCAGTCTGACCATTTCCCTACCTAATGGATAAGCTGCAGATCGTAGCTAACCAACAGCTTACTTCTTCCTACCTCCACCCCCTAGAATTGCCTTATGCCTGTACCATGCATTCTTGAATTCCCCCACCGTTTCTGACTCCACAACCTCCTCAGGAAGGCTGTTCCATGCATCCACAACCCTCTCCGTGAAAAGATACTTCCTCACATTACCTCTGAGCCGTCCACCCTCTAGCTTCAAATTGTGTCCCCTTGTTCTTACACACCTCTTTTTCTGAAAGATGCTACCCTCTTGGACTTGGCTGATTCCCCTGAGGTACTTGAAAGTTTCTATCATGCCCCGAGGCTATACATATTAAGCTCCTTAAGTATCTCTTCATATGTCTTCTGGTGCAGACCCTGCACCATTTTAGTTACCCTCCTCTGGACTGCCTCCATCCTGTCTATGTGCTTTGCGGAGACTGGGTCACCAGAACTGCACACAGTACTCCAGATGGGGTCTCACCAGCTGTCTGTACAGAGGGATAACAACTTCCTGTTTTCTACTGGTGATGCCTCTCCCTATGCATCCCAGTATCCCCTCCACCCCTCCTTACTGCCCTCTCACATCGCTCGCTCACCTTTAGGTCATCTGATATGACTACCCCCAGGTCCCTTTCCATTCTTGTTGTTAGTATCTTACCCCCCATTCTGTATTCTTCCCCTGGGTTTTTGTTTCTCAGGTGCATTACTTTGCACTTCTTAGAACTGAATCTAAGCTGCCATGCATTTGACCATTCCTCCAACCTTGCCAAGTCCCTTCTCATCCTTTCCACCCCACCTTGCGTATCAACTCTGTTGCAGATCTTTGTGTTGTCTGCAAAGAGACATACTTTTCCTTCCAGTCCCTCTGCAATGTCGCTTATAAAGACATTAAAGAGGACCAGTCCTAGTACTGAACCCTGCAGTACTCCACTAGTAATCCCCTTTCTTCAGAGTGGACTCTGTTTACTGTTACCCTCTGTGTCCTGTTCTCCAGCCAATTCTTTACCCAGGCTACCATCTTGGGACCCACTCCCAGGCTGGCTAACTTGTATATTAATCTTTTGTGTGGGACTGTGTCAAATGCCTTGCTAAAATCTAGGTAGGCCATGTCCACAGCCCCTCCCTGATCTACTACTTTGGTCACCCAGTCAAAGAAATCTATTAGCTTCGTCTGACATGACCTTCCTGCTGTGAATCCATGCTGCCTTGGGTCCTATGCTCCTCTGGCCTCTAGTTATTCAACAATTCTTTCTTTCAGAAGTGATTCCATCATTTTCCCAATCACTGAGGTCAAACTAACAGGTCTGTAGTTTCCTGCTTCTGCCCTGCTCCCACCTTTGTGAAGTGGAATAACATCTGCCCTCCTCCAGTCCTCAGGTACCACCCCATCCTCCCATGATTTATAAAGAGGGTAGTCAGTGGTGTCACTAATTCTACCCTTAGTTCTTTTAGAATTCTGGGATGAATCCCATCAGGCCCCATTGCTTTGTCCAACTTTAGTTTTAAGAGTTCCTTCAGAATCCTTTCTTCTGTGAAAGGGCTGGTATCAACCCCCGTATCCAGCATGTTTTTATTGTTTGGTTTAGGTACCTTCCCCTTTTCATTTGTGAATACCGAGCAAAAATCTATGTTTAGTATCTCTGCCTTTTCACAGTCACCCTCTGCCCCTCCCCATTAAGACTCAGTATCCCTCCTTGGTCTTCCTTCGCTCCTGATGTACCTATAAAGGTTTCATCCCCCTTCTTAACTGAGTTGGCTATCTTTTCCTCAGTTTGGGCCTTTGCTGTCCTGACTGCCTTTCCTGCTTCCTTTTGCTTTAACTGATACAATTCTCTATCCTGCTCCTTCTGTGACTCTTTGTACTTCCTGAATGCTCTCTTTTTCTCCCTAACCTTCCCTGCCACCTCCTTTGAGAACCATAGTGGTTTCTTACATCGTTTTGTTTTATTTGCGTCACACAAAGGATTTGTTGCCTCTGTGATGGCAGTTTTTATTATTCCCCATTGTTCTTCCACCCCTCTTTCCTGCCCATTTGCTAGTACATTCCTTAGGCACTCACCCATTTTGGCAAAGTCAGCCCTCCTGAAGTCCAGTACCTTTGCCTTTGTATGGCTTGACTCTACTGCTGTGTTTATCATGAACCATACTGTTCGAAGGTCACTAGTTCCCAGATGGCTACCCACTTCTAAATCTGTGATCCTTTCGCCATCTCCATTTGAGAGTACCAGACCTAAGATTGCTCCCTCTCGAGTGGGTTCCGATACTAGTTGTCTAAGACATGCCCCCCGTAGGGCATCTAGAATGACTCCACTCTTAGAAATGGCTGCTGCAAATGCACTCCAGTTAACATCTGGCATATTCAGATCCCCCATTAGCAATATCTCTCCTTTTTCTGCCATTCTAAGGATACTTTCCATCATTTCCTTGTCCATTTCCTCACCGAGATGGGGGTCTGTATACAACCCCTGTGTGGATTGTGGTGCCATTGCCTGTCTCCAAACTGACCCGCAGTGCTGACTCTCCTCCCTGTTTACCCTTTTGTTCTGTTGCTTTGACTCCTTCCCTTATGTAGAGAGCTACTCCCCTCCCTGTCCCTCCTGTAGCTAGTGTATCCTGGTATGTTTACGTCCCAGTCATGGTTCTGTGTGTACCATGTTTCTGTGACTGCCACAATATCCAGATGTTCCTCCTCCATCAAGGCCACTAATTCAGGAATCTTGTTACCCAGACTACAGGCACTGGTACTCATTGCTCTCCATTTTGTGATGGCTTTACCTCTTGTAGCACCATCCCTGTCCTCACTGACTTTGCTTTCTCCATTTACCCATGTCCTGCTCCCTACTGACCATTCTACCTTGGTCTTTACATCATTTAGTACCCTGTTTTGTAGGGGGAGGCTGGGAATTCCCTGCTGCTTATCAGTGCCTCCCCCTTTGATTAAATTAAAAGCTTGCCAATGAAGCATTTAAACCGATCGCCCAGAAGACTTGTTCCTTTCCTGGACAGATGCAGACCATCCTGCCAGTATAGGCTGGTATCCCTCCAGGTGGAACCCCAGTCCCCAATGAAGCCAAATCCCTGTGCTCTGCACCATTTATTCAACCATTCATTTAATCGCATGGTGCAAAGTACCCTCGCCTCACCCTGGGCATAGACAGGCAGCACCTCTGAGAAGGATGCCGTGTGTGCTACTTGCCATAGGCTCCTCCCCAACTCCACAAACTCCTCCCGCACTGCTCTAATCTCATGTTGAGCCAAGTCATTGGTCCCTAGGTGGACAATGACGTCCAGCTCAGTCTCCCGTGATGCTGTTGTTGTGATCCTGAGGATGCGCTTCCTGTCCCTCCAAGCCATGATGCCAGGCAGGGACCTTACTTCAGTTTTCCCTGCTCCCCCCAGTTCTATCCTCCTAATAACCGAGTCCCCCACCAGGAGCTGCCTTCTTTTCTCCTGTGGCGTCATCTGCCTCCTTCCTGCGGGGTTCCCTAGTGACAGTTGTCCGCAACCTCCTTAGTCTCTTCTGTAGGTGCATCCACAGGGGAACTATGCTCCATCAGAATGGTGTGTGGATTGTGGAGTGGTACAACTGACTGGGTGTGCCTCTGTTCCACCACCCTCACCCTCCCTGAGCCCACTGTGGTCCAACTGCTGCACTTTCTTGGCAATCTCTGAGGTAGTGGTGGTGGCCCTGGTGCTCCCTGGGTGGGGGAGGTTCCCTTACTACTGTCCAGCGTGGCCTGAAGACAGACAGACCTCCTCCCTCAGAGCAGAGAGTTGCCTGCAGATAGGGCAGCATCTCAGAAAGACTCCCAGAAGATTGCTGCCCCACAGCCAGTACATTGCACTACTCCCCACATGTCTGCCTACCTTCCTGTTTATCCTGTGTAAGTTTTTTTTTCCGGTTGTTTTGTTATATATAAATATATTTATATAATGTGTATGCTTATATTGTCAGTGCAGTATGCTGGAAAGGATATGACAGTGGTATGCACCTTGCCTTCTTGAGGAAATGATATCCGAACCCCTGGTATACAGGAAATGGTACCGGGGTAGTTTTGGGCCCAAACTGTGCCCTCTCAAAACAATCAGCTAAGAGCTCTGACCCACCACTACAATGAGTGTTGACTTTCCTGTCAGCAAGACAACCTACACAACAATTTATCTGGGAAAATACCCTGCTAAACAGAAAACAACAAAAAAAAAAAAAAACAGTTGCGTCAAACACAGGTAAACCTCCCCAGCCCAGTGATTTGTGCTCTGAAAGCCATCAGCCCCAAAACAAGTCAGCTGTGCACAAGGAAAGACACAGTAAACAATTATTTAAAAATTATTTGATACAAACTATCACAGAATACTAGTAGACAGTCCAGTTACCCACAAGGGAAACTCAAATATGCAGTTATTTCAACCCTTCTAAAGTTACTCACAAGATAAGTGGTTTTGCAAACCCCCTTACTGATTTAAAAACTAAAATAATTAAATACAAAGCAATACCAATGTAAGAATGTAAAGTATGGAACAGCTCCCTCAGATTTAAGCAAGAGTGAGATTTGTTGCAGATTTCTAATCCAATATAGTACCTCCCATGCAGCTCTCAGTTGTTTCAAAGCACACCCTGTTACAACTTCAAGAAGATGGGCTTCCAGCTTAAATTCTCTAGGGACCAGGCTTTAACAGTAGCAGTTCCTGTGCTTTGGAATATGCCGCCCCACCATGTCCTTTCCTGTATGAGTTACGGTGAGGTAAACACCAACAAGCACCCATATGGCTTGTGTGGTTCACATTAGGATAGGATTACCAATTGGTAACTCATTCATGGGAGTTGTCTTATTGCTTTTGTAAGTTCCAGGCAACCTCAGGGTACACTCACGTGATCCAAGTGACTACTGTGAGTCATTCGGGTGAAGGGATTCAAGGCCTTGCCCAGGCCTTCCCAGTTTTGTGGTTGAATTCTTCTGCTCTAATAATGTCAACGCTTGTTGCTGGATCTGTTATTTACATATTTAAAGTATTCTGTTTACTATTTAGATATTTATGATCTTTTCATGTACAACACTCCATGACTCTTGGAGAGGGTACTATATAAAATATAGTTTATTTTCGAATACTGTGTGCGTGGGGTATGCTGACCCACCTCCCAGCAACTGGGATGCCATGCCAAAATGATCGCACTTACCTTTAGTGAACTTCATGTAATGAACACGCTTCCTACAGGACTTGGATTTCTTTTCGAGGCTGAACGTTTCTTGTGACCCGATGGCTGAGGGTTCTGAAATATACAAAAAACAAGTTGAAACTGATTAGCAGAGTAGAAGACTTCTAAACTGATTAGCAGGTTGGAAGACAAACTGAGCATTAACAGATTAAGTAATGATTATATGATGCAGAAATGAAGGCAAGCAAGAAATAATTTACTATGCAACATTCAGTGCCTGTTGCAGTGCCACTAGACCACCTCTTGAATGGATGATGTCACTCATTCTGCAACAAGTGACAGCTGGGTCTCCAAATTTACCAATTGAATATGTAGCGATAGACAGGCAGACATCAGCAATAACACCCAGTGAGTTGTCTGTCTGGTCATGATCAAATATGCAGATGCCATCAGTGTGTTTGAGGCATGAAGCAAACCTGAATTTCTTCAACCACCCAAGAAGTCCATATATACAGTATATCTGCATGACTGAATACTTTGAAGGGTGTTATTAAGATTATAAAACAATAACAAATTGTTACAAATAGTGAATAATCAGCTGCAACAGCTGATCTGCCTGGCTATGCTGAAATAATCAGACACCATGCGGCAGTTCTCACCCAATTACACTGATAGATTCACTCTCTGCGTCTATCGTCCAATGGCCCACCTCAAAATAAGCAATACATCAACTACGTAAGGCAAGACCATACCTCATGAATGGCAGAGAGAATATCATGGGATCCACTTCAATAACAATCAAACAGGTTTTATTTTCTTAGCTTCTACTGTTTAATTTGCTGTCTAATTCATTATATTGTTTTATTTTCTGTTTTGGGGCTGAGGTAACATATAGTGACCTACTCTTTTGTTTGCTGGTATTTAAAGTTAGCTTTGCTGGTATTTTACGTTAGCTACCGTTTGCTGGTGTTTTAATTGAGCAAGTATTTGCTGGTATTGTTGCTCACCACCCCCCAATCCCACCTCCACACATTGTTAATGTTAAATGCCCTGTTGAATCTGAGTGACAGGAGCAAGGAACAGTGAATAGCAGGGGCAGCTTAGTGGGAGGGGCATAAAGGGGGGACTAAGCCAGCCCTCAGCAGGGAGGTGTGTGCTCTACCCTGGGAAAACTATCTGATGAATCAAGGACAGGATCTGAGGGTCAAGGGCTTCTGAGTGCGTCACTGATTTTGGGGATTGAGCTACTCAGGGTAACCAGGGCCCATAAACATTTTACGGACTTAGATAAAGAAATTCCGTGATAGGGAGAGAGTAAAGCAAGTTAAAAAAAAACAAAAACAGAAGGGGGCAAGACCAAATGAAAGAGTACAAAGGATGATGCAAGGAGTGGTGCAGTGCAGTGCAATGGGTGTGGAGCAGCAGTATTTAGGAGAACATTCTAGTAATTGCAGTGCTGCCTCATTTGCAAGCACCTCTCTGGGCTGAGGGAGGAGGCTGCCATGCTCCAAGCACAGTTGGCAGGAGTACTGGGGTCCTCTGTCCCCACCCAGGGACTACCACAACACCAGCCACTGTGGCTACTCAGACAGAGGCCTGGATGGACTACGGTGGGCTCAGGGAGGTTAAGGGAGGTGGAGGTCAGGCGCAGCCCCACCCGTATAACAATATAATATGGTGTTCTCAGGAGGAATATCCCTGAAAGGTTGTGAACAGAGGGGGATGGGCAGACCCACCAGAATGGAGGCACAGGGGAGGGGGCCAGAGAACCCCAGGGGGAGAAGGAAGCTTCTTTTGGTGGGGTACTCAATAGTTTGGGGTATGGATATAGGATCAGACATCAGGAGTGAGAGAGAGGTCATATTCCTCCCAGGAGGCACGGATCCAGAGGATCGCTAAGGCCATCGCTTGGGGGGGGGCTGGATGTCATTGTCCATCTGGGAATGAATGACCTAGCCAAAGAAAGGGTGAGTCTTGTGCCACATTGGCAAACTGGGTTCGGGAACGAGCCTGGGCTGCCGGGGCGGGGAGAGAGCAGATCAAGCGTCCGGAGGACTGCTCTCCTCTCTCAGGGGGAGGGTCCCACTTGCCTATTGCCATCTAGTGGTGACTGGAGGGCAATACGGGTCAGGAGGTGTGCTCCAACGTGGTTACATTGGTAGGGAGGTGGGACGGGAGAAACAAGAAGGAAAAAAAAGCCTGGAAGGGCTCCTTGATGGTCCACCACACCAAGGGCCAAACCCCCGCTTCTGGATTGGGTCTCCAAGGAGGGAACGCCACCTGCCCAGTCCCGCCATGGAGGGCAAGCCATGGGGGGCAAGCCGTGGGGGAATCTCTGGGGTCGGGCGAAGGGCGGGACCAGAGAGGAGTATCCCTCTCCTGAGGGGCCAAAGCCGCTGGGCCTGAGCATAAATAACTGAATGAAAAAAAGAAAAGAAAAGGCGAGTCTGGAGGAAGTTCAGGAGAATTTAAGGGAGTTGGGAAGGAGCTGGGGGGGGGGTTGACAAGCTCTGTAACGTTCTTAGAGGTGCTACCAGTCAAGGGAAGGAAGAGGGAAAGGAACCACAGCATCAGAACCTTCAACAAATGGTTGAAGGACTCGTGCAAAGGCAACAACTTTGGCTACACTGGGGTCTGGGGTGCCACCTCGGAGGATGCACACCTCTACAAGAAGGACGGCCTGCATCCTTCTGTGGAGGGCACATCTGTCCCCAATGAGAGGTTTACATGCTTCCTGCACAGACATTTAAACTAGCCACTGGGGGGCTGTCAGGTGCAGGGAGAGTAAGGCAGCCCATCCCCAGGTTCAGGTTAGTGCACACATAAGAGCAGGACCAGGATGTCAACCCAGGGATGGATATGCAGGGAGGGATAGGCTACGCACAGGACATAATATCATCACCAAAAACTGGACCTGGACCACTAGCATCCAGTAGCGAAATAAATAGGAGGCAAACATAAAACACTCTGGGAAAAGTAGGATGAAGCAGGGAGCGACGCACAAGGAGGGAACAAAAACATGCCGTTCTTCATGGAAGATCATGTATACAAATGCTTGCAGTCTGGGGAACAAGGTCCCTGACCTGGTGGCAATAATGACACAGGCTGATCTGGACATAGTGGCAATAACCGAAACATGGTACACCAGCAACCACAGCTGGGACATAAGTGTACCAGGTTATGCCCTGTTCAGAAAAGATAGGGAAGGTAAAAAAGAGGGTGGGTTGCCCCCCCCCCCACATCAGAGAAAGCACAAGGGTGACTGAAATTCTAAACAGACATGATCAAACAGAGAAAATATGGGTCGCCCTTGAGCCAGGCAATGGAACTGCCATTTGCACTGGGGTAGTTTACAGACCCCCGGCTCAGGCCGAGGGAATTGACAAGCAGCTGCTGGAAAACATGCACAACATGGCAGCAAAGGTGGGGGGGGGGGTACTGCTAATGGGTAACTATAACATGCCTGAAGTGGATTGGTCCATTTCTGCAGGAGCCTCAGTGAGGACACAAGACTTTGTGGACTCACTTGAGTGGGCTGGCCTTACACAGGTCATTCAGGAACCTACCAGGGACTGAGCAATCCTGGATCTGGTACTGACCAATGGGGACAGGGTATCAGATCTTAGGGTAGAAGGACAGTTAGGGTCCAATGACCACAATATGGTGTGGTTCAAGGTGGACATGGGGATCCAGTCAACTCATACAAAAAACTTAAGACTTTAGAAGGGCGGACTCTACCAGAATGGGACTACAGCTAAAGGAAACCCTGCAAATGAGAGGGATAGGCAGGAACGTGGAGGAGAAATGGGTACACATCAAAAAGGTTATAGTGGGGGTAACAGAACAATGGATCAGGTCTACAGACAAGAGTAAAAGGAGAAGAAAGATGCTTTGGTTCTCAGGGGAGTGGCAGAAAAAGTAAGGGCCAAGAGGCTAGCCTTCAGGAAGTATAAGGAGATACAAAGTGAGGAGGACAAGGAGAGTACCATAAGTGCCTGAGAGAGGTAGGAAAGGCAGTAAGGAATGCTAAAGTGCAAACTGAGGGAGAGGGCCCTCAGTCAGTTAAGGGGGGACAAGGCATTTTCCGGTACACCAGAAGAAATGGAAGGCAATGGTGGGAACAGCAAAGCTTAGAGGGGCCAGGGGGAAGATAGTGGAGGGAGATGGGGGGAAAAGCAGCAATCCTGAATGAATAATTCTGTTTGATCTTCACTGGGCAAGGCCCACAGTTGGACTTCAGAGGATTTAAAGATAGGGAGGTAAACACCAGTCCATTCACAGAGGAGAAGGTCCTTACAGAAACTGGCAAAGTTAAAGGTTGACAAAGCCATGGGTCCAGATGGCATAAATCTCAGGGTCCTAATGGAGCTGAGGTATGAGCTGGCAGCCCCTTTGGCAGCCCTGGTTCAGCGAGTCCTTAGACACTGGTGTGGGTCCCAGAGGACTCGAGAAGGCCAAAAGTCATCCCTCTTCACAAGTGCGTAAGAGCGATAGTAGGGAAGAAGTAGGGAACTACAGGCCAGTTAGTCTAACTTCTGTAGTCGGGTAGATAATGGAGGCGCTCCTCAAAAAAAGAATTGTGGAACACTTGGTAGTCAATGGCCTGGTGGATCCCAGGCAACATGGGTTCTTTGCAGGATGATCCTGTCAAACAAATCTGACAGATGTCTTTGACTGGGTGACAAAAGCAGTAGACCAAGGCCGGGGGGAGGCAGTAGACACTGCCTACCTAAACTTCAGCAAAGCCTTTGACACAGACCCACATAGGAGACTGGTCAACAAGCTAGGCAGCCTGGGGGTAGGACACAAAGTGGTGAACTGGATTGGCAACTGGTTAAGGGACAGAAAACAGAAAGTAGTGGCAAATGGAACCCAATCAGGGGAAAAGGAGGTGACCAGTGGGGTACCTCAGGGGTCAGTACTGGGGCATGTCCTCTTCAGTGTCTTCATTGGTGATACAGCAGACGGGCTGGAGGGAAAGGTTTGCCTGTTTGTGGATGACACCAAGATCTGCAACATGGTGGATACTCTGGAGGGGGTGGAAAGTATGAGAAGAGACCCAGAACGGTTGGAGGGAAGGTCAAGGGCATGGTAGCTAAAGTTTAACGCAAAGAAATGCAAAATCATGCATGTGGGGAGCAGGAACCCTGGAGCGTGCTACAGGATGGTGGGGAGCTGCTGACAGTAACTAAGGAAGAGAGATACTTGGGGGTCATAATCACAGATGACTTGAATGCTGCTAGGCAGACTGCCAGAGTGGTGGGAAAGGCCAGTGGGGTGTTGGGATGTGCAGGAAGGGGAATCACAAGCAGAAGTGAGGGAGGTAATGGTTCCACTGTACAAGATCCTGGTGAGATCTCACCTTGAATACTGTGTACAGTTCTGGAGACTGCACCTTCGAAAGGAAATTGACAAAATAGACACAGTGCAGAGGAATGCAACCAAAATGGTGAATGGATTACAACACAAGCCTTACGAGGAGAGAGTGAGGGACCTAAATTTGTACACACTGGAACAAAGGAGGGAGAGAGGTGACGTTATAGAAACATTCAAGTACCTCAAGGACATAAACAAGGTGGAAGGGGACAACATATTTCAGCTCAACAGTAGTGCCAGGACAAGAGGACACAGCACGAGATAGAAGGGTGGCCGCATAAGGGGAAATATTAGGAAGTTCTTCACGGAAAGGGTGGTGGATGCATGGACTAGTCTGCCCCAGGAAGTGGTGGCAGCCTGTACTGTGGCGGGTTTTAAACATGCATGGGACAGGAAAAAAGGAATAATAGAGACAGGAAGAAAAAGCTAAGCCAATGACCAATAAGGTCAATAACTGGTCGCTTTGTAAGTCAGTGTAAACGGGCAGACTCGATGGGCCTGGCGGTCCTCATCTGCCGACAGAATATATGAATCTATGAAAAGAACCAGTAGTAAACCGCTGTCTCAGCTGCCACTCAAGCAGTATTCTTAAGCATTGGTGAGATTTTAAAATGCCAGCCAAGAACAAAATTAAGCTCATTTTATAATACATATCAGAACACAAGACTGCCACTTTTCATAGCTGCTTTAGATGATTAAGAAATCATGTTTCACTAATATTAAGTTTTTGGGGTAGTAAATTGATCACATCCCAAGTTTCATCTCCTCCCAAATCAGCCCGTGGTAAGAAAAAAAAAATCAAAGCCTCAAATTACAGACCAGAGAAGTGGGCAGATTAGAAAGGATTCACAGAAGGATCTTAGACACCACAACTAAGCTTCGGTTTGATTATTTCCAGTTCATTTACTTTTTATTCAGAATGAATGCCATCGCTGGCCACCACATGAAGTACACCCTTTGTTTCGCTGTGGTGCTCACAGCATTTTCAAGGGACGTGGTCCTATGAATAAATATATAACAATCAAAACTGCATTTTAATACATCAAGTTAAACACTGGCAGTATGCTTGTGAAAATAAACAATCGTTCCATTGCTTAATAACTAAATCTGTACCTCAGTATAAATGACATATGTTAATCTCACTCGCTGTATCAGCGTTTAGCCAAAAGTGAAAACTTTCACTCTGAGGCACCATGTCATGTGGAGGCATGCTCTGCATTTTTTTTTTATAATAAAGTTTTTATTAGGCATGAGGACATTTGTACATACACAGGTCATGTCACATAGATACATTCGTTCAGCTTATATAACTATACATTGGACTTTAAAAACTCTCACCCAGTACTAGGACTAATTGACCACATGTAATAAACAGATCTTATTTTAACGCTGCTCAGATATTGATTTGATTAGCTTAAGGGAACAAAGTCTGAATAAGTGCTTAACTGATACAAAATGGAGAAAATGGATCATGTATCAAAGACCTCCACTCTATCCCGTACTCTGGCCGCCATCCTCTCCAACCTAGATATCTCTCTTGTCAAGTTTAGCCACTCTCCCTTAGCTGGCAGCCTATTCGTTCCCCATAGTCTGGTGATTACTTTTTTTGCTGCCAATATTAGCAATGTAGTTTGCAGGTATAAATTCTTCTCTACTTTTAGACCAAACGGGGTAGTAGCTGTCAGTGTGTATACCCAGGGGTAAAAAGACCTTAATTTTCATACACTGCCACCAATTTCTGCACTATGTCCCCCCAGTAGGGACCCAACTTGCTGCAGTTCCAAAATATGTGGGTCTGGTATGCATGTACCGCTCCACATCCCCTCCAGCACCTTCCTTCAGGATTTCCTGTAAAACTAGCTACCACTGCAGGAGTGCGGAAAAATCTATATCGTAATTTCCATGCAAACACTTTCCAATATGGGGAACCCAAGGCTTTAAGCATAAGCGGTGAGGTCCTCTTCCAGTAAGTAGTCGGAAGATCAGTCCCCAATTCCAAGGACCAGTGGGCCCTAACTGACTCGGTAGAGTCATCCGGTTTCACTCCCAAAGCAAGTTAGACCAGACCAATAGAGTGGTCCAAAGTGGCACCTTGTCTTTGTGATAGAAGTAATTTTATTATTAGTGTGGGGTGGGGGGTCGGGGTTCAGCCACTGCTGCCAGTGTTTCTCCATTGGTTGCAGATAAGATTTTAACTGCAAATATTTATGAAAGAAGCCCTGGGGTATTTTATACTGAGCCTGGAGCTGGACAAATGACTAAAGGTCCTGTGGGCCTAACAATTGAAAGATATGTATGATATTATACTTATACCACCGGGTTATGGATCTATCCAAACCACTGGGTGGAAAGGCACTGTTTACCGCAAGGGACCTCAGGTAAAGTGCCTCCATAGGCAATAATCTTTTATTGAGTACAGTCAGCCACTGCTTAAATACTTCAGCAGTAGACTGTGGACATTTATAAAGAGGAAGGCAACCAGGGGGATGTCCAAAGAGATAGTCCGTCAGGTCTTCTAGGTCATTCCAAGTTATCTCAAACTGCTTCCAGGGCATAATATAGTTGGGGTTTATCCAGGAGAATAAAATCTTTAATTTAGAAGCTCGAGCATGGTGAAGGAGATTAGGTAAATTTAACCCACCTCTGTCTTTTGATAACTGTAATAGAGAGAACCGAGTCCTGGGAGGTTTCCCCTGCCATATAAAGCGAGAGATCAACCTATTCCAGGCTTGGAAATAAGTCTCTGTTGGGAATAGTGGGAGTGTCTGCAGAAAGAATAAAATCCATGGAAATACGTTTTAATAGTTTCTATCCGGGCTAAGAAACTCAAAAGTATTTGTGACCATCGTGTGGGGTCCTCAGTTAATGTTTTGAGTTAGGGGTTCAACATTTTCAATATCTGCATGTATCTGATTTTTAGTAAGATGGATCCCAAGGTACTGCACTGATTGTTTATACCACTTGAAAAGGAATGCACGTTTTAATGCAGGGGAAGGGGTGTAATTACACAACAGTACCTCTGTTTTCTGCTGGTTAATTTTATATCCTGAGATTTTACTGTATATCTCTAGTTGCTCCCAGACCCTTGGGATTGATACCGCCGGGGAGGACAAAGAGAAAGGATGTTGTCTGCAAATAATGAAATTTTATGACTAGTGCCTCCCATAGGTATGCCCTCAATTTCTGGATGAGCTCTAATGGCTTGAGCTAATGGCTCGAGATACAGAGCAAACAACAGAGGCGAGAGGGGGCATCCCTGGCGAGTGCCTCTCTGTAGAGGGAAAGGGTCAGAGAAAGAGCCATCTAATTTTAAGTAGGCCCGGGGGGTGTTTATACATATTTTGCAATTGTTGCATGTTTTCCAAGGGGAAGCCAAAATTAGACAGGGTAGCCCACAAAAATGGGCAGGCCACCCTGTCAAATGCCTTTTCGGCATCCAATCCAATGAGTGCCAAGGGAATCGAGCATGTTGCCGCATACTCTTTAAGTAGATATGTTCGTCGTACTGCATCAGGAACCTGTCTGCCCTTAATAAAGCCTACCTGATCATGATTGATCAACAAAGGCATGATGTTTTCAAGTCTATGTGCTAGCATAGACATATAAATTTTGTAATCAAAATGTAACATTGATATTGGCCTGTATGATGAGGGTAGGATAGGATTTTTATCTTGTTTAAGTATAGCAGAGATCACTATGTATTGCCAAGAAGGGGGAGGAATACCTCCCTCCTGTATCTCATGGATAGCCTGGAGTAGCGGTGGTAGTAATTCCTCTTTACAAGTTTTATAGCACTCCAATGGATAGCCATCAGGTCCTGGGGCTCTCTGGGTCTTGGCTCTCAGCAGGACTACCTCCATCTCAGTCAAGGTAATTGGGGCTCTCAAAATATCTATTTGGGAGGTAGTCAGTTTGGGGAGTTTTAAGTTGTTACAGTAAGCCTCTATCTATTGACTATGATCCTCAGACTCCGCCCTGTATAAATCATGGCAGTAGTCAGCCATGACTCGTCTAATGATCGTAGGGTGATGTTCTAGCTTCCTCGTAATGGGGTCCTGCATGGCCATAACACAGGCTCTAGTCTTATGCATTCTAAGTTTACGGGCCAGATTCCTGGCTCCTTTAGGGCCCCCCCTCTGTGGGCTGTAAGTCTGAGATAAAAAGAGTTATTGTTCTATTATAACTGATCAGATATTTTTGAATTTTTTGCTTTATTGTTAGTAATTGTACCTTTACAGTTCCATCTCCCTGGGCATATGAAGACTGCAACACTTTCAACTCCCCCTGGAGCCTAGTAAGCTGTGCCTCTCTCTCATTTATTTTCGATGAATAAGCAATACTATTCCCACGTAACACTGTCTTAAGAGTATCCCACTGAATCACTGCCGAAACATCTGGGTCACCATTCTCCCCCAAGATCTGTGGGATCCTATTTTTGACCAACTGGTTAAACTCTGGAGCCCTTAAGTGCATCAAGTTGAGACGCCAGAAATTTGATTTTTTGTCCCCCCGATCAAATCCAGCGTATACTGAGGAATGATCTGATAATATGGGCGCCTGATGCCACACATCATGTAATGTCTCCAGATGTTCTGCTGTGGTAATCATGTAGTCTATTCGAGACACCACCCCTGGTCCTGGTGCTACATGGGTGTGTTCGCTCTGTGAGGGGTAACAGTGACGCCAGATGTCCACCAACCCCAAGGAAGCAATTGTGCCCCTCAAATACTTCTGAAGTGAGTTAACCCTGTGAGGAAGATGGATCGAGACATCATTTGCAGGGTTCAAAGTAGTATTCGGATCGCCCCCATCAAAAGTTGCCCCTGGAGGATCTCCAAGAGCTGTGCAAAAAAAGTCTAAGCCAATCTCTTTGAGGTCCCCAGGGGACAATAAACTGATGCCAGTGTAACCAGGTGGGCATGTAACATACCCGTTGCAATAGTGTAACGTCCCTCTGGAACTATTATCTTCTGATGGAGATCGAATGGCACCCCATGTCTAATCAGGATGGCTGCTCCCAGTCTCCTACCCGAGCTATGAGATGAAGCTATCACCGTGGGAAATCCCCATTTGGTGAATTTTTCATGCTCAGGAGAAGACAGGTGTGTCTCCTGTAAAAATATGATTTCAGGATTGTCCCTTTTAATAAACTGTATTAAATGAGATCTCTTGGCTGGGCTGTGGATCCCATTAATATTAACAGACAGTATCAGTGACAATTTCCCCATTTTGTATCATTAACAAGTATTTTATATTGCATAAGCCCAGATTCCCACTGTTCTCCTTTTCACTCAAGATAGTAAACCGCTCCCCTCCAAATCTTCTCAACCCAAATTGCTGGCAAGTAGTTTGAGTCCAAAGCAAACACAGCAAAATAACCTCCTATGTGATCAAGTCCTCACTGCCTAATTTTAATAACTTATATAAGACTATACACCCATAAGACAGAGTACAAATGCTCAAAACATTTTTGTAAATCTTACAAAAAAATCATTGATTGATGGCAGTGTTTATCCCCCTCTAGCGGTGATTTAGCGGTACTCCCAACCATGTAATGTTTCCAGCTAGTTTTAACACATATCTTAATTCATGTTAGCCTTCAGAAGTAACAAAAATAAAAGAATATTGGTTCAGGGTTTATTGAGTTTATAACTTTCATGACTTAATTTCCAGTCATAACAGTGTAACATTAACTTATTTACACAGGTTACAGAACAATTCTGTAGTGACTCCCTATGTAGGGAAGGATCTCTACTCCCTCCTGTGCAGGGATGAATGTTATTTCCCCATGGGGGAAGCTCACAAAATCAACGTGGGCCCCCAGCACCATGTACAAAAATTAGTAACATGGAGCAGGCAATCAACGTGCATAGCTCTGAACAGCACCAACTAAATTGATGTTGCCTCAAAATCCGCTGCACGTGGCTGTCGCCATGTGGCCATCTGGCTGAATGCATCTCCATCAGCTCATCCCATGGGACCCAACAGTATTTTTTTTTTTAAATTAGTTTTAATGGGGGAGCTCGTCTACAAATAAGGAATGATAGTCGAGGCTATTCACAGAGGCAGATATGAATGATTTTGGGGGGAATAAAGTTTTCATTTGTTCCACCATAATTGTCCCATGCTCTTTGGTACACTAAACAAAGAGAAATCATGTTACTATGCATAAATCGCTTGAGTCTATACTTCCGCCCCCATTTCCCTTGATTAGCATCTCTCCATATCATTCTAAAATACAAAGATTTAGCCTTTATAACAGTGCATCACCGAGGTTAGTTCTTTAGATGGCTCATGCAGCCGCTCTAAAAGTAAGAGCATGTCCCAACTCACGTCATGGGCTGGAAAGATTACCAGGGTCCCTTACTCAGACAGTCAATCCAGAGCAGTCCTCTGGAACTTGACTAAAGGTTTTTTTAATATCTTGTAATGTGGAGTAGCCTTGTCTCTTTCTGGATTGCATATTCTGCATCTTCTCCCACACGATTCGTGATTTGAGTGCCTCCAGGTCCCGAGTTTCTGATGTTATCCGCTGGGGTACCACAATGTTCTTGGTCTGGAGAGCTTTACTGGCTTCCTCTGGAGTTTCAAATGTTTGTGGGCCTTCAGGAAACATTATTGTAAGTTTTGCAGGGTATGGTGTAACAAACTTCAACTGCTGCTGTTTCAGGGTGGGAAGTATCAAGGCATAGGCCCTTCTCCTTGCTGCTATTTGTGGAGAGTAGTCATTACTGAAATAAAGACGTCTGCCCTTGTATTGAATGTCTCCCATGCGCCATGCTCTTGACAACGGCTGCTGTTTTACTGCATAGTTTAGTAACTTGAGCAATATGGAGCGTGGTCTCTGATCGACTTGTTGAGGTTTCGGGGTAAGGGGTCTGTGAGCTCGTTCTGTATCTAGTTTGGTGGCCGGATCAAGTTGTAGTATCTCTCGTAATAAAGTGTCCACAAATTTAAGCATATCACGACCCTCTTCCTCTTCTGGTACTCCATGAATGCACAGATTATTTCTCCTTGATCTATTCTCAAGGTCTTCACATTTGTCTGTTAAGAGCTTTTGCTCATTTATTAAGTGCACCAGAACCCTCTCCAAGCTATCAGTTCTTGCATCGATTTCTGTGTGAGCAGACTCCAATTCATACACCTTCTGATATATTTAAGCCAGTTCTGTGGATAGTTCAGTACGAAAGGAGCAAACTTCATCTCTGCACTCTTTGAGTTTTGCCAGGATTACAGCATTGCTGGGTTGTCCATTAGGAGTTAGCTGGATCTCCACCGTGTCTGGTAGGCCGGAATCACAAGTCTGACAAGCATTCACTTGTCTGGTCTGCTGTACAGCTGAATAGGGTTGCCACCTATCTGGTTTTTGACCGGATAATCCGGTTTTTAGGGTCCTTATCCGGTCATCCGGTTTTGATTAAATGCAGTCCAGTTTTGGGCCATTTTGAGTGCTCATATACTTTTAAAACTGATTTATCAAATCCTTCACTGTTTTGGCTGCATTGCATGTCCTGGTTACAAAGAAGTTCTGACAGCACAGTCATTCAGACCTGCCTCTGTTTGTAAGACCAGTCTGTCTGGGAGGTGTAAAGTATGACCATTAAGATCATTAGCAGTAAATTAACCTAATCTTTTCCATTCTGAATTTTAAGTATGGTCTTTTACTGCTATGACAGGAAACAGCTTTTACACCTTTATGTGCTCTCATGTGTTTCTTTTTGTTTCTCCTATATTCTGGAATGTTTTAGACCAATTTTTGTTAAAGCAATATTCTAACTTGTAATGCTTTTATCACTACATTTGCTCCCATTTTTTGTATTACCTGACCATTCCATATCATCAGCTACACTTTTACAGGTCATTCAGATAAACAGCATGGAATGGTGTGTCTGAAATTGTGGAATGTCTTAGAAATATGAAAAGAAACAGCAATAGCTGCTGAGGTAAAGGGGAACACAGTGCAGTATTAAGGGTACCACAAGCACCAATAATTAAGTTATCAAAAATTTGTCAAAGCATCAGAATACATGACTGTCATGGAAAGGAAAATGGGAAAGTGTTTAACAGAGGGCTGAGCAATAAGCTGTGGATGAGATTGGCACATTCAGCAGACCTGAGTTTGATTCCCACAGTCTCCACTTACTTACTGTGTGACCCTGAACAAGTCACTTAACCTTCACGTGCTCCTGGGTCACACCTGTAAAATGGGCTATGTGGCCTATAGGAGTTAACATGGTTGCCTAATAACAGTATGAAAATAATTTTCTATCACTACTAATGTCCATTCTAACATTACAAACGTCTTTGGAAGAGGAGCGATATAGTCGCCAGTCATAAAAGGGGGTGGAGCCAGAGGAGGAGTTTGGGGTGTGGTTTAGCATCCGGTTTTTACCTCATCCAAAGGTGAGACCCTACAGCTGAAGCAGTTGATTTTTTTTCTTTTTTCGGGCTCCCATTCAATTCTGGTACTCCTCTAGTCTCTGTCTAAAAAGTTTTTCTGGTTTTGATTTGTTCAGTATTGATTCTAGGAGTTTGTTTTGTCAGGTCCCTGGAGTGCGGTCTTTCAGTGCTGCATTCCAGCTGATGGCTCAACCAGAAGTGCCCACGTGCTCTGTATTAATGCAATACAACCCAATAATGAAAGCTGGCCTGCTCAATTAAAGATATTTAGTGTTAATAGCTCCCTCATCACCAATTCTGCCATTCCCTCCATAGACTACCCAGTACATCCATTCCAAACGTAACATTATCAAAATGCTGTATTATGAGCAGGTCTACAGCGGGGGATGTTTGAGCAGCATGAGACTTCCCACTTACAACTGCCCTTGAAAAAGGTACATAATTATTTAATGATCAAAACAAATTATTTCATGTTTTTTTTTCTAGACAATTTTTTCCTGACTCTGAGGCAGGCAGCACCTTGGACTGATTTGTTGGCACCAGGATGAAGACGGTGTCAGATGCTTTTTAAATGTCTGCTGCCTTGCAGTGGGGGCATTCTGACCACAGGAGATGACAAGTCAACTAAGTGAAAAATGAAAAAAATATGTTTAATTGTGCCTGATTATGCTATTAATATAGTGAATAATATGTATCATACTACATCTGGGCATCTTAACCAGTCACCTTGACCAGATCTAGCTAGGGAACCTAACAGAAATGTTCACAACAAAACAGGGGTTCTTTACATAGATGGTAGGGACTGGCACCATTTGTCTGATTGACAAATTCATCACCCCATGCCAAAACAGGATTACAAGCCTTTCCTGTGTGGTAGCACATCATACTGTGCCCATATGTGGAAGGTGGCAGGGGTCATCATGGAAACAGTCCACATGGCCACAACTCAGAGCACGATAAGCCTTGATGACCTTGCCACAGAGTTGTGTGACATTCCCTGCCCTTAGAACTCTTATGAACTGGCAACAGGGGGTATCACACTGCTGCAGTAGCTGAGGAGTGAGATGGCAATGGACAGAGTCAGCGTGGGTCCATACTTCAGAGCAGCGGAGTGAGGAAACTAGGATAAAGGGCAGGGTTCCTCTGGATGCCAGGGACTATGTTTGGGCTGGGGTTTTGAAGGGGGCCACTGGACTACCAGGGATCAGTTAATATAGAGAAAGCAAGAATACTAAATAAATATTTCTGTTCAGTATTTGCAGTCGAGAATGCAGGCCCACCCCCAGACAGCAAGAGAAACTTCATGGGAGATACATGAGGCATGTTTGAGATGGGAGGAATTACAAGGGAACAGGTACTAAAGGGACAGGATAACAAACAACAAGGTGCACCATTTTGGGCCCTTTACAATAAGACCACAACACAATAGAGTCAGTGCTTCAGTGTTGATTATTTAAATAAACCTTGATCTTGAAGATGTGAGGAACGAGTGGTGGCATTTCTGAGGTAGACACCGTAAAAGGGCTAGAGCACAGGAGTACCTGAGAATCCGGTCCTTGTTTTTTTTTTTTTTTTGTTTGTTTTTTTTTAAGTCTGCTGCAACAGCGCTACTTCTCCCTTCTTTCCTGTTCTTACAATGTCTTTGTATGTCTACCTCTCAGCGGGCAGGCCACCCGCCTTTGTTATTCTTTTGTCCTTTTTTGCTTTTGGTTCCTCACAGTTCCTCCTGCACTCGAATCCCCCCACCCCCGCCAGTTATACTGCGTAGAATTGCTAATGCTCTTTTCTGTGCAATAGAGTATGCTGCGAGTATGCATACGAATTCTCTGTTGTAAAACAGCCTGTAAATGGGTTGCACTCGAATTGTAGCTTATTAGTTTTACTTTACCTGTATCGTGTGAATGTACAGGTCCCCCCCTTTAGTACACAAGCCATGTTCCGTTGTTGCAGAGTCTAACCTAGTCAGACAGAAATAGCCTCCGACCGTACAAAGGTGTTCACTGCGTAGAAGAAAAGCTCCATTTCTTCTAAGCAGTGTGATCTCTGAAGCCAGTTTTCCTGCTGCTGCTTTGCAAATGTGCGCAGATTTGCAGCAGAAACTTTGGGAACCGTTATTTGTTTTTAAGTCTGGGTTCTCTCCGAAGCTAGCTAGCAGAATAAAAATAAAAAGGGCAACAATCCTATAAAGAGCCTTTCATTAGAGCGCTTATGTTTACTTACTGTGTATTTCTTTCATGCTGCAGCAGGAAATAAGAAGGATCCTTTAAGGAGCACTTGGATGGGACTGGGCCAGACATGGACGCTGACTGTAGGTGGGAAATCATCAGGAGCGGAGTGCAGGATGCTACCAGCACCTGCACAAGAGTAAGACGAAAATGCGGTAGGGCCCGAAAACCCTGCTGGTAGACCAGGGAGGTTCAGGAGGTGGTGAGGGGAAAGAAGGTGGCCTATAGACAATCCAAGTGCTCAAGGAGTGAAAGGGCCGAGGGGAGTATGAGCTGATAGCCAGAAGGGTCACTAGGGTGGTGAGGGTGGTTAAGGCAAGGAAGGAGCAGAACCTGGCCAGGGAAATTAGGAGAGGGAACAAGGGGTTCTTTAGATACACTGGGGAGAAACGAAGGGTGAAGGGGCGGATTAGCAGGATTAAAACGGGAGGGATGGGCACAAGATCTGGGGGAGCAGGCTGAGGTACTAAATGAGTACTTCACCTCAGTTTTCACCAAGGAAAATGGGAGGGCTGCATCATACATAGGAAGAAATGGTGAAACTGAGCAGGGGGGACCCTTACCTATTGGCGGGTCTGGGGGGTCATCACTGGCAGGCGGGGGGAAGGCAAAGCAGGGGGACGAGGTAGCAGAGGTGGAAATCATGGCAGAGAGAGTGAGGGAAGCCCTCAGGTCCCTTAAGATGGAGAAAGCACCAGGGCCGGATAAATTACATCCCAGAGTGCTGAAGGAACCGGCGGATGTCCTGGCGAAAACCCTGGCGGAGCTCTTCAGCATCTCTCTGAGGACAGGGTGGGTGCCCCAGGACTGGAAGGTGGCACATATAGTGCCTATCCACAAGGGGGGGATCAAGAGAGGTGGCAGGGAACTACAGGCCCATCAGCCTGACATCGTGGTGGGCAAGGTGATGGAGGGCATTGTCAAGGAGAGACTGGGGGGACCTGGAAAGTTGGGGTGCCTGGACGATAGACAGCATGGATTCATCCCGAGGAAATCGTGTCAGACAAACCTTGTGGAGTTCTATGACTGGGTGATGAGTGCCTTAGACCTGGGTAGACCAGTGGATGTCCTCTTTCTTGACTTCAGCAAGGCGTTTGACTCTGTTCCTCATGGGGGCCTGTTGGATAAGTTGGGAGAAATGGGGGTGGGAAACCAGATGATCAGAAGGACAGGAAATTAGCTCCAGAACCGTACCCAAAGGGTCGTGGTTGGCGGAATAGTCTCATCCCCAAGGAGGGTCTTAGTGGAGTCCCTCAGGGATCGGTCCTTGGGCCCCTCCTGTTCAATGTCTATGTCTCTGACATAAGGAAGGGTATCAGGAGTGAGATGAGTCTCTTTGCGGATGACTCAAAACTGGGGGCGGTGGTGGATGGTGAGGAGGGGAGGGTGGCCCTACAGGGGGACCTGAAGGCTCTGGAAAGGTGGTCTAGAAAGCGGAAGCTGAGGTTCAATGCAGGAAAATGCAAGGTACTGCACCTGGAAGCCAGAAACCTGGGCCAAGTGTACACCCTGGGGGGGAATGCTACAAGTCTTGATGGCTGAGAGGGACCTGGGGATGGTGGTGGATGTCAAGATGAACAACTTGGAGACCTGTAGGAGGGCAGTGGCAAAGGCCAACAGGATGTTTGGATGCATCACTAGGGGGCTCATCTCCAGAAGGAGGGAAGTGATACTCTTACTGTATAACTGCTTGGTGAGGCTGCACCTCGAGTACTGCGTGGAGTTTTGGAGGCCACATTTAAAGAGGGACATTGAACTCCTGGAGAGGGTCCAGAGGAGGGCAACCAAAATGATTTGGGGCTTGGGGGATAGGACCTATGGGGAGAGGCTCGAAGAGCTAAATATGTACACATTGGAAGAGGGAACGGACCGGGGGGACATGATAGAGGTCTTCAGGTATATGAAGGGGTAACAGAGGAGGAGCAGTCAGGGTGTCTCAATGAAGGGGGCAACTAGAGGACATGGGTGGAAGCTGGGGGGATTCAGGGAGAAAGGAGGAGGTGCTACTTGCTGAGAGGGTGGTGGAGCCATGGAATGCGCTGCCCAGGGGCTGGTGGGGGTTCAAGAGGGGGTGGGACAGGTACAAGGGAAGGGTTCTGGAAGCAAAAACCAGTGCAGCGAGAATATCCGGGACTGGGAAGAGACAAGCCAGAGAGAGAGAGAGGGGGAAAGCAAGGTCAGCTCCCAGGGCGGGGGGGTGACTAAACGAGCAGACACGAAAGACCGTTAGGCCTATTCTGCTGGCATTTTAGTATGTTAGTATATAACTCTTTATTTTCTTGTGATTGGTCTCTCTGCTCGAGCATTTGTCAGCTTGCTGCCACCTCAGGTCCCTGTTACCGTTGCTATAGAGCCGGGATACATGGACAGTGTCGGCAGATAAGGGCCTATGGCCCACCTAGTCTGCCCATTTGAGTTTGTAACTTCAGTTCATGTTTTCCTAGAACTCTGTTGCCCCTTACCCCTGACCTCCAGAATTCCTTTATGTCTATCCCATGCCTCTTACCTCTCCTTTACTATATTTATGGTACAGGACTTCTGAGGCCGAAGCTTCCAGACGAACCTCGTTGCTAAAACTTAATCCTGGCAATTAAATTGAATATATCATAACTGTATGAAATACATTGTGTATAATGAAGGCAACAACATGTTGTTTGATAATCACTATTTCTTTTATGCAAAGCTTATGCATGTATGTCTTGGTGGGTGGAGCTTGGGGTATCACATGATTGTTCATTACTACATATGGTGCTCATTCCAATAGCAGCTCAGTGTGGAGTAGATTGTTGGAGTTACAGGACCCTGTCACAGCCTAGCGCCTAATAGGCTGATGTTTTGACATAAGTTATACTTATTTTTATTTCTGTTATATTCTCTTTGATTTTGCCAAACCAGTTCGCTTTATTTTGTTCCGCTTTAATAAATTTTACTTTTTGTTGCTGCCATCACTGCCTGTGTGTTCATCATTTATCCCACAGTCTTTCACAGACACCCAAAAGGACTCACATCGCAATGGAAATCATTATAAGTAATATGAATAAAAAATGTTTTAAGGACAATGAGCAGGACCTGGACAGTGTATAAGCTGCCACTGGCCAAAAAGCATCCATTTTCATTGATCTAGTCACAGCATTTTGATTCGGTGGCCCTTCTACCTCCTCTGGAAAGCTAAGTACTGCTGGCCTATTAGGCTCTGCAGTTGGGTGGTTTCGCTCCTACCTTTTGGGCCATCAGTAGTCAGGGCAGGTAGGTGGTATCCTGTCCCCTCCACTCCCCATCCAAACTGGGTTCCCTCAGGGGACCCTCCTGGGTCACATCCTCTACTCCATTTTTCTCAATGACCTTCCCTCAGCCTGTGTCAACTCGCATATTCACATGTATGCTGACAACACTGTTCTCTATACTTCAGGCCCATAAACTGAGGCTGTTGAAGTCATGCACCAGCAAGATTTCCACAATCTCCTACACTGGTTTCAGGCCAATCAACTTCGAGGTCAATACAAAGAAAACTGTGTCCATGACTTTTGGCTCCAACCAGAATCTATCCAGGCTCACCTCCTTCCCCTCTTTCACCACCCTGGATGGTTCTCCCCTTGAAGGGGTCCATTCCTTTGAGTACCTTGGTGTGTGGCTTGATAGCAGGTTCCACCGCAGGGTTCAGTACTCAGGCCAGTCCTTTTTAATGTCTTTATAAGTGACATTGCAGAGGGACTGGAAGAAAAAGTATGCCGCTTTGCAGATGACACAAAGATCTGCAACAGGGTTGATACACAAGGTGAGGTGGAAAGGATGAGAAGGGACTTGACAAGGTTGGAGGAATGGTCAAATGTATGCCAGCTTAGATTCAATGCAAAGAAGTGCAAAGTAATGCACCTGGGAAACAAAAACCCAGAGGAAGAATACACAATGGAGGGGGTGAGATACTGACAACAACAAAAATGGAAAGGGACCAGGGGGGTAGCTGTATCAGATGACCGAAAGGTGGGCAAGCAATGTGAGAAGGCAGTAAGGAGGGCTGGGGGGGATACTGGGATGCATAGGAAGAGGCATCACCAGTAGAAAACTGGAAGTTGTTATCCCTCTGTACAGACAGTTGGTGAGACCCCATCTGGAGTACTGCATGCAGTTCTGGAGACCCCATCTCCGCAAAGACACAGACAGAGTGGAGGCTGTCCAGAGGGAGGGCACCAAAATGGTGCAGGGTCTGCACCAGAAGACATATGAAGAGAGACTAAAGGAGCTTAATATGTATACCCTTGAGGAAAGGAGGGGATAGGGACATGATAGAAACTTTCAAGTACCTCAAGGGAATCAACAAAGTCCAAGAGGGTAGCATCTTTCAGAAAAGAGATGGAAAGAACAAGGGGCACAATCTGAAGATGGGGGATGGCTCAGAGGTAATGAGAGGAAGTATTTTTTCATGGAGAGGGTTGTGGATGCATGGAAGAGACTTCTTGAGGAGGCTGTGGAGTCAAAAACAGTGAAGGAATTCAAGAATGCATGGGACAGACATACGGCAATTCTAGTGGGGGGGTAGGTTAACTAGGATCTGCAGCTTATTAATTAGTTATGGTAAATGGGCAGACTGGGTGGGCCAAGCGGTTCTTATCTGCCATCAAATTCTCTTTCTGTGTTTCTATGTTTCACTTCTCTGCTCAGATTAATTTCAGTCACGCTAAAGTCCACCCCAGACTTGGAGCCCTGTACTGTAACAAAGAGTGCTTGTCTTTGCATGTCCACCAGGAACTGGTTACCAAAAAGCTCGTCAAACGCAAGCATACTCCAGGGTTTCATTTAACTCTAAAAATTGATTAGCGTTTTGCTCATAAAAGTTCTAAAACATTGTGAAAATGCATAGCACTTGCCTCACGGTGTTTAACAAACATAACACTTCTAGAAAACCTATATAAATACTTTCTGTACAGTTAGTATTGTTCCAAGAAAAAAACTGCTAATCAATTATTTAAAACCCTGATACTCGCAGACAGAGGGCCTTGCTGTAAACATACTTTAAAAGACTATTAATCATCCTGCTCCTCCTGTTTGGGAACATTACTCCCTAACCCAGGCCCACCAGGAACGGAGAATACAAAGGTTCAAGGACACCTCAAAATTGCATCAATCAACACAGGTAGCCTGCTACCCAAACTCCCCCAGTTCCAGACCTGGGTAGCACAACACAAACCTGACATAATCTTGCTCACAGAAACCTGGCTCTCCCCCAAGATACTGGATGCCACGGTATCCCCTGATGGCTGCACCACCTTCCATCAGGACAGACTGACTAAACGTGGCGGTGGTTGCCTGGTGTACCTGTGTAACGAAATCAAAGGTCAGGTGTTGCCAAACAGTCTCATAACAAAAGAGGCACAAATACTATCCACCAAGCTTACCACAGGCCGCCAGAGCAGGACAATGAAGCTCACCATGGTCTATATACCCCCTGGAAGGCAAGCAACAGGCATAGAACAGTTCATTGACCAAATTAAACAGGTTAAGCAGAACTGGGAACAGGTTATTGTTGGTGATTTTAACACAGGATACCACTATCCTTAGAGACCAAATCTCTAGCCTGTATCTCAGACAAATGGTCTCCCAAGCAACTAGAAGGAACTACCGCACTGGCACAAGTTCCCTTTTTTGACTGGCTACTCTCCACTTGCCCCGACCACATAACAGATGTAATAGTTTTACCAGACTCCCCAAGTGACCACTCCTCAGTGATGTGCTCTGTGGGCAAATGAGGGTATGAAACGTACCCCACAGATCATTAAAAACTGGTCATTAAGGAATGGGCAGTTAGAGCATTTTTAACAATATCTAAAAAGGTCTGACTGGACTCCACTAGATAGCATAGATGATGCAAATCAAGCCCTCAACTACTTTACAACAACTTTCATAAATGCCTATAATATATTTGCCCCATTCAAATCCTCAAAAGTCAAAGGGACTATCAACCCATGGCTCTCAGGCTCCTTTATTGAGCAAATGAATTCCTATCACAACCTCTGGCACAAGGCTAGGGCAACTGGCAGACAGTCTGACTTTACTGCTTATAAAGCGTCCAGAAACAAGTGCACTAAGTTGATAAGGAAAGCAAAAGCCAGGTGACTCAATGCTTAGGTATACTGACCATGTGATCTATATGAATAGGAAGGAATTCACCACAGTTACTGTACTGCCTGGGGCTGGTATTGGGGACATAAGGAAATTACTCCCTGGCCTTCTCGAAAACACGCATAAACCACTAATGATTTTACATACAGGAGTAAATGATGTGCGTAAACTAAGTCTTATTGACATACAGCGGGACTTTGAATTAGTAGGGGAGGCCCTCACAACCACAGGATGTGAATTGGTTTTCTCTGGTATTTTACCAATTCCCCGGGCTGGACGGTCCCAACATGAGGACATCAGAAGACTAAATGGGTGGCTAAAGCGTTGGTGTCACAGGGAAGGGTTCGCCTACGAGGATCACTGGGAGGATTTCCAGACATCATATTTTTGTGCACAGGATGGCCTACACCTTAATAGACAGGGGAAACAAGTATTTGCCAGCAAACTAAAACAATTTGCTGACACATATTTAAACTCAAAACAAGGGGTAACATGGGGGCTACAAAAACCAGGACAAATAACACCAGCTACAACCCAAAGTTCAACTGGAACTTTCTTTTATTAAACGCTATAAGCCTCAACAATAAAATGGATGAATTAAAACTGACATTACACAACTCAAACATTCATATATGTGCCATCACAGAAACCTGGTGGAGGGCAGAAGACACTTGGGCTAAACAAATCTCTGGCTATATGTTATATAATAGGAATAGGCCACATACCAAGGGAGGAGGTATGGCACTATATATTTTAGATAGTATAGTATCAGAAAGCATTGACTGCACTGTATGGTGCAATTCCAAGATTTTGTGGATTATAGTTACCCCCCACACTCAGCTAAGATCAATATCGGAGTAGCTTACAGACCACCAGCTATCCCAGCCCTAAACGACTGCCTACAATTAGATTTTATCAAACATATCACACAGGAGGATAATGTTATCCTACTAGGAAATCTCAATCTCCCAGGAACTGACTGGGATATACTAAAAACAGATTCCCAAGAGGAGGCTAGCTATCTGGAGGCCTTCCTGTTAGCAGGCCTAGAACAATTTGTTCTGGAAACACCAGTGGTACCCACGTCTTGGATGAGGTGTTGAGTAACATGATAAATAACATCCACAATTGTACAGTACAGGCTCCACTGAGCACAAGCAACCACTCAATTTTTTTTTTTGGTGTAATCTATTTTTCCGCTCCGTGCTCGCTGGTCCACTGCTCCTTCTGGCTCTACTAAGTCCCCCCCCCCCCCAAGCCCCAACTGTCCTTACCCAGCCCTCTTCTGATTCTCATATTGCAGCCGACCCCCAGGATATCCCGGCATATTCCTTCACTGGGTGGGTCCCCCTCCTCTGAGGGGGAAGGCACCAGGGGGAGAAGCGTGACCCCAGCACATACTCCTAGGGCCCGGGGATGCTGCCAAGGAACAGGAGGCCCTGGGAAGGCACTGGAGGCCCTCAGGGAACAGACAGCTGTCATCTGGCAGCCAGCAAGTGATTTTCCTGACTTTCTTAAGGCGCGTGATGTCCGGACATCAAGGCAAGAGCCAACGTCTGTCACGCACCACCCCACTGACCCTGACGTGTTGCTCTACCCCTGGCCTCCACCAGTGGTCGTTTCAACACCAGGTCACAGCCCCTTCCCTCCCTGAAGACAGCGAGCAGTCATGGGACGCTTAAGCTGCCTCCCCCCAGCCGGCCCTCCAGCGACCCGAGCTCGTTCCCGAACCCGGGTCGCTGGCACCGCAAGCAGAAATCCAACTGCTGCGCCGACGGGCCGGCAATGGTTTATTTTAAATATGTAGGATCCATCGAAAGCAATACTGGTAGTACTGTTTTATATAACTATGTTAGGGCTGACTTCAGTAGAATGAAAGATGAGTTGGACAAATGGAACTGGGCAAAAGAATTTGAAACCAGACATTACATAATATGTGGGATACGTTTAGTACTAAACTTAACTTAACAACCTGGTCCACACATACATACCGGCCACCAACAAATATAGGCCCAGAAAAGCCCTTCCCCCATGGTTGACCCCTGCTGTTAAAGTAATAAAAAGGAAAAACAGGGCATATAGCAGAGCCAAACAGAGGGGCAATAACAGATGCTGGGAGACATATAAGCTTAACCTGAAAGAAGCAAAAAGGACCATAACAAAGGCGAAGAACAAGTATGAGTATCATTTAGCCACCAAGACACAGGACAACTATAAGTCCTTTTATGCTTATATAAACAACAAAAAGGGAGTTAGCAGGATGATCGGCCCCTTAAAAGATAGTACCGGGAACTCAACAGCAGGAAATATGGCAGACCACTTTAACAGCTATTTTTCCTCTGTCTTCAATATAGGTCCACAAGCATCCGACACAAATATACAATAACAAAGGACAGTAGGCCCACAAATCAAGGCCCAAGATGTGGTGAAAAGATTAAAAAAATCTAAAACACAATAAGGCACAGGGCCCAGATGGCCTACATCCCAGACTTCTTAAAGAGCTTGCAGAGAGCCTGGCAGGGCCGGATATATGTCTTTTCCAACAATCCTTAGATACATGTCAGGTCCTGGAGGTATGGAGACATGCAACTGTTATCCCAATACATAAAAAAAGGCTCAAGGCAGGAGGTTGGTAACTACAGACCGATTAGCCTGACCTCGGTCCTTGGGAAGATACTCGAAGGCATAGTTAAGGACATGATCATGAGCTACATTGATCTAGTGGGGGCCGGGGATGAGACACAACACAGATTTACAAGGGGTAGGTCATGCCAAACTAACTTGCTAGAATTCTATGGTAAAGTTAGTAGAGCATTAGACTATGGTAACTCGGTGAATGTTGTGTTCCTGCACTTTGCAAAGGCCTTCGACAAAGTCCCTCATGAGGTGCTGGTTGAAGCCCTCAAAGATCTAGGACTCCAGCCAAAAATAGCTAAATGGATCACGGACTGGCTAACGGGAAGAAGACAAAGGGTCTGTATTCAGGGTGAGTTCTCCAATTGAGCGGATGTGACCAGTGGGGCCCCCCCAGGGATCTTTACTGGGACCCTGCCTTTTTATTTATTTAGTTTTTGTTGACCGGGTAAGCACACTAGACAAATCCTGCCTATTTTCGGGCACAACCTGGGGAAGGGGGATACAGATGAATGCCAACTGACCTTTAACCAGATTCAGCTGTTGGTGGTATTTATAGTGAATCAGGGAAATTTGGCCAGGACACCGGGGAAATCCCCCTACTCTTTTCGATAAATGCCATGGGATCTTTAACATCCACCTGAACTACCACCAATCCAAGCAGATGGGACCTCGGTTTAACGTCTCATCCGAAAGACAGATAATTTGTACATCTCAGCAATGAAGCCCAAAGCTGATGTCTGGCTTTCTAAATTTTCGGACAACACACGCTTAGGTTTCCCAGTAAATACTCATACAGATGCAGTGGTATTACAAGAAGCACCGGGGGAACTTGAAGCTTGAGCACAAACAAAGAAATCCCTGTTTAACATCGAGAAGTGCACAGTGATGCATTTGGGGGAAAAATAACCTCGTTATGAATTATACACTGGCCGGGCAGGTGCTAAAAGTAGTTCAGGATGAGTGAGACCTGGGAATCGGGGTTAGTAATGACCTCAAATTCCAACTACATTGTAACCACGTGACTAAAAAGGCTAGTGGAATCCAGAGTTGCATCCATGGACATATCAAGAGAAGAAGGCGGGCAGTCTTGCTTCCCCTCTATATTTCTCTGGTACGGCCACACACAGAGTACTGTGGCCAGTTTTGGGCACCTGGGAACAAGGGTGATATGAAAGCCCTGGAGAGGGTTCAAAGAAGGGAAACACGAAGAATTAAAGAGGTCCAAGGACTTGACTATGATCAGAGGCTAAAACACTAGAGCTGTATTCACTGGAATATCGCAGATTGGGGGCAGTGCCTGATTTTGAGCACTATCAGATTTACATCTATGGGAACAGCTGGGACTCACCCTTACAGATCAGAAATATAACACCACAGCCCACACCTTACAGCTAAAAGGAGAAAGATATAACACACATACACACAAAAATTTGTTCTCTGCGAGGGTTGTTAAAATCTGGAATGAACTCCCAATAGAAGCAGTAGGAGGTAAAACCATGGAGGCACTCAAGCACACCCTAGATGACTCCTACTTGATTACTGAAAATATTACTGGGTATCTCTAGATTTTAAGCGAGCTATCATGGACTTCGGTCTCTACAGAGTCAGAAAAACCTATGAAACCTACCTATGAAACTATAAAGAACTATTGGATAGAAACTGGGAAGAAATTTCTGGAACTCCGTAAAAACCTTTACTGGTAGGGACTCCAAAGCGCCACCAGACCCGACTGTCACTGCGTCCGGCACATTACAAGAACTAAAGAAACTGGCAAACACCTTCAATATTGCCTTTACGGACTTAAGCATGGTACTACCTCCAGAGTACCTAACAACCCAGCCTACTAGAAAGGCCACTAAGGTGACCCCTCCCCCTCCCAAAAAAAAAAAACCACCAGTATACCCCCATTTTACTTCAAGCAAATCTCTAGGGCAGAAACCACAAAATACATTAAGAGGGTTCCAGGAAAAACAAGGATCGGAGGTGACATGATTGACATGAAGCTAGTTGCTCTCACTCTAGATGAACTAGTTTCACCACTGACAAAAATATTTAATATATCCCTAAGAACGGAAGTTTTCACAGATAGGTGGAAGACAACGCTTGTCACCCCCATGTTCAAAAGCGAAGACAGAACCAGCTTGGCAAACTACAGACCCATATCCATATTACCCCTTCTATCAAAGGCCCTCGAGCAGATTATATCCGATCAATTAATTGATTATCTGAATGAGTACAACCTCCTGTGTGCACAACTACACGGATTTAGAAACAACCACAGCACCATGACTGTGCTAACAGACTACACTACACCCCTGTACAACATTCTCTAGACAATGGCATGACAGTGGGGTCCATCTTCATAGACCTCACTAAAGCATTCGATACTGTGAACCGCCAGATCCTACTCGCTAACCTACTGTCCATTGGCCTATCCCATGAAACTGTATCTTGGTTCAGCAGCTACTTGTTCCACATATCACAGTGCATGAGAATAAGTGGAACAGTCTCCGACCCTAGGGAGGTGACCCTTGGAGTCCCCCAAGGGTCCATACTCGGCCCACTGCTTTTCGGCTTATTCATAAACTCTCTACCCTCCGCATGCCCAGCTAACGTGCTGTTGTACGCGGATGATGCCGTAATCTCCATCCCGGGAAAGCAACTGACCGAAATAACAGCGGCTTTACAGGACAGCTTCCAAAAACTTGAGACATGGTTCTTGTCACAAACACACTCCACAGGTCAGGCTCTCTGCTCCCACAGTGCCAACTTCAGAGTGCAATAGTGTGAACAGGTAACAGGCAGGGTAACCCTCCTGTCTGCTTTGGGTCTGAATCACCTTTAGCCTCAAGTTCTGGGGGGATTCAAACTGTGAACCTTAAGCTAGCATACCCAATGTACATGCTCAGATATGTACCCTCTTCGGGGATTGGGGTACAATCCTTTGCCAGGGGCACCTAGCCACGTCTCCAAAATGAACCATTAAAACTCTATAAGAGACCTTAGGTATATTCTTACCTTTTTACAGAAGCTCAGTAACGCAATCAAGTTTTTTTAACAGCTGTCAGACTTAATCACACATACATCACAGGCAAAAAGAAACTGCACCTCGGCAGTATTTTAAAGAAAAAGGTGTTTACTAAAATATGATAAAAACAGGTAAAATAACATACAGAACAAATCTCACAGTTGTCTACAAATAAAAAGGAAAGTTACAGAAATCCAAACTCCTACCACAGACACTTAATTCTTCTCTACCTGTTTCCTTTAAGTGCTTGTTAAATCAGAGAACTGTCTTTGTCTCAGAGTCCCAAGAATGATATCACACATTTCAGAAACAATGATACATTTTCAATTCTATCTCCCCACCCCCTTGGTGAGTCATCTAGCTCCTCCTTTTAGAATTAATTCTTACAAACATTTTTTCCTACCAAGAGGTATTTTAAAATTAATGGTACATCAGAAGAAAAACACATTTCCTAAATATGGCATCCTTTAATTAAACATTTCCCTCTGATTTTAACATTCCCACATCTGTCATGTCCCTTGGCTGATTTCCTGTGCCAGTAAAATCTGAGGTATTTTATGACTCTTCAGCTAGTTGCTAAACGGAGAGGAACTAGCTCAATTACCTTTCTCTTGAAACGTCATAAAATTCGTATTTAAGTTCTAACTTCAAAAGCAGCAGCAGGCAATAAACTGCCTCTGGAAGGATGTCTCAATTAACTGTTTTCCTCCTGGTCTGCTTAATTATATCCTGTAGTTCTCAGCCACTGACACCTTGAAGTTATAAGCCAAATTCCTCACACACTGAAATGTCATACAGAGAGATGGCTAGATCAGTACCTTGACTTCCCAGCGCATATAGACGCTCTACACAAAGAATTGCATCCCATGCTGGGAGCCCTCTACCGCAACAAGAACTGCATTCCTCTACCAACCAGACTAGCAACTGTCCAAAAAATGATCCTCCTGATTATGGATTACGGCGATGCTGTCTACTGTGCCGCCCCCCCCCCCAAACTTCCTTAGCCAGGCTTGACCCCCTTTACAACTCCTTCTGCCAGTTCTCTTTGGACCGTCCTACCACTACCCACCACTGTGACCTCTACCAGTCCCTGGACCTCCCCTCACTACAAAACCGACGATTGCTTCACGGTGCTAGAACCGCTGCAAAGTTCTGGTCGCAGATGCTCCCTTCCTACATGTCATCATCCCTAACCACCCTCTTCCCCACCTGCCTGCGCTCTCAGAAACATAGACTCTAGGCTCCTGCACATTCCACACAGATCCACCCGATCTGGCCAGGCTGCTTTCAGCTTCAGGTTGCCCAAATTATGGAACTCCCTGGCAGCTGATATCAGACACACCACAAGTACTCCTCAACAGAATGCCCTTCTTAAAACGCACTTCGCTACCAACTGCTCCTGCTATCCCCCTCGCCGAATCCCCATCTCAACTCCTATCTATCAGCGGCGAGCACCAGTCTGGGTTCCATTCTCGATCTGCACCTAATGTTATTAAATGCTAATGAAAGTGAACCTACGCTATTTTGTATTTAAGAATGCCTCACCCATTGTCTGTAACAATCACATTATGTATGTTTTGTTTCTTCTGTACTACTGTACCATAGGTTTTGTTTCTTCTGTACTACTGTACCATTGTAAACCCCCTACCCACAGGCCGCATCTGGAATCGAGCAGTACTCCGCTCAGCATGCCTTCCTGGTAAATCTCTTAAAAAAATAAATAAACAAACGAACAAGAAATGCAAAGTCTCCCAGAATTAATGGTGCTCTCAGTAATGTGCGCAGTGGTCAGGTCACACACAGAGTCACCAGAATTAATGTGCATCCCCAAAATGCTTATGTCTTGTGTCCAGAAAATTCTCCAGTGCTGATGAAGTGAAATGAGAGCATAACAAGAAATGCAGTCTCCCAGAATTAATGGTGCCATGCAAACGCACAGACAGATTAAGATTGCGCTGCACAATCAAGGGATGCATATGAAAAGGCACACCACCACCTAACCAGTGCTCACAAGTCACAAATCCAAATCTGGAAAGGAATACATTTTGCCACTTGGGGGATTAGTGCATGGCAGTAACAATCCACTACCAGTAAAGATACCACAAAGCAGTATAAAAAATTAATGCAGGTGCAGTGGTTAGCAGGTTCACACTGCTGCAATTACTCTGTAACACAATAAAAGGTGTCTGATTTAATGGCATGCATCGCACACACACTCACATGCACACTCAAGTGATGCATAGCAAACTGAAAATCTTTAGTAACATAACCAAATGTTTTAAACAGACAAATTGTACGCTGCTGCACCACAACAATCAGCAAAAAAAAAAAGTCAAGAATTACTGAAAATATTACTGTGTACATTAACACAGTTCTACAAGAAAAATATAACCAAAACGATAGACTGCCTTTTTCTCCCAGGCAATCTACCTACACCACAGATACGCCCCTCCCCCAAAGCACACTTCACAGTACACAGACCGACTGTTCTAAATTAACATTCAAAATCCACACACAACAATAAACACTCGATGATATGAGCACAGAAGGGTTTCCTACAATTGATGTACTTAATTTTGAGCAAACAATATTACTCAAAATGCCATTTTATATAGCTTTTAGAGGTTCTGAATCGCAGAGCTCTGAGAGCAAACTGTCTCCAGCTACCACTGCACACACACTACCCAGGCCAGAACTGAGTCTGTGCCAAATAATCTAGAGCCCATGTGACCTGCAATCCCATGAATAACTGCAGAATTTCATTTGGAGCTCAATCACAGGGTGACGTGAGGCAAACTACATTGATATCAATGTACTTTGCCTTAAAATTGGTGGAGAAGTGTTTTGGGGAAGGCGGACTAACCCAAAGTAATTGATTTCAATGGACTTTGCGTTCCTCATTATGAAAGCGAAGTACTCTGTTTCACATTGTGGAGTTCTCAGCAGATCCTACGTTACTCAGTGAATCACTTTACGGAGCAAATTGGGGCCACTTCACCCACCACCACTTACAGTACTGTAACTCATGCTGTACAGGAAGGAACGTGAATGCCGATGGCTGTACTTCCCTGACGGGTTGTAGCACAAAACTTTCAGACTTAAAAATGCTTACTAATGAGTACAATGGTGGAGTGGTGAAGCCTGGAGAGAGACTATAAAACATGCTTACAATACATCCAAGTAACTAGTAAAAAAAAAATGTTGTGATTCGTGACGTGATCGTGAATCGTGATTTGTGACTACATTTGGGACCGTGTTGATGTGATTCGATGTCGATGGTGTGACATAACCAATAAGGAAACTGTATTGGGAACGCAAATGCCTAAGGCTGTACTTCCCCGTTGAGCTGTAGCACAAACTCCCTGACTTAGAAACGCTCATTAATGAGTACAATGGTGGGGTGGTGAAGCCTGGAGAGATACTACAAAACAGGCTTACAATACATCCAAGTAACCAATAAAAAATTAATGTTGTGATTCGTGACATGATCGTGAATAGTGATTTGAGGCTGCATTTGTGACCGTGATGATGAAGAACGTGATTTGTATCACGAGTGATTCATGTTGATGGTCCTGACTTAAAAACGCATATTAATGAGTACAATGTTCATGCAGAATTATACACCACACCTGCCCAGTACTCTGAAGGGAAGCCAAAGAAACAACTGTGACTTAAGTTTCAGATGGAGATTGGGCCCTAAAGAGATGCAAATGCACAGACAGATTAAGATTGTGCTGCGTACTGAAGAGATGCAGATGCAAAGGCACAACACCTAACCAGTGCTCACCATCAGAAACTCAAATCTGGAAAAGAATACCTTTGCGGTTGGGGGGGCCGTTAGGGGCGGGCAGTGTACTGCACTGCTGCAGTAACAGTCACTAGTACTAATACCAGTAAAGATACCACAAAGAAGTACAAAAATCACACAGCTGCAGTGGATAGCAGGTTCACATTGCTGAAATTATTATGTGGCACAATAAAAGCGGTCTGATTTGATGACATGCGTCACACACATACTCACACACACACACACTAAGTAATGTGTAGCAAATTGAAAACTTCAGTAATATAACCACATCTTTTAAACAAACTAAAATTATGCACTGCTGCACCACAACAATCAGCAAAACAATGGCAAGAATTATTGAAAATATTACTGTGTGTACATTAACACAGTTATACAAGAAAAATATCACCAAAACAGAAAGCACTGACTTTTTCTCCAAGTTAATCTATACCACAGATACGCCCCTCCCCCAAAGCACAGTTCCACTGTGTCTCAGTACACAGACTGAATGTTGTACATTAACATTCAAAATCCACACACAATCAACGCTCGATGATATGAGCATAGGAGGGTTTCCTATAATCGATGAACTGAAGTTTCAGCAACAAAAATGACTCAAAAAGGCTTTTTTTAACAGCTTTCAGAAGGTTTGAATCGCAGAGAGCTCTCAGAGCAGATCGTCTCCTACAGCTTCCTACACACACTACCCCAAACTGAGGCAGTGCAGAACAATCTAGAGCCCATGTGACCTGAAATCCCATGAATCACTGCAAAATTCGCCTTTGGAGCTTAAAAACAAGGCGAAGTGAGGCGAAGTACATTGTTTTCAATGTACTTCGCCTTAAGAATTGGTGGAGTAGTGGTTTGGGAAGGCAGAGTAATGCGAAGTCATTGTTTTCAATGGACTTCACGCTACCCATTATAACATGAAGTACGCCGAGAATTCGCCTTCACTCCACGAATCACTTCACGGAGCAAACTAAGGCCACTTCACCCATCTCTAGTCATACAGACCATGTATTTATAATACCAAAATCATACAATAATCATAAGCAAGGGGCAGAGCGTCACAATCCTCCCCACCTAGACTGAATTTAGGGGCTCTATCCCCTGCATGGGATGAGCTCCCTAAGTCAGTTCATTCCTCATATAGACATGACAAGCCATCTGCATTCTGATTAGTTGCTCCAGCCCTACATAAGATCGTCATGTCATACCCTTGCAAGGCAAGACTCCATCTTAATAGTCTACCATTCGTTTTTCCCCATTTGTGTCAGCCAAACCAGGGGGTTGTGGTCAGTCTGTACCTCAAAATGCTGCTAAGTATGGCTCTAACTTCTTTAGGGCCCACACCATGGCAAGACACTCTTTTTTCCACTGTAGAATATGCCTGCTCCCTGGGAAGTAACTTTTTACTCAGGTACACAATGGGGCGATCCTTCCCTTGGTTAGATGTCTGGCTCAGTACTGCCCCAATACCCACATCTGAGGTATCAGTCTGAACTATAAAGTGTCTGCTATAGTCAGACTTGTCAACACAGGAGCACTGCACAGTGCCTCCTTCAGTCTGGTAAAGGCTTTTTCATAGGCTGGTTCCCAGATAATTTTCTTAGGCATCCTTTTCTTTACCAGGTCATATAGGGGAGCAGACAGGGCACTGTAGTTGGGTACAAATGTCCTATAGTACCCTGCTGTCCCTAGAAAACTCCTGACCTGCTTCTGCGTTTCTGGTCTGGGCCATGCCTTGATCGCCTCTATTTTCAATTGGTCAGGACGGATCTATCCCCGGTCTACAACATGCCCAAGGTATGCCACTTCAGCCATGGCCACCTGGCACTTCTCAGCTTTGATAGTGAGCCCGTCCCTCTGTATCCTACCCAGCACTTCCCTAAGGTGGTACAGGTGTTCCTCCCAGCTGGCACTAAAGATGGTAATGTCATCCAGGTATGTCACAGCGTACTCAGCAACATTTAACACCGGGTTCACCAACCTTTGGAAAGTGGCCAGAGCGTTCTTCATTCGAAAGGCATTACTTTAAATTCAAATAACCTTATCGGAGTGATGAAGGTCGACCACTCCCTAGCTCTGGCAGTTAACCCTACTTGCCAATACCCCTTTGTCAGGTCAAGAGTCGTAAGGTTTGTCGCCCCTCCCAACTTGTCCAGGAGTTTGTCCGTCCTTGGCATCGGGTGGGTGTCTGACTTTGTGACTGCATTCAGTACATGACAGTCCACACAAAAATGAGTAGAGCCATCTAGCTTGGGCACAAGGACTACGAGTGAGGCCCAGGGGCTGTGGGATCTCTGAATTACCCCTTGTCACAAACCCACTTAGCAGGTCAGGCCCTCTGCTCCCAAAGTGCCAACCACTGAGTGCAGTCTTGTGAACAGTGCAACAGATAAGGTAACCCTCTTGTCTGTTTTTGTGAGTTCGGATCAACCTTTGGTCTCAAGTTCTGGAGGGATTCAAACTGTTAACCTCTTGTTAGCATATCCAATGCACAGGCTCAGATATATCTGTCTTCGGGGGCCAGATATATTTGCCTACAGGCACCTAACCCGGTATACAGAGAAGAACCCTTTAAAACTTTATTAAAGACCTCAGATTTAAAATGCTTCTCTTTCCAGTTTGGTACCACCATACAAGCTTATGTTTAGTATCTGCAATAACCATACACTTTTCTTATAACTGAAAAGAAGTCAAAGATCAAGTAAGTTCTAAAAATAATTTTACTAAAATATTTAAAAATATGTAAAACACAAAATACATAACTGTTATATCACAAAACATACAAATCTATTAAAAGAACAAGGTTTTAAACAGTGTAATTCCTACTACAGTACTTAGTCTCTAAATACTTGCTTAAAGTGCTCCAAAGATGTGTCCTTGTCAGAGTCTAGGTAAAAATGTATCTCTGTGAAGTAAAACAGACTAAATTAAAATCTGCGCTTTTACCCCACCTCTTTTCAGGAGGTCACCTAGCTCCTCCCTGTCAGGATACATGAAAATATATATCTTATACTAAAGTATTACATTCTGCAACTTCAGCATAATTCATGTCCTTCAAATGACAGTTTGATCCCATGCTGTATCCTCCCTCACACAGGCTTCACAGGGACATTTACAACCTTGCACCCCTGTGTAACAACCTAGGGTCCTCTCCAATGTCATAAACCTTCTTTATGATTTCTCTCTTAACAAAATTAACTTAAACAAGTCTGTAATTAACTCAGAGAAACAGGATCCTTGATTAAAGTCTTCCATGCAACACAATGTCTCTAAAAACAGTGTGTGTGAACTCACATGCTGTCAGCATTTTTCTTATGGCTTTCATCTCAGCTGAAATCTGGTGGGGGGATGAGTGAGGTCACTCCTAGAGCATTCGATTTTCAGCAGGAGACATTCACAGTAATACATTTTATATAAAAAAACATGATACAGCACTCAGAGCTGGCTGTCTACGTCACACTCCTCCCCACCTAAACTGAATTTGGGAGATCTATCCCCTACATGGGGCGAGCTTCCCAAATCAGTTCACTCCTCATAGACCCTAGACAGTCCATCTGAGTTCTGGCTCTTTGCTCCAGCCCTATGTACGATTTTTAGATCATACCCTTGTAAAGCAAGACTCCATCTTAGTAGTCTGCCATTATTCTTTCCCATCTGCGTCAGCCAAACCAGGGGGTTGTGGTCAGTCTGCACCACAATATGCTGCCCATACAAGTATGGCTGGCTCTAATTTCTTTAGGGCCCACACTATGGCAAGACACTCCTTTTCTACCGTGGAGTATGCTTGCTCCCTGGGAAGCAGCTCCCTGCTCAGGTACACTACTGGGTGATCTGTCCCTTGGCTGGACGTCTGGCTCAGTACTGCCCCAATACCCATGTCTGAGGCATCTGTCTGAACTATAAAGGTTTTGTTATAGTCAGGGCTTGACAAAACAGGAGCACTGCACAGTGCCTCCTTTAATCTGGTAAAAGCTTCCTCACAGGCTGGGCCCCAGGAAATTTTCTTTGGCATCTTTTTCTTTGTCAGGTCACACAGAGGAGCAGCCAGGGCACTGTAGTTGGGTACAAATTTCCTGTAGTACCCTGCTATCCCTAGAAAGCTCCTCACCTGCTTCTGAGTTTCTGGTCTGGGCCACACCTGGATCACCTCTATCCTTATTTGGTTAGGACAGAGCTGTCCCCGGCCTACCACATGCCCGAGGTATGCCACTTCCTCCATGGCCACCTGGCACTTCTCGGCTTTGATAGTGAGCCCAGCCTTCTGTATCCTGTCCAGCACTTCCCTAAGGTGGGACAGGTGTTCCTCCAAGCTGGTACTAAAGATGGCAATGTCATCCAGGTACGCCACGGCGTACTCCTCTGCACCATTTAACACCTAGTTCACCAACCTTTGGAAAGTGACCGGGGCATTCTTCATTCTGATAGGCATTACTTTGAACTCAAATAAGCCTACCAGAGTGATGAAGGCTGACCTCTCCGTAGCTCTGTCCGTCAACTGTACCTACCAATACCCCTTTGTTAGGTCAATGTTCGTAAGGTAGGTCACCCCTCCCAACTTGTCCAGGAGTTCATCCGTCCGGGGCATCGGGTGGGCGTCTGACTTCATGACTGCATTCAGTCCACGATAGTCTACACAGGAACGAGTAGAGCCATCAGGCTTGGGTACAAGGACTACGGGTGAGGCCCGGGGACTGTGGGATCTCTGGATTACCCCTAAATCAGCATCTCCTCCACTTCCCTCATAATGTCCTTTTGGACAGCCTCTGACACCGAGCATAGTCCGCCGTATAATGCCTGTGTCCTTGTCTCCACATTGTGTCGCTTAAGGGTTAGTCCAGGCTTGGCGCTAAACAAGGGGCAAAGTCTGCTAAAACCTCCCTTACTTTCTCAATCTGGCTTGGAGTCAGCTGGGAAGACAATTTTACTGCCTCCAAAGAGGACTCCTGCTTGCTTTCCTCCAGCAAGTCCAAAAGGGGGTCTCCTTTGTCCGTCCCCTCCCCATGACTACACACTGCAAACACCATGTCAGCCCTATTAGCATATGGCTTCATGATGTTGACATGGTACATTCTGTCTGTCTTCTGCTAGGTAACGCTATGATATAGTTCATGTCATTTACCTTTCTGACTACTTTGTATGGTCCTGCCCACTCAGCCTGCAGCTTGTCCTTCCGAACCAGGATGAGGACCATGACTTCCTAACCCACAGTGTATGAGCGAGCTCTGGCTCTGCGGTCGTACCACACTTTTTGTTTCTGGTGAGCAGCTGCCAGGTTGCTCTGGGCTGTCCCCATAAGCTCCTTCAGCCTTTCCCTAAACCTAAGACATAATCCACTATGGGAGTTCCCTGGGTGGCGTGCTTGCCTTCCCAGACCTCCCGGATCAAGTCTAGGGCCCATGTACCCGGCGTCCATATAAGAGTTCGAAGGGGGAAAATTCTGTCGACTCTTGGGTCACCTCCCTGTATGCAAACAACAGGTGGGGAAGGTATTTCTCCCAGTCCCTCCCATGCTGTTCAGCAAACGCTCAGAGCATTGACTTTAGGGTATCGTTGAATCTTTCCACAAGCTCATTGGCTTGTGGGTGATACGGTGTCGTGCATCTCTGCACCACCCCACACTTCTCCCATAAACATTTCATCAGGTCCGACATGAGGGAACCCTCTCGATCGGTGATTACCTCCTGCAGAAACCCAACACGGGAGAAAATCCCAAGTAAGGCATCTGCCACTTTGTCTGTCCTCAGTGAGGATAGGGCGGCTGCCTCTGGGTACCGGGTGGCATAATCTACCACAGTCAGGATGAATCTCTTCCCTGAGGAGCTGGGGGTATTTAAAGGCCCCACAATATCCACTCACACCCTCTAGAATGGCTCCTCCACTATGGGAAAGGGGATCAGGGCGCCTTCGGTTTTCTGGCCCCCCTTCTCTATTTCTTGGCACCAGTGACAAGATCTGCAATACTCCTTCACCTGCTGGGTGAAGTTAAGCCAGTAGAAATTCTGGACCAACCGCTGCGTTGTGCACACGATTCTCAGATGACCGGACAAGGGAATATCATGTGCAATTTTGAGCAACTGCTCACGATACCCCTAGGGAACGATAAACTGTCTGCCTAGTATCCCTCCCTTGGTATGTACTGCCTGAGTATACATAAGTCCATTTTCCCAATAAACCTTATGTCTGCCGTCACCTCCCTGTGTGCCCTCCGAGTCTGCCCAAGCCCTCAGCTTCTCTAAACTAGGGTCTCTCCTCTGAGCAGCTGCAAACCCCTCGCACAGTACCAAGGCATGCGACAGGTCCCCTTCTGTTGCTAAACTAGGGTCCCTAGCACTAGCGTCAGGGTCCTCACCATCACTGTCAATCCCAACCCTCTGTCAATGGGTCACCCTTCCCTCTTCAGAGTAACCTTCCATAGCTGTGTGGTTACTTGCTACTTTCTACCCCCTTTTTATCGGTCTCCCCATCTGGAGGCACAGGCCGGGGAACCAGCCTCTCAGTGGTTTCCACACTGGTTTCTGTGGGTTTCAGTAAACTACTATTTTCCCTTGCCGCTTGGCTACGGGTAACTGCACATACCACCTCCTGCAGGAGATTGTTACCCAGGATCACATCCACTGCTAATGTGTTGGCTACAGCCACCAGTTGCACAGTTCCCCCTGTTTCACCCCAGTCCAGGAGAACACTAGCGAGTGGCAATGTTTTCTCTTCACCAGTAAACCCTTGTACAGTTACATATTTATTGGGTATAAGCTGACCAGGCTGTACCAGATCCCCCTTTACCAATGTCAGGGATTCCCTTGTGTCCCTTAACCCCTGCGTCTGTACACCATTTACTATGACTGGGTGCATATGTTCCCTCATGTTCACTGGCATGCTCTCAGGGACACACAAACAACCCACTTCTTTTCTAGCACCCTGCTGTGTATTTTGGCTCCCCTTTTTGGGGCACTGTCTGGCAATATGCCCAGTTTCCTTACATAGCCAACATGCATTTCTTACTTTAGATGAATCTTTTCGTTGAAACCTGGGGCTAACTGGTTTCGGTGGAGGCAGTGAGGGTTTTAGCTGCCCTGAAGGCGTGCTTTTCCCTTTCTGCGCTGCCACCCCTGCCCCATTTGCTCTCAGAACAGGTCTGCTCTTGGCATAGCGGTCCGAGAGTTCAGCAGCTTCTTGCACTGTTTTTGGATCTCGTTCCTCCAGCCAGGTTTTCAGCTCTGCTGGCATGCCCAAAAAAACTGTTCTAATTAAATCACTTTTTCAATTTTGTCAACAGAGTTTGCCTCAATTCCTTTCCACCAATGTTTTAAAAACTGATGTTTTGTGGCTAGCTCCTCATAGCTCATCTCAGGGCGTCTCCTGAGCTTACAGAATTTAGCTCTGTATGCTTCTGCAGTTAATTCATAATTTTTGAAAAGTGCAGCTTTAAGTTTGCTGTAATAATTACTGTCCTCATTGTCCATTTGACCCAGTGCATCCCGAGCTTTCCCAGTAAGTAGCGGGGATAGCTGGAAGATCCAGGACACACTAGGAATATTTGCCTGAATACAAACTTTTTCAAAGGAATTTAAAAAGGCATCCATATCCTCCCCCTCTTTAAATTCAGCTATCAATTTAGAATTTAATTTGTAAGCCAGTCCTATAGTTCCAGTTAAACCCAGGCCACTTACCTGCTCTGGTGCTGGGGGTTAGAGTCATAGCTTCTCCAGTTCATGTTGCCTCTGGTGCTCATGCTCTTCACAGTCAGCCTCTCACTGTTCCCACTCCTTCTTCTCCTCTGTGGCTCGCTGTTCTTGCTCCCTCTTCTCCTCTTCGGCTCGCTGCTCTCGCCTCTCCTCTCTCTCTCGAATTCCTGCTTCCGCTGTTCGAATTCCAGTTCCATCATCCACAATTATATCTGCAGCTTGATGGCTTCTGGTTCCAGAATGCTGGTGACCTTCCCCTGCTGTTGTGGCCCTTGGCTTGCACTGGCCCTGCTGTTCTCCTCGTCGGATATGGACACTGCACTGGCCTCTCCATGCCCAAGGTTCAGCCCTTTTCAGTCACGGACTGTGACTTGACACTCTGGGCATCATGGCCATTACAGCATCTACAAGGTTCTGCTTGTTGCTTTTCCCCTCATACTGGACTCCTCTGTCCTGGCACAACTGCTTCAAGTAGTCTGTAGTGTACCCACTGTAGTTGGAAGCCATCTTCTTCCCTAACTACGGCTACTCTAACTTGCACTTTAGAAAAAATTAATAAAAGAGGTAGGAACTTTGACTGTAAGCAAAATTATACAGTTCTGTTTCTCTTAAAAATTAAATCACTGCCTTATTTTGCAAGTGAGCTGTATAGTATTAAGCTGACACTCTGAACTGTTAAAGCTTGTGGTACCAATTACTTTAAATCGCACCGCTAGCAACCAAATCTGAAACCATAAAATACATTAAGAGGGTTCTAGGAAAAACAAGGATCAGAGGTGGCATGAAGCCAGTTGCTCTCACTCTAGATGAACTAGTTTTACCACTTACAAAAATATTTACTATATCCCTTAGAATGGGAGTTTTCCCAGATAGGTGGAAGACAGTGCTTGTCACCCCCATGTTCAAAGTGGAAACAGAACCAGGCTGGCAAACTACAGACCCATATCCATATTACCCCCTCTATCAAAGGCCCTTGAGTGGATTATATCCAATCAATTAACTGATTATCTGAATAAGTACAACCTCCTTTGTGTACAACACGGGTTTAGAAAAAAACCATAGCACCCTGACTGTGCTGACAGACTACACTACACACCTATATGATGCTCTAGACAAAGGCATGGCAGTGGGATCCATCTTTGTAGACCTCACTAAAGCATTTGATACAGTGAACCACCAGATCCTACTCACTAACCTACTGTCCATTGGCCTATCCCATGAAACTGCTCAGTAGCTACTTATTCCACAGATCACAGTACGGGAGAATGAGTGGAACAGTCTCCGATCCTAGGGAGGTGACCCTTGGAATCCCCCAAGGGTCCATACTCAGCCCACTACTTTTCGGCTTATTCATAAACTCTCTACCCTCCATATGCCCAGTTAACATGTTGTTCTATGCTGATGATGCCATAAATCTCCATCCCAGGAAAGCAACTGACTGAAATAACAGCGGCTCTACAGGACAGCTTCCAAAAACTTGAGACATGGTTCTTGTCACAAATGCACTCCACAGGTCAGGCCCTCTGCTCCCACAGTGCCAACTTCAGAGTGCAATAGTGTGAACAGGTAACAGACAGGGTAACCCTCCTGTCTGCTTTGGGTCTGAATCGCCTCGAGTTCTGGGGGATTCAATCTGTGAACCTTATGCCTGCATACCTAATGTACAGGCTCAGATATGTACCCTCTTCAGGACTGCAGTACAGTCCTTTGCCAGGTCTCCAAAATTAACCCTTAAAACTCTATAAGAGACCTTAGGTATACTCTTACCTTTTTACACAAGCTCAGTAACGCAGTCAAGCTTTTTAACAGCTGTCAAACTTAACCACATATACATCACAGGCAAAAAGAAACTGAGACATCCAGGCAGTATTTTAAAGAAAAGGGTGTTTACTAAAATATGATAAAAACAGATAAAATAACATACAGAACAAATCTCACAGTGATCTACAAATAAAAGGAAAGTTACAGAAATCCAAACTCCTACCACAGACAATTCTTCTCTAAGTGTTTAAGTGCTTGTTAAATCAGAGCACTGTCTTTCTCTCAGAGTCCCAAGAATGATATCACGCATTTCAGAAACAATGATACATTTTCAATTCTATCTCCCCACTCCTTTGGTGAGTCATCTAGCTCCTCCTTTTAGAATTAATTCTTACAAACATAATTTCCTAACAGGAGGTATTTTAAAATTAATGGTATATCAGAAGAAAAAAAAAATGTCCTAAATATGGCATCCTTTAATTAAACATTTCGCTTTGATCTTAACAATCCCACATCTGTCATGTCCCTTGGCTGATTTCCTGTGCCAGTGAGATCGGAGGTATTTTATGACTCTTCAGCTAGTTGCTAAATAGAGAGGAACTAGCCCAATTACCTTTCTCTTGAAACATCATAAAATTTGTATTTAAGTTCTAACTTCAAAAGCAGCAGCAGGCAATAAACTGTCTCTGGAAGGAAGTCTCAATTAACTGTTTTCCTCCTAGTCTGTTTAATTACATCCTGTAGTTCTCAGCCACTAACACCTTGAAGTTACAGGCCAAATTTCTCACACACTGAATTGTCATACACAAACCATGCATTTATAATACCAAAATCATAAGCAAGGGGCACAGCATCACAGTTCTCACAAAACAGATACCTCAACTATAAAAAGACGAAAGATATGCTATTTACAGTGCCTCATAGCAAGAAAAAACGACCCACTGATCAACCGTAGCCAAAAAGGGACAAGCTTGAGCAAGTAAACCCACTCAAATAACTAGGCATACACCTTGATGACACCCTGTCTTTCTCCTCACACATTAATCACGTAATTAAAACTACAAATGTCAAGCTTGGAATTCTCTATCAGCACAGGCAGGTAATGTCTCCCAAGGCCCCGAGTCTAGTAACTAGGAGCTTGGTTCTGTCCACTACTGACTAGAGGCTGGTAATCTACAGCGCTGGTACTGACACAGCTCTGAAAAGGATTAAAATTCTCCTACATAAGACCTACAGGTTGGACACAGGGGCAGATTATCTGACACACACCTGTAGTCTATACTACGAGACAGGGTGGCTCCCACTGCAACGAAGGGTAACATATCAGTCCTACCTGGTCAGTAAAAAGGCCCTGCTTGGCCCCACCCCGCTTCCACGGCAGGCATTTTCCAACATGCCCAAACCTCTAAAATGACAAGAAGCACAGCTAAGGGTGTACTCCATGTCCCATTTAAGTGCACCACTTCTGCCAGCAAGCCCTATCCTAACGAGGGCTTCAGCGGTTAAATTACCTCCCAGCCTCCATCATGGAATGTGGAAAGACGGGTCCCTTCAAAAAAAAGACCTCTGTCTTCTCCTAGCTCAAGCAAATCATTGTGACTGCCCCACTTAGTAACACGTTGGCCCATGCCCAACCACAGGTTGACTCACTCCTGTCCAATCATCATATCCCAATCATCCTCCATCCCTATACTCCCCCCTTTCATCCTCACAAAGCCTACTCACGCCGCAACTACCCGATTGTCTTGCACTTAAGTAACATGTTTTCATAGCATAACTCTGTATTCCACCTCAAAACTACTCTGTACTGCACATATTGCTGATATTGTCACCACATCGCATTTCTGAAACTGTCAATGTAATGTATTCCTGAGTATTTACTGTATTATCTTGTGAACTTGCCTGTACCTTGTGTCTTGTACTGTGTTATAACTGACTAAAACCTTTGCAAAAGAGCTCCATGACTCAAAGGTATGAATCAAATACATAAATAAAAATAAATAAATAAAATGGTATTACCACTCTGACTACGCTGATGCAGTATCCTGTGGTACTCCCTCCTCTTCCCTTGCCAGACTGGAGAGCCTCTACAACGCATTCTGTCGTTTCGCCACAAACTCTCTCCCCTGTACCCATCACTGCACACACTGCTTTTCCTGATCCACCCTCCTTCTTCCCACCTGTCGCCTGCATCGTAAAATACTGGTTTGAGGAAATGCCCTCGTACTTATCCTCTCTCATCTCTCCCATCCCATGTGCTTCATACCCGCTTTGTTACAGAGATCCACGCACTTTCTCCCTTCTCCGCCTTCATTTCTCTGTTGGGCAGTCTGCTTTGTCCTGTCATCTCCCCTCCCTCTGGAACCTCCTCCCTTGTACACTCCATCTCTACCCCTCCCCATACACTCCATCTCTATCCCTCCCCAACCTCCCTTAAGCACCAGCTTAAACTTCTTCAACCCCCCTCCTGCTAGTCAGCTCCTTTCTTGACCTGCCTTTCAATCTTCCCTCCCCAATTCATGCCTCCTCCCTTGGGACGTTTGTATTCCTCGATTTTTCTACCAGCTGCCTGATTACATTTCTGACTGTACAGTGTGTTTCTTGCTCCTGATAACCATATCTTGTATACGCTGCACCTTTACCAAACTGCACTACAGTTGTGTACACATTATTTGTTTGTAATCATTTATTCTATTGTATTTGCTTGTTGTAGTTTCCTCTCCCCCAGGTCACACCTGGAAACGAGCCTTAGCTCAGTGTGTCTTTCCTGGTTACCAATTTTAAATAAATGAACAGCACTGTTCAAGTAGGCAGAGAACAGCAAGAGGAAGGAGGTGCTGCTAGAAATATACTTCTCTACTTTAGTCTCTACTGGGAATAAAGAACTAGAACTCTACTACTGGGACCTTCAATTTAGGTTAAAAACGAACAAAAAAAGAGAGTTAGTGTGTCTCAGTAGGCTGAAGTGAATTGTTATCTGAGCAGTTATCAATGTGATTGAGTTGGCTGAAGTGAATTATCTGTGCAGTTATCTAGGTGTAGAAAGAGTTGTAAATTAGGGGAGTGGCTTAACCAGAAAGAAGCCAGGTGTTTACGATTTAAAAACTGCCCTAGATAGCTTCTGACAGAAAACAGGCAGAGAACAACAAGAGAAAGGAGGTGTTGCTAGAACTAGACTTCTCTACTGGAATTATACTGCCCTCCTTCCCGCCCCTCCACCCTTAGCCAGTTCTACTTTCATAGGCACAGGATCTGACTGACAACAAGAACTTCCTGTTTGGGAGCAGAAAGGGAGTGATCACAGAGCCACAAAAGACTCACCATCCTAGCAGGAAAAGAGTAGCTCTCCATCCCCGTCTAGCTGCTGGAGGTCTGACTCTGAGCAAGTAAGGAAACTACGGAGAAATATAGGAACTTCCCATCTCAGAACAGGAAGATCAGGAGCTTTAAGGGCACAGAGGCGGTAGGTAAGTAGGAAAAAAATTATAAAAATATATATATCTATATAAAAATAAACAGAGGAAAGAGTAAGTATTCAAAACAAAAGTTAGGGGCCAGAAATAAGACATGATGGGAGTGGTGTAGTGCAGTGGCTGTGGAGCAGCAGTCTTCCGGGAGACATTCTGGAGAATGCAGTGTTGTCCCATCTGCAGGCACCTCTCTGGGCTGAGGAAGGAGGTAGCTCATCTCCAGGCTGAGTTGGCCAGGATTTGGGGGACCTCCTCTCCCACCAGGGCCACCACCGCTGCCTCAGAGGTTGCCAAGAAAGAGGAGTGGCTGGACCACAGTAGGCTCAGGGAGGGTGAGGGTGGTGGAACAGAGACGCATCTCTCCCAGTTGTACCTCTCCACAATTTGTATGCTACTCTGGCAGAATGTGGTTCCTCTAAAAAGGCACCCGCAGTGGAGACCAAGGAGGATGTTGGTAACCTCTACAAAGGAGACCCACAGGAGGGTAGCATGGGACCCCACAGGGGAAGAAAACAACTCCTGGTGGGGGAGTCCATTGTTAGGAGGGTAGACCTCTGGGAGGGAGGGGAGATGAAGGTAAGGTGCCTTTAAGGCGCCACGGCTTGGAGGGACAGGGAGCGAATCCTCAGGATCGCGGGAGCAGCGGCACGGGGAGGGAGCTGGATGTCATTGTCCACCTAGGGACAAATGACCTGGCTGGGAAAGGGATCAGAACAGTGCAGGAGGAGTTTGTGGAGTTGGGGAGGGGCCTTAGATAAGTAGCACACACGGTAACCTTCTTGGAAATGCTGCCGGTCTATGGCATGGGTGAGGTTAGGGTGTTCCACACCATGGGATTCAATCAGTGGTTGCAGAGCTCAGGGGTTTGGCTTCACTGGGGACTGGGGTCCACCTGGAGTGATGCAGGCCTATACTGGTGTGATGGTCTGCATCTGTCCAGGAGGGGAATCAGGATCTTAGGTGGTAGGCTTAAATGCTTCATTGGCAAGCATTTAAATTAGCCAAGGGGAGGCACTGGAAAGGAGTAGGGAAATCCTAGCCCACAAAATATTACAGGAGTTAGTGAGGTAAACACCAAGATAGAGACGTCGATAGGGAGAAGGGCAGGGGTAAATGGAGAAAACGACAAAGGCAGTAAGGACAGGGCTGGGGCAAAAAGGGGTAAGGCCATCAAGAAATGGAGGGTAATGAGTACCAGTGTTCATAGTCTGGGCAAAAAAGCTCCCTGAACTGGTGGCCTTGATGAAATAGGGATGCCTGGATATCGTGGCAGTCACAGGAAAATGGTACACAGAGAACCATGACTGGGATTTTAACATACAAGGGTACACAACCTACAGGAGAGACAGGGAATGCAGAAGGGGGAGAGGAGTAGCTCTCTATGTAAGGGAAGAGATAAAAACGGTAAACAGGGAGGAGAGGATGCACTGTGGGTCACCTTAGAGACTGGAAATAGCACCACAATCCGCACAGGGATTGTATACAGACCCCATCTCAGGGGGAGGGAATGGACAAGGATATGACAGAAGGCATCCTTAGGATGGCAGAGAAGGGAGATATTGTTGATGGGGAACCTGAATATGCTAGATGTTAACTACAGCACCTTTGCTGCAGCCACATCCAAGAGCAGGGCCATTCTCTATGCCCGGGGGGGGGCATGCCTCAGACAGCTAGTGTTGGAACTCACTCGGGAGGGAGCAATCTTAGACCTTGTACTCTCAAATGGGGACAGTGAGAAGATCTCAGATCTAGAAGTGGGTAGCCATCTGGGAACAAGTGACCACCAGCAGTGTGGTTCACGATAAACTCAGCTGCAGAGTTAAGCCATACAAAAGTGAGGGTACTGGACATCAAGAGGTATGATTTTGTCAAAATGGGAGAGTGCCTTAGAAAAGCACTAGCAAACAGGCAAGAAGGAGGAGTGTAGCAACAATGGGGAAACATCAAAACTGCCATCACAGAGGCAACAAGCCTTTGCATGAAGCAAATAAACAAATCAAAATGAAAGAAAACGCCACTATGGTTCTCAAAAGAGGTGGCGGGGAAGGTTAGGGAGAAAAAGATAGCATTTAGGAAGTATAAGGAAACACAGAAGGAGCAGGACAGAGAACTGTACCAGTTAAAATAGAAGGAAGCAGGGAAGGCAGTCAGAATAGCAAAGGCCCAAACTGAGGAAATGATAGCCAACTAGGTTGAGAAGTGGGATAAAACCTTTTATAGGTACATTAGGGAGTGTAGAAAGACAAAGGGAGGGATAGTGAGGCTGAACAGAATGGACGTTGGGTGGGCAGAGAGGGACAGTGAAAAAGCAAGAATACCGAACAAATACTTCTGCTCAGTATTCACAAAAGAGGAAGAGGGGGAGGTACCTAATCCAATTAACAGAAGCATTCTGGATAGTGGAGTTGATCCTAGTCCTTTCACAGAAGAAAGGGTTCTCAAAGAACTCCTAAAACTGAAGGTGGACAAAGCAATGGGGCCTGATGGAATTCACCCCAGAATTCTAAAAGAATTAAGGGGAGAACAAGTGACACCACTGATTACCCTTTTTAACAAATCATGGGAGAATGGTGTGGTACCAGAGGACTGGAGGAGGGTGGATGTAATTCCCATTCACAAAAGTGGAAGCAAGACAGAGGCAGGAAACTACAAACCTGTCAGTTTGACCTCTGTGGTACGGAAAATAATGGAATCACTTCTGAAGGAAAGAACTGTTGAGTACCTAGAGGCCAGTGGGGTACAGGACCCAAGACAAAATGGTTTCACAGTGGGAAGGTCATGTCAGACGAATCTAATCTATTTCTTTGACCGGGTGACCAACGTAGTAGACCAGGGAGGGGCTGTGGACATGGCCTACCTATACTTTGGCAAGGCATCTGACACAGTCCCACACAAAAGATGAATAAACAAATTAGCCAGCCTGGGAGTGGGTCCCAGGGTGGTAGCCTGGGTAAAACACTGGCTGGACAACAGGACACAGTTAGGGTACCTCAGGGTTCAGTACTGGGTCCTGTCCTTTTTAATGTCTTTATAAGTGACACTGCAGAGGGACTGGAAGGAAAAGTATGCCTCTTTGCAGATGACACAAAGATCTGCAATAGAATCGATACACAAGGGGGGGGTGGTGGAAAGGATGAGAAGGGACTTAGCAAGGTTGGAGGAATGGTCAGAAGTATGGCAGCTTGGATTCAATGCAAAGAAGTGCAAAATAATGTACCTGGGAAACAAAACCCATGGAAGAGTACACAATGGGGGGTTAGTAACAACAACAAAATGGAAAGGGACCTGGGGGTAATCATATCAGATGACCTTAAGGTTAGAGCAATGTGAGAAGGCAGTAGGGAGGGCTGGGGATACTGGGATGCAGGAGAGACATCACCAGCAGAGAACAGGAAGTTGTTATCCTCTGTACAGACAGTTAGTGAGACCCCATCTGGAGTACTGCATCCAGTTCTGGAGACCCCATCTCCGCAAGGACATAGACAGGATGGAGGCAGTCCAGAGGAGGCCAACTAAAATGGTGCAGGGTCTGCAAGAGAAGCCATACGGGGAGAGACTAAAAGAGCTTAATATGTATACCCTTGAGGAAAGGAGGGAGAGGGGGGACATGATTGAAACTTTCAAGTGTCTCAGTGGAATCAACAAAGTCCAAGAGGGTAGCATCTTTCAGAAAAAGAGATGTGCAAGAAAATGGGGACGCAATTTGAAGACAGAGAGGGGACGGCTCAGGGGCAATGTGAGGAAGTATTTTTTTCACAGAGAGGGTGGTGGATGCATGAAACCGCCTTCCTGAGGAGGTTGTGGGGTCTAAAACTGTGGGAGAATTCAAGAATGCATGGGACAGATATAAGGCAATTCTTGTGTGGGGGTAGGAGGAAGTAGGCTATTGGTTAACTAGGATCTGTAGCTTATCCAGTAGGTAGGGAAATGGGCAGACTAGGTGGGACATGCGGTCCATATCTGCCATCAAAGTCTATGTTTCTAATTAGCCAAACTGATACTGCTCTTCAGGCTACTGATCAAAATGTTACCTCTTTTTAGTTGTTGTTGTTAAGGTCTGGCTAGGAGTTTTCTTGTTTGGCTAAAAAGTTCAGATGACAATTAGCCAAACTGTGATAGGTCTTTTGACTTGCATCTTAAACACAGGTCAGGGATGAAATTTTTTTTTAAGGAAGCAGAATGTTGTTACTGTGTTGCCTATAGATATATCACATAGCACCTTGACTGCTTCAGCCTAGGACAACCACAGCTACCTGGAATGTGGAAACTGCAGACACTAACAGCTGAGGATTTTCCTCGAAGGCAGTGTATTTAGCTCGGCAGGAATCCTATATCCGCCCACTTTCAGATAAGGAGCCTACTTTCAAATAGTTCTGCTCAGCAACACAAAGAGAAGAGCCGTGACTCCACTGATGATCATTCACTTAAGTGAGCTATGACATCTCAGTTTCATTAACTATATTTATTGGCACGCGAAAAGGGGCACAGGCATGTATTTTTTTTTTTTTACTTTTTATTACAGCTTTATAATGAAGTCATACACAGATACATTCCCAATTCCAGAAAGAATGTTGTATAGAGATTACGAAGTTTACAGAGACTACAGATCAGGTAGAGCACCATAGTAAGTTACTGCTCTCACCTACCTATGCAAACTTTAAATTACATACTAGTAACTTGGTCTACTCCCTTGAAGGAGTTGAGAAGACAGTCGGGTAAAACCCTTGAAACATACAAATGAAAATGATGTACTTATCATAATTCTTGATCTTCTTGGACCATCTTCACCACTGAATCACACAAATAAGTTTTGAGCTGGAGGCACCAGGACCCTGCAGGAGCCACAACTTTTCAGGAGGGCTGGCACTGTGCAGCACCGCAGGATTAGCTTGCATTGCATGGTTTACCTTAGCACCGGCCCTCAACTGCCTCAGTACCTTTTTTTACCGAGGAGATACAGCGTTAACCTAAGTATAACATCCAACCTAAAGGGCATACGATAGCCCTTGTGACCCATGTAAGAAGGGTCAACAACAAAGAAAGCGTTTTTTCACAGCCCAAACCAAAAATAAGGGGAGGTGAAGACCAAAGAACAGATAGGGTGAGCCCATGGGATGGAGGGTGGGTGTGTGAATCAATGGTGAAGATGGTCCAAGATCAAGAACTGTGACTACGTAATTTTCATATCTTCCTATACCACTCTTTTACCACTGATTCACACCAGTGGGTTAGAGTACCACCAAACTGAGACAAAAGTCCCCCGAGCAGGGCAGTAAGAGCCTGTGCTCACTCAGGACATAAGTCCATTAAGGATTGTCCTGCCAAAAGAGACAAGCTGCCTGGCATGGACATCCAGGACACAGTGCTTGATAAAGGTATGAACTGTGCTCCAGGCGGCAACTCTACAAATATCAGCGATAGGCACACAGCGAATCTCTGCCAGGGATGTAGCAACCACTTTAGTGGAGTGGGCTCGAACCTGGCCCTCCCACTTGACCATCGCAATGGAATAGCACTGGTGGAGGCAAGCGATGATCCATGTGGAAATGCATTTGATCATAACCAGCTGACCTAGTCAGTTGTGGCTGAAGAAAACAAAGAGTTGTTTCAACTGCTGGAAGTCCCTAGTTCTACTGAGGCAGAATGTAAGGGCTCTTTTAAATGAACAGAGAGTGGAGGGTGCACTCCCCTTCATTCTGAAATTTGGGAAAATATGTAGGCAGTACCAAAGGCTGGTTCAATTAGAACTCCAACACCACCTTAGGCAAAAACTTTGGGATGTGTGCGAAGAACCACCTTGTCTCTATGGAAGACAGAATACGGAGGGTCTGTGACCAAAGCATGCATCTCAGAGGCCCTGCAGGTATTGCTGATGGCCACTAAAAACACAATTTTCCAAGTTAGGAATTTGAGGTCACATGCAGCCAGTGGTTCAAAGAGCCTATGGGTGAGCATGTCCAACATAAGGTTGAGGTACCAGGCAGAAACAGATTTCCTGACTGGGGGCCTTGTGTCCAAAATGCCCTTTAAGAACTTCTTAAAAAGAGGCAGTTGAGCTAGAGCAACGTTCTCAACTACATCGTGGTACACTGAAACAACGCACAAATGGACCTTAACTGAAGAGTATTGCAATCCTGCATCAGAAAGGTCCAGCAGATACTCCAAAACCCTGTCTGGTGGGCACTGGAATGGATCTATACAGGATATGGAACACCATTCAGAAAAACGTCTCTATTTGGCTGTGTTAGAATTTCCGGTAGAGGGCTTACAAGTAGCTAGGAGAATCTCAGAGACCCTCTGGGACACCTTATACCTGTTCGCTTCTATTTCTTCAGGAGCCAGGCATGGAGATGAAGCAAGCGCAGGTTGGAATGAGCCAGGGACGCCTGCGTCAGAAGATCTGTATGGAGGGGAAAGAGTCTCGGAGGAGCGACTAACAAATTGTTGAGCAGGGGAAACCATATCTGCCAAGGCTAGCATGGGGCGATCACAATCAGTTTGCCCCCATGTGCCTCCAGCTTGAGCAGTACACCCTCTGAACTAGAGGAACAGGAGCAAATGCATAAAGAAAGCAATTTGTCCACTGCATCCTCAATGCATTCTGACAGAAAACGCCATGTTCTGGATTTCTGCAGCCGATCGAGGCAGTTAGGCATTGCGTGGGGACGCAAAAAGGTTCGCCTCTGAGGTTTCCCACTCATCGAAGAGAGACTGCATGACATCTGGTGCCAACGATCACTCGTGAGGATCTGCCCCTGTCCGGCTGAGCTCATTCAGCAGACTGTTCTGAGCTCCTGGTAGATAAATCACTTGGATCAGAGTGTCCTACTCCAGACACCATTCCCACACTCTCACTGCTTCCCTGCAAAGAGGATAAGAATATGCTCCTCCTTTGTTGATGTAGTACATGACAGACTTGTCTGTCTGTCTGAAGGAGGATTACCTTGTGGTGAACAAAGTCCACCAGGGTCCGAACGACATACAGGACTGCTCTCATCTCCAAGATACTGATGTGGAGATGGGACTCCCAAAGTGTGGTGGTCCTGACAGTAGGCTTCCCACACCAACAGAGACGCATCTGTGGTGAGGGTTATCTGAGGCTCTGGGGAAGAGAAAAAGAGACCTTGGAGGAGACTGTCCTCCTGCATCCACCATGCAAGCGATCAAAGCAGAGGCTTCATCACTTTGATGGGGTAAGACGAAAAAATTACTCACCTTAGTAATTGTGTTTCTTCTAATGGAGTCTTGCTGTATTCTGACAAGTTGCAGTTAGCTCCAGCTCTTGAACTGCCCCGGAGAGTGAAGGGTTAAAATTCTCTGCCAGGCACAGAACGTTGGGCTCGAGCTCAGTTGAAAACTCTGTTTGTGTCCTTTTGAAACCCGGCAGTCAGATTCTTACAAGCGAAAACTCACTGACTATTTAATGTGGAAATTGTAAACTCCTAGTAGCCAACTGGCAAGAGAGACTTTGGATTCCCTAAAAGACAAGCCTGGAAGCCCAAAGAACACAAATCAGGCAATAAGAACTAAAAATTCTTAATTAAACAACACAAAGCACCCAACACAACAGGAGTGGGCTAAAGACACCCCTGGGGTGCAACACTGCACCTGCCCACCCACTTCCCAAAAACAGGTTCTGAGAGGGGAGGCAGGGAGGGCAGTCAGAATACAGCAAGACTCCATTAGAAGAAACACAATTACTAAGGTGAGTAATTTTTTCTTCAAACAACACGAAGTCTTGCTGTATTCTGATAAGTTGCAGACTACCAAGCAGTACCTCCAAGGAGGAGGGACAGAACCTTCTTTGGGAATAGGCTCTGAAGTACTGCTGTGCCAAACCTAGCATCACTCCTAGCCTGGATATCTAGAGAGTAATGCTTGGTGAAGGTATGAACTGTTTTCCAGGTGGCTGCTTGACAGATCTCTAAGAAGAGGATATCCCTAGCTGCAGCCAGAGATGCAGCTGTACCTCTAGTGGAATGAGCCCTCAGGCCTGAGGGTACAGTTTTTCATAACAAAATTGAATACAGGACACAATCCACCTGGCAATGGTTCTCTTGGTGGCAGATTTTCCCTTACTTACTTTCCCATAAGTGAGGAACAACTGAAGGGAGTCAAACCTGTGTCCATTTGTACGCTCTACATAGTAACTAAGGGCCCTTTTAACATCTAAACTGTGTAGCCTCTGCTCCCCTGAGGAGGTGTGATCAGTGAAGAACACAGGAAGAGACACAGAGTGATTTAAGTGGAAATCAGAAATCACTTTAGGTAGGAACCTTTTATTGGTTCTAAGGACCAACTTATCTCTATGGAAAGAAATGAAGTCAGGCTGCACTGACAGGGCTTGCAATTCACTGATATGTGTGGCAGAAGTAACAGCAACCAAAAACACAGTTTTTCAAGTCAAATACTTGAGCTCTGCTGAGGACATGGGCTTGAAGGGGGTTGCATCAGCTGAGCAATACATATATTCAAATCCCAGACAGGAGCAGGGTCCCTAAAAGTGGAATTGGTATGAAGCAACCCTTTGAAAAATTTACAGAATACAGGGCGAGATGACAGAGAGGAAGACTTCCCCACTGACAGGAAAGCAGAGATAGCCGATAGATGCACTTTGAGAGTAGCTGATTTGAGGCCTAGGCCATTAAGATAAACCATGTAATCCAGAACTGTGGACAACTCAGCAGTATCTGGAGAAATGTGCTTCTTGGAACACCAAGTACTGAACCTTTTCCATTTGGAGTTGTAGGTTTTTCTGGTGGCAGGCTTTCAAGAAGCCTTGAAGATATCCAGAACCCCTTGGGACAGATGTAAATCTGCATACTCTAACTCTTCAAGAGTCATGCCTTGAGATTGAGTGACTGGAGATTGAGGTAACAAATCCTTCCCTGAGAGGTGGTTGGCAGATTGTAATTCCTGGGAAGAGACAGGGGAAGATGGACTGCCAAGGACAGCAACAGGGGGTAGCAAGGCTGCCTGGCCTTGTCTGGAGCAATCAGAATCACTTTGCATGGTTGTGACCTTACCTTGACTAGAACCTTGAACAACAGAGGAAAAGGAGGGAGGGCATAAAGAAACTTCCCTTCCCAGTTCAAAATCAGAGCATCCAGAGGGACTGAACCCAAGACTGGGGGTCTGCAACAGAACAGAAAAAGTTGGTGGTTGTCTGGGGCTGCAAAGAGATCTTTCTCCGGAGTGCCCCACCTTGAGAAAATCACCTTCAACACCAAAGGGTCCAGAGGCCATTCGTGACGGCCCTGGGAAATCCTGCTCAATGCATCTATCATCACACTGTCCTTTCCTGGGAGATGGACAGCTACTAGAGAGGTCTGCAGGGACCATACTTTCATGGCCTCCATGCACAAGGCCATGAACCGAGTGCCTCCCTGCTTGTTGATATACCACATGGTGGTAGTGTTGTCCGTCCTGACCTGAACCACCTTGTTCTGTATTAACTGAGAGAAAGCTTGTAGGGCAAGAAGTACTGCCCCGAGCTCCAGGAAGTTGATGTGAAGAAGGGATTCCTGAGGGGACCACAGTCCCTGGGCCGTGAGAGCCCCCAGATGGACTCCCCACCCCAAAAGGGAAGCATCTGTGGTGAGAACCACAGAGTGAATCTGAGATACAAATGGAACATCTTGCCTCAGATTACTCAGGTCCTGCCACCACTGAAGGGCCTGAACTAAGGTCTGAGTAACAGGAACTAGATTGGTAAGAGGATCTTTCCTTTGGGACCAAAAAGTTCTCAGATGGAACTGAATGTCCCTCATCTGAAACCTGGCCCCTTGGACCACTGCTGTGTAAGCTGCCATGTGGCCCAAAAGCTGCAGAAAATGTCTTGCTGGTCGAGAAACAAGAGAGAGAAAGGAAGAGGCCAACTGAGAGATGGCTCTTGCCCTTTCCAAAGGAAGGAAGGCTCTTGCTTTGAGGGTGTCTAGTTCTGCTCCTATAAAAGTGAGGAGCTGTACTGGTTCGAGGACTGACTTGGGAAGATTGAGAAGAAACCCCAGGAAGTGAAAACTTGCAGATCTGACTTGACTTGGTCTGGAGACTAGCCCACAAGAAGCCAGTCATCCAGGTATGGAAATATAGAAATCCTTTTTCTTCTTAAAAAGGCCACCACTACTGCTAGGCACTTTGTAAACACCCTTGGAGCTGAAGTTAGACCGAAGGGCATAGCTCTGAACTGATAATGGCCTGAGGACAATTCGAACCTGAGGTACTTTCTGTCGGAGCACCTGATGGGAATGTGAAAATAGGCATCCTTGAGGTCCAGGGAGGCTAGCCAGTCTCCTGGCCTCAGAAAGGGAAGAATTGTTCCCAGAGTCACCATTTTGAATTTTGGCTTTATTAGGTGCTTGTTTAGGTATCTTAGATCTAGGATGGGTCGCTACTCCCCTGTCTTTTTAAGGGTAAGGAAGTACCTGGAGGACAGACCTTGGCCCCTGTATGGAGCAGGAACTCGCTCTATGGTCTTTAAAGCCAATAGAGACAAAACCTCTGCCTCTAGAGCAAGGGTTTCTGAAGTATTTGCAAGTGGAAAGGATCTGGGTCTCAGTTTCGGAAAACCTTTGAAACTGAGAACCAGCCCCTGGCTTACAACCTCCAGGACCCACTTGTCTGAAGTATCAGACATCCAGTCCTGGACAAAGTAAGCCAGCCTGCCTCCTACTGGAACGGGGGAGTCGACCCGGGCTGACACATCAGGGTGTCTGCTTGGCAGGAGCCTTAGGCTGAGGGGTGGATGCAGCCCTGCTCATCCCCCCTTCTGCCTCCCCCCCGAAGAACCCCTTCTGAGAAAAGGAAGAGGAGGCCTGCACCTGGTAGAAAGGCCTTTGAAAAGGTCTGCCCCTGCCCCTAGACTGCTGCCTCTGAGGAGTTGCCTGCCTCTCCTTGGCCTGTGCACTCCTATAAGTGGTCCTGTACTCATCCATTTTCTTCATGTAATTCTCTGTCTGCTCCCCAAACAGAGAATTACCCACTACAGGGAAATCCATGGCCTTAGCCTGGGTGTCCTGCGAAAGGCTAGTACATCTGAGTCAAACCATTCTCCAAAGGGCCACAAATGTAGCCCTGACTCTTGATGACACATCACTGGAGTCCACAGCAGCATGAAACTGCACCTTTGGTGCCTCAGTCCCATCAGCAGCCACCCCCTCCAGCTCCTTGGCTAGCTGGCGGGAGGCCTGTTTAGCCAGTGCCAGTACAGTGTCCCACCTGGACCTCTGGTACCTGGCTGTATAGGCCATATAATTAGCCTGCCTGAGACCAAAGATGATGCCAAGTACTGTTTCTTTGCCATGACATCTATCTTCCTGGAATGTTTGTCTGGGGGGTGTGAAGCCAAGGGGATGTCTGCCTTGTCACAGGCTGCAGCCTGCACTACCCCAACATGGCTGCATTGTTGGTAAAGAAATTCCGTATCCGAGCCTGACAAGGTGTACCTCTTGTCCAATCTCTTGTCAACAGGAGGTACAGAGTTGGGAGACCTAAGAATTTTTTGTGTCTGTTTCCCAAATGACCTATGAAGGGGAAGAGACAGTCTCTTAAGACTCTGGGATGTCCATCATCTCTATGTAGTCAGGCTCCTCTTGATCCTCTACAGCCTCCTCAATAGGAAGCTAGAGGGTCTGAGCCACTTTTCTGTAGAACAGAAAGTGGGGAGGGGACTCAGAAAGCCTAGGAGGGGAAACACCAGGAGGTCTGTCTGGGGAGATGTCCGGTTTCACAGGCACATCCAGACTTTCATCGTCGTACTGATCCTCTTCAAAATCCCCCTCCTCATCAAACTCCAGTTCGTAAAAATCTTCAGGGGAATAATCCTGAACTGAGGGAACCGACCAAACCGAACTCCTGCCAGAAGGCGCCAGATCAGTTGGAACCGGACGAAGTGATTTCACAATCCGAATCGCTTTGGCTATTTCTTCAGCGATTGGAATATGCAGCTCTGGATCGAAACAGACGATTTATCCTTTTGTTTTCTTTTTGTAGGAACTGATCCCTCAGGATCGTCTCTCCTCTTGCCCGAAGAAGTATCGCCCTGGTCAGAGGGCACTCCTTCTGGTTCGGTAGGAACCAAACTGGGCTGGCCTTCCAGGTCAGCGGATTGCTCGGCCTCCTTATCCCTAAGTCTACCTAACCTTTTCTCCAGGGTAGACTTAGGGAAATTCTTACAAATTTGGCAGTCTGAATCGAGGTGTTCAAACCCCAGACAGTAAACACAGGTGGTGTGCGGATCGGCCTTAGCAAAGACCTCCCCACACACACTGCAGTGCTGAAACCCAGGGGGCCCGTTTTTTTCCTTGGGTTTCTCAGACATGGCCAACCTAACCAACTTATCCTTTATATGGCAACCGCAAGGCAAGACTTCCCTATTGGTTTCTCACCGTGTCACGGGTGATGGAAAAAAATGCTAAAATTACGTTTTTTTTTTTAAAAACCGATACGGACCAGTAACCACACACTAACTTTTTCTTTTTTTATGATCTTACTACAGGATCGGTTCAGTCAAACTGATCGGAAAAATTCGACAATTTCCACACACAGCTACTAATTAAGTACTTATCGTACCACAGAAAGAGTCTCGAACCAAAAAACGGAATGAAAATCGGACTAAAACTGAAACTTTAACCGTGATAGAACCGAGCAGAAGGAGAAATCTCTGAAGCGACTGTTCAGTGAGTCGGAGTAAAGAATCTGACGGTTGGGTTTCAAAAGGACACAGACAGAGTTTTCAACCGAGCTCAAGCCCAACATTCTATGCCTGGCATAGAATTTTAACCCTTCACCTCTCCAGGGCAGTTCAAGAGCTGGAGCTAACTGCAACTTGTCAGAATACAGCAAGACTTCATGTTGTTTGAATGAGGATGCATTGTCAGAGTTCATTGTGTGCTGAGCATCCATTGAGTTGTCCTCATGTGGAGGCACGTTAGAGGTACTTTGAAGACAGGGGAGGCTACGAGACATAACATTCGCTGCACGGAGTGAGCCCAAACGGACTTGTTCTCCATGATGAAATGAGGCATCTGGAGGATGGCTTTCCTTCCGTCTTACAGAAGAAAGGCCCTTGCCTTGGCAGTGTCCAAGAGGGCGCCAATGAAGAGAAGTTGCTGAGAAGGCAGAAGCTGAAACTTCTCTAAGGACTCCTATAGAGGTCAGGAACTGAGCTGCTGTGGTCACTGCATGTTCCATGCCCTGACTGGATGGGCCGGATAGTAACCAGTCATCTAGACAGGGAAAAACTTGGCAGTCCAAGGTTTCGAAGGTGCACCACCAAAACCGTAAAGCACTTTGTAAAGACTTGAGGCGCTGAGGATAGCAAGGCAAATTTTATGTATATGGCACCCTTCCCAACGGCTCAGAGGGCCTCACAACAATAAAAGTAAACAAGTATTAATTCAAAACACAACAAACTAAATACATTAAACTATAAATAAAAACAGTAATCAGTCCTACAATCTCTCATCTCGGATGATCAATGGCACCAATGCTGGTTAACGGCCCACCAACTCCTAAAAGACCCTAACAGCCACCTTAACCAAAACAAAATATTACACTGCTAGTACCGTACACCTGAAATCCTTTATACAGCCAAGATTATACCATCACATCATCGCTGGAGATGTGCCCAACCGCATGGGGATTTATACCATATTCTTTGGAAATGTCCATATATCAGATCCTTTTGGAGTAGTATCATAGCCACCCTTTTTAACATCCTAAAATCAAACTATACCCCCTTCCCCCGAATTGTTTCTTCTTGGACTGGACAAGGGCCCCATTCCATTACCTAAGACACAACAGTCATTATCACTTTAAGCCAGCATAGTAGCGAAAAGCCTGCTTCTACAGAACTGGTGAACTTCAATCGTACCTACCACACGGGAATTCCTTAGTAACCTATCCCTACTAGCCACCTATGATCGCCTCGCCCATATCTCTAGCAATACTGTGCACATTCATATACTCACCTGTGAACCGTTTTACCATTTTTTAAATGCCAACACCACTGGAACTTTCATCAGAACCCTAGCCCACCTCAGTCAAGGAATTAGATAAAGCATTCTCTACCAGCTATGCCACTTTATGTACGATCTTTTAACAAGGCCACTTATTTCAAAAGAAGCTCTGATATTATTTATTTACTTATCTGAAAATATTTCACCAGGATGGCAACATGAGCTGTAGCCAGCTCTGCTTCCAGAAGCTGGGGGATACAAGATAAGGAGAACAGATAATAAACATGAGCAAGTGAGAACAAGGCTTTCCAACAACTAGTACATACACTTACATGAGTCAAATAAGTGCAGGATAGAACAAGCATGGAACCAATTCTGCAAGTACATACAGTATTAAACAATAACGGAAGAAAAAGCGATCAAACATACTAAAAAAATCAACTAGGTACACTCACATGCATGGACCTATTAAGGGCAACTTTACATTTACTAAAGGAGGGGAGAGAATGGCAAGGTAGAGGGCCAGACCGGAGGCTGCACCATTTCAGGATCCTGGTTAAACAATTGCAAAAAAAAAAAAGGATGGACAGAACCCTGCAAGGTGATCCAGAAAAGAAGAAGAGAGAGAAAAGGGAAAAGGAGAGGAAATGACCTAGGCTGAACCCCTTCAGGATGTTATAACCCTGCAAGATGGCCTAGACCAGGGAAAGGAGGAGGTGAGGGAAGGGGGAGTGTGGAGGGGGATATGACTCATGGAATATCCCTTCATAAAAGCTGGTTAGTCCTCCCACGTTGAAGTTCCTCTCTGGCTATCTTAGGCCTATACATAGTTAATAGTTCACAATTTTGTGTTGTTTATATACAGTTATCATAACTAGTCCAGTGTTACCTCATCTATATAATTCTTCGAATTATGCACTGCTGGGCACTGGCTTAATATCTTTCATAACCTGTTTTGTGGTAATACAAACTGAGGATACTCAGCATCATTAAGTGACTGCTGCCATACCTAATATACTTCCCATATACTGGGTAAATATTAACTCTAACTGTTTAAGTACATTACACGCTGTTTTAACAGTCTCTGTATTCCCACCATCATTCCTGTATGTTATGACATTGTACTGGAAGAAAAAATTACTCACCTTAGTAATCTTGTTTCTTCTAAGGGAATCTTACTGTATTCTGACTTATGCAGTATAGTCTCACCATAGGATTGCCCCGGAGCCGAAATGGTTAATAGAACCTATGCAAATGATGGAATGTTAGGCTCGAGCTCGGTTTTCAAATCACTGTCCCTGGTAAACAGCTCTAAAGTGTCAGATTCTGTTATGAAGCATGCGCTAAGCAGTTACCAACTAATACAATAATAATAATAATAACCCTCCTTAATGAGCAATAAGGTATAAATAAGGGAATCTCTTCTTTAAAAACTTCTAAAGTGGCATCACTAAAACTCAAGTCACAGATGCCCAAAAAACACAGAACATAAAATACACCCCAGGTTTGCAACACCTCAATCACAGCTGTAGTGCAGTGACTATTGGTTTCAAGTAGGGGAGAAAGGGAGGGAGCTCAGAACACAGTAAGATTCCCGAAGAAGAAACAAGATTACTTAGACAAGTAATTTTCTCTTCAAACCCTAGGAAATCTTACCGTATTCTGACTTATGCAGATTACCAAGCAGTGCCTTTGGAGGTAGGCCTATAACCTATTTAGAAAACAGGCTCTGCAGGACTGCTGTGCCAAACTTGGCATCACCTCTGGCCTGGACATCCAAACAATAATGTTTGGTGAGTGCGGACTGTTTTCCAAGTTGCAGCTTTGCAAATGTCTCATTAGTGTGTGTGTGTGTTATATATATATATATATATATATATATACACACACACACACACACACACACATATACACACATATATATATATATATATATATATATATATATATATATATATATATACACACATATATATATATATGTATATATATATATATATATATATATATATACACACACACACACACACATATATATCAGCTGCTAAAGAGGCTGCAGTACCCCTAGTTGAATGGGCCCTGAGGCCTGCAGGTGGTTGCTTACCCACCTTGCTATAGCAAAACTGAATACAGGCTACAATCCATCGTGCAATAGATCGGTTTGTGGCAGGTTTTCCTTTTCCCACCTCTCCGTAAGTGAGGAAAAAACTGGGTTTGATCCTATCTGTGACCTTCTGTGTGGTCAAGATAGTAGCTGACTGCTCTTTTCACATCCAGGTTGTGCAGCCTATGCTCACCTGAGGTGGCATGGTCTGTGAAGAAGACTGGCAAAGTAATAGACTGGTTGAGGTGGAACTCTGATACTACCTTGGGCAAAACTTTCCTGTTAATTCTCAGAACTATTTTGTCTCTAAGGACAGCAATGTAACCAGGCTCTGTGAACAATGCCCGGAGCTCACTAATCCTTCTAGCAGAGGTAATGGCTACCAGAAACACTGTTTTCCAAATCACATATTTGAGGTCTGTAGTAGACAACAGCTCAAAAGGGACTGCATAAGCTGGGCAACACAAATATTCAGATCCCACATGGGAGTAGGCTCCCTGTGTGGTGGGTGCAAGTGCAGTAACCCCTTAAAAAACTTCTTGAATATTGGTTTCGAAGCCAAAGAAGATGCCTTACCTGCTGCTGAAAAAGCTGCCAGGTGCACTCTCAAGGTGGAATACTTATACCTGTGGAAGGCAAATGGGTCACAGTCCAGGACTAGAGAGAGACGGGCTTGGGCATGGTCCAACTCCTTGCCCCGACACCAAATTGAAAATCTTTTCCATTTAGAGGCATAGGTTTTCTTGGTAGAAGGCTTTCTGGAAACTCTCAGTACACCCATGACTCCTTCTGAGAGATACAAATCTGCATACTCTAAGTCTTCAAGAGCCATGCTTTGAGTCTGAAGGATAGCATATTGGGATACGTGATCCTGCCCTGTGAGGATGACAACAGATTGTACTTCCTGGGGAGACTGACTGGCTTGCTTACTGACAATGATAGGATCATGTAGTACCAAGGCTGTCTGGGCCAGTCTGGAGCAGTGAGGATCACTGAGGCTGGCTGAAGCCTGAGTTTGTTAAGCACTTTCAGTAACAGAGGTAAAGGAGGGAAGGCATACAGGAACCTCCCAGTCCAGTCCAGCAGAAGTGCATCCAGAGGAACTGTGCCCTTGGTGGGAGGCCTGTAGCAATATTGTGGGAGTTGGTGGTTGTCTGGGGCTGCAAACAGATCCACCTCTGGGGTGCTCCATCTCCTGAAAATGACCTGTAAGACGTGTTTGTTCAGTGACCACTTGTGGTGGTTCTGATTTATTCTGCTGAGGGCATCTGCCAAGACATTGTCCTTGCATGGGAGGTGGACAGCTGAGAAGGAAACATTCAGGGAGTATGCAAAGGCCCAGATTCTCACTGCCTCTATGCAGAGGGGAGTTGACCTTGTGCCCCCTTGTAGTACATGGTGGTTGTGTTGTCTGTTCTGACCTGGACCACCTTTCCTTTTACCTGATTGACAAACGACTGAACAGCCAGAAGAAATGCTTTGAGCTTCAACAGGTTGATATGCAGAAGAAATTCCTGCTTTTCCCATGTGCCATGTGCAGTGTGATCCCTCAGATGTGCTCCCCACCCTAGGAGGGATGCATCTGTTGTGAGTACCAGAGAGGGAACCTGCTGCAGGAAGGGCACTCGTTGTCTGAGTTTGCCCCTTCCCTGCCACCACCGTAGGGCTTGGGAGAAAAGCGACTGCGACTGGAACTAACTTTGAAAGAGTCCATTCTCTGGAGCCAGTGATCTCTTAAATGAAACTGAATGTCTCTCATCTGGAACCTGGTCCCTGACACAGTTGCTGTGGAAGCTGCCATATGGCATAGCAATTGCAGGAAGTGCCTTGCTGGCCTGGAAACGTGAAGTTTGAAGGAACTGGCCTCCTGGATCAGGTTGCCTACCCTGTCATGAGGCAGGTAAACCATCCCTTTTCTTGTATCCAGTTCTGCTTCTATGAATCTGAGCAGTTGAACTGGTTTCAAAACAGACTTTATGTGATTCACCAAGAACCCCAGAGAGTAGAGTGTGTCTTGTGTTATTAACAGAGCCTCCCTTACTTGCTGGTGTGACTGGCCTACTATGAGCCAGTCATCTAGGCAGGAGAACACTGACACCCCTTGTCGCCTTAGGTGTGCCACTACCATAGCTAGACATTTTGTGAATACCCTTGGGGCAGATGTCAGTCTGAAAGGCATTGCCCTGAATTGGTAATGACCTGATGGCAGCCTGAACCTGAGGTACTTTCTGTGTGACCTTCTGAATTGGATATGAAAGTAGGTGTCCTTCAGATCCAGGGACGCTAGCTAGTCTCCCTGTCTTAGGGTAGGTAGTATGGTAGCCAGAGTGACCATCTTGAATTCTGGTTTTGACAGATGCTTGTTTAAGTATCTGAGGTCTAGAATGCGTCGCCACTCCCCTGTTTTCTTTATTGTGAGGAAGTAACTTGAATACAGTCCCTTTCCTATCTGGTTGGAAGGGACTGGTTCCACTGCCTTTAGCAGCACAAGGCTTGAAACTTCCTTTTCCAGTAGGGCTGTTTCTGATAGGGAAGAAGGTCTGAAAGCTCTTGACCTCAGCTTTGGCATTGCCTTGAAGTACAGTACAAGTCCCTGGCCCACTACTTTCAGGACCCACTTGTCTGTGGTGATATTTTCCCACTCCTGGAAGTAGTGGGCCAGCCTGCCCCCTACTGGAATTGGGGTGGCAACCTGAACAGTCCCCTCAGGGTGTCTGTTTGGACTGTACTGCTGGCTGAACAATGGGGCTAGTGTGGCCACTGCCCCTTCTGCCCCTGCCTCTAAAATATCCCCTAGGCTGATACTGGGGGAAAACTTGAGACTGGAAGAAAAGGCCTATAAGTAAGTCTGCCTCTGCCACCCCTTGCATGATGCTTCTGGGGGTTGGCAGCTCTTTCTTTAGCTGCTGCACTTTTGTATGCAGCCTTGTATTCATCCATTTTCTTCATGTATGCCTCTGATTGCTCTCCAGACAGAGACACATGGTCGCATGGAAAATCCCTGGCTTTGTTCTGAGTATCTTGTATGAAATTGGTAGTTCTTAGCCAAGCAAACCTCCTAAGTGACACAGCAGATGCCATTTGTCTGGATGCAGTGTCATTAGTCTACTGCCATCCTGAACTGTGTCTTAGCAGCTTCAATGCCCCTTTTTGCAGCTTCCTCCAGGTCAGCAGCCATGGAAGGGGGGCTGCCTTGGCAATCTGCAACACCGTGGACCGCATGTTTTTCTGATACCTGGCTATGTAGGCCATATAAGATGCCTGCCTAATAGCCAAGGAGGATCCTAGATACAATACACTTTCTTAGCAACGGAATCCACCCTCCTAGAATCCTTCTCTGGAGGGTGGGAGACCAGAGGGATGCCAGCTTTGTCACAATGTGCAGCTGTACCACACCTTCATGGCTGGGGTGTCCAAAAAGAAAGTCAGCCCCAGTCTTAGCTACCCAGTACTTCTTATCCACCTTTCTGTCTGTGAGTGGGACAGAAGTGGGAGACTGCAGCACTTTCATAGTCTGCCTTCGTAAAGATTGGTGAAGGGGAAGGAGCAACCTCTCTGATGGTGGGACATCCTTCATTTCTTTATAATCCTCTTCTTCCTCATCCTCTATAGATTCCTGGGATGAGAGGTTGAGGGACTGAGCCACTTGCTTCGCAAATGCAAAATATGAGGTTAAATTCTCTGTTCCATTGTCAGGGGAATCTGGTCTATGAGAATCAGGGGAAATGTCTGGGTTGATGGGCTCCCCATAATCCTCATCTTCATTATCGGGCTCATCTCCAAAATCAGTATCCCCCAAAGGCTCCCCACTTTGGTCTATTAAACCGGGGATTGGCTATGAACCAGGAGTTTAAGGAACCAGTTGCTTACCAACCGGAACCGGGTACTGAAGAGATTGAATTATCCTGATCGCATTAGCGATCTATTCAGCAGAAGGAACCATGGTCTGTTTTAGCAGGGGTTCCTGGTGCTTTTTCTTTTTCTTAACAGTGACAGCCGGTTCAGCAGCCTTGTCCACAGTACTTTTTTTTAGCAGAGCCATTGCTCCTGTCACAGGGCAGCTCCCCTGGTTCATCCAGTAGTTCCATGGCTGGGTTAGCAGTCTTTTCAGCCATCCTTTCCCTCAGTCTTTTTAACCATCTGCCAATGGTAGACTGAGGAAAATGAGCACACATCTCTCAGTCTGTCTGTAAGTGGTCAGACCCCAGACCGAACAAGCAAATAAGATGTGGATCTGCTTTTGCAAAAAGTTACCCACACTTAGTACAGTACTGGAAACCTGTGGGACCTGTTCTCTTTTTTGTTTTCTGTGACATAACCCAGATACCACACAAAAAGTAAACTTACTATTTTTTTTTTTTTTTTGGGCGGTTGCCGAAACCGGCTACAAAACCAGGAGTTACCCCAGAAAATTCAAATGAAAACAAGCCCAGGAGTTACCCCGGTTGAATCTGACCCATGAACTAGGAGTTACCCCTGTTAAATTCAAACAAACTAACCGACTATGCAGAGTCAGAACAGAAATGTAAACTTTAAAATATAAATGAAACACAAACAAGGAGACTGTCGGTTTCCTCTCAGTTAAAGAACCAGGAAGAAAATTACTACTTACCCCTCTAAACTAAAAAGCTAAACAACTACTACCTGAAAACCAAGGACAGTGAAAGGAATACCAATAAAATAAAGCTTACTAGTACATAAACCGAGAAAAATAAAGTTTCTTCAAGTGATGAAGGAGAGCTCTCCGGAGATGTCTTACTGAGGCAAGCGGAGTAAAGAATCTGACAGTTTAGAGCTGTTTACCAGGGACGTGATTTGAAAACCGAGCTCGAGCCTAGCATTCCATCATTTGCATTTCGGCTCCAGGGCAGTCCTATGGTGAGACCATACTGCATAAGTCAGAATACAGTAAGATTTCCTGGGGTTTGAACCTTGTATTTGCACGCAAAGCATTAGCGGATTGTTTTTGCTCTTTATGGTATATGAACAACCTAATAAAAAGTTTAACTTCAAAAATTAAAAACAGTAAACAAGATAGAAACACCTGAAGTTAATTAATAATCTGGAAATGGTTATATAAATATTTTTTTTAATTTGTGCTTAAAAGTATCTATAGTTGGGGCAGAGCGTACTAAATCTGGGAGCAAGTTCCACAGTAAAGGAACTGCAACTCCAAAGGCCCTATCCCCGGACTGTTTTAAACGGGAAGGGGGAACCAGAAGTAAACCTGCATCTGTGGACAGGAGGGGACGAGAAGGAGTAGAGCTGAGTATTATCTGCACAGCAGTGAAACTCAACCCCATGCCACCTTACAATCTCACCCAAAGGCAACCTGTACATGGCAAATAACCTAGGTGCTAGAATCGAACCTTAAGAAGCCCCACAGGTGACCACCCCGAGTTTGGAGATGGAATTACCCAGGGCCACCTGCTGAGATCTCCCTGTGATGTAGGACTCAAACCAGCGCAAAACTGCGCCACTGAGTCACACAAAGTTCCTTACGCTATCCAGCAGAACACTATGATCCACTGTGTCAAAAGATCTAATAGGACCAAGATGGAACACAGTCCCTGATCCCTTGCCATAAGATGATCTTGCAACACCCTAACCAAAGCAGTCTCAGTACTATGACAAGGCCTAAATCCAGACTGAAAAGACTAACAGATGTTAAATAACTCCAGATGAGCCTCCAGATGCGTTGCCACTGCCTTCTCAATAATCCTTACAAAAAAAAGCAAAGATTTAAGACAGGCCTGCAGTTTGCCAGGACTTCGGGGTCCAAGGATTTTTTTTTCAGGAGAGGCCTCACCACAGCACTTTTTAGGGCCGCCAGGAAGACCCTCTCCCTCAAAGAATATCCAGTATTCCTAGGATACACCAGTCCTAGAAAAATCAAGGTTACCAATAAGGAACCAAGTTGGTCCAGGATCCAGTGAACAGCACGCAGGACGCAAGTTGAACATCATATGGACCACCTCCTCTTCTACAACTGGATCAAACTCAGCCCAGGTTGGCAGACTGTCATTGCCTCTTCTTTTATTGATACCACCAGCCCATGATAGGCCACTTGCAGGATCTCTCTCCATATTGAAGACACCTTGTCAAGAAAGAATCGGCCAAATTAGTCACACCTAACTGCTGAAAAAGCTTTAACGGCTCGCAGACAGGACAGGACCTGGAATTGGGAATGCTGGCCCAAGGCCACAAAACTGAGAAGTTTGTGGTGACTGGGGTGAACCAGAATACACTGATAGGCATCCTGCATGTCCAGGGAAGTCAACCAGTCCTGCGGGTTGAGAAGCAGCAGTAGGGTCCCTACGAAGGCCATCTTGAACGTCTCCCAGTGTAGAAACTTGTTCAGTTTTCTGAGGTAGAGAATGAGGTATATGTCTCGACTTCTTCGGAATGAGAACATAATGGGAGCAGAACTTGAAGCCTGTATTGTGCTCCATCTCCAGCACTACTTCCACTGTTCTGTTGCTCAAGAGGCCCGCAATCTCCATTGCGAGAAGGTTCGACATGGATGCTGAAAGGGGGTGCTGCTTCTTGGGTGGATAATCTGGAGGGATCTCCAAGAAATTCAGTGAGTACCCCTCCCAGATGATTCTTAAAACCCACTTGGTCTGTGATGGATTCCCACTGACAGTAAAATCGAGACAGATGCCCCCCCCCGCCCCCCAGAGAGGAGAGGTCTGCCTCAGGCCACTGAAGCAGAACTGGGGCCGGAACTTCAGAGAGTGGCACTAGATGCCTTTAGGGTCTTTGCCTTCAGTTGTGCTTTCTTCTGCTGCTGGGGAGGCTGGGACTTGACTTGGATTCCCTTGCCTTTGTCACAAAAGGAATGCTTACTGTGGTATAAGACTCAGCCTTTCCCTCTTTGAGGGTGAGCAGGGGAAGGCCAAGAAGTCTTAATCGCATTCTAGTCTTCCAAGACGGCCTCGAGGGACTGTTCTACCTGTTAACCGAACAGATAAAGCCACTGAAGAGGACATTCATGACCTGATGTTGGGACATCATTGTAGAAGCCCGACGTCTGAAGCCAGGAATGTCTCCTGATGCAGATTCCTGGAATGCCATAGGTAATAATCTAAAGAATTTTCTACTTAGTGTCTGAATCCAGTAAGGCCTCTGAGAGAGGTCCAGAGGGCATACTCGTATTTGGAGAAATTCCCACGGTAGCTAGCTATTCGCATGCTAAATGCAGCTACTGTGAAAGCTCTCTTTCCCATCATATCTATCTTACGAGACTCCTCATTAATGAGATGCACTGTAACCTCTTGATGGAGACCCAAGGGGTCACTGGTTTAACTAAAGAGTCGAATCTGAATGGAATAATTTGCCAGCCCCAGTGGTCAACAGAAACAGCATGGCAATATTTAAAAACTGTTTGGACCAACATAAGAATCCACATGGGAGTTTAAGGCAGGATGGGACAAATCAGGTAGCCAGGTGACCAATGGCTACTTAAAAAATTGGTTTGGCTACCATATTTTGAAAGTTATTGGCCAACTTGCGTACCTGCCTACAAAGTGGTTTTTGAGCCCTTAAAAAGGATTGCCACAACAAATATTGGTTTGGCTACCAGATTTTGAAAAATAGTGGCCAATCTGACCACCAGCTCACAAACTGATTTGTCCCACCCTGGTTTAAGGTTTTAATTTTATGGTCAAGTCTATATGGCGCAAGCTTCTCGACTTGTACACGTCCTACGATTCCTGATGGCCTTGTCATTCTCAGCCAGAATGACGATCTTATCCGCAACAGGCTGGGAAACCAAAATAGGTCCGTCTTTAGGGGCAGTATACTTATGGGCAGTATATTTATGATCTATCTGCTGACAGACAGAAGGAATGGACACAGACCTAGCCCACAATGCTTCTGACAGTGTTTAAAAAACAAGCAGAATGGGAGGTATAAGGTTGACCAGTATAGAGGGAACACTGACCCACTCCAGCCGGAGTCACTTCCCTGGGTCAGTGGCAGAAGGCTAGAAAGCAACAGTTGCGTACATACTGCAAAGCAGAGCCTGGAAGGAAAGGTCCTCCTGTGGAACAGGAGAAGTTCCTGGGGTTGGATTATTCAAGCTGTAAAAACAGTCATCATTGCTGCCCTCAGAAATGATGAGGTCGGGGTCAGACTCATACCTCTCCAACTCCTCTCCAGAAACAGGAGCTGGGAGAGGAGTGGACACAGAAACACCTAACTGCCAGCTAGTCCAGATAGGGGAAGACATAAAAGCCTGCCCTTCTCAAGGCTGTAGCCACCACCGCTAAGCATTTTGTAAATATCCCGAGAGCTGACAACAGGCCAAAAGGCAGGGCTCTGAACTGGAATTGTTGTTCTTTGAAGCTGTACTGAAGATACGTTCTATGTGCTGGATGAATCATTATATGAAGATATGCATCCTTCATATCTAAGGAGCAGAGCCAGTCTCCCTTTTGGAGTAGTGGAAGAAGAGTCGGTAGTGGTGTCGTACAGAGTTTCTTGTACTGGCTGTATAAGCTGAGCTGTCAAAATCCAGTACTGGTCTGAGATCTCCTGTTACTCTGGGAACCAGGAAGAAATGGGAATAAAAGTCTTGGTCTCTTTGTTGCACAGGAACAGGTTCTATGGCCTTCTTTTGTTGAAGCACCATTATCACCGTAACGGACAGGGGCGGGAGGGTGACTTGCTTAACCGGGTCTTCCCCCCCCCCCCGAGACCAACTCACGACGAGATTCCCGGGGTCGAGGCACCGGCAGCTCCACTAGCCGGGTGGACCTCCCTCAGACCTTTCTGCCTGCTGTTTTCTGTTCCACCAGACGAGGCCAGCAAGCGGAGAGATTCAAAGGTCTGACTCGCTTTCTTTTGTTGAAATTAGCCTCTCAGAGGAGGACAAGAGCGATTGGCTCGAGGGTTGACGGCGATGCAGCGGGGTATTTAAAAAGGCTGCCCCACCTGAACAAACGAGTTTCACGGAACGGACAGAGGCGGAGGGTGACTTGCTACCTCGGGTCCCCCGAGACCAACCCACCACGAGATTCCGGGTCGAAGGCGCTGGCAGCTCCACTTGGCCGGGCGGACCTCCTCAGACCTTTCTGCCTGCTGTTTTCTGTTCCACCAGACGAGCCAGCAAGCGGAGAGATTCAAAGGTCTGACTCGCTTTCTTTGTTGAATTTCCGCCCACCCGCCCTGTGTAAGTGGTGTCTTAAATAGGCTGAAGTCAGAAGAAGCCCTGCCCAGGTCATGACATTCTCCAATCGTGACCTGAGTCTTTCTGTCTAAGGAGGAGCTCCCCAGTGACGTTAGCAGCCCGGTACTCCCTAAGCTGCGATCGGCAGAAACATCTATTTGCCGATGAGTTGACTGTCTCTCTCTCTTTCTCCAGCTGCTGGTCACACCGCAGGGGCCCCTTTCTCCCTCGGGGCAGAACCTTCAAACTTAACGGTCAGCCCAACTACGAAGCAGCACGCTCACTCTGGGCAATATTGCCCCTGACTCTGACACTAAAAACTCCTGTTGCAACCTAGCTAATCTTAGGCATTCTGTCTCCTACGGCTATATAGCATAGGTCCTATTCACTGTTAGCCTTATGAATTTACTGCAAAAAATGTAAGGCTCTGTGATTGTGTAGTTATAACAGATAGCCACTGTATTGTCGTTTATACATAAAAGGTTGAATTGTGATTGCATAGTTCTAAATCTTACAAACTCCTGCTGCTAGCTAAGTCCTGGCTAAAGGGTTTCCAGCATTACAGTTGATAACTTGTCCTCTTAGCCAGAGTCAGACAGGGAACCTTGCATCATTATTTGCCTCTGTGGAAGTGCTATCAGAGTTAGATAGGAGCGTTGCATCATTATTATTTTGCCGCTGTGGGAATTGTTAATTGTACCCCTGCTTGCTGGACTGATCCTGATGATTCCCCTCTAAAGTTAAAAGTGCTAACTAACAGTAGCTCAATCAGGGAAGCTTGTTCTTAAAGGTAGTGAGCAGTGCTCATTTAATCGTAACTAGACTTGGGCCCAAACTTGCTCTAGTATCCGCTGTAGACATGCCGCACGTGAGTGCAAACGTAGGGATTGGTTGCCAGTACCAGGATCCTCGACTATTAGGCCAGGCACTTGAGATCCAAGCGAGCAGCCCAGAATAGTTCCAAGATGCACCCAGGGAACTGGAACAAGGGCATCGTCCTGGCAATAATATATTTTCTGGCCCAACTAGGGACAGACTGGCTCGCCAGTAGTGCCTACTGCCCCCCCATACCCGCGGGGGGTCGGGAAAGCACACAGACAGACACTTTAGCTGCCCTTCTCCTAGGTGCAACCTCCTTCTCCTAGTGGCACATGAATTCTCGAGGAAAGGGATCCTCTACAGATCCCTGCTCCTCACTTGGAGCCTAACCCCCTGTCCGACTATACTGGCTTTACCACCTCCAACCCTCACTCTCCAGAGCTTGCTAGCAGCCCTGCTGCTACTGGCGGGGGACATCCAACCTAACCCAGGCCCTGGGACGTCTAATGTATCAATTTCCTCCTCCTTAGATAAGGCTTGGGATGGAGCTAAGGGTCTAAGGCTGGTGCATATGAACATTTGCAGCCTGAGACCAAAGATCCATGAAGTCCAAGCATGGCTGACCGTATACAAACCAGACTTATTAGCAGTCTCTGAGACCTGGTTAAAACCCCACATTCAGGATCACGAGGTAGCTGCCTCTAGATATGCCTTCTACAGAAAGGACAGACCCTCGAAAAGTGGGGGTGGGGTTCTCATATATGTAAAGGACACAATTACATCCTCCCTTGTTAGGCTGCCTCACGACACGACCCAGGACATAGAAGCAATCTTTTTACGGCTCACGCTAGGAGGGCTAAACACCTCACAATAGGCTGCGACATATTCTGACTATCAATGCGCTTCGCCTCTGGACACGCTCCTGAAGAACCCTGCAGTTGACTCTGCATCCGAGCTTATCATATTGGGCGACTTCAATTTAAATTGGGCCCTAGAGGAGAAGTCTGCCATCAATGGATTATTACATGACTCCCACCTCGCTCAAGTCATCTCTCTACCGACCAGAAGGAACCATAAATCGGGGAGGCACTCTATAATTGAATGGTCCTGACCTCAGCCCCTAGTAACAGAAAAATGGCTGGCACCCTGGCCGATGCCTTGAGCGACCACTCGCCGATATTTGCCATCTGGAAAAATAATGCGATAAAAGTCCCACCTAGAACGATCACTACTAGGGACTACTCCAACTTCCACCCTGACCAATTCATTGGTTTCTTAAATGGCATTGACTGGAGCCCTATAAGACACCTACCTAACCTGGAGGAGGCTGTTGAATTTTTCCAAACAACCCTCACCAGGGCCACTGACCTCTTAGCTCCAATGAAAACCCACAGAGTAAAGGGAAGCTGCTATAAGTGGATCCTGCCCTCCCTAAAGGCCCTGATGTCCACTCGTGACAAGGCCTGAAAAAAGTTCAGGAAAACAATGCTATCTGCGGACTTAGCCAGCTACAGGGCCCTTAGAAATCAATGCAAACAGATCATAAAGAAAGCAAAAAAAGAATATATCACCAACCTTCAAAAAAACAATCTAGGGAATCCCAGGTTCTTCTGGTCGCACATTAATGAACTCCTCAAAGGAAACAAAAAAACTACACCCGGCCCTATCATGGCTAATGGGCAAGTAATTGAAGAGGGATCACTCGTCGCTGAGGCCCTTAACAGTTACTTCACGAACCTTGATGCGTACAAGGCGGGACCCCCTGACAACAGGTGTGAGCCTAACGCACATCAGCCCCCAGACCTAGATCGCCCTTTGTTTCACTTGAGGCTGGTTAGGGTAAAGGAGATTTTGATCATCCTTAAATCTCTGCACTCAAGAGGATCTGGGGGCCCTGACGGGATCCAAATCAGAATCCTCAAGGAGGGAGGCCCAGCACTAGCGAAGACCCTAACTTGGCTGATAAACTGGTCCATTATTGAGGGGTTGGTACCTAAGCCTTGGAAGCAGGCCTTAGTGATTCCCATACACAAGGGAGGGTCTACAGAGCCTATAGAGAACTACAGGCCTATCTCCCTGCTGTGTGCTATTGCTAAAGTACAGGAGAAGCTAGTCTACTCCCAACTCCGAGAATACCTGAAAATCCACCAGGTAATCTCTCCATCTCAGCATGGCTTCAGAGCCAATCATGGGACAGACACTGCGCTAAGCTCTCGGCAGAAGTCCTGAGCAACAATGACTCAGGGGTCAGTACAGGCACGGTCTTCATTGACCTCTCTAAAGCGTTCGACTTGGTAAACCACAACCTCCTACTACAAAAAATGTGCTCATTTGGCCTTGACACCCATGCACTGGGATGGTTCGAGAGTTAGCTCACTGGACGTACCCAGATGGTCAAGTGGAAGGATAATGTCTCCACTCTAGCACCACTCAAAGAAGGGGTACCTCAAGGGTCAATACTCGGCCCCCTTCTCTTTACTCTGTTCATAAATGATCTGCACTCACACTGTGGGAGCAGCAGCGTTATCCAGTATGCGGATGATGCTGTCATCTACAGAGCCTCCCCTAACTTAACAGAACTGGAGACAGCCCTCCAAGAGGACATCCTTCAGATGGAGGACTAGCTTACTCTGAACAAAATGGTATTAAACACCAAAAAAACGAACGTGATGCTGATTGGGCCTAGATCCCTGGGATCCGAGAGGTCACTGCTCCTACAACTTCAGTCCAGGGGGGGTGAAAAACTTGAGGTGGTTACCTCCACTAAATACCTTGGACTTACCCTGGACCAAGGCTTCACACTAAAAAATCATGTAGAACAAATCTCCAAAGCCATCCATGGGAAACTCGGAATCCTCTACAGAACAAAGGATCAGATTATCCCAGAAGCTAGGGTTGCCATCGCCGCTAGCATACTTCTCCCAAAGCTCACCTACGTGGCCCCAGTTCTCCAGGGCGTGGCCACGACGGAGCTAGGCAGCCTGCAGACCTTGTACAACAAGATAGTCCACTTCGCCACTCTATCACACCCGAGGATTCACCACTGCGAACCCAAATCAAGGCTCAGCTGGCCGTCTTTGGAAGCTCGCCTCATCTACCCAACCCTCTGCCTTACATTTAAGTTATTCGGTCCCACACCTCCCCCTAGCCTCAACGGTCTGATTAGGGTTAAAACTAACCCGCGGAGTCTAAGAACATCTGGCCAAACTCTCCTTGTGGTTCCCAAGACTAGGACCAAAGTTGGGTCCAGGTCCTTCGCGTACAGCCCCTTCCAACTGGAACAACCTCCCCCTGGAGGTGCGGGAGGCAGAGTCCATCACCTGCTTCCGGACCAAGCTCAAGGCACACGTGCTCAACAGGAGCATATGCCTATGTCACAGGACCTGACCATACATCAAAGGAAGGGGAGCACTTTTGTATCAATATATCCCCCTTCCACTATGCCTATAAGGAAAGAACCACATGTCTTTAGCAACTTCTTGCCTTTACCTTGAGCACTCTCAATCTCAATATGTACTTGGTATGTATAATGTTTTCTTTATGTCTAACTCTTAAATCCTTTTGCCTGTATGTTCCTCCTCTACCTACCACTTGTAACCCTATGAAGTCTTTTATTGTTAAACAACATTACATTTACCCGATTGTACTGATCTGCTTACCTGTATGTAACTGTCACTCCCGGGTCGCCCCTGAAAAAGGGACCTCTGGGGTCCAGTGGGCCTACCCGGTCATCAAAATTCAATAAATAAATAAATAATCTCATTCTGCAAGACTGCCTTGTGATCGGGTAGATAAGAGGTGTGCTTGGAAGGAACATATGGTGGTACGTCTATCAATTCCAGAGTGTGTCTGTATTCCGTTAGTTGTAAAACCCAGGCATCTGTCGTAATGGCTTTCCAACCTTGAAGGTATAAGGGATAATGACCCCCTACTTCCATAGTCTGGGGCCCTGAGACATGCTATGTTTCTATGTAATCACAGCACCATCTCTGCCTCCATAAATGACCTTGACAGAGTGGCTGACAGTAGTTTCTCGGCAGAGGCTACTTTATTGATCTGTCCAAGGCCTTCGATACAAAAGATCAGTCTTCCGTAACTAAAATTTGGCAACTATGAGTTTGATTCATGACTGACCGACTGTACAGCTAGCTATCTGTCAAACAGGCACCAAAAGGTGTCGATAAATGGGGTCTGTTCTAATATAGTCCAAGTGCAGAGCAGGGTGCCCCTGGGCTCTGTCCTGGACCCCCTGCTCTTTTCTCTTTTCATAAAAGACTTGAAGCTTATGCGAGTGACGCCATCATTTACAGCTGCGATGTGGAATGTGCAATTATTTCTGCAAGAATATTTTGAGCTTAAAGGGAAACGTCCATGGAGAATCAGGCCATACCTGGGTTTAAGGCATGGCCCAATTAGCTGTTTCGCAAAAGCAATTATTTTTGTACCTTGTAAATCATCAAATAGCTCCCTCATATCTGGCTGATCCTGACTCCCTCCCGCTGGCATTTCTGCGATGGTGCAGCGCACCCACAACCACCCGCAGCTGTTTCAGTATGACGTTTCATATGGGGAGCGGCTGGGGGCGCGCCATATACTGCCAATGGAAGTGCTGCTATTCAAAGCTCCAGTTGTAAAACGACATGCCCCAGCAGTATACCGAAACCAGGTACAGACTGGCAGCCATGTGAAGAAAAGAGGTAATACTTCCCGTCTACAGATACCTGGCGAGGCCTCACCTGGAACAGTGTGCCCAGTTCTGGAATCCTTATCTCAGAAAAGACAAGGATAGGTTGGAGACAGTGCAGTGCAGAGTGACCAAAATAATTCAGAAACAGCAGGGTAAATCCTATGAGAAGCACCTCAAGACACTAAATATATACTCACTGGAAACCAAGGGAGAGGGGAGATATGATTGAGACTTTCAAATTCCTCAAAGGAATTAATAAAGTGAACTGTGGGGAATTATTTAGCCTGAATACCAACTTATGGTCTTGGGGTCATGAGTGGAGATTAGCAGGTGGAGGTTCAGGAGGGATGTGAGGAAGTACTTCTTTACAGAAATGGCAGAGGAGCCTTGGAAGAGTCTACCGGCCAAGGTGGTGGGAGCCAACACAGTTAGGGGATTCAAATAGACCTGGGATAAAATGAAGGGAATAGCAGCTGCCCAGCGTGACCGGTCCAGGGAAGAGAACAGAGTAAGGACCGGGAGGGCTAGTACCCTGGAGGAACATTAGGTTCCAAGGAAGGTACCAGGGAATTAAGGAACTTGGGCAGACTAGATGATCTTTTTCTGCTGTCATTGTCTATGTTTCTATGCTTGTCAGACCTGCAGAGAAACAATGCAGTTGTTTCTTCAACTTTACTTTAACTTTTGCATCACTTGTCGACATTGGCCTTTTATGCCATTATCAAAAGAACCTTTATTTAGGTTTTGTACCTACAGTTACAAGATCTACAAGGACCAAACACACACAGGTTGCGATTGCTGTTTGGGCCTGCCACACAGCAATAGGGCTCACAAGGTCTGACAGGGATTTAACCAGGCCACAAGGAGATGCCTAAAGAAGGCTCTAGAAACTTATCACCATTCAGGCCATGGAGGCTCAAGTCAAGGATACAAGAAATAAGCAGACTTCTCCATCTTGTTCAACTCCCTCCAAGAAGAGACGTCCCCAGCATTTGACGAGGTTGTTGTTGCTGCCGTCTTCGAGAACTAGGAACAAAGACAAGGATACGTCATCATCAAAGTTCTCCTCTTCCAGCCATCACCACAAGCATACAGATGAAATTCATGCGTTTGCCAGTGATGTCATGGTCTTCATTGAAGGTGGGTAAGTCCCTATGATTAACTCCAGCGGTGATGAACACAGCCCATCCCAGACTAATCGATGAAACACCAAGGTTGAGGCTTGGCATTGCTGTACCTACTGTGGATGGTATGTAGCCCCTGTCATCGGGTTCTATCCCTTCAATGTTGGTTGTCCCGGACCCTTTACAGGGTGCCATTCACTTCCAGGGTGTGCTGGCATCATTCTCTGAACTATTTTGATGCCTGTTACTGTTACTCCTGCTGGCAATAATAGCTGTCCCATCCACTGGGCTTCCCCCATCAGCTCAATCGTCAACAGGATCTAGATGCACACCTTTTATTCCACTGCAGACACCACCTCCATCATTGGCCCCCCAACTGTTCCAGTCACCATCCCAGACAACAGCAAGGTAGAATACAGCTGTGATCTCTTAATATGGAGGACGATCTGGAAAATGATAAAAGGGGCAGTGATCCCTGAGAGGGGCATTTGCCTTCCAATTCTACTCTCTCTTCCTACAGTGTGGACTCCATGGTGTATACCCTCAGATCTCCTCCCGAGGATCCCGCTTTTCAGACTTTGCTGAGACAAATCTAGGACGTCATGGGATTTTAAGCTGAGAAGGAAGACTCCACTAAGAAAAAGCTATTTATTTCAATGTGTTAACCGGGTAGGCCCACTGGACCCCGAAGGTCCCATTTTCAAGGGTGACAAGGAATTAGTTACATTAAGTAAAAATATTTTGCAAGGTACAGTACATAAGAGAACATGTCAGTTTTGTTTACAATCAAGACATTGCACATTGGACTTCCGGTGACGTCACCGTTGGGGATGCACTGATAACTGCAGAGCTCCATCGGCCAGGTCATTAAAACTGCTCCTACACAGTGATTTACAAATTAAAAAGCCTTCAAATTAAAAAAACAAGGTGCTTATAACCTGAATGGGAGGTCGCAGAAAAGCCAATCATCAGTAAAAAGTAAGGAATCCACTGGATTGCGGCCAACTCCCAGACTCATCGCGGTGCAGCAGGATAAGATGGCAGACCTGGGCCCTACTCAAGCTACTCAACTGAGTAATGCCGCAATTCTTACAGTGCTTCAAGAATTTCAAAATGTGGTCTGAAGCTTCCGCACGGAATTTACAACGGAGCTAAATAAGTTAACTCAGAGGGTGAGCGAGGTGGAAACCCACACAACAGACCTAGACTCCCGAGCTGAGAGACTGAAGAGGGTAGTCGTTCATGTGCTAGAAGAGCAACAGGCACTAAAAGATAAATGTAAGGACCTTGAGAATCGTTCACAGCGCAACAACCTACAGCTCCACGGGGTACCAGAGAACGAGGAAGGCAGGGATATGTCCAACTTTGTGATTTCCTTCCTCCGGGACACTCTTCAATTGGACCCTGAGATGTGGTTGGATATTGAGAGGGCACTGAGGGCCCTTCAGTCAAAACCACAGATGCCTGATGGCAGGCCAAGAGCAATCATAATCATGCTACTGAACTATGCGATTACACAATTATTAACTCGAGCTTGGAGAATGACATAAATACTGTACAAAGGGCATAGAGTACATTTTGATAACGACTACTCCCCTACTATAGTAGCGAGGTGGTAAGCATATGCCTCAGTACTGAGGACACTGAAACAGCAACAGTTAAGATTTAACACTCCCTACCCAGCCCTACTTACGGTGATGTTCCCAGGAGGCCCACAGACTTTTGAGACTCCGGAGGAGACGATCAAAGCATTGCAGGAGAAAGGAATTGAGGTTCCCTTGCCCCCACAGACTGCTGCACGAAAAGGCCTGCAGGTACTTCGGGAGGAAGTGTGGTTTAAGGCTGCAGATCCACAGTCAAGGAAAGGAAAGGAATGTCTACGCTGCAGGATGTTAAAAAACCCTACAGAAATTCCAGAGAACCCAGGGCTATTGAATCTGGCAAGACAAACCCCGATTGTAGGGGCGAACCTATATATTTCCATCTGCCTCTGGCAGAATGACTGAGAGAACTCTGGGGTCTTCAGGTGTTATAATTTTAAACATAATGAACTGTGAGAGGAACGGGGAGCAAATGGTGTAAAAACAAGGAAGCAGACATGCTGAAAAATATGTGGGTTAACAGAAGGCAAAGTAAAACTCCTGAAACTCCTGAAAAGGGACCGCTGGTCTCAGTGGGCTTACCTGGTAAACAAAATCAAAGTCTAAATAAAACATTGTTTCTTTGTTATACAAACTTGTAGTAGGCTAGAGGCCAGCTGTTTTAGTTGCCCCTTCTCAATTTGGGAGGGGGGGAGAGGCAGCACTGGCTCAATAGATAAATGGCTGGCTCTCCCACTGCAATTACTATCGGACTGCCTTAGAAGCTGAAAAAAAATGCTCTGCATGCTACCTTAGAAGAGCGGGAACATACCAACTCCCCTGATGGCTGACGACTCGTGAGGCCATCCTGAGTCATGGTGGTTTGACAAACATTTATGCTATAGCTCTTACTGGGCCTTGCCCAGTATGGGATGACCCCAGACAACGTCTGGACACAAATGGAGAGCAGTGTCGGGGGCCCATGTTACCCACATGGACTACCCCCATGGGGCTAGAACATCAACCCCAGTTTAGAAGGGAACACTTCTCCCTTCCTACCTTAGAAGTCGAGTTTACGGCAGAGAACTGACTGGAATATATCTGCTTTGTTAGGTTGGTACAGTTCGAATGTTTTGGGCCATGTGAGCTCCTCAAAGTTGCCCAGTTTGTTTGTTTAAAACTTAAAAGGATGTTCATTATTAAAAAGGAGACAGGCACTATCCTGAGAAGTTTTATTCTTAAACTATGGAATCATAATCTAAGAAAGACATGGCAGCATGGTTTCACCAGGGGGAGGTCATGTCAGACCAACCTCGTTGAATTTTTTGACTGGGTGACTAGGGAGGTGGATCAGGGGAGGGCAGTGGACATGGCCTATCTGGACTTCAGCAAGGCCTTTGACACTGTGCCACATAGAAGACTATTACACAAACTGGGGAATATGGGTGTGGGCAGGACAGTAGTGTGGTGGGTAGGTAACTGGCTGGGTGGCAGGACACAGAGGGTAGTGGTAAATGGCTGTTACTCCACAGAGGAAGAGTGACCAGTGGGGTACCACAGGGATCAGTGCTGGGACCGGTCCTATTTAACATCTTCATCAGTGACATTGCTCAGGACCTAGAAGGCAGAATTTCATTTTTCGCTGATGACACAAAGCTCTTTAACAGAGTAGACACACCAGAGGGTGTAGACAGAAGGAGAAGCGACCTGCAGAAACTTGAAGAATGGTCAGGGGTTGGCAGTTGAAATTCAATGCAAAAGTGCAAGATAATGCATATGGGGCACAAAAACCTGGCACAATATATCAGTTAGGGGGTGAGGATATAGCATGCACAAGCAGGGAAGGATCTTGGGGTTATCATCTCTGGTGACCTCAAGGTAGGGAAACAGTGTGACAAGGCAGCAGGTAAAGCAAATAGGATGCTGGGATGTATAGGCAGGGACATCACCAGCAGGAAAAGGGAGGTCATAATTCCGCTATACAAGACACTAGTGAGGCCCCACCTGGAGTACAGTGTACAGTTCGGAGACCATACTCAACGTAGGACATAGACAGGGTAGAGAAGGTTCAGAGGAGGGCAACAAAGATGGTGCATGGATTGCATCACAAGCCCTATGAAGACAGGTTGAAAGAACTGAACATGTACTCCTTGGAGGAGAGGAGGGAGAGAGGATATGATAGAGACATACAAGTATCTTACAGGAGGAACAGGGTGCAGGAAAACACTATTTTAAGTGAAAAAGATGTTCCAGGACTAGAGGCATGGGATGAAGTTGGAGGAGGACGATTCAGAGGAAACATGAGAAAGAATTCTTCACAGAGCGGGTGGTGGACAAGTGGAACATCCTGCTAGAGGAAGTGGTGGGGGCTGAAACAATCACGGGATTGAAGAATGCATGGGATGGACATAAGGGAATTCTGGAGGTCAGGGTTGGGGGGGCAACAGACTTCTGGGAAAACAAACTGAACATGCAGGCTCAAATGGGCAGACTGGGTGGGCCATAGGCCCTTATCTGCCGACACTGTCTATTTATCTATGTATCTATGTACATTGCCCGATCCCCTTGTTTACAGTAAAAGAAGAAATATCTGGGCACTGGCCCCCATTATGGGAGGGGGATGCCCAATTGCTAGGCACATAATGATATATATTGAAGACATAAAAGGTAGTGATAAGATATTAAGAAAACAAACCCAGTTTAAAGGGATCAACTGTTATTACCAAATGTTTGGTTTATGTAACAAAAAAAAAAAAGGTGTCGATTGTCAAGAGGTATTTGAAATAATTATAGGAAGGCCACTAGAGGGAGCAGTAGCATCAGAAAGAGGAATTAGATTACTCATGAGGTATATACATCAGAAGGCAGAGGAAAAAGATGGGGTACATTTCAATATGAGCGGCAGGTACAGAAACAACAATGGATAGACACTCCTTAATACTTTCTTTGAACATAAATGGGTTACACAGTCCAATCAGAAGGTCTCGACTCATACAATATATAAAAAGTGAAAAACCAGAGGTGATTTTTCTTCAGGAAACTCACCTCTTGGATACGGAGTATGAAAAGTTGAGAAGATTGGGCTTCTCCACAGTAGTGGCCTCGTCCCATAAATCAGGACAGAGAAGGGGTACTGTAATCTTAGTAAAGGAAGGGATACCATTTGATTTTGCTCAACTAACAGGGACCCTGTTAGTCGAGTGATCGCTTTGATTTGTTAAAATCCCGTTGTTGAATGGGTATAAAATCTTTGAAAAAATCACCCCCATTCAAGTCAATGGGGCGTGCACATGCAGCCTTCCTTTACTGACATTACAAAACAGGACTGCATGTGCCGGCGTGGGGGCGTGGCCATAGGATCAGGAACAGGCTCTGTTTTTTGCCAGCGGGTCTGGGAATAAAATTACGAGGGGCATAACTTTTAAATAGACATGGGAAAAAAAAGGACAAGTATGCACGTTTGAAACCCTGGCCAGGTCAGTCATCATATTTTTGGGACTAAGGCGTTAGTATGATTAGTCAGAAGCTGCTCTTTAATACAATATTAAACCCGACACTGGATGTTTCTCAATGCCTCCCACATCCTCTTAACCCATTGCAAAAATATATGGGAGGAACCATAGCAAATTTGGGATTAGTGGATCTTTGGCGCCAGAGCTTCCCTACTGGAAGGCAGTACACCTATACATCCCCAATCACCGGAGTGGCATCTAGACTGGATTACGTTTTCACTACGGTGGAACATTTGGACACCATTCCAGATGTCTGGCATGGAGCAACCTTTCTGTCAGACCACGCTCCAATCTATGCCAAATTCGCCCTGGGGGTTGAGACCAAAAGATCATTTTGGAGGCTTAATTTGGCACTATTAAGAGACTCGGAATTTAACCACCTGGTACAGGAAGCAAAACCCAGATTAATAAGAGAAAATTCCAACTCAGAGGTATCCAATACGATTTTATGGGACACAATAAAAACAGTACTCAGGAGGGAGATGATGACTGATGTAGCATTGAGTACTAACTTGCATTAATTGCATCAATTGTTTTAAACTTGTGTGACTTGGCTGTATTTTAAATATCTCTGTATGCATTGTACCATTTGACCCGGAGGTAACCGAGGTCCCTTTTGTAAATGAGCTTGCTCAATTATGTTCGCCTGGATAAATAAATATTTTGATTGATTGATTGATTGAGATAACGGCATATGCTACAAGGAAAAATAAAAATAGGGATGCTCAGCTTAAGCAACTCCAAACAGAACTAGCCACCTTTCAATTGTTTCATGACCAAGGGGGGACAGAAGAGTAAAGACTCAAGATTTTAAAACTAAAACAAAACATACAAAAAAACAATAGATACAAAAATAGAGCAACAACTCTTTTACCTAAAAAGTGTCTCCCATGAGGGGGGCCCCAGGGGAGCACGTATACTGGCCAGAAAACAAAGCACACAGGGCCAGGGCGAGTGTCATGGCAATGAAGGACCCCATTACTGGGAGCTTAGCCACGACCCCCCAAGAAATTAGTCAAATAATAGCCACTTATTATCAAGAGCTGTACAAAGCTGAAGGTAACCCCCAACCTCACGACTTGAGGAATGCCTACAAAGCCTTCATCTCCCCAAAATAACTCAACAACAGGCCTAGATTTGGACAGCTCCGATAACTAGGGAGGAAATAGAAACAAAAATAAAAGAAGGGTCGGCCTGTCGGCACAGCGGTTAGATTTCCGCTTGTGAAGCCAGTGACCTGGGTTTGGGAGCGAGCTCGGGTCACTGGAGGGCCGGCCGGGGGGAGGCAGCTTGAGCATCCCACAACTGCTCGCTGTCTTCAGGGAGGGAAGGGGCTGTGACCCGGTGTTGGAGCGACCACTGATGGAGGGCAGGGGTAGACCAACACGTCAGGGTCATTAGGGTGGTGCGTGACAGACATCGGCTCTTGCCTTGACGTCCAGATGTCACGCACCTTAAGAAAGCCAGGAAAAAAATCACTCACTGGCCGCCGGATGATGGCTGCCTGTTCCTAAGGAGCCTCAGCGCCTTCCTAGAGCCTCCTGTGTTCCTCGGCAGCGTCCCGGGCCCCTAGGAGTATGTGCTGGTCCACGCCTCTCCCGGTGTGCGTCCCCCTCGGAGAGGGGACCCGCCCAGCGGGTTACACGCCAGGATATCCCGGGGCCGCTGCAATATGAGGATCACAGGAGGGCTGGGTAAGGACAGTATGGGCTGGGGCGTAACTTGGTACAGCCCGAAGGAGTGGTGGACCAGCGAGCAAGCACAGGGGTGGAAAAACAGATTACACAAAAAATAAATAAATAAACAAATAAACAAAAGAAGCAAAAACATTAAAATCCCCAGGACCAGACGGATGTCCTCTAGAACTTTATAAAAAAAATTAAAGACCTATTGTTGCCATCTTTAATGAAGGCCTCTCATGAGGTACAAGAAGGAAAGTCCCCACCCCGCCTCATGGAAATTTGCAGTTATCACAGCCATTCCCAAACCAGATTAGGACCCCAAATTGCCATCCTCTTATCGCCCAATTTTGATACTGAATTTTGATTACAAGCTTCACATGGGTATTCTGGCCAGGCGAATGGAGAAAATTCTGCCCTCCATAATAGACCCGGACCAAATTGGGTTTATAAGCCAATGTCAGGCACATGATGCAGTCAGGCGCACTTTTTTTAATAAAAGACTATGCAGCTCAAAGATCTATTCCCCTTGCTGTTGTGGGGCTAGATGCTGAAAAGGCATTTGACAGGGTGGCCTGAGCAATTCTCTGGGCTGCCCTGGCTCACTATGCCTTCCCAAAGGAGGTGATCATACAACTTCAACAGATATATAAGACGCCCCTCGCCTACCTGAAACTAGACTGCTCGCTTTCTGAGCCCTTCCCCTTGCAGAGGAGAACACGTCAGGGTGTCCCTATCCCCCCTCCTTTTCACCCTCTATTTAGAACCCCTAGCACAAGCAATAAGATTACACCCAGAGATAGAGGGGATCCTAATGGGGTGGGGGGGGTAAAAAATATCACTTTTTGCAGATGATATCCTGCTCACTTTGTCGTCTCCAGAAACCTCTATACCTATGGTATGGGATCAAATTGCCCTGTTCAGGGACCTTCCGGGATACAAAATAAATCAACAAAAGACAGAGAGGTGCTGCTTTGCCACTTTACCCCCATGGAGACTTTGAAGAGGGGATTCCCATTTGAATGGTATAAGCAATCCAAGAGATACTTGGGTATCAAATTAACTAAAAATCCCATCCATGAAGAAATGGCAAATTTCGAACAGCTGACAGCAGAGACAGCGAGGTGGATGCAACTGCCACTGGGCCTCCTGGCAAGAGTAGAGGCAGTCAAGCAAAATATATTCCCCCAAATTCTGTTCTTCCTCCAAACACTCCCCATTGTCCACAGCCGGATGTATTATCAGGCATAGGATAAATTAGATTTATTTGGCAGGGTAACCCCCCCTCCTCCCCAAGGAACAGTTATGCAAATACAACAATTAGCTAGGGAACAGGGTGGACTTAACCTACCTAACCTACAGAGATATGGGATGGCTTCCCAATTGCAAACTCTTCTGTGTTGGCTGAATCCCATTATGACACCCCGAGGCAGTTTGAAACCACCTGGAGTGGTATGTTGGATTCTACAGACTACCTCTTTGGGCAGAGAAGGGCACTAAAGCAAGTGTGCCAAATAGTTGGGCCGGTGGGATTCCACTCGTTTGGGAGAATACAAACTTTATTTGGACTCCCACAAGAAAACATGGCCATGTACTTACGTATAAAAGTTTAAGTTTATTGATTCGGAAAATACCTTTGAGCCCAAGCTCTTTTACAAAGGTTCCACGTCAGTGACAAGACAAGGTACAAAGTAGTTATTGTAAAAAAGAAAACTTAGGGTAAGACAACACCACGCTTTAACAAATGAGCAAAGACAATTGTGGATTACAGGTTAGGAAGGTAGGATACAATAGCACAGTTATAAGCCAGAGACTAGTGCAGCCCCAGGGAGCCTTGTCATTGGGAGTGGGGGTGTGTGGATGGCCTTCGAGGTCAGAGGAAGTTGTAAAGCAGTGGTTGGGAGTTAAGCGTAGGCGGGGGGGCCTTGCCTTGGTACAGGGAAGCCAGGAAGGTGTGGGACAAGGAGGAGGAGCATACGCTGCATCAATCATAAATTGGCAGTGGATTGAGAGGCCGGGGATTAGTTGCAGGAGCATTTAGAGATTGTAATAAGATGTTGTTTGAGGTCAGTTTTGAAATTGGCTAGACAATTGGTGGCAAGCAGGTGCTCGGGTAATTCATTCAGCCGCAGAGGGGCACAGCAGGCAAATGCCCGTTGCCCGAGCAAGGTATGTCGGAAGAAAATGGTCAGGGCCCTTCTGGACCTTGCCCTAGTGGCCTGTAGCGTGTTTGCAGCCACTAGCAGATTGCCAACGCGAGGTGGTGTTTTCCCCATTAGCGGTTTCTTCCCTAAGGTGCACGTCTGCTGTATGACCCTGTTTTTAAGGGATAGCCAGTCTGTGAGCTCATATAGTGTACATGTATGCGTATCATGCTGTAAACCTAGGGCTAGTCTGCAGGCCTTAAGGGCCACCTGGACCCGTTTCAATGCGGTATCCATTGCCGCCCCATATATCACTATTCCATAGTTGATATGTGATAATATGGAACTGTGTACTGCAAGGCAGAGGGCCTCGGGGGATAGGTGTTTCTTATGCCTATAAAGGACACCAATCTTGGTGCTGACTGTCTTGACCAGGGAGACGATATGTTGAGCAAATGTAAGGGTTTCATCCAGAGTTATCCCCGGATACTTGAACGTGCAGAATGTTCCAGCTCATGGAGGAGGCACTGTCAGATATAGCAGAGAAACCCCCACTTTTGATACAGATGGTGCTCTCTCAGATGAGGGGAGATACTCCGGCACACATGATAAGTAGGTTATATACAGCCTTAGGAGAGAAAAAACCTGTCTCCACTGAGAATATCAGGAAAGCATGGGAGAGGGATTTAGACACAGAAATACCGGATACAAACTGCAGCTTCTATGCACTTCCTATGCTGAAAGTTACGAGCTCACCCTATTGGAGGGAATATGCATGGAAGATCCGTAGTAGATTCTTTAGAACCCCAGCAAAGGTGGCTAAATATGCAAAAAACTCAGCAGGAGAATGTTGAAGAGGTTGCGGTACTAAAAATGCTGATCACAGACATATGCTTTGGGATTGTCCACATTTGTTCCCTGACTGGTAAGGCATCACTAGAGAAATAGGGAGTATGATGGGATGCCCGGAGTTGCTATCCCCTCTGTATATTCTGACAGCAACCCCGACTCAGGGAATGAAGGTCACGAAGGCAACCTATGCTCAGACTACAATTTTGATATTGGCGGCCCAGAAGGTTATAACCAGGCACTGGGGCACAAAAGTCCCCCCGTCCAAAGAAGAATGGGTTAGCCTAACCAGAAAGATTTACTCAATTAAAAGACTATCAGCTATCATGAAGGATAAAGTAAATACATTTCAGGAAAAATGGACTAGATGGGTAAGGTACCAATTAGGTAAGTACCCAGACTTTGTTCCCTGAGGTAAAGGGGATCCGAGAGGGAGGGTCTCCGCTATAAAGTATTGGGGGGAATATGCCTCCATTGCTTATCAGCCAAAACGAAGAAGGCACTTCTGAACTGTAAAAACTGCCTTGGACATATTGAATTATGGACTCTACTAAATAGGAGAATACTACACCCAAAATGAGAAGAACTGTACACATACCACGACTCAGATATGTATGCAATGTTCTGAAATGCCTAATGTACTTGAAACACCCAATAAAAAATATTTTATAAAAAAAAAGGACATTGCACATCAAGGAATCATACAGCTATCAGTAGACAATTCCTTTCACAATCACGTTAGAACTAAACTTCTAACCTGGGGGAGGGGGTGGAATTAGTATAGGTCTATAGCTGACAACATAACACCATACTTGGGATTTTTGCCTCAGACGTTGAAGAGTATTCAGCAGGAATGATTATATTTGAGGTAGGTTAAATTTACCTTGGTCTACTTCTGTTCAAGTGTAAGAGCACTTGCTGTTGTCCAGCATGTGCTTTCGGAACCCTTTATGGAAGGTTCACAGGAAGCTAGATTCCTGCAGGTGGGCAGGGAGCTTATTCCAGAGTACAGGTGCAGCATGGGCAAAGGGTTTGCTGCCAGCCGTAGTCTTTACCCAGAGTTCCTCCTGAAGGTTCTTGCCAGAGGTATGGAGCTATCTACCTGAGCGCTTGGCAGCCAGCAAGCCAACGAGGCTTTCTGGGGAGTTGTCATTAATAAATTTGAAGCCATTGCACAGGAGAGGGTACTGTAGCTGGTGGCTAAGAGATGGCCAGTTTAGGGAAGCCAGTACTTCACAGTGATGGCGTCTCAGGTGGGACATAGCATCGAAACATGCAATCTTATTATATAGCGTTTGCATCCTGCTATGCTCCTATTTTGCAACTGAATGCATGACTGGAGCGCCATAAGTTATGGTGGGAAGGAGGATGCCATTTGCTATGGTAATCTTGGTTTCAGGGATCATTTGCGGATTCAGTCGGTAAAGCAGCCCTAGTTTTTTGGTGGATTGTTTTGTTAATCAGATTCATGTGGGGCTTCATGATGAAGCCTTGGTCCAGTAATTAAGCCCAGGTACTTGAAAGACTTCACTACCTCTAAGGGTGAGCCTGATGTAGAGACAAGGGGGAGCAGGGGCCTTTTATCAGGGCCTAGGGTTCTTGGTCAGAGCATAATGGCTTTTGGGTTTTTTTGGCATTCAGTATCAGTCTGTTATCCAACAGCCACCTTACGAAGATTGTGAAATCCACTTGTAGTAAAGGTCCCAGGTCTATTGTGCTATTCGAGTTTCTGTAAAGTACTGCATTGTCTGTGTACTGGATCACAGAGCTTCCCTGCAATGATTGTTAAGATAATTTACGAACAGCGAGAACAGGAAGGGTCACAAGACAGAGCCCTGAGGTACCCCCTCCCTGATAGGAAGCAATCCAGATGTGGATCCTCTCAACTTTTTATTTATTTATTTTTTTAACTCTTTGTTCTGCCACACACTCCAGGCATCCTTCCGGGTTGTACCCTCGACTGCTACCTCTACTCCCTTGCCTGAACCCCCGCCACAAGATACTGGAGGAACTCCCACCACCCAGGCAGACCTAGCCCCCCCCCGGATCACCCGCCAGGGCAGGCCCGTCCCCCGACGCCTTTCTGTAATTAGAAGAGGTCCCACCTGGGTGGTGTGAGCCTGGAGACCTCCAGTGATGGGGCCGGCAGTTGGGATGCAGGCGGCGTCCCTTGTACCTCCCATCATCTCCACGGAGGGTGGCGGTGATTTTTCTGATGCGTTTTTTTTTCCATTTCCCCCACGAAGCCCGGCCAGCAAGGAGACGTAGCTATGAGACTCCACCCCTCTAGGCATCTGCTGCGCCCCCTATGTATGGCGGTCCCAGGCACTGCCAGAGGTCCCTCAATGAGAGGGTGCATTCCTGAACCCACCCCAGGAAGAGAGAGCAGTCCTCTGGATGCTCGATCTCTTCTTTCCCCTGCCGACCCGTGGTCACCCGAGCTCGCTTTCGAACCCAGGTCACTGGCATGACGTTAGTGTGGCGTTCAGCGCATCAACCCTCAGCGCCACCGGGCTGGCGCCATCTCTCCACTTGACCTGTTAGGAGCAGTTGGATAGGTAGCCGTTGAACCAGGTTAGCAAGTGTTGATCAAGGCCAAGGTGACTTAATTTGGATACCAACAGGTTGTGGTCCACCAAGTCGAAGGCCTTGGTCAGATCAATAAATACAGCCCTGGTCGGGGCACCCTTGTCAAGGGCCTTAAGGACATCAGTGGAGAATTTAATGAGAGCCGTGTCAGTCCCATGTTTTCATCTGAACCCGTGCCTGGTGCTCACCAGCAGCTGATTTGCTTCCATGTAGTCTCGGGAGTTGGCAGTACACTAGCTGCTCTTGGAGTTTGGCTAGGATGCACAAAAGGGAGATAGGCCTGTAGTGACGAATAGGCTCCGTGTGGCCTCCCTTGTGGATGGGTACCACATGAAAAAATTACTCACCTTAGTAATGTTGTTTCTTCTAATGCAGTCTTGCTATATTATGACAATTGCAGTTTGTCCCACCATTAGAACTGCTCCGGAGGTGAAAGAGTTAACTTCCATGCCAGGCATGGAATTTAGAGCACGAGCTCGGTTAGAAAAGCTCTGTCTGGAATATTTCAAACTGAAACTGTCAGATCTTTACGAGCAAAACTCACTAAGGTTCTGTGTGAAGCTGTAACCTACACTAGCCAACTGGCTACTTAAATATTAAACATTTTCCTGGTCCCAACACCAAGACTCAAGTCAGGGGACCAGAAAATAAGATAAAATAAAACACAACACCCAAACACCCCAAAAAAAAGGGTGGAAAACATAAAATGGGCATCAATAAGTGCCAACACTGGACTGCCCACCCCATACCCAAAGTAGAAGTTCTGAGAGGGGCAGGTGGGAAGGTCATAATATAGCAAGACTCCATTAGAAGAAACAACATTACTAAGGTGAGTAATTTTTTCTTCAAACAACATGAAGTCTTGCTATATTATGACAATTGCAGACTACACAGCAGTACCTCCATGGAGGAGGGACAGAACCTACTTAGGGAATAGGCCTGAAGCACGGTTGTGCTAAACCGAGCATCCTCCTGGCCTGGATATCCAGGGAGTAATGCTTGGTGAAAGTGTACTGTTTTCCAAGTAGCTGCTTGACATATCCTCAAGATAGGGATGTCTCTGGCAGCAGCTAGAGACGAGCTGTACCTCTGGTAGAGTGAGCCCTCAGGCCTGAAGGGGAACCTTACCCAGTTTTGATAGCAAAATTGGATACAAGAGACAATCCACCTGGCAATGGATCTCTTAGTGGCAGGTTTCCTTTACCAACCTCACCATAAGTGAGAAATAGTTGGAGGGAGTCAAACCTGTGACCCTTGGTACGCTCTATGTAGTAACTTAGGGCCCTCTTAACATCTAAGTTGTGCAACCTCCTCTCACCAGAGGAGGAATGGTCAGTGAAGAACACTGGAAGAGAAATAGATTGATTAAGGTGGAAATCTGAAACCACCTTAGGCAAAAACTTCCTGTTAGTCCTGAGGACTACCTTATCCCTGTGAAAGGAAATAAAGTCAGTCTCCACTGACAAAGCTTGTAACTCACTTATGTGCCTGGCAGAAGTGATGGCTACTAGAAACACAGTTTTCCAAGTCAAGTACTTAAGCTCTGCCGAAGACAGAGGTTCAAAGGGGGGTTGCATCAGCTGAGCAATGCAAACATTAAGTTCCCAGGCAGGGGCAGGGTCCCTGAATGGTGGATTAGTATGAAGCAATCCCTTGAAAAACTTGGAAAATACAGGGTGAGCGGAAAGAGAAGAGGGCTTACCTGCTGAAATAAAAGCAGAGACAGCTGCCAAATGCACTTTCAGGGTAGCTGGTCTCAGTCCCAAAGAATTAAGATGGACCATATAGTCCAAAACAGTGGGCAAATCAGCAGATTCCGGGGAAATATGCTTCCCAGAACACCATATGGAAAACCTTTTCCATTTGGAGTTATAAGTAGCCCTAGTGGAAGGCTTCCTAGAAGCTTTCAAGATTTCGAGAACACCTTGAGAAAGGTGTAGGTCAGCAAACTCTAACTCCTCAAGAGCCAGGCCTTGAGGTTGAGTGATTTGAGATTCGGATACCAAACTCTCCCTTGGGCACAGGTTAACAGATTGTGGTTCCTGGGGAGACACAGGGGAAGATGGACTGCTAAGGACAGAAGGAGTGGGTACCAGGGCTGCCTGGCCCAGTCTGGAGCAATCAGAATCATCTTGCAGGGCTGAGATCTGATTTTGACTAGCACCTTGAACAGGAGAGGAAGGGGAAAGGCATGAGAAACTTCCTTCCCAATCGAGGAGAAAGGCATCCAGGGGACTGAGCCCAACACTGGGGCCTGCAACAAAACAGTGGAAGTTGATGATTGTCTGGGGCTGCAAAGATCTATCTGAGGGTGTCCCATCTGGCAAAACTATCCCAGTACTGGGGATCCAGTGACCATTCGTGATGGCCCTGGGAAATCCTGCTGAGAGCATCTGCCAGGACATTGTCCTTGCCTGGGAGGGTGAACTGCTATGAGGAAAGTGTTCAGGGAATAAGCCAGAGACCACAACTTCATTGCCTCGGTGCACAAGGCCGAAGACCGAGTGCCCCCTTGTTGGTTGATGTACCACATTGTAGTGGTGGTGTCTGTTCTGACCTGTACCACTTTGTTCTGAACAGATGCAGAAAAAACCTGAAGTGCTAGAAAAACAGCTCTGAGTTCCAACAGATTGATGAGGAGCAGAGATTCCTGAGGGGACCACAATCCCTGGGTGGAGAGGTTGCCCATGTGAGCTCCCCATCCCAAAAGGGACGCATCTGTAGTAAGGGTCAAGGAGTGAGATAGAGGGATGAAGGGAACCCCTTGTCTCAGACTGCTCTGATCCTGCCACCACTGAAGGGCCTGGATCAGGGTTCGAGTCACTGGGATCAACTTGGATAGGGGATCTCTTCTTTGAGACCAAAAGGCTCTCAAATGGAACTGAATGTCCCTCATCTGAAATCTTGCTCCTTGCACTACAGCTGTGGAAGCAGCCATGTGTTCTAGGAGCTGTAGGAAATGCCTTGCTGGTCGAGAGACCTGCAGAGTGAAGGAGGAGGCCAGGGCCACCAGTGTCCTTACCCTTTTTAGGGGAAGGAAGGCTCTGGCCTGCTTTGTGTCCAGTTCTGCACCTTTAAAGGTGAGTACCTGGACAGGTTCCAGAACTGACTTTGGAAGATTGAGAAGAAAGCCCAGAGAGGTAAGCAGCTGCTGGGTAACTGCATGTGATTTGACTTGGTCTGGAGACTGACCCACAATGAGCCAGTCGTCTAGGTAGGGAAAGATGGCAATCTTTTGCCTTCTTAAATGAGCAATTGCTACTGCCAGGCATTTTGTGAATACCCTTGGGGCAGAGGTAAGGCCGAAGGGCATTGCTCTGAACTGATAATGGCCTGAGGGCAGGTCGAATCTGAGGTACTTTCGGTGGGAGCTTCTGATAAGAAAATGAAAGTAGGCATCCTTGAGGTCCAGGGAAGCTAGCCAGTCCCCTGGCCTTAGGGAGGGTAAAATCATTCCCAGAGTCACCATTTTGAATTTTGGTTTTAAAAGGTGCTTGTTCAGATATCTTAGGTCCAGGATGGGCCGCCATTCTCCTGTCTTTTTTGGGGTAAGGAAGTACCTGGAGTACAGACCCTTGCCCTGGTGTAGGGGAGAAACCCTTTCTACAGCTCTGAGAGCCAGGAGGGTTGAGACTTTCTGTTTCTCTAGAGGATTTGCAGGTGGAAAAGATCTGATTCTCATCTTTGGAAATTTTTTGAAGCTGAGAACCAGACCCTGGCTTACTACTTCCAGGACCCACTTGTCTGATGTTAAAGACTCCCAGTCCTGGACAAAGTAAGCCAGCCTGCCCCCTACAGGTAATGGAGAACCGGCCCTGGGCATCCCATCAGGGTGCCTGTTTGGCAGGGGCTTTAGGCTGAGGGGTGGGAGCAGGCCTGCTTGTACCCCGTCTGCCTCTCCCTCTGAAGAACCCCCTCTGAGCATAAGCTGAAAAGGAGGCCTGGGTTTGGTAAAAAGGCCTGTGAAAAGGCCTGCCTCTACCCCTGGGGGGCTGCCTCTGAGGAGTGGCTTGCCGTTCCTTGGCTTGTGCACTCCTATAAGTGGTTCTATATTCATCCATTTTCTTCATATAATTCGCTGTCTGCTCCCCAAACAGAGAATTTCCCACCACAGGAAAATCCATAGCCTTAGCCTGGGTATCCTGTGACAAACTAGTACACCTGAGCCAAGCCAATCTACGAAAAGCCACAGATGTAGCCATGACTCTAGAGGATACATCATTAGAATCCAATGCAGCATGGAACTGCACCTTAGATGCCTCAATACCATCAGCAGCCACCTGCTCCAGCTCCTTGGCAAGCTGGCCAGGGGCCTGTTTGGCTAAAGCCATGACAGTATCCCATCTAGATTTCTGGTATCTTGCCACATAAGCCATATAATTTGTTTGTCTGAGTCCCAAGGACGCTGCCATGTATTGTTTTTTAGCCATGGCATCAATCTTCCTGGAGTCCTTGTCAGGAGGATGTGAAGCCAGGGGAATATTAGCCTTATCACAGGCTGCAGCCTGAACTACCCCAACATGGCTGCACTGCTGTGAAAGAAATTCTGTATCAGGACCTGACAAAGTGTACCTCCTGTCCATCTTTTTATCCACAGGAGGCACAGAATTAGGAGCTTTTAAAATTTTTATTGTTTGTTTCCTAAATGATTTATGTAAAGGAATAGACAATCTCCTGGACTCTGGGATATCCATCATCTCTACAAAGTCAGGCTCCTCTTGCTCATCCACAGCTTCCTCCAATGGAAGCTGGAGGGTTTCAGCAACTTTTTTATAAAACAGAAAATGAGAAGGGGACTCAGAAAGCCTAGGGGGAGTTCTCCTAAAGGTCTGTCTGGGGAGATGTCCGGTTCAATAGGCACATCCAGACTTTCAAAGTCACATTCACACTGTTCATAATCATCCTCCCCCTCCTCTGGTTCATAAAACTCCTCTATATCATATTCTTGAACCAGTGGAACCGGCCGAACCGACCTTTTGCCAGATAGTGGCGGTTCGGACGGAACCGGGGAAAGTGACTTGACAATTTGGATTGCTTTGGCTATCTCTGCAGCAGTTGGAGAAGGAATTTTTGACTCCACACCTGCTGATTTTCTAGTTCTCTTTGCTGGAACTGGCTCCTCTGAGTCAGCTTTACGTTTGCCCGAGGAAGTCTCGCCCTGGTCAGAGGGCACTCCTCTCCGTTCGGTTGGCACCGAACCGGCTGGCCATCCGGTCAGCGGACTTTTGGCCTCTGCCCTGAGCCTACCAACTCTCTTATCTAGGGTAGCTGCAGGGAAATTCTTGCAAATCTGGCAGTCTGCACTGAGGTGGTCAAACCCCAGACAATAAACACATGTGGTGTGTGGGTCAGCCTTGGCAAAGGCTTCCCCACAGACACTACAGTGCTGAAACCCAGTGGGCCCGGTTTTTCTTTTGGGTTTCTCAGACATAATGCCAGCCTAACCAAAAACTTTCCCTTTTTCCGGCAATGCCAGGCAAGACACCTTTATCGGTTCCCAACCGTGTCACGGATCGTGGAAAAAACCGTAATGAAATCCAGTTTTTTTTAGAACCGATAAGAACCGGGAATCGCACTCTAAAAAGCTTTTAAATGCTTCAGAATAAAGTTTTAAAACAACCTGATCGGTTCAAACCGAACCGATAAACATTTACAAGTTCCACACAGAAATAAACCTGTCTATTACTTACAATACCACAGACAGAGCTTGAACCGATCTGTTTGCGGTTAAAATAATAATAATCGCGGTTGAATTTAACCGAGAAAAACTCTTTTAAACCGAGAAATGAACCGAGCAGTAGGAGGAATCTCCGGAGCGACTGTTCAGTGAGGCGGAGTAAAGAATCTGACAGTTTCAGTTTGAAATATTCCAGACAAAGCTTTTCTAACCAAGCTCATGCTCTAAGTTCCATGCCTGGCATGGAAGTTAACTCTTTCACCTCCGGAGCAGTTTTAATGGTGGGACAAACTGCAGTTGTCATAATATAGCAAGACTTCATGTTGTTTGAAAAGTCTGTTTCCATTTTGTTAGGCACAACTCCTTCCAGCAGGGACCTGCTGATGAGCCAAGTAACGAGTAAGGTTATGGCAGGGGCAGCAGCTCTTCGCAATCTAGGGTCAAGGCCATCAGGGTCTACTGAGCCTTTTGCCTTAATGCTCTTTAATAGAGGGAGTACTTCTTTTGGACGTATGACGCTTAGGTGACATTGTGGGTGCTGAGGGTTCAGTCTCTCAGGGCATGGTAGCTCCGTAATCAGGGGGGTGGAGGGGGCAATCCACCTTGTAGCTTTCAAGATCAGTAAAGAACTTATTGAAGGCATTGGCAGCCTCCTGGCTGTTACTGGGTGTTTGGGCACTGCAGTCTTCTCGGGCCTTGAGGGGGGGTTTACCACTGCCCTTCACCAGTGCATTAATATGGGTCCAAAAGGACCTCGGGTCAGTTAGGTTGTCCTGTTAGTTCTTAACGTACTCCCTCTTTGCAGCCTTTGCCTTTTGCTTACACTGGTTCCTTAGGGTCCTATGAGTCTAATGGGAGTTTCTGGAGGTTCCTGCTGGGTTCCTCATATGCGATTCCTCCTGAATATCCTGCCTTAAAGGATGCTACCTTTTCTGCTTGACATAGGCCAAATACCTTGCCTGCGGTACCTAGCAAAGCTGATGGGCAGTGCCCTGCTCTGTCTTTTAAGCCATATTAAAGAGACAGTCTGGCCAAAACTGGTACATTGTAGAATTAGAATACTGCCAAATTAGAATCAGCATTTCCCCAATAAGCCTCATACCAAAAATTAGAGCTCTACGTTACTCTGTTTAAATGTTATGAGTCATTTTGAAACTCTGATTTCACTCCTTGTTCAAAAAAAGGGTTTTGGTGAAGAGCCTAGTTCTCCCTGTCAGTAATCTTACAGGACCCATTTCTCCAAAGCTTAAGAAAAGAACAGTTAACATACTTACCATAACAGTAGATATTCAAGAGAATCTCTTTCATCAGGCCACATCTATGGAACTGTAAGCCACCATGCACTAGGACCACATGGGAACTCTTGCAAATAGTCCACTAGGTGCTGCCCACAATGACGTCTGATGTCAGCTATCCCAAATAAATATGGGCGGCCCCTTCCCTGCTCAGATCCCCGCCAGAGATCATGCTCAGAGGACCTCCCTTTAGGGAACCAGAAGAGAACCCGTGGCTCTGCTGATCAGGTGAGGCAGAAAGCAGCAGGTATACCTTCCTGGAGAAGGAGACAGTACTTACATAGTCTCAGGACCCTTTGGGGGCTTTGGGGGAAGCAGGGTTAGAAAGCATGACCTGATGAAAGCGACTCCCTCGAAGATCTACTGTTACGGTAAGTATGTAGCCGTTTTATCTTCTTTGAGGATATCTCTTTCATCAGGCCACACCTAGGGAACGAGTATTAAACAATACTGGCAGTGAACAGTCTGGGTGACTGGAGGCTATAGGCCTAAGAGAGGAAGCCTTGAAGCACAACTAGGCCAAAGCCAGCCCTTTTTCATGATGCAATGTCCAGACAGTAATGTTTAGTGAAAGTGTGGACAGTACTTCAGGTGGCAGCTGTGCAGATCTCTGCAGCAGACACATTTTTGAAACAAGCAACAGAAGTGGTCATGCCTTTGGCTTTATGACCACAAACAACATAGGAAGATCCTTATCGTACTTCCTGTAACAAAAAGTAATACAGTTGGCCAATCATTTGGACAGGCACTGTATAGGAATGGGAGTGCTCCCTTTCCTAGCAGCGAATGAAACAAAAAGCTGTGAGGACTTCCTGCAGTCCTTCATACGGTGTACAGAATACCCGAGTATTCTATATACATCTAGAGTATGGAGCCATGCTTCCCCTGGACTGGCATGCTCTGGAAAATAAACTGGTGGGTGGATGTTTTGATTCAAAGCAAACTCAGACACCACCTTTGGTACAAACTTATCAATAATATGCAAACAGACCTTGTCATTATCAAAAATCAAATAAGGAGACTCTCACAATAGTGCCTGTAGATCTGAAATCCTTTCAGCAGACGTGACTGTAACTAAAAATAACACATTCAAGAAAGAAAGCATAGGCCACAAGTTGCCGCTGGCTCAAAAGGAGCCAAAGTAAACTTTTCCAACACAAAGTTCAGGTCCCAAGCAGGGACTGTGTTACAGATGAGAGGCTTCAGATGTAGGATGCCTCTCAAGAACATATGGGCCACCTCTAGCTGGGCAACCATACAATCCTTCACAGGCACACGGAAAGCTGAAATGGCAGCCAAGTGCACTCCGATTGCGGAACATTGCAGGCCTGCATCTGACAAGAACAGACGATGCTCCAAAACCTAGTTAACTGGACAGATAAAGGGGCCCAAGCAATGAGAAGCAGCCCACAGAGCAAACTGCTTCCACTTCATAGAATAAGTGGATCTGGTGAAAGGCTTTATGGCAGCCACCAGAACATCAGCACTTTTTGGGAAACCCCAAACTAGGCAATGGCTATGTTTTCAGGAGTCATACATGAACATGAAGAGACTTGAGGTCCAGATGGACCAGGGTTCCCTGTTCCTGTGACAGTAGGCCCTTGTATAGGGGCAGAGGCACTGGTGGTTCCACTGCCAGTTGTTGCAGCAGAGGGAAATGGAAATTACGCACCCACTGTAATTCTTGATCTTCCTGGATGAAGTCTCCACCACTCATTCACACTAATGAGACTACCCCAGAGGCACTAGGGCACAGCGGGAGCCAAAAATCTTCAGGAGGGCCGGTGCAGAGTTTGGGCCACGCATGCGCAACACCACAAGACTGCCTCACGCCCGTATAGGCTATCTCAGCATCAACCTTTCAACTCCCTCAGTACCTTTTTGACCAAGGAGGTGCAGTGTAAACTAATCTAGGAAACTAACCTAATCCGAGCATAAGACAGGTGACCCGTGTAAGAAGGGTCAACCTAACAATGTCTTCACAGCCTAAGCTAACAAGGGGAGTGAAGACCAGAAACAGGATGAGAGAGTTCGGGCTATTTATTTATTTAGCTTTTGTTGACCGGGTAAGTGCACTAGACAAATCCTGCCTATTTTCAGGCACGACCCGGGGGAGGGGGGATACAGATGAATGCCAACTGACCTTGAACCAGATTAAGCTGTTGGTGGTATGTTTAGTGAATGAGAGGAATTTGGCCAGGACACAGGGGAAATTCCCCTACTCTTTTCGATAAGTGCCATGGGATCTTTAACATCCACCTGAACTACCACCAGTCCAGGCAGATGGGACCTCGGTTTAACGTCTCATATGAAAGACGGCACCTCAGAAATGCAGCACCCCTCTCATGCTGCATTACAGTGTCAGTATTGGGATATTAACCCATGTGCCAGATGTGGGAACTGAACCCGCAGCCCTCTGATCTCCCGGCCTCCACTATGGTGGGTGGATGCGTGAATGAGTGGTGGAGACTTTGTCTAGAAGAACAAGAATTATGGTAGGTACATAATTTCCATATCTTCCAAGATGAAAAGTCTCCACCACTCATTCGCTCTAATAGGAGAGTACCAAGCTGAAAACAATCCCACCCGGGTAGGGCGGGAGACAGACCTCACTCAGGATAGAAGTCCCTTAAGGATTGTCCTGCCAAAGAAAGTGTGCCTGGCTGCCTTACAGATGTCTGCAATAGATACATTATGAATCTTTGCCAGGGATGCCGCAACTGCTCTGGTAGAGTGGGCATGAACCCGACCTTCAACTTGACCTGCTCTATGGAGTAGCAGTGGTGAAGACATGCCACTAACCATGCAGAAATACATCTAATGGCAACAGCCTGATCCAGTCAAGACATGCTGAAAGATACAAAGAGTTGCTTGGATTGCGTATCTCTTTCGTTCTGTCGATGCAGAATCGCAGAACCCTCTTAACATCCAGAGAATGAAGGGTGTGCTCTCCTTCATTCTGGAAGTTAGGGAAGTAAGTAGGGAGAAGCAAGGGCTGGTTGAGGTTAAAGTCCAAAACCATTTTGGGTAGGAATTTAGGGTGAGTACGGAGTACCACCTTGTCTTTGTGAAAGACGGTGTAAGAGGGGTCTGTGACCAAAGCATAGATTTCAGAGACCCCCATGAGCGAAAGTGACAGCCACAAAGAAAGCCGTCTTCCAGGTAATAAATTTCAATTCACAGGTAGCTAGTGGCCCAAAGGGTTTATGGGCGAGCATATCTAGCACCAGGTTAATATCTCATGCAGCCACCAGTCTCCTGACTAGGGGTTTAGTGTGTAGGATACCTTTTAGGAATCTCTTGACTAACGGTAACTAAGCCAGTGACATATTCTGTATTGGCTCAAAACAGGTCAAAATCATGCAGAGGCATACATTCATTGCCGAGTATTGCGGACCTGTGTTCGATAGGTCTAAGAAGTATTCTAACACGATACTTGGTGGGCAATAGAAAGGGTCCAGCCGGGACTCTGAGCTCCAGATAGAGAAAGTTTCCACTTAGATGCTCAAGTCTTCCTGGTTGAAGGCTTATGTGTGGCTAAGAGGATTCTATGATTCTCTGGGAAACCTTATACCTGCCCATTTTTTTCTCCTTAGGAGCCAGGAATGAAGATGAAGGGAGCACAGGCTGGGATGGACCAGAGGTTCCTGTGTCAGAAGGTCCATTCGTAGAGGGAGTTGCCTCGGGGGGAACTTCTGACAGTCTGTTGAACATTGGAAATCATATCCATCAAGGCCAGTATGAGGCGATGAGAATCATCCTGCGCACCTGTGCCTCCAACTTAAGCAGCACCCTCTGAACTAAGGGAAGAGGAGGAAATGCTTTCAGGAAGCAGTCTTGTCCACTGCAGTCTGAATACATCCTGACAGAAAATGCCACGTTCTGGATTTCTGAAGCAGGATAGAGGCAGTTTTGCATTGAGCAGGGACGCAAAAAAGGTCCAGGTCCGGACTGCCCCACTCGTCGAATAGTGACTACATGATGTCTGGTGTTAGCAAACACTCGTGTGGATCCACCTCCATTCTGCTGAGGCGATCCGCTAAGTTGTTCTGAATTCCTGGCAGGAGACTGCTAAAACTAATACATCATGCTTGAGGCACCGCTCTCATATCCTCATGGCCTCCCTGCATGGGGGTAGGGGAATGCTCCACCCTGCTAGTTGATGTAATACATCACAGCCTTGCTGTCCATCTGAAGGAGGATCACTACAAGGCAGAGGACATCCTTCAGGACTTGGATAGCGTATAAGACAGCTCTCATCTCTAAGGCATTTATGTGGAGATTAGACTCCTCGAGGCTTCACACCTGAGTGTGGAGATCTTGACAGTGAGCACCCCAACCGCTCTGAGATGCATCCTGGGGATGTTGATCTCAGATTCCAGTGGGGTAAGATCTTGCAGAAGCTTGTCCTTCTGCATCCACCATGCAAGTGATTTTGTTCAAGGTTCTGTCACTTCATGCGGAAGGATTGCGGGTGCATGACTGGTGACCACTGCTTACTGCGGACAATGCCACGAGTCCCAGCATCCGCTGCATCAAAAGGAGCCCGAACAGTCATTTTCCATGATGTAGCGATTCATCTGAAGATGTCATTTCTCCCATCAGGAAGGAAAATCCTCACCCTCAAAGGAGCTGCTGGGAAGGTGAAGCTGGCACCTTACCAGATTCAGAAACTCCCCCTTATGTGCAGCCGGGCTAGAGGCACCATGAAGATGGGCGATGCCATGAGGCCCAACATCCACTGCATCAAGAGTGCTCGAACAGAGTTGCTCCCCCTGATGTAGCATGTCATCTGCAGAACGTCATTGCTCCTGTCCTCTGGAAGGAAAGCTCTTGCTTTGGAGGTGTCCAAGAGGGCTCCTATGAAGAGGTGCTGTTGGGCGGGCTAAAGATGAGATTTTCCACAGTCAAACACCCCGGATAAGCAACTGAGAAGCTGTGGCGACTGCTTCCTCTGTCTCCTGCCTGGATGGGCTGGCTGGAGCCAATCATCCAGATAAGTGAAGACTTGAACACCAAGTTTTTTGTGAACTTCTCCCTTAACAGGTATTTGTTTAACTTTACGAGGCTGATAATTGGGCACATGCCACCTGTTATCTTGGAACCAGAAAGTAATGAGAATAGGAAAGTACAGTTACGTAAGAACTTACCGTAACAGTAGATCTTCGAGAGAGCCTCTTGCAGTAGGTAATTACATATAGGACTGAAGCCAGCAGACGTCAGGACCCCACAGAAAAATTTCTAGCTAGCAGTCTCTGGCGGGGGACCATCCCCACGTCAGGTGACCGATATCATGCGACTTCAGTATAAAGGAGCGGTCCCCCATGCCCACCTTCCACTTCTTTTCCGCCAAAGGCCAAAAGGCAAGACGAGAGAGAAGCAGATAATTCCCATCCTGGAACAGGAGCTGAAAGAAAAAATTACTCACCTTAGTAGTGTTGTTTCTTCTAATGAAGTCTTGCTATATTCTGACATATGCAGTGAGTCCCAACCTTCGAACTGCTCCAGAGGTGAAAGAGTTAACTTTCCATGCCAGGCATGTAACGCTGAGCTCGAGCTCAGTTGAAACTCTGTCTGTTGTTCTTCAAACTCAAACCGTCAGATCTTTACAAGCTAAACTCACTGAGGTCCTGTGTGGAAGCTGTAAACCTACACAAGCCAACTGGCTACTAAACATAAGAACACATTTTTTGGTCCAAAACAAAGACTCAAGTCAGGAGACCCAAAAAATGAAAAACACAACACCAAGTCACCCCAACAAAGGAGGGGTGAAAAACAACAAGATGGCACCTACTAAGTGCCAACACTGCACTGCCCACCCACATCCCAAAAACAGAGGTTCTGAGAGGGGCAGGCGGAGGTCAGAATATAGCAGGACTCCATTAGAAGAAACAACATTACTAAGGTGAGTAATTTTTCTTCAAACAACATGAAGTCTTGCTATATTCTGACATGTCTGTTCCTAAGCAGTACCTCCATGGAGGAGGACAGAACCTGTAGGAAATAAGCTCTGAGCACAGCTGTGTAAACCGAGCATCACCTCTAGCCTGGATGTCCAGGGAGTAATGCTTGGTAAAAGTGTGAACTGCTTTTCCAGGTAGCTGCTTGACATATCTCTAGAATAGGGATGTCCCTGGCAGCAGCCAGGAAGCAGCAGCTGTACCTCTGGTAGAGTGAGCCCTCAGGCCTGAGGGAGGAACCTTACCCAGTTTTTCATAGCAAAATTGGATACAAGAGACAATCCACCTGGCAATGGATCTTTTAGTGGCAGGTTTCCCTTTACCAACCTCACCATAAGTGAGGAACAGTTGGAGGGAGTCAAACCTGTGACCCTTGGTACGCTCTATGTAGTAACTAAGGGCTCTCTTCACATCTAAGTTGTGCAGCCTCCTCTCGCCAGAGGAGGAATGGTCAGTGAAGTACACTGGAAGAGATATGGATTGATTAAGGTGGAAATCTGAAACCACCTTAGGCAAGAACTTCCTGTTAGTCCTGAGGACCACCTTATCTCTATGAAAGGAGATAAAATCAGGCTCCACTGACAAAGCTTGTAATTCACTTATGCGTCTGGCAGAAGTGATGGCTACCAGAAACACAGTCTTCCAAGTCAAGAACTTGAGCTCTGCTGAAGACAAAGGCTCAAAGTGGGGTTGCATAAGCTGAGCAATGCAAACATTAAGATCCCAGGCGGGGGCAAGGTCCCTGAATGGAGGGTTGGTGTGAAGCAATCCCTTGAAAAACTTGGAGAATACAGGGTGAGCTGAAAGAGAAGAGGGCTTACTGCTGGAAATAAAAGCAGACACAGCTGCCAGATGCACTTTTAGGGTAGCTGGTCTCAGCCCCAAGGTATTTAAGTGGACCATATAATCCAGGACTGTGGGTAAATCAGCAGATTCTGGGGAAACAGGCTTTCCAGAGCACCATATGGAAAACCTCTTCCATTTGGAATTATAAGTAGCCCTGGTGGAAGGTTTTCTAGAAGCCTTCAGGATATCCATTACACCTTGGGAGAGATGTAAATCAGCAGACTCTAACTCTTCAAGAGTCAGGCCTTGAGATTGAGAGATTTGAGGTTCGGGTACCAAACCCTCCCTGAGCACAGGTTAACAGGTTGTGATTCTGGGAAGACACAGGGAAGATGGACTACTAGGACAGTAGGAGTGAATAGGGTTGTCTGGCCCAATCTGGAGCAATCAGGATCATCTTGCAGGGTTGAGATCTGATTTTGAATAGCACTTTGAACAGGAGGGGAGGCATAGAAACTTCCTTCCCAATTGAGAACTAAGGCATCCAGAGGACTGAGCCCAACACTGGGGCCTGCAGCAAAAAGGGAAGTTGGTGATTGTCTGGGGCTGCAAAAGATCTATCTATGGGTGCCCCATCTGGCAAATATCACCTCAAGACCAGGGGGTCCAGTGAGCATCGTGATGGCCTGGGAAATCCTGCTGAGAGCATCTGCCAGGACATTGTCCTTGCCTGGGAGGTGAACTGCCATAAGGGAGGTGTTCAGGGAGTAAGCCAGAGACCACAACTTCATTGCTTCGGTGCCGTAGACCGAGTGCCCCCTTGCTTGTTGATGTACCACATTGTGGTGGTGTTGTCTGTTCTGACCTGTACAATTTTGTTCTGAACAGATTTGGAAAAAGCTTGAAGTGCTAGAAAAACTGCTCTGAGTACCAATAGATTGATGTGGAGCAGAGATTCCTGAGGGGACCACAACCCCTGGGTAGTGAGGTCGCCCATGTGAGCTCCCCACTCCAAGAGGGATGCATCTGTAGTAAGGATTAAGGAGTGAGACTGAGTGACAAAAGGAACCCCTTGTCTCAGATTGCTCTGATCCTGCCACCACTGTAGGGCCTGGATCAGGGTTCGAGTCACTGGGATCAATTTGGTTAGAGGGTCTTTCCTTTGAGACCAAAAGGCTCTCAAATGGAACTGAATGTCCCTCATCTGAAATCTTGCTCCCTGCACTACTGCTGTAGAAGCAGCCATGTGCCCCAGGAGCTGTAGAAAATGCCTTGCTGGTCAAGACACCTGCAGGGTGAATAAGGAGGCCAGAGAGACCAGGGTCCTTGCCCTGTCCAAAGGAAGGAAGGCTCTGGCTTTCTCTGTGTTCAGCTCTGCGACTATGAAGGTGAGGAGCTGGACAGGCTCTAGAACTGACTTTGAAAGATTCAGAAGGAAGCCTAGAGAGGTGAGCAGTTGCTGAGTTATATGTAGGTGTAACTTGACTGGGTCTGGGGACTGGCCTACTATGAGCCAGTCGTCCAGGTAAGGGAAGATGGCAATTTTGTGCCTTCTTAGAGAAGCAACTGCTACTGCCAGGCATTTTGTGAATACCCTTGGAGCAGAGGTGAGGCCAAAGGGCATTGCTCTGAACTGGTAATGGCCTGAGACCAGCTCGAACCTGAATTACTTTCGATGGGAGCTTCTGATGAGAATATGGAAGTAGGCATCCTTGAGGTCCAGGGACGCTAGCCAGTCCCCTGGCCTTAGAGAGGGTAGAATAATTCCCAGAGTCACCATTTTGAATTTTGGTTTTAAAAGGTGCTTGTTTAAGTATCTGAGATCCAGGATGGGCCGCCATTCTCCTGTCTTTTTGGGGGTAAGGAAGTACCTGAGTACAACCTTTGCCCTGGTGTAGGGTGGAACCCTTTACCAGCTCTCAGAGCCAGGAGGGAAGAGACCTCTGCCTCTAGGGCAAGTGCCTCTGGTGGATTTGCAGGTGGAAGGATCTGGTTCTCATCTTTGGAAACTTTTGAAGCTGAGAACCAGTCCCTGGCTTACTACTTCAGGACCCACTTGTCTGGTGTCAGACACTCCCAGTCCCAGACAAAGTAAGCCAGCCTGCCCCCTACAGGTAGCTGAGAATCGGCCCTGGCAACCCCATCAGGGTGCCTGCTTGGCAGGGGCTTTGGGCTGAGGGGTGGAAGCAGGCCTGCTTGTACCCCGTCTGCCTCTCCCTCTAAAGAACCCCCTCTGGGCATAAGCAGAAGAGGAGGCCTGGGCTTGGTAAAAAGGCCTATGAAAAGGCCTGCCCCTGCCCCTGGGAAGCTGCCTTTGAGGAGTGGCCTGCCTTTCCTTGGATTGTGCACTCCTATAGGTGGTCCTATACTCGTCCATTTTCTTCATGTAATTCTCTGTCTGCTCCCCAAACAGGGAATTACCCACAACAGGAAAATCCATGGCCTTAGTCTGGGTATCCTGTGACAGGCTAGTACATCTGAGCCAAGCCATTCTGCAAAGTGCCACAGATGTAGCCATGACTCTTGATGACACATCATTTGAGTCCACTGCAGCATGGAATTGCACCTTGGATGCCTCAATACCATCAGCAGCCACCTGCTCCAGCTCCTTGGCAAGCTGGCCAGGGACCTGTTTTGCTAGAGCCATAACAGTATCCCATCTGGATTTCTGATATCTAGCAACTTAAGCCATATAATTTGCCTGTCTGAGTCCCAAGGATGCTGCCATGTACTGTTTCTTTGCAATGGCATCAATCCTCCTGGAGTCCTTGTCAGGGGGATGTGAAACCAAGGGAATATTTGCCTTGTCACAGGCTGCAGCCTGCACTACCCCAACATGGCTGCATTGTTGTGTAAGGAACTCCGTATCAGAGCCTGACAATGTGTACCTCTTGTCCATTCTCTTATCCACAGGAGGTATAGTGTGAGGAGTTTTTAGAATTTTAAATGTCTGTTTCCCAAAAGATTTATGCAAGGAATAGACAGTCTCCTAGACTCTGGGATATCCATCATTTCCACATAGTCAGGCTCCTCTTGATCATCCACAGCTTCCTCCATAGGGAGCTGGAGGTTTCAACCACTTTTTATAAAACATAAAATGAGAGGGGACTCAGAAAGCCTGGGAGGAGACACTCCTGAAGGTCTGTCTGGGGAGATGTCCGGGTCAATGGGCACATCCAGACTTTCAAATCCACATTCACTCTCCTCATACTCCTCTTCCCCCTACTCCGGTTCATAATATTCCTCTAAATCATACTCTTGAACCGGTGGAACCGGCCGAACCGGCACTTACCTGATGGTGCCGGTTTGGTTCGAACCAGGGAAAGTGACTGGACAATTTTAATCACTTTGGTTATTTCTTCAGCGGTTGGAGAGAAAAGTTTTGGCTCCACACCAGCTGATTTTCTAGTCCTTTTTGCTGGAACCGACTCCGCAGAGTCGGATCTCCTTTTGCCCGAGGAAGTCTTGCCCTGGTCAGAGGGCACTCCCTCTGGTTCGGTTGGAACCAAACCGGCTTGCCATCCGGTTCAGCGGAATTTTGGCCCCTTTCCCAGAGCCTACTAACTCTCTTTCCAGGGTAACTGCAGGAACATTTTACAAATCTGGCAGTCTGCATTGAGGTGGTCAAACCCTAGACAATAAACACAGGTGGTGTGGGGTCCAGCCTTGTAGAAGATTTCCCACACACACTGCAGTGTTGGAAACCAGTGGGCCGGTTTTCTTTGGGTTTCTCAGACATAGTGCCAGTCCTAACCAAACTTACCCGTTTATGGCAATCCGCCAGGTAAGACCCTCTTATCGGTTCCCAACTGTGTCACGGGTCATGGAAAAAAACGTAATAAAATCCGTTTTTTTTTAGAACCGATAAGAACCAGTAACCACACTCTAAATCACAGATTAAGATATTTTAAACAACCTGATCGGTTCAAACCGAACCGATAAACCATTTACAAGTTCCACACAGAAGAGAATTAATCTAAAACCTATCTAGTACTCACAAATACCACAGACAGAGCCTGAACCGACCGGTTGCGGTTTAAATTCGGTCGAAAACCGAGAAAAACAATACTTTAACCGACAAAATGAACCAAGCAGAAGGAGAACTCTCCGGAGCGACTGTTCAGTGAGGCAGAGTAAAGAATCTTACGGTTTGAGTTTGAAGAACAACAGACAGAGTTTCAACCGAGCTCGAGCTCAGCGTTCAATGCCTGGCATGGAAAGTTAACTCTTTCACCTCCGGAGCAGTTCGAAGGTTGGGACTCGCTGCACATGTCAGAATATAGCAAGACTTCATGTTGTTTGAAAACCTTAGGGGGATGGAGGGCGAGAAGGTATTACCTACTGCAAGAGCCTCTCTCGAAGATCTACTGTTACGTAAGTTCTTAAGTAACTGTACTATCTTACTTCAAGAGGGCTCTTGCAGTAGGTAATTACATATAGGACTGAATCCCAAAGCAGTATGGAACAAGAAGAAGCCAATGGGAGGAGGAAAACTACCCCAAAGTAGAATCTCTGGCTGTGAAGGTCTTAGGAAAGAAGTCCTCGCAGAACAGCCAACCCGAAGCCCGCTCTACAGCAAGAGGCAATGTCCAAACTGTAATGTTTCATAAAGGTATAAACAGAAGTCCAACTAGCGGCTGCACAGATGTCGGACACTGACACATTCTTGAAACAAGCAGCAGAGGCAGCGACCCCTTTGGTGGAGTGGCCACTGATTTGACCTGGCAGGGTCTTGTTGTACTTGTCATAACAGAAAGGGATACAATGAGCCAACCATTTAGAAAGGCATTGCTTAGAAACAACATTGCCTTCTCTTTTACAAGCAAAAGAGAAACAGTTGATCCGTCTTTCTAAGATCCTTAGTCCTGGAGGTGTAGTATCTCAGAACTCGGTGAACATCCAGAGTATGCAAGAGGTACTCCCCTTGACTGGAGTGCTTCATAAAGAAAGCAGGCAACTCTATGGATTGATTCAGCGTAGATTCCGCTACCACCTTGGGGAGAAACTTAGGGTTGGTACGCAGAGCCACACATTCCTTGTGAAAAATCAAATATGGGATTTTACACATTAGGGCCTGAAGCTCTGAAATCCTTCGAGCAGAAGTAATGGCCACAAGGAAGAGAGTCTTCCACGAGAGGAACTTCAGATCTGCTGAGGCTGCCAGCTCAAAAGGAGGCAGAGTAAGCTTCTCAAGGATAAAATTCAGATCCCAAGTAGGGGCAGGAACCCGAATGGGGGTCTCAAGTGGAGGACCCCTCTAAAGAAGGTCTTGGAGACTTCCAGTTGCGCAAAGGTCCTGTCCCCAAAAGGAATATGGTAAGCGGAGATGGCCGCCATGTGAACCTTCAGAGAGGAATGACAGACCCAGATCAAAGAGGTGTCACAGGTAATCCAAAAGCCGCCCAACAGAGCAAGAGAATGGCTCGTCGAACTCTTTTGAAGCGGCCCAAATAGAGAACTGTTTCCATTTCACGGCATAGGTGGATCTAGTGGAAGGCTTCCTGGCCTCCACCAGAATCTCAGCCACTCGGGGGAGACTCCGAATCGGGCTTGAGCTACGTCTGCAGGAGCCACGCGTGCAACTGAAGGGACCTGAGGCCTGAATGGACCAGGGTCCCCTAATCCTGGGTCAGCAAAGTTCACGACAGAGGAAGAGGAAGCAGAGGTTCCTCTGAATACGGTTGGAGAAGTGAGAACCAAACTTGCCTGGACCAGAAAGGAGTGACAAGAATCATACGAGCTCCTTCCGAAATGAGTTTCTGTAAGACCCTTGGAATCATGGGGATCGGGGGCGGGGGGGGGGCATAAATGAATCTTCCCTTCCAGTCTAGAGACAGAGACTCTCTCCAAAAAATGCCGCACCCTGGAGCGAGCGAGCAGAAGTTGGGAAGTTTTGCATTGATACACAAACAGGTCTACTTGAGGGGGTTCTTCAGTGCAGAAAAATGTAATCTGCTACCCCCTGTTCTAGTTCCCACTCGTCGTGTGCATGAGCAGACGAACAACTGAGGTGGTCTGCCAATGTGTTCTCGACCCCAGGGATATGAAGGGCCGTGAGATGGAGGTTGTGCTGCACTGCCCAATCCCAAACCCGCATCGCTTCCCTGCAAAGAGGGTAGGAACGAGTCCCCCCCCCCCATTTGTTGACATACCAACCTACACATATGTTGTCCGTTTGGACAGCCAGATGTCCAGGAAGCAGAAAGTAGTGCAGAGCCTGAAGAGCATACAGCACAGCCTGAAGCTCAAGCACACTGATGTGGAGAGATTTTCTGAGCTGGGACCAGGAACCCTGGGTCCTGTGAGGCCCAAGATGGGCTCCCCAACCTTCTCCCGAGACATTTGTTGTCAGCATCTGATAGGGGGGAGAAAGGCAGAAGGGGACTCCCTGGCAAAGGTTCTCCTGGACCGACCACCATTGCAAGTCCCGAGCCATACGGTTGAAGACCAGAAGTAGGTGATCTAGGTCGTCTACCAGCTGATCCCACTGAGACCGAAGCGTCCACTGAGAGATTCTCATGTTCAGCTGAGCATGAGGGACTGTCGGAATAGCAGCCGCCATGAGCCGAGGAGGCGATGCACTTACCTGGCGCTGACCTGCCTGTGGCTGGACAACAGGCTGACCCGAGCCTGGATTGAGATCGCCCTGTCCAATGGCAGAAAAGCCATGCCGGAAGTCGTGTCCAGGATCACCTGATAAACTAGAGCCTCTAGGACGGGATCAAGTGGGACTTGGCCTGGTTGATGGTCATGCCCAGACAGGCAAAAACCTACAGGGTAAGGGACAGGAAGCGCAGGAGTCCCTCCCTGGACAAGGCCACCAGAAGCCAATCGTCCAGGTATGGGAAAACCTGCACCCCCTGGGTATGCAGGTAGGCCGCCACCACCGAAAGACATTTGGTAATAACTCGGGGTGCCGAGGAAAGACCAAATCGGAGGGCCTTGAACTGGTAATGGTCCCCCTGAACTGCAAAAACGCAGATATTTGCGATGGGAAGGACAAATAGGGAAATGCAAGTAAGCATCCTGCATGTCCAGGGCCCACAGCCACTGTCCTGGCCAAAGAAGGAGCAGAAGACTCTGCAGAGAGAGCATTCTGAACCTTTTGTACTCCACAAACAAGTTCAGGGAGCTGAGGTTGAGAATCTGTCTCACCTCTCCTGACTTCTTCGGGACCAGGAAGAACTGAGAGTAGCAGCCCGTTCCCTGAAGGTGTGGGGGTATGGGCTCTATCGCCTCTTTCAGCAGGAGAGAGGAAATTTCTTCCCAGACCTGAAGATGATGTTCTGGGGAGTAAGACAACCTGGGGAGTGTTTGAGGAGGTTTCCGAAGAAACTCTATTGAGGGTCCTTCTGCGAGCAGATGGAGCACCCAAGTGTCTGTAGTACTCCTCTCCCAACCCGGCAGATGGAGGGAGAATCTCCCTCCTACCGGTTCCTCTGGAAGGCCCAGAGGCAGTGGGAGAGGAAAGGAATCAGAAGGTATGAGGCAGCGTCGCGGCTGAAGCCCCTGCTGGTTTTTTGGGTGGGACGGCTTAGCAGCCGGAGGGGTCCGACATTTGTTGGCCCGCTTTCCCTTAGGTTTCTCTTTCTGCCAGGGACGCCTGCGAAAGGGACGACGCTGAGTTCGAGTGGGTTTGTACAGAGCCTCGACCAACTTAAGTGCAGTCCCCTTCTCCTGCAGATCGGTGATGATGTCCTTGACATCGCCACCATACAGCACTGAACCCCTGAAGGGCGCATCCTGGATAGCGGGCTGCACCTCCAGGACCAAACCTGACACCCAGAGCCAGGCATGACACCTCGAACCCACAGCAAAAGCCGAGCTCCAACCAGCAGCGTCCACTGCATCGTACGTGGCACGAAGCAGGTGACAACTGGCCGAACGGGCAGAACGGACTAGGTCCGCCACTTCCTGCTTCGTCTGAGACTCAGGAAGGAAGTCCAACTTAGCCTCCACCTCGCTAAGGATCATCTTCTGGTAGTCCCCCATATGACTAACATAATTCAGGGCCCTAATACCCTGAGTGGAAGAAGCTAAGACCTTCTTCCCATACTGGTCCAGAAGGCAGGATTCCTTGTCGGGTGGTGACAAGCTCAAGTGCTTGGGATTAGCAGTCCGGCTGTGAGTGGCGCTGATCACAACTGAATCGGTTCGAGGGAGCAAATTCAGAGAGTTGACACCCTCGGGAGCCTGATAAAGCCTATCCAACTTCCTAGGAGGGGGTGGCTAATGCCGACAGTAGTTTCCAAATGGTGGAAACGAGATTGGCATGAGGCTCAATCTAGGGTGGCACCAGGGTCGGAACGGTCTCTGGCAGATCCAGGTGCACAGCAAGTTTTTTTACGCTGTGGATCCAGCTCCAATGAATGCCATTGATGAACTGCCTGGATTTTGCGCAGCAACTCCGTAAAAGAAGGATCCTCCAGAGGAGACTTCGGAGGAGTCCTCAGCCTGGGCTTATCTGGAGAGCGGGGCTCATCATCAAAGTAAGTATGACCATTGGAATCCTCCGAGGTGTCAGAGGATGAAGAAGAGGGAGAAGACTCTTCCTCACGACGTAGGGGAGTAACAAACCCCTTGGAAGCCCCCGGGGAAGCATGTCCTGCCCTGTCCTGGAACCGGAGGGCTTGCCTCTGGTATCCAGAGTTGGAGAGGGAGTCTCTCGTCCTCGACATAGGGGTTCCTGAACAGGGACCTGCACCGGAAGATGGCTCTCTACCTCCATGGTGAGCTGAGCCTTGGCCTTAGCCCACCAGGAGAATAGACACTCCTTCAAATCCATCAGCGGCTGAGGGGGCGGTGGTGGAGGAGGAGGGGGGGGGATACAGATACTGAGGGTATCCAAAGGACGCGGATCCGTACCCCGACGGTGGGTAACCCAGCATCGGGTAATGAGGCACCAATACTGCAGCGTCGGATAGGTCGGTGTCGGCTACTAGGGCGCCGGATACTGCGGCTCCAGGTATGATGGCATCGGATAGGACAGGGTTGGGTACCTGGATACTGGGATGTCTGCCGGAGCAGAAGGCCCCAGAAAAGAACTGGCTGGCAGGCCAGGAACAGGAGGCCCAGCAGGCTCGGCGTAGGGATGTCACCCGGCGTCAGCAAGACCAGCGTCAGTGCCGGCATCAGAGGGTCCGACATCAGGTCGTCAGCCCAGCGGGAGGGAGACCTGATGGGAGCATACCCGCATCCTCGGCATCACCCGAGGAGGGAGGGTTGAAGTCCCCGAGGTCAGGCTGAGGAGATGCTGGGGCCTCGGAGGGCAGCGAATGCTGCGGGGAGCCAGGGATGGCAGACTGGATGTCATGGTCCGGCATCGGCTCCAGCGCCACGTGAGTGTCGGTCGGGCCGACGTTCGCCTTACTGTCGCAGTCCGGGTGGACGTCGGAGGAGCCGTCATCCAACTTAACGGAGCCATCGCCTAAGGCAGGCTGCGAAGGGGGGGGCAGTCTGGTCAGGCGGCTTAGAAGCCATGCGCTGCCCCGAAGGGTTGAGTGATTTAACGGCCTTCTCTGGGCGGACGTCAGAGGAGCCGACGTCCGTTTACCAGAGCCACTCGCACCAGAGAACGCCAACGCGTGCAGCCTTGCTGGAGGGGCGCCTTTGACCTCGAGGCACTCAAGGCCCGAGCGCGAGTCCGATGGGTGGGTCAACGTCGGCTTGGAAGCCTCCAAGATGGCCATCATGGAGCGGTCCCCAAGGGGGGACATTACCTTGAGCACGGCAACTCCAGCCGAAGTTGCAGTGGCCGAGGAAAAGAAGTCCCAGTCCCAGTGCTTTTTCTCTTTCTTTTTCTTTTTACGGTGACCCTCGGGGGAAGTGGAGGCGTGACGAAGCTTCTTCAGTTCCTTTTCCATGGAGGTTATTTTCTTTTTAAGGATGTGGGCCTCCAGGGATTGCTGCCTATGTCTGCGGGTGGCGGCGTTAAATTTCAGGCAATGCTGGCACTTCTCCATGGGGTGATCCGGGCCCAGACAGAAGAGACACAGGGAGTGTCTGTCCTTGTGCGGGATTTGGGCGCCGCACAAGTCGCACTTATTTTTGTGCTCTGAGGGTGTAGGGGACGACAGACTGACGAGAGAACTGACGAATTTCGAAGAAATCGAAGAAAAAGTGGCGGTAAAGCTACCGACGACAGACTGATGAACAGCTGAATTTAAACACAAGGCGCTTACACAGCTAACAGCGGGAAAGAACTGGAAGGCAGGCGTGGGGAGCCGTCCCTTTATACTGACGACGCATGACATCGGTCACCTAACATGGGGGCGGTCCCCTGTCAGAGACTGCTAGCTAGAAATTTTTCCTTGGGGTCCTGACGCCTGCCGGCTTCAGTCCTATATGTAATTACCTACTGTAAGAGTCCTCGCGAAGTAAGATCCTGTGTTCCATTCTGCCGTGGAACAACTCCTACTACCCTGTTTCTGAAGAGGCCCCGTATCTCAGAAGTAAGAAGGTCTGACTGAGAGGCAGACAGATTGAACTGCCATCTGGGTGGAAGGTCTGGAGAAATTTCTGTGAAATTGGAAGAGCATCCCTCTTGGACAATCTTGAGGACCCATTTGTCCACTATAATGGATTTCCACAGGTTGTTAAACAGAGTCAGATGTCCTCTCTACCGCCGAAGAGGTGTCTACCTCGAACAGCTGAGGTGGGACCTGGGCCAGATCTTCAGAAGCTGGTACTGGGCACTTTTGGGCCCTGTGCCCTTTGCTGCATTTTCTTTTGTGGCTGAGGAATTGGTTCCTGTTAAAGGCTCCTTGGCCTCTACCTTGAAAGGACTGCCTGTTACGAAATTGTCGACGGTTCCCACCCCTCTGAGGGGCTGCAGGAGCCGGCCTGGCTGTTTTAATGGCAGCTCTGATATCCTGAGCAGCCTCCAGAGCTCAACCTGAGGGTCAAACAGATAAGCACCATCAAGGGGATGTTAATCACCTGCTGAGCATCGGCTGAGAAACCCAATGTTGTGGGCCAGCACTGTCGCCTTTTTACAAATGCCAGCAGCAGCTGCACTAGAGGCAGCATCATAGGCATCCACATAAGCTTTCAGCTGCTGATTATTGGACTATATGCCCCTGATAATGGTCTGCAGCATTTCCATGCTAGCATTAGATTCCAGGAGGTTCTCGACCACTGATCTGATTGTGTTCCACAGGATGTACTCGTCCTGAGTAATTTAGGAAAGTACAGTTACGTACTGTAAGAATTTTAACAGCAGATCTTCGAGAGAGGCTCTTGCAGTAGGTAACTGCATATAGGACTGACGTTGGCAGGTGGCAAAACCCCATGGAAAATGCTTTAGCTAGCAGTCTCTGGCGAGGGACCACACCGACATCAGGAGACGTCGATATAAAGGGGTGGTCCCTCACGACCGCCTTCCAGTTCTTTCCCGCTACAGGCCACAAGAGACCGGACAAGAGAGAAGCAGAGACTTCCCTCACTGGAAAAGGAGCTGAAAAAGCCTAGGGGGATGGAGGGCGGGAAGGTATTACCTACTGCAAGAGCCTCTCTCGAAGATCTACTATTACGGTAAGTTCTTACGTAACTGTACTATCTTACTTCGAGAGGGCTCTTGCAGTAGGCAATTACATATAGGACTGAGTCCCAAGTAGTCTGGAACAAGAAGTAGCACACGGGAGGAGGAAAGCTACTCACAGCAGATCCTCTAGCTGTGAATGCCTTAAGAAAGGAGGCCTTGCAGAACAGTGAGCCCGAAGCCTGCTCTACGGCGAGAGGCGATATCCAAACTGTAATGTTTTGTAAATGTATGGACAGAAGTCCAAGTGGTGGCAGCACAAATGTCTGCTGCTGACACATTCTTGAAACATGCCGCCGAGGCAGCAACCGCTCTGGTGGAGTGATCTCTTATTTGACCCGGAAGGATCTTGTTGTACTTGTCATAACAGAAGGTGATGCAATGAGCCAACCATTTAGACAGGCATTGCTTGGAAACAGCATTGCCTTCTCTTTTGGGGGCAAAAGAGACAAAAAGTTGATCAGTCTTTCTGAGATCCTTTGTTCTGTTAGTGTAGTATCTCAGAATCCGGTGAACGTCCATAGTGTGAAGTAGATACTCCCCCTAACTGGAGTACTGAGTAAAGAAAGCGGGTAATTCTATGGATTGGTTCAGTGTACATTCTGCTACCACCTTGGGGAGAAACTTAGGATTGGTGCAGAGAGCCACGCGTTCCTTGTGAAAAATCAAGTATGGGATTTTACACATCAGGGCCTGGAGCTCGGAAATCCTCCAAGCAGATGTAATGGCCACTAGGAAGAGCATCTTCCATGAAAGGAACTTCATGTCTGCTGAGGTCACCGGTTCAAAAGGAGGCAAAGTAAGTTTCTCAAGAACAAAGTTCAAATCCCAAGGAAGGGTGGGAACTCAGATGGGGGTCTCAAGTGAAGAACCCCTCTGAGGAAAGTCTTAGAGACTTCCAGCTGAGCAAACGTCCTATCTGCGAAGGGAATATGGTAGGCCAAAATGGCCGCCATGTGTACCTTCAGAGACGAGTGACTAAGACCCAGGTCGAAGAGATGTCGCAGATACTCCAGCAGTCGCCCAACTGAGCAGGAGAAAGGCTCGAAGCCTTTTGAAGCAGCCCAGATTGAGAACCGTTTCCACTTCATGGCATAAGTAGACCTAGTGGAGGGTTTCCTAGCCTCCACGAAGATCTCAGTCACCTGGGGAGAAACCCCAAAGCAGGCTTGGGCTATGTCTGCAGGAGCCACGCATGCAGTTGAAGGGACTTGAGACCTGGATGAACCAGGGTCCCCTGATCCTGGGTCAATAAAATCCGTGACTGCAGAAGAGGAAGAGAAGGCTCCTCTGAGTATTGTTGCAGAAGAGAGAACCAAACTTGCCTGGGCCAGAAAGGAGCGATCAGAATCATTCGTGCTCCTTCTGAACCGAGTTCCTGCAAGACATGTGGGATCAGAGGAATCAGGGGGAAGGCATAGACGAATCTGTCCCTCCAATCTAGAGACAGAGCATCTCTCCAGAAAATGCCTCGCTCTTGAATGAGTCAGCAGAAGTCGGGAAGCTTTGCGTTTAGAGGTGAAGCGAACAGGTCCACCTGAGGTGTCCCCCAACATAGGAAGATATCGTCTAGGACCCCGATCCAGTTTCCACTCATGAGCTTGATCAGACGAGTGACTTAGTTTGTCTGCTAAGGAGTTCTCGACCCCCGGAACATGAATTGCCGTGAGGTGAAGGTCGTGCTGTGCTGTCCAATCCAGACTCTCATCGCTTCCCTGCAGAGAGTGTAGGACCGAGTTCCGTCCTGTTTGTTGATGTACCATACCACACACATATTGTCCATCTGGATGGCGAGGTGGCCTGGAAGAAGATGCAGGTGGAGGGCCTGGAGAGCATAGAGCACCACCCGAAGCTCGAGCACACTGATGTGCAGTGATTGCTCGAGCTTAGACCAAGAGCCCTGGGTCTGATGCAGACTGAGATGGGCTCCACAACCTTCGCCCGAGGCATCTGTGGTCAGAGTCTGGGAGGGAGGAGGAAGGAAGAATGAAACTCCCCGAAGAATGTTCTCCCAAACCATCCACCATTGTAAGTCTCGAATCATGGGAGAGGGGACTAGGACCAACTGGTCCAAGTTGTCTACCAACTGATCCCACTGAGAGACCCTCATGTGGAGCTGAGCGTGAGGGACTGTCGGAATAGCAGCCGCCACAAGCCCGAGGAGGCGAAGAACTGACCTTGCACTGACCCATCTGTGGCCGGACAACAGGCTTATCTGAGTCTGAAGTGTGGCTGCCCTGTCCGGAGGCAGAACAGCCCTGCCTAGGGTCGTGTCCAGTATCGCCCCAATAAACTGAAGCCTCTGGGACGGGATCAAGTGAGACTTGGAATGACTGATGGTAATACCCAGACAGGCAAAGACCTGCTGGGTGAGGGAGAGGCAGTGCAGGAGTTCCTCCCTGGACGAGGCTGCCAGGAGTCAATCGGCCAGGTACGGAAAACCTGTACCCCGGAGTACACAGGTGAGCGCCACCACATAAGGCATTTGGTAAAACTCGGGGCCGAGGACAGGCCAAATAGAAGTGCCTTGAACTGGTAGTGATCCCCCTGGAAAGCAAAACGATGATATTTGCGGTGAGACAGGCGAATAGCTATGTGCAGGTAAGCGTCCTGTATATCCGGAGCGCACAGCCACTGGTCCAAGCAGAAGAGGGGCAGAAGGCTGTGCAGTGAGAGCAACCTGAACTTCATGTACTCCATGAAAAGGTTTAGGGAACTGTGAGCTAGAATAGGTCTTACATCTCCTGTCTTCTTCAGGACCAGGAAGAAGTGGGAATAGTAACCCATTCCTTGCAAGGGAAGGGACACAGGTTCTATCCGTACAGGTTCTGATGAAAGGGGGGTTACTAGTGGGGTACCGCAGGGTTCAGTATTAGGACCGGTCCTCTTCAATGTCTTTATAAGCGACATTGCAGAGGGACTGGAAGGAAAAGTATGTCTCTCTGCAGATGACACAAAGATCTGCAACAGAGTTGATGCACAAGGTGGGGTGGAAAGGATGAAAAGGGACTTGGCAAGGTTAGAGGAATGGTCAAATGTATGGCAGCTTAGATTCAATGCTAAAAGTGCAGGTAATGCACCTGGAAACAAAAACCAGGGGAAGAGTACACAATGGGGGTGAGAGACTAACAACAACAAAAATGGAAAGGGACCTGGGGTAGTCATATCAGATGACCTAAAGGTGGGCAAGCAATGTGAGAGGCAGCAATGAGGGCTGGGGGATATTGGGATGCACAGGGAGGCATCACCAGTAGAAAACAGGAAGTTATTCCTCTGTACAGACAGCTGGTCAGACCCCATCTGAGTACTGCGTGCAGTTCTGGAGACCAGTCTTCACAAAGACATAGACAGGATGGAAGCTGTCCAGAAGGGAACTAAAATGGTGCAGGGTCTGCACCGGAAGACATATGAAGAGAGACTAAAGGAGCTTAATATGTATAGCCTCGAGGAAAGGAGGGAGATGGGGGACATGATAGAAACTTTCAAGTACCTCAAGGGAATCAACAAAGTCCAAGAGGGTAGCATCTTTCAAAAAAAGAGGTGTGCAAGAACAAGGGGGCACAATTTGAAGATAGAGGGGGTGGTAGCTCAGAGGTAATTTAAGGAAGTATTTTTTCACAGAGAGGGTTGTGGATGCATGGAATGGCCTTCCGGAGGAGGTCGTGGAGTCAAAAACAGTGGTGGAATTCAAGCATGTATGGGACAGTCATAAGGCAATTCTAGGGGATGGAGGTAGGAAGAAGTAGGCTGCTGGTTAACTAGGATCTGCAGCTTATCCAGTAGGCAGGGAAATGGGCAGACTGGGTGGGCCAAGCGGTCCTTATCTGCTGTCAAATTCTATGTTTCTATCGCCTCTTTCAGCAAAAGTACTGAAATTTCTTCCTGGACCAGAAGATGATGTTCCAGAGAGTGCGACGATCTGGGGGAGGGTGACGAGGTGGTTTCTGCAGAAATTCTATTGAGTGTCCTTCTGCGATTAGCTGGAGCACCCATGAATCGATGTTATCCTCTCCCAGCCGGAAGGTGGAGAAAATCTCCTCTACTGGTTCCTCGGGAAGCCCAGAGGTAGTGGGAGAGAATGAGTCAGGTGGTGTGGGGCAGTGCCACAGCTGGAAGCTCCGCTGCTTTTGGGCGGGGGCTTGGCAGCTGGGGGGCCTGACGTTTAGTGGCCCTCTTTCCTTGTAGTCTCGCTTTGGGCCGATTCCGTCTGCGAAAGGGACAGCGCTGCAAGTGATGGGGATGGTACATAGAGTCAACAGACTTTAGTGCCGTCCCCTTCTCCTGCAGGTCAGTGATGATGTCCTTGACATCACCACCAAACAGCACTGAACCCCGGAAGGGCGCTTCCTGGATAGCGGACTGCACTTCTGGGACCAACCCTGACACTCTGAGCCAAGCATGACGCCGTAAACCTACGGCAAAAGCTGAGCTCCTCCCAGCAGTGTCCACTGCATCGTATGTCACATGAAGAATGTGCCGACTGGCCGACGAGCAGAGCGGACGAGGTCAGCCACTTCCTGCTTGACCTGAGAGTCAGGAAGGGAGTCCAATTTCGATTTCACCTCACTAAGAATCACCTTCTGGTAATCCCCTATGTGGCCAATGTAGTTCAGGGCCCGAATACCCAGAGTGGAAGAAGCAAAAATCTTCTTGCCATACTGGTCCAGAAGGAGGAATTCCTTGACAGGTGGAGACAAGCTAAGATGTTTGGGTTGAACTGACCGGCCATGAGCGGTGCTAATCACAACCCAGTCGGCGTGAGGGTGGGAGTCTAAAAAGTCAACGCCCTCTGGAGCCTGGTATAGCCTGTTCGACTTCCTGGGAAGTGGGGCTAAGGCTGACAGCGGTTTCTATATGGTGGTAATAAGGTCGGCATGAGGCTCGATCCAGGGTGGCACCAGAGTGGGAGCTGTCAGAGGCAGATCCAGATGCTTAGTGAGTTTTTTACGCTGGGGGTCTGGCTCCAAGGATTGCCACTTATGTACTTCCTGGATCTTCTGTAGCAACTCCGTAAAGGAAGGATCCTCCGGAGGGGACTTCGGAGGAGTCCTTGGCCGGGGCTTGGATGGAGAGTGTGGCTCGTCATCTTGCTCGGAACAACCATCGGAAGGGTCTGAGGTGTCCAAGGAAGAGGAGACTCCCTCTCCGGCGAGGGAGGAGCGGATCCCTAGGAATCCTTGGGAAAGCATCCTGCCTCTCTGGACCCAGAGGTTAAGCCCTGGTGTCCACAGGTGGGAGGGAGTGTATCGTTGCAGATGTGCAGGGAACCGGTACCAGCACGATCGTCGGAAGACAACTCTCCACCTCTTTGGTGAGCTGAGCCTTGGCCTCAGCACACCAGGAGGCCAGAGTCTCCTGCAAGTCCACCGGTGGCTGAGGAGGTGGTCGAGGAGGGGGAAACAGGTATGGACAACACCCAAAGGGCGCGCTTCCCGCCATCAGGTATTGAGGGGCCGAGTACTGCGGCGTCGGATATGTCGGCGCTGGGTATTGAGGTGTCAGATACTGCAGTCCCAGGTATGGGGGCATCGGATATGACGGGGCCAGGTACCCGGGAGCCAGAAGAGCTGCTTGAGCAGACAGTCCGGCCAGAGGCCCCACGGGCAGTTCTGGAGCAGAAGACCCAGCGGGAAAAGGGCCCGGCGTCGGGGCGACATCGGGGGGTGGGAGGTCGTCCAGCGTCGACAATACTGGCGTCGGAGCTGGCGGCCTAAGAGCCGGCGTCAGAGCAGGCGTCCGGGAACTGACGTCAGATCAGTCGGACCAGAAGGTTGATGGTCTCACGGAGGTGGACCAGAAGCCTCAGCGTCGCCCGGGGATGGGGGGAGAAATCCGCAGGGTCGGGCTGAGGAGACTCAGGATCCCGGAGGGCAGCAAAGGCTGCGGGAGCTGGGAATGACAGACACGGGGGGGGTCCGTCAGCTCATCCACTGTGCAGCGCCGGACGAACAACGTAAGACTTAGCAGCGGGATCCAGGTGGACGCCGGAGGGGCTGGCGTCCGACTTAACGGACCGTTCACCAGAAGCAGGCCACGATGAAGGGGCGGCCTGGTCGGGCGGAACGGGGCCCGCACCGCTACAAAGGGCCAGGCAACTTACTGACCTTCTCCGTGCGGGCAGAGGAGTCGATGTCTGGCTTATCGGAACCGATTGCACCAGTAGGCTGCGAAACCACGGCTTTACTGGGAGCGGAGGCCTCCATGAGCCCGGAGGCGCCTGAAGGACCAGAGTGCCAGCCAGATGGGTGGGCCAACGCCGCCTTAGAAGCCTCTAAGGTGGCCGTCATGGAGCAGTCCCCCACTGGGGACATTACCTGTTTCACAGCAACTCCCGAGGAAGACGCAGTGGGAGAGGAGCCCTTGTCCCAGTGCCTTTCCTTATCCTTCTTCTTGCGATGGTCTTCAGGAGAAGTCGACACCTGCCGAAGCTTTTTCAGTTCTTTCTCCATGGGGCTCATTTTCTTTTTTAAAATGTGGGCTTCCAGGGACTGCTGCCGCCTTCTCCAGGTGGCTGCGTTAAAGCTGAGGCAGTGCTGGCACTTCTCTACCGGATGGTTGGGGCAAAGGCCAAAAAGACACAGGGAATGGCCATCCTTGTGCGGGAGTTGAGCGCCACATGAGTCGCACTTGTTTTTGTGCTCGGAGGGTGTAGGGGACGACATACACCGATGGGTACCTGACGATGGCTGATTAAAAAAATCGAAAACACTCAGTAAAACTACCGACAAAGGAGCCTGACGAGCAGGAAACTTTCAGCGTAGCACATAAGCTAACAGCAGGAAAGAATGGAAGAGCAGGCATGAGGACCGCCTTTATATCGACGCTCTCCCACGCTGGTCACCTGACGTGGGGCGGTCCCTCACCAGAGACTGCTAGCTAGAAATTTTTCCGTGGGGTCCTGCCGACGTCAGTCCTATATGTAATTACCTACTGCAAGAGTCCTCTCGAAGTAAGATCTCAAGACGCAGAAGTCTGTTTTGGTCCACAGATGAAGTCTGTAATGCTATGGTGGACTCCATATTCCTGAGGAGAGACTGGAAAGAAAGATCTTCCACCACAGGCTCCGCTGAAACAGAAGGCGTGCTTTCCAGCCTATAAAATTAGTCATCCACTGCATCTTCCGACAAAAGCAGGTCAGGATCAGACTCATCAAGTTTCACTTCTACCCCTGAAGAAACTCCATAAGGCAGGTCTAGGCCAGGAAATCATGGGAGACGCCGCCACCCGAATCAGCATAGAGGAAGTGGGCACCACCCACGGCGCCGGAACCACCTAAAAGAAGGGGGAAGGAAAGTGGCACCTGTGTTGGCCCCTGCAAGGAAACAAGGTGAGGAAGGGGAAGGCATGTGGAGTCAGTGTCGATGATGCTGGCACTAGAGAGGGCACCACGCGCACATCCTGGCCCAACCGACCCAGCTGCAGCCCGTACCAGCTGCTCCATAACAGCGGCCCAGTGATGAAACTGCTCACCAGAGCCCCACAAACGACAGAGAGGAGATCCAATGTCAAAGATCATGGCCATTAAGAATGGAGCCACAGAGGACCCCCCTGGAGTTGGGTCAGGCCTACCGCTCTCCCCCACCGATGACCCCCGTGCAGACATACCAGAGGGCAACCTCAAGCGGTAACATTTCTTCTTCGACCAATGGGAGGAAGAAAAACCCTAGGTCAAGCGGAGCCAGATCCCAGTTAGAGGTCGGGAATGGGTCCACTACTTTTTGTGTTTTGGAGACTGTCTCCCCACCCAGTCTCCCCAAAGCACGGACTGCCCATGGTCAGGACTCCCAGGCGCAAAGGAGAGGATCGGACACAGCCATATTGCCAAAACAGCTTTCAAGCGAAGTCGTAGTAAAACTTTTATTTTTATACAGGAAGGGAAAATGTCACTTGGATTTTATCAATTCAGTTTGCAAGACAGTCCTGTACAATATCTAAGTATCCCCACTGTCACCGCTACCATCTAAGGTCGACTCTGTTGATGGCAGGCTGAACATTTCTTCAAAGTCTTTTTTTTTTTTTTTAAATAAGAAAAGAACACTAAAAATTGTAACTCACTCAAATACTGAACGGCTATAAGCTACTGTTGTACAGACAAAGACTGGACTCCGGCAGGCGAGTGTAGTCACTGAAGTGCACTTGATGGCAGGGAAAAAAGAACATAACATGTCAGCAGAAGGGGACCATAGGATCCATCTAGTCTGCCCAGATTGCCTACCACCTATTCTGTTCTTCTTTTTCTTCTGAGATTACCGCAGTACTTGTCCCAAGCTAGCTTAAAAGCAGTGACTGTTTTGGTCTCCACAATCTCTGACAGTAAGCTGTTCCAAGGGTCCACCACCCTCTCAATGAAGCAGAACTTATGAATATTGGTTTTAAACTTATCTTGTTAGTCTAAAAAAAGGAATGGAGACAGCTGGAGGATCGATGCAGGGATAGCCTATAGGGGCGCGAGGCTGTCTCATGGTGCCGTGCATGCACGGCCCTATCTTGGCGCCAGCCTCATTAAGATTATTGACTCCCCATGGGTCCTAGTGCCTCCAGAGTAATCCCATTTCTGTGAACGACTGGTGGAAACTTTTAGTCCAGGAAGATCAAGATCTGTCAAGGCCATAGGGGACTAAAGAGAATTAAGAGTTGCCCCTCCATTTGGAGCTTGAGTAGCGCTCTCCAAATTAGGGGAAAGGGAGAGAAGGCACACAGGAACCCCACTTTCCAAAAGAGGGGCAATGAGTTTTGCCTGAAAGCTCCAGGGCCTGAAAGGAGCAAGCAGAAAAGCATCAGTTTTGCGTTGTGTGAGGATGCAAAATAGTCCAACTCTGGATGGCCCCATCTATCGAACAGATCTTCGACAAGTAAGGCCAGCAGTTCCCACTCGTGCATTCTGGAATGTGACCTGCTTAGCTTGTCTGCCAAGACATTCTGAATGCCAGGAACATGTATTGCAGACAGTTCTAGACCACGTTCCAGAGCCCAATACCAAACTCTCATCGCTTCCCTGCATAGGGGTTAAGAGTGAGTCTCCCCCCCCCCCCTTGATGTAGTGCATCACACTGACAATGTCCATCTGTACTAGCAGAGTACCCAGGGACAGATGAGTCTGAAAGGCCTGTAGCCCACACAGAACAACTTGCATTTCCAGAACATTTATGTGCATGGTTCTCTCCACTGGGGTCCATGAAACTTGCATCTGATGGGGACCCAGGCATGCAGCCCAGCCTATCCCTGAGGCATCTGTTGTTAGAATCTGGTGAGTGGAGGGGAACAGGATGGGAACTCCTTTTAACAGATGGCTGGGTTCCATCCACCACTTGAATACTTTGCGTACAGGAGAAGTGACCAGAACCCTTTGTTCTAGATCATCTGTAAGCTGATCCCACTGGACCCTTAAGGTCCACTGGGGTATCCTCGTGTGCAGTCTGGCCAAAGGTACTGTGACAATGGCCACTGCCACCAGGCCCAGGAGCTGGAGAAAATGTTCTGGCTGAAACATACTGGCTGCTGTGTACCAGCTGTGCCTGGGCAATCAGGCACTGGGCCCTGTCCAGGAACAGGAAGGCTGAGCCTTGAGCTGTGTCCAAGACTGCTCCTCTTAGCACATATTTGGGTACATTGACCATAACACCCCCCCCCCAGAGTACTGAACATCTGCTTGGTTTGAGTTAATGTGTGCAGGAGCTGATCCTTGGAGTGGGCTTTCAATAGCCAGTGGTCCAGTTGGGGAAAGACACAGAGATCTTCCCTGCAAAAGGCTGCTGCCATCACTGCCAAGCATTTGGTAAAGACCCATGGCGCAAAAGGCAATACTCTGAATTAGTAACATTCCCCCTGGAACAGGAAACAAAAATATCTTCTGTGAAGCTTGCAAATTTTGATAATAAGGTAGGAATCCTTCATGTCCAGGGAACAGATCCAGTCGCTTCCTACAGCAGTGGGAGTAGGCCTTTGCAGGGCAACCATTCTGAACTTTTGGTACTCTATGAAGTTGTTTAGGTTCCAGAGATCTAGAATAGGCCACAGATCTCCTGTCCACTTCAGGACTAGCAAGTTCCGAGAGTAGAACCCCACGTTTCTTTGTTCGAAGGGTACAGACTCTACAGCCAACTTTTCAAGCAAAGTCTGAATTTCCTCAAGGAGCAGAGGAAGGTGTTCTGGAGGATAGTGAGTTGGCACTGGTGGATGATCTGGAGGTGTGTCCAAAAGTGCCAGAGCATGTCTTTGTGCTATGATTTGAAGAACCCAGGCATCTGTGGTCACCTCCTTCCACTAAGTTAAGTGAAGGGAGGGACGACCCCTACAACCATCCCTGGAGGTAATGGTGGTTGGAGGGTGTGTAACGAGTCAGGCAGGGCTGGTTGTGGTGGATGCTCCTGTGCCACCACTTCTAGGGGCTTTTGAATGTGCAACTGGACTGATGCCTGGGATGGGCAAGGCTCCTGCTCCCTTGCCCCTACTCTGATGCTGGTGGCTGGACGGTGCCTGGCATCAGCTGGGCACAAAGGTTCTCTCTGCCTACCCCTTGGTTGGGTATGGTAGAGGGACTGCACTGACTTCAGAGTCCTGCCTAAGGCCTGAACGTTAGAAAGAATGTCTTGGACATCATAGCCAAATAGTTTATATTCTCTAAAAGGGGCAATTAGAATAAACTGTTGCATGTCATTCACAAACCCTCTGCCACCCTGAACCAGGAGTACCTTTGGCATGGGGTCATGCCAAAAATAAAAACAGTGCAGCAATTTACCGCGCTGTCAATACAATGGGTACATTGCCTGCGCTTGCCAATAAAGGCGAATGCAAACATCAGCAAAAAAGGCACATCAAATCTTTATTTTATGTGGGGCACTGCCCTCCCGCCATTCCCCGTGACAGGGGGCTGTACTCCCCCCCGAACCCACCCATATTTATATATTCAACTCCGGGAGAGGGTACAACACGGGGATGGGGAAAAACACAGATGGGGGAAATAAACAAGTCGCACAAACTCATTTCTTCCTTGCAGTGTTTTGTACCTTGTCATTATATTCCTCCGCGTAGTGTCTGGTGCACGGTTTTGATTACACCGTAATTCATATGGCATACTGACCCGGTACCAGTACCTCCTTAGACAGATGCCAGAGGCAGCAGCCATGGCAGAAGTATCTGAAATATCATAGGCCATGCAAAGGAAATGCTTACTCACATCGGCCCTGGCAGTGAGAGCTTAAGGCTCTTGTTTGGGGGTACCCTCTGGCGAAGCTTGTGCAGCAACCTTGGCCTTTCTTCAGAGAGTGTTCTGGTACTTAATCATGTGGGTCTGATATTTAGTAACACGAAGGCCCAATGAAGCGAAGGCAAAGGTCCTTTTGCCCAACACATCCAACCTCCTGGACTCTTTATTAGGCAGGAGGGAGCTCAGGTGCCCTTGACCTATCATGGGCGGTACTGATAACCATGCAGTCTGCCTCAGGCTGGATGGCAAAACCAAAAAAAGTCTTCCCAGAAGGAACCATGTAGAGTTTCCCTGCCTTCCTTGGTATGGTTGGGATAACATTTGGCCCGTACCAGGCAGCAAAGCTGGCATCCATAAGCGCAGGGAGGAGAGGTTGTACAACAATAGGAAGAGAATCAGGCAACTCCAGGAAGTCTATTAAATTTTTCTTCGTGGTGTCCTGGGCCTCTAGGTCAAAGCCTGTAACTGCTGCATCATGGAGAGGAAATCTGGGTCCTCTGGAGGGGACCTTAGAGTGTGCACCACTGCAGGTGGACAGTGTAGAGCTGATGCCCCTTCATAAGGGCTCTCAGCATAATTCTCAAACTCTTCCTCATCATCCTGCATTGCTAAGTCAGGATTATATTCAAAATTGTCATGGATCAAGTCAACGGGCACTAGACTGTGTGCCAGCGATGACAGCAGTGCCCTAGGAGAAGGCTGAGGCAAGGCTGTACTTTGTGTTATCACAGGGGATTAGTAGGAGTCCCCAATTGGTGGACCCCCGGGACAGAGGGAGGAAGTAGCAGGTATCTCAGCATATCTGTAAATGAAGACAGAAGCACCTGAACGTTGGTGCCCATGTGGTCGATTGGTGCGCCAGTAGTAGTCAATGGATGGCGGGGGGTCTGGGTACCCAAATATCAATTGCAACGTACCAGCCATACTAGGCCTGGTAGGGCCAATGCCATTCTCCAAACTTGGTGCTGTGTCAATGGTCGGGGTGGCAAGCGGCATCACTGCTGCAGTGGTCAACAGCGTAGGGGAGGTTGTACCTGCTGTTTGGAGGGGCGACCAGGAGTGCACCAGGAAAGCTGTCTCCTCCTCCTACTTATCACGGGTGCTTATGTTTATGGCTCCCTGACAGCTTGTCCTGGTATTTCGAGGACTTGGACCTGGAAGAGTGGGCTGGAGACAAGGCGGTGCTATTCTGCTGGAGCTCCTTCTTCTTGGGGGCTACCTGTTGTTTCAGGAGATAGTTTTCTAGGGCCCATTTTTTGGTGTCACTGGGTGGCAGAACTGAAACCCCTGCAGACTGAGCAAGCTTTCAAATTGTGGTCTGAGCCTAGGCAATAGACACAGACGTTGCGGGAGCTGCCAATGTAAATCTTCTCACCGCATTCACAGTACCTAAATGATTTTGACAGTTCCTTCGACAACATACAGGTAATTGAAAATCTTTTAAAAATTATTACTTTTCTACACAGAAAAAATAAAACAGCGAATATTGCAGTGGCGTTTCCATCAGTGGTCCAATGAGTATGGTCGACAATGGTGGGAAAAGAATTGAGGAGACAGACTCCTTGCAAATGTTTCCAGGTGGTCCCAGTGCCCAGAGGCTTACAGTCCCATGGGTGTGCCTGATGAAACAGATATCCTCGAAGAAGATTAAGATTTATGTTTTTTTTGTTGTTGGTTTTTTTTTTTTCCTTACAAGTATTAGAAAAGCATAGTTTTGGACTTTGTGAATTCATTCCCTTTATCACATGGAGTTCCTCACACTTTTATGCCTCACTGTTCAGTGAATGTTACTTAATCATTCTAACAGCAGTTAATTTTTATTCCTTTCCTTTGATTCTCCGGCCCCCCAACAGGACCTTTGCTCCTACTTCTCTCTCTCCTTCTCCCCTTCCCCATCTTTCATCTAGTCTTCCTGCTATCCAGCTAGCTTTAATGTTTTTTGGTTTTCATGACTTTACTCCTCACTTCTTTAGGTTTAGAGGGTGCACTATTAAACCGACTGGAGTATTGTTTTTTAATGTTTGTATACATTACATTGTTCGTCTCCCAACTTTCACTGTTCAGCTATGCTGTGGCGGCATTTACAAGTTTCACTGCCTGTTCCTTTAAAATTATCAAATAAATGTGAACCCAGCCACATGCATAACCATGCCACCTGATGAAGGGTCACATTAGACCTGAAGCACCAGGGCAGAGTGCCGTATTTTTCCAATGTGTGATTAAACTCTGGGAGTTTCTGGCTCTTACCCACACTATGTGAGTACGTATAAATTTCTTTCCTCAACTGCTGCCATTTCTGTGTTTTGTAAAGGCATACGGTGCAGAGCGTAAGCCAAAGGGTAAGACATGAGACTGGTAGTGAGAGCACTGAAGCATTAATCTCAGATACTGTACTTTCTGTGAGATTTTGATTGCACAACCATCCAGTCCCCTTTTAACAGGAGCTGAAACAGGGACTGCAGGGACAATGTTTTGAACTTCTTGTATTATGTGTACACATTCAAATCCTGTAGGTCTAAGGTGTTAAGTCCCCAGTCCACTTTGGAACCAGAAAGTAGAGGAAGTAAAAACCTTGGTTCATTTCTGCCACTAGGATACCTTCTACAACCCTTTTTTCAAAGGAGGGATTGAACCTCGTCCACCAGAAGGGCAAGATGCCTGGGAGAACAGCTATTTGGCAGTGGGAGAGTAACTGGAGGTACAGTAAGAAGCTCTAGTGCATGTCTTTGCACCTCTAGAACCAAGGCATCTGTAGTGATCTCCTTCCATTCTTCTAGAAAAGATATATGGCATTCCACCAAAATTTCTTGTGGCAGTGAGGTCAGGGACAAAGGAGGGGAGTCAGAATGCACCACGGGTCATGGGGGCTCCGGTAATGGTTTGATTATTTGGTAAGGCAGGCATGGGCACCAGGGGTCAAGTTTGTGGCCGGGGAAGTAAAGGGCTGAGGTCTCTGTGAGCCATGGCCTGGGCTTCTTGAATAACCTCTGCCAGGACAGGCATAGGACAGGTCCAAAGGACTCAAGCACTAAACATAAGGAAAAAGTCACGCTGGCGTCCCAGATGCTGTTCCAAATTGATTTATTTAACTGGCCGACACTGATCGCATTTCAAATCTACAAGAATCAGCATAGGACTGCTGAAAGTACAAACTCGGTACTATTACATCCAAAAAAAAATTAAATCCAGCTGTGGCAAAGAATTGATTTATTTATTTAGCTTTTGTTTACTGGGTAAGTACACTAGACAAGTATTATGCCTATTTTCAGAAACGACCTGGGAGAGTACAACATGAGGAACAACAGTCAAGGAGACATGGCGAAGAGAGTACAGTTTTTTGTCACAGTAAACAAACATGTGGGAAGTACATCATTTGACACTAGGGGAAACATACAGTAGTAAGCACATTTCAGATTATACACTCTAGACTAGCTAGTTCAACTGACAGATATATACAGGTCATCATACATAGGAGTGGAGCATAGCTCAAGGACTGGATTGGTTATAATATAACTTATAACATTGTCGTATACACCCCCTAGGCTAGTTGGATCGCGGACACGTATATACAGCTCATCACATTTTTCTAAATATGCACATGTTAGACAGAAACAGAAACACTTGATAGTACAAGTTTCTACCAAGTGACCAAGGTGCAATATGTCATTGTTAGCCTATGACCGTGGAGCAATAATGGGTGTAAAAATGCCCAAGGCTTTTTAGGCAGGAGTAGTCAGAAGTCATTGATACAATGGGGAAAATATCTCCAGGAATTCAATGGAGACACCCTGGGGAGGTTCAGACAAAACAATTTGACACTTTACTCTAGGGAGGTTTGGGGCAGTTACACTCTGATGCTAGTTTTAGGAAACCCACAGGAATTTGAAAACTCAGATGGGAGGGACAGCTCGGATATCCACAGGCAGCGAATTCCAGAGTCTGGGCACACTTATGGCAAAGTCGATCCCTCATGAGGGTCCAGGTAGGAGGGACTTTGAGCATCCCTGATCCGAGACCCAAGTTGGTAGGGGGTGAGATTCAGTTTAGGCAGAAGCCGGGCCAGCCCTGGGGGTGCTAGTTCTGATCACTTTCCCAGAGGCGCATCCCAAATCAAAAATCAAGGTATCTAGCTGGTGAGAGCCAGCAGAGTTTCTCATATAGCTCACAACGGTGGGTGAGTCGGGGGGGCAGCCAAGGCAAAACGACAAATGTTATTGTAAGCAGTGTACCAGCGGGTGAGATGTGTCTTTGGAGAGCGAGCAAACAGGTGCAGCCCATAGCTGAGGGAGGGAAGGAGCACACCCTTCGCTAGGGCAAGCCTGGCTGCTGGTGTAAGGTTACACTTGGCCCTATAGGCCAGACCCAGTTTGCAGTTTGCCGCCCTGCAGATGTTAAGGATATGATTACCCATGTCAAGTTGGGGGTCAAGTTTAAACAAGACCGCTGGCTGCTGCCAAACACGTCTTCCTTGGGGGGCACGGCTGATGGCAAGTAACCTACTCTTTAAATACTCAGCGGGGATGATGTGGCAAAGTAGCAGCTGATAAAATTAAAGTGACAGTCCCCCAACATTCATGTATTGAAAGTGACAGTTCTCAATATTACAAAACTATAAAAATATTTCATTTACATACTAAGCAAGCAAACTATGTCAATGTGGTAAAGTGTTACTAAATTACCTCCAAATAATACTATTTTATACTTAATATTATAAGGTTAGCATCATTCCTGAATAACTGCTTCCCTTTGAATGGCACATTCATTTCTGACTGCTGCATATCCAGGAAAAAACAGTCACTCTTAGCCAAGAGTGGCATCTTATGCAGATGCCTGAGGAAGCAGTTCTGGCAGAAGCATCAGAGGCATCATATGCTGATCTAAGCAGATGCTTCCCAGCCTCTTGACCATTAGCAACACTTTGCTGAGCCAATATCTTGTCCTGGTCCTCAGGCAATTTTTCAGCAAGTGGTCACTGTTTTTCAGAGGCAATTCCAAGCTTAGCTGAGGCAAACTTCCTCTTTTCCATGACACCCAACTTCCTGGACTCCTTGTCTGGGGGCAGGGAGCTCAAGTGTTTAGTCACTTTAGCTCTATCACGAGCAGCCACTATGACAACAGAGTTGGTTTCAGGCTGTGATGATGATGAATAGTATGTTTTAGCAGTAGGAGCAGGATATTGTTTATCTGCCTTTCTAGGAACAGCAGGCAGTTGTGCCGGCCTATGCCAGGCAGAAAAAGTAGCATCCTAAAGTAGTAGTAGTAGTAGTAAAAATTGTATTCATAGAAATGTATGAACAGGGATTAAACACTGATGAATAAAACTCATCTGCATGGAGAGGGGCTGAATGCACATGTAGGGGAGGTTAAGACTTCCAAGAACTCAAAGATTTCTCCTGGTATAATACTCTCACTCAGCCTGGAACCCCAATTTGGCCTGTACTATTTTAAGGAAGGCCTGAAAGGAGGCATCCTCAGAGGGAGATCTGAGTGTGTTCATTAAACTCCCTTCAGACCAAGAGGACAGAGTGGAGTTTGATCCAACCATATCTATAACCTCCTCTTCTTCCATGTGTTCTTGGATTATAGTGTATGGTGGAATGTTATTCAGCATAAAATTCCACGCCTGCACTAGTGTTGTTGTGCTGTACTCACTCCATCATACTGGCTGTTGTGCTGCACTCACTCCGTCATACTGGCTGTTGTGCTGCACTCAGTACGTCAGTAGTGCAGCACAACTAAATGGAATGCTGTCTTGCGCCTCAAAGCCCTCGAGCAGCGGTTGCCGTTGCTTGCCTTGACGCCTCATGGTTTTGAGTTGGTATACGACAGAGACAGCAGCAGCGGTCAACAGCATTCGCCCCAAAAAAAAAAAAACAACAGCAGTAAACTAACTAAATCCATAAGCGACAAATAAAAATGTCATCCACATCCACCAATCAGCCTTGATTTGACCTCAATGAGATCCGTGAAGGAAAGTCACACAGCAGGATAGTGGCAGATAAGGAAACTCTATTTCTTTAATTCTGGACATTTTTTCCATCTGAATCGTAACCATGACTGCCCATACACTATAAAGAGTGGGTATGAGCAGTCATACACATACAAATTATTCTGAATCACCATGTTTCCTGTTAATAAAGAGAGACACTCTCTCGGCGAGCTCGAGGTCTCTGTTAACGAGGAAGCAGCTCGATTCAAGAATAACCCAGTTGTGTATGACTGCTCATACACAATCCTCTATATATTCCAGTTTGTCAACCTCCACGGGTATAGGAATCAGGCTGATGACAAGAGAAGGAATTGAAGGAGGCATCAACGACTAACAGCCCATCGATGGTGGTCCATCTTTACCTGACTATGAAGCAGGGACAGAATACAGAAGTATCGATGGGACAACCAATGACGGACCAGCCAGAGGCATGTACAGTATTAAGCACTGAAACAGCTCTGACATCGTTTGGTACCTACCAGCTACTGGACTGATTAGATCGCAGAGGTGAGTAAACTGATCCCTTCTCAAGTGGGCCCTTCTCCCTCCTCTCCCTCGCCAACTACATTCCACCCCCCCACCCAATCTGGACCCTAGGCATCCTCTGGAGCACAGCAGCAGCAGCTTCCTGCACCAGACCTAGCTTGTAACTGCTCCAGATAAGACTAAGTTCTGCAGCAAGTGCCACAATCCTGTTGCACATGAGGTAGCACTGATGTCTCCAGACAGCATTTCTGAAGATGGTTGCTGCACAGGTGATGTGCTCTATCAGGTCCCACGCCCCCGCCCCCACCCCTGTTCTACAAGTCCTCCTACAGTTCCCGAAATCTCCTTGTACTAAATTCGTGACCCACCAATTGCACTAGGAGCTAGTAGCCTTCTATGGGTGCTTAGGTGGACTCTCCTACAAGAACCCAATTTCAGGGTACATCAGATAGGATTTCTCCAGGAACAGTGTAAAACTAGTTATGGTCTTCCCATTCTACCCAACTCCTGGACCCCTCCATTTAACTGTCCCTTGCTATGCTCTTCACCTGTGAATCATCAGCCTACTTAATATTGCAAACTGAAAGACAATACTCAACTTCCAGTATCTGCCTCGTGTTATTGGAGAGCCAAAAAACAACAGCACACTGTGGGAGCTGTGGGAAAGGCAAACAAGATGCTGGGATGCATAAGGAGTGGGGTAAGCAATAGAAGCTGGGAGGGGATCCTCCCACTGCACAGGTCACTGGTGTGAATACTGCGCAAGGTACTGGAGTCCTCATCGGAGGACAGACTGCAACAAGGTAGAGGCAGTACAGCACACCAAGATGGTTCAGGGACTTATGGGTAAGACACACAAAGAGAGGCAGCAGGACTTGAACATGCACACCCTTGCGAAAAGGATGGAAAGGGGTGGCATGATCGAAACATACAAGCACCTGCACAGGATGAATAGGGTGGATGCCAAAGAACTTTTCTCTTTGTACTAAAATACAGGGACAAGAGGGAAAGTACAGTTACATAAGAACTTACCGTAACAGTAGATCTTCGAGAACAGCTCCTAACCTGCTGCAAGAGCTGTTTCTCGAAGTAAGATCTAGCTTAACCTTATGGGAAGGAGGGGAGATTCTAGAGAGATGTCCACAAGCACTTTTTCACAGAAAGAGTGATACGACATGTGGAACAGGCTGCCTGAGGTTGTGGTACAGGCCCCGTCAATGAACACCTTCGAGCAACAATGTTTTAAGTTAGCTCAGTCACAGGAGATTCTCAAACTGGATCCCCTACCACTGAAACAACTTGAAAATGTGTTTCTTGTCTATTACTGTTACCGTACAGCAATTTAGTTGATTAGATCATATTACATTATTATTCTGTTTTCTTTCATGTATGTGTTGTATTACTGTTTTTCTTCTTTTTGTTTTAATTTTGTCCTTTTAAGACATGTTTTTAATTAGTCTTTTTTCTATGCAATGTAATTTCATGGATACAGGTCACCACCATAAATGAACTTGCCCAATGATACTTCCCTTAATAAATTAAATAAGATATCAGGGACGTGACAATCATATGGGATTAATCAGAAAAGGTGTGGCAGAAATAAATGGGAAGGATGCTCACTAGGGCCAGTGAAGCACAGCTAGGAAGGGTAGGCAGACTGGATGGACCAATGGACCTTTTTCTGTCGTCACTGTCTATGTCTCTATAATGATCACCCCCACCGCTATACAGATGATTAAAACATAATTCCCTTAGTGGGAGACCCCAGCACCTGACCTTCACCATAGAAACACCAGGAGAAGAGTCCCCTATGGACTTCCTTGGGGAAATAACAACAGACGCGGCCCTCCGCATGATCCTCACTCTCAGGGTTGCATGGACCTGTGGGAGTTACACAATGGACCACTAGGACTGATTTGCGACTAGCAGAACCTGCTCCTCATCTGCCCAAAATTCCTTCCTTCCTTCCTTCCTTTTGACCTCCCTTAACCCCAGTACCACACAAAAAAGTTTGCAAATTAGGCTGTTTCTGCAGCAAATTAAAAGCCCATTAAAGGAGAAATGCACTGACTCTACAAGTACTTTTTCCACAGTAGAAGCTGTTTTTTTTAAATACTGGTTCAAATGCCGTTACTGCTCCAGCTATTCAGGCTTTTTGGCTGTCCTAGTGGGTATTTCTGATTTACACACTGCTAGTAAGAACTATTTTAGAACTGTATGATGTAGTTTATGTCCCTGTTCTACTCCTCTATTGTTGGCACAATGCATTCATGTTCTATTACGGAACTCTCTGGCTGAGAGGGACATAAACTACATCATACAGTTCTAAAATGGCACTTAATACCCAACTGCAGAGCAGAAACACCCACAGAGGTTACTAAAAGGCCCGTACAGACGGAACAACAACAGGAATTTTAACCAGCACTTAAAAACAGCTTCTATTAGGAGAAATGACTTACAGGATCAGCGCAGTTCTCCTTTAAAGCCAAAATTCCACTTCCCAGTCTGTCCTTGGCAGTTCTTTCCCATTTCATGTGCATTTTCTCCACTTATTTCTTACACATAAATCCAAACCTTTAGACTCATCACCACAGAATTCCATCTGGCATCTGCACAGACCTCAGCAGATCATATAGTACGTCACTGTAAGTTATTTTCTAACCCCACTATGTTGGTGTCATGCACACATGTAGTCACACTACCTCCAACTCCCATAACTAGATCATTTTGGGAACTACTGAATAAGAGAGGTCCAAACACAAACTCCCTGAGGCACTGCCTTGTGTGCTTGTTTCTTTATTGACGGACTGATCTGATTTATGTATGTAGTATGAGTGCCATATGCCCCTGGAGGGTGATTAACACTAGCAACGTAACACCTGGGAGTACATTATAGCAATTATAATAAAAACTGTTTTTTTCTTTTAAAGTGTTGAGCCTTGTTTGGCATATGATTAGGCTCCACATGTATGTTAACAGAACATAAATGTAAGGCTGACTGAATGCTTGCAGCTAATCAGAAAACTCCATCTCTCAGACCCTCTTTATAATAAACTTTATTCATGTCTCTTCCTCTCATTATATTTTTATTCATGTCTCTTCCTCTCACTATATTTTTCTTGCTGAGATTTAACCTCTAATTCTCAGTGGGGTCCCATTTCCTTTTTTATTTAAAGCTTTTATCAGTTTCAAAACAAGTTCAGCAACCGCACACTCAGTATAGGTATGTACAATACATTTCCTTTCATACTGTTCCAAAAACCAGTGGCTGCTAGCAATATTAAAGGATACAATAACAGAGGATAATGGATACCTCACTATTTATAACAAGCATGTTAATTCACAGAGTGGTTGACATGGTGATCATTTGAACCTCGACAGCGCAGCGAGAGGTTCCATCGCCATGGCAACTGCGAGATGAATTAGCATGCTTGTTATAAATAGTGCAGTACACATCGCCTTATATAATGTATGACTTACCTACATTTAAACCATGACAAATATTCACTCAGAGACAGTGGTTTGGGTAAGAAAAACATTTTTTACTTTTTTACTTACTCTGTGATAATTACAGGCTCTGTGGTGCATGTAACACGCTACACTCGCAAAAACACATCTTTCGTAACATGGGCTAGAAACACTACAAGCAGTGAAAGACAGAATAAATTAGGCAAAAAAACTGCATTTAACAAAAACAAATTAAATCCTTATAAGCTCTGCAACTGTTTAAAAATCCTTGGCCAGCGTGCAATTGCTGCAATCGACTGACTGGTCAGAGCTCAAGCCATGGTTCTGAGTTGTTATGCTGCAGTAGCTACGTAGCTAGTACAGCATAACAAAGAGAAGACGTAGCTTCTGTAGCATAATAACACTATTGGAGTGATGGATTTTAGCACATAACATTCTATCATATACTATAATTTTTTCTGTGACTTATAGTAAGCATAAAATGGCCCCGTTTATAATCTGCAGCTACGAAGGACTCGGGCACAAAGAGGTTAAACCGTCATCAGCCCTGGCTGCTTGCATACACAATGCATCGAAATCCAGCGCTGTGCAAATAGATATTATGTCACAAGCAGACAATTATGATTTTAGATGCATTAAAAAAAAAAAAAAAATAATACCATAACCTCCCCTTCCTCAATTCTTGTCCCTCTTTCAGTATGCATTTGGTCAAACAGGAAAATGGAGCCAAGCAGGTGTGCTGAACAGCCCTTTTCTGGACAGGTCAATGGATTTACTACTGTGGACTATAATTCAAAGCTCACAGCATATCCTGTTTTACCATATGAAGTGAAACAAACACCTGCAGCATCTTGTCCATGACAACAGTTCAATGTGCACTGAGAAATCTGGATGCCAATCAAGGCAGACCCCAAGGTACTTACAGGAGGAGGCATCTTCAGTCTTAGCACCATCAAGGGTATTAAACAGTAGGAGAGGAATAAACCTGGCAAGCCTCGCTTGGGTGCCAAAAGTCATTAAGACTGTTTTTTTGGCACTGAGAGACAACTGGTTAGACTTGAACCAGTACTGAATGTTGTCAGAATTCAACTGCAGCTGGGAAGTAAGGTCACAGGTAGAGGAGTCAGAAGCAAAAGGAACTGTTTCATCAGCATACATATGAATGGGCACAGAGGAACAGACAGCGAAGGTCATTTAAGAATATGGAAAAGAGAATAGGACCCAGGACAGATCCCTGAGGGACACCTGAGCTAATGGGAAGTGGAGATGAAATGGATTTTCCTATCCAGACAGCTTGAGACCTTCCTTCAATATAAGAATAAAGCCAACTGACTGAAGAGTCAGAGAGGCCCACTGCTTTAAGTTTGTCTAGGAGGAGGGGATATGCCACAGTGTCAAAACCTTTAGCAAGATTGACAAGAACGGCAGAAGTAACCAGTCTTTGATCCATACCCTTGCGACTACTTTCCTTTCTGATGTACCACCCTGCCTACCACTCTCAACTTCCTTTGAAATGCTAGATTTCAGTAAGGCCTTTGACACTGTTCCACATGGGAGATTCAAACAAGTTGGGCAGCCTAGGAGTGGGACCAAAAGAGGTAAACTGAGTAACTGGTTGGAGGATAGGCGACAGAGGTTGACGGTAAACTGAGTTAACTCCAAGGAAGGGAGGGTGATTAGCAGGGTGCCACAAGGATCAGTACTGGGACCAGTCCTCTTTAATATCTTTGTAAGTGATATTGAAGAGGGACTAGAAGGGGAAGGTATGTCTTTTTGCAGATGACACCAAAATGTGTACTAGAGCGGACACCCTGGGGTGGGGTGGGATGAATAGAAATCTAGAAATGTCGCAACTACATTTCAATCCAAAAAAGTGCAAAATCATGCACTTCGGGCACAGAAACTCAGGGTCAGAGTACAAAATGGGGGAAGGGGTACTGGCAACCACCACACAGAAAGGACACCTGGGTGTTATCGTATCTGATGGCCTAAAGGTGACCAAACAGTGCGACAAGGCAGTGGGGAGAGCCAGTGGGATGCTAGAGTGCATAGGGAGGGGTATCACCAGCAGAAGGAGGGAGATGGCAATATACTTCTGTATAAATCTCTGGTGAGACGCCACCTACAGTACTGTGTCCAGTTCTGAAGTCCTCATCTCCAGAAGGACACAGACAGCGTGGAGGCAGTCCAGAGGGGAGCAACTAAAATGGTGTGGGATCTGCCTCAAAATCCCTAAGAGGAGAGACTAAAGGACCTCAATATGTACACTCTGGAGGAAAGGAGGGAGAGGGGAGGATATAATAGAGACTTTCAAATACCTAAAGGGTATAAATAAAGTTCAAGAAGGAAGCCTTTTTCACAGAAAAGGATGCTCAAGCACAAGGGGTCATGCTATGAAGCCGGAGTGGGGGTAGACTTGGGGAAACGTAATGAAGCACTTCTTCACAAAAAGGGTGGTGGATGTCTGGAACAGCCTCCCTGAAGAGGTGGTGGGAGCAAAAACTGTAGGATTTAAGAAGGTATGGGATAGGTATAGGGAACCTTAGAGGTAAGGGAGGGTGGTAAAGCCGTATATCAAGTATGGTCTGCGGTGTGACTGTAGGTGGAAAAAATGGACAGACTAGGTGGGCCGAGAGGTCCTTATCTGTCATTAAAATTCTATGTTTCTGTGTTTTTCCCCAGCCAATTTGAAATCTAGCTTCGCATGTACAGCCCCTTCCCATTCCAGGCATACCAACTTCGTCTATCAGCCTAGCATGTGATATAGTCTTTAAATCTCTGCTGATCTCCAACTATATGGTACTAGCCAGAATGGGCTACATATAGGGAAGCAACTTTCCACGCCAACATTCTTGGTTCATGTCCTGATCCCAGTACATCACAGTAGACTGACAGAAATGCACTGAGCATAACATAAGATGTTCTCCTCCTGGGGTAAGCGAGTTCTAGCTCCCTCTGCATTGCTGCCACCCAGGTGTCAGGGCGTGGGAGGCATGAAGTGTGATACGACTGGTGTGCTTGCACCAAGCATCCCTACATCTCTGTGGGGGGTGAGGTGGGGGGAACACCTAGAGGAAATGGGCGGTCTCAAGTCAGAAGGATAACACCCACCCCCATATCTATTAGAGCTCCTCCCACACTTCCTAGTCCTAAAATCGGGCACCTCTTCTTGTCATTAGCAGCTGGATTAGATTGGGTATGCAACACCAAACAGGCTGAGACACATCACAAAATGGCAAGGTTACTGGGAGAAAAGTTCTTTGGATGGAGAGAGGTGGCAGGTTAGAGGTCATCCGGGCTAGTACAGATCATAGGAGAAATAAACAACTGAAAAAAAAACAAGTTAAGAACTGCCACTCGTCTCCACTGAATTTCATCTGGCATCTAGCTGCCCAGACCTCAGCAGATCATACAGTATCTCACTGTAAGTTATTTTCTGACCCCACTATTTTGGTGTCATCCACAAATGTAGTCCCATTACCTCGAACTCCCATATCTAGATCATTTTGTGAACTACTGAATAATAGAGGTCCAAACATAGTCTCCCTGAGGCACTCCCCTTGTGACCGCTTTCTCAAGTCAGATCATTAGTTATTCCCTTGGAGAAGTCTTCAAGATTTGTCTGATGCAAGCTTCCTTTAGTGAATCCAGGCTGCTATCTCAGACTTACCCATCTCTTGTCCATGACAAATGGCATTTTATCATGGCTACATAACTGCCCTTCTCACAGTTCTGGAGGAGACTACATAAAGTCTATCTGCCTCAGCATTCGACATGCTTGCAGCATGTAGCACAAGCACCCTCTTGTGGCCAGCTTGTGCTGCTTCACTCTAACGTACAGGCAAAACACTACCAAATACAGTGGGGGTCTTGCATGCACCTATAGTCAGGAAAAGCAGTATATGTTCCAGAACAAAAAAGAAATAACAGTGGAAAAGAAACTTGGTGCAAATCATCAGAGTCACTGAAACCCTCTTGGTTACCAGGAATGCCAACAACACTGGTAAAGTACATGAAAGAAAACAAAGAAAGGCATTGCACTCACTGACCCGACAGAGTATCAAAGCCGTAATGAGAATGAGGATCTTCAGGACAGCTAAATTCTACAGGTGTGTCCATACTTCAAAGGGAAAGTGCACCTTCAGCTTGAAAATGCAATCTGAACCCCCACCTCCTGCCCAGATTCCTCAATCCCCCAACAGGGGCAGGCTTCCAGGGTGCAATGTTCTGGGGATTTGCTGTACAGCCAAGATGAAAGAAGGCATATATACTCTTTGCAGGGGCAGCATAACTTTCAGTAATTCCAGGTAAGGGCCCATCTTAGGTGTGCAGAGAGACTGCACCTTGACCTTTCCAATCTTTATAAACTAGAAAGGGAGATTTTACTCAGAGAGCTCCAAAGGGCTGTATGGCATGGTTTTATTCGCACCTGGGAGAAGCCATGCCAAGCCAGTCCCTGACAATACTAACACACCCTGCAAGTGCGTACAAGGCTGTGGTGCTCTTCAGTAATTGCAAACATGAAAACAAAGGAAACTCGGGCACTCACCACCACATTTAATGCCAACCCTGCAGTTAAGAAAAAAGGATTTTATTGACATGATAAAAGATACAGCGCCCGCCTGACTCGTTTCGGATCCCACCTGGACCCTTTCTCAAAGGCCAACAACCCTTCTATGAAACAGACTGCTTAGTAGGGGTACCTTTTTATGCAGTCAGCACTGTTTGTGTTTATTGTCCGATTTTTGACCTGGGATAGGTATGTCAATGTTATTACATAAAAGCTGTGTCTGAGTTTATGGTACTTCACTGTGTATTAGAAATACTGGCTGGCAGGAATTTGGGACAGACTGAAGCACATATACACTGTGAGATTTTTTTTTTAAATATGTATGTATACAGCACGTATTTGTCTTGTATTTGAAAATAAACAGAATAAAAAAAAAAGGGGCAGCCTTGATTGTTTTTAATGTGAAAGTGCCGAGTACTCTGGATGGGCAGTCTCATTTTCAGGGAATCTGAAACCTCCCTATGGCATCCAGCCTCACCAGGCCTGCTGAAAATGGGAGCTGGTGATGTGCTGACCTGACATCACAGGCATCACCAACACATCACGAAAATGGTACTGCCCAGCCTGGGTATCGATAACTTCTAGCACATTCAAAAATAAATAAATAAATCAGCTGCCCGCAGACCTACTGGTAGCATCTCCGCCTATCATCCCATCCTCAGTCAGAGCTGTTCCTACCCCTAAAGCTTTTGCTGCTAAACTGAACAAACATCTCCAGCAGTCTAATGTCTGCACATGCTTTGCATAATTTACCAGACTTGTAGATCAACTGTACAGCTGAATGTTTATGCATGCACCATGTCATTTTATTACGTCTCATGTATTTTATATACTTGTGTCTTGTGCCAGTGTCTTTATTTATACTCTACTGTACCCGGGTCGTGCCTGAAAATGGTGCCCTCCACCAGCACACCTACCCAGTTATCAAAATAAATAGATAAATCATACGGAGACCAAGGTTTGCGACCCAAGCCATGGGCCGTTTTACCTTTGGTCTGCAGAAGCAGGTAAGGTGCCCTAGTAGAATGCACCCTGTCTCTGGGAGTTCAGGGGGGCTCCTTGTGCATGGCTGCCCCCGCCGATGGCCCAGTGGGACAGCGCCATAAGGGCAAAAATAGGTGGTCAAGTAACCAGGGCTTGCTCTGTCACTCACCACTGTAGTTGAATATATATATATATATATATATATATATTTTTTTTTTAAAACACACTTTTTAAACAGTTTGACACTAACAGAGCTGAAAATGGGTCTTACTCATCATATGGCACTAAAAAACCAACACATTATTCATCTGTAATGGTAGTTCTAGGGGTGGTATATATGATGTTCATCCACACTTTCTGGCAGTGCCTTTCCCTTTAAAATTTTGCCGGAATGTCTTCAAGCTGGCTCCTCCCTCTCACCCAGGTGGTAACTCCCTCGGCTCCACCCCAAGACGCCAGATCTTGCCCAGTGGAAGCAACTGTGTGGGCAATCATCATATACCACTCCTAGAACTACTGTTACAGGTGAGTAACCTGTTTTTCTAGGGACGTGGATATGATGTTCTATCCACACTTTCTGGCAGACTCCTAGCAGTTCTCCAGAAGGAGGGGGCAAGGCACACACCCCCTACTTGGGAAACAGAGATTGGTTAACTGAGGCTCCGAAACCTGCATCCCGTCATGACTCAAGGCCGATGTGGTAGTGGGAGATAAAGGTCTGTGCTGACCTCTAGGTAGCAAACCTGCAGATTTCCTGGACAGGGACATCCCAAGAAGCGGCCACCATGGTAGTGGTATGACGGGTGGAATGAGCCCTTAGCCGTATGGGACGCTCCCTACCCGCCAACCTGTAGCAGAGGTCAATGCAGAATACAATCCACCTGCCAATCGTCCGCTTAGCTGCCGGTCTACCAGGTGCGGCTTCAGCGTAGGTGACAAACAGCTGGCGAACCTCTCCCCGAACTCTAGCCGTGCATTCTCTGTAATAAGCGAGCGCCCACCTCAGGTACAGAGTATGAAGCCTGTGCTCGGCCTCCAAGGTGTGACTGGTGAAGTACACAGAGAGATTGATCACCTGGTTAAGTGAAACTCTGACACAACCTTCAGGAGGAACTTCGGGTTAGGGCAAAGGACAACCTTGTCCCTGTGGAAGATCAAGTATGGAGACTCCACTGAAAGCGCCTGAAGCTCACTGATCCTTCTGGCGGATGTGATAGCCACCAAGAAGGTGGTCTTCCACAACAGGAGAGACATGTCACACCTGTGCATCGGTTCAAATGGCTTGTCAATGAGCTTTGCCAGTACCAGCAACACATCCCAAGGTGGTGGTGGTTCACGCATCAGAGGGGAAATGTGGTCAAGGCCTTTAAAAGTGCCACACCACCTTCTGCACCACCGACTGCTGACTGGCCCATGCCCGGTAAGCAGAGGGGGCTGCCAGGTGCACCTTGAGGGTCGTTGACCAAAGGCCTGACAGAGAGATGGACCATAGGAAATCAAGAATGCTAGCCACCAGACAGGACAAAGGGTCCAACTCCTTGCCCCAACACCATACAAAGAACCTCTTCTATTTCAAGGCATAGCATTTAATGGTCAGCTTCTTCCAAGATGCCTCAACAACAGTAAGGACATATTTAGAGAAACCCAAAGTCTGGAACTTTAGCCGCACAGGAACCAGGATGTCAGGTGCAGGGATTGAAGGTCTGGATGGAGTACCTTCCCCTGACTGATAGAGAGCAGGTCCAGGTGGAGAGGAAGATGCCTTGGGAGCCTGCTGCTGAGGCTGAGGAGATTAAGGGTACCCGAACTGATGGGGCCAGTCCAGAGTCACCAGGATCACCTGTGCCTTGTCCCTCCTGGCCTTGATCAACACTTTGCGAATCAAGGAAAGCGGAGTGAAGGAATAGAAGAGGCCTGGGGTCAAGGGCCTTGAGAAGGCAGCCCCCTGCAGCGTTTCCTGCTGAGGGGGGTGGGCACAAAATAGCCTCAGCTTTGCATTCTCTCTGAAGGTGAAGAGGTCCACCTGAGGGGTACCTCACTGGGGGAAAAGACTGTGTACTACCTCTGGGTGGAGAGACCACTCGTGAGATGCCTCCCCCACACAGCCGAGAGCATCCGGCAGCTAGTTGGAGGCCCCTGCCACATGGATGGCTAGCAGATCAGCCCCCAGGCTGCGCACGAGGGTCCACACATGGAGAGCTTTCTTGCACAACAGCAGGAAGTGTGTCCCACCCTGTTTATTGAAGGAGTACATGGTCATGGTGTTGTCCCTGGACAACCTGACCCTGAATGTGAAGAGCAAAGGCAGTCAGTGCCAGCTGAACTGCTCAGAACTCCGGCACATTGGTGAGGCACCGGGACTCCTTGGGGGGTCCACAGACCGTGGACTCTACATTCCCCCAGGTGGGCACCCCAGCCCATGGGAGAGGCATCATTCATCATGATGGCCATTGGCTCTGGGCGGACAAACTGGATCCCTTCCTACAGATGTTCTGGGACTAACCACCACTGGAGAGCGTCCCACATTCCCTGGGTCATATGACCAGCTGGTTAAAGTGACTCTTGCACTGAGGCCACTGGCTGTCCAGCTCTCACTGCAGAAAGCGCATTCTCCAGCAGGCCCAATGGACCATGCTGGTGCAGGCCACCATGTATCGCAGCAGGTGCAGGAAGTCCTGGGCAGGGTACAATTACCCAAACCAAAATGATCGGGCAAAGGATGAGAGAGTCTCCACCCTGTCTGCTGGGAGCTGGCTCTGGCTCTACAACAGTTGGGCTCCTCCCTGATGAAGTTGATCACCTGCGAAGGCATGAGTTCTGACTTGGCCTCGTTGACTAGGAGGCCAAGGGAGATGAAGGTCTAGAGGGCCAAGTCCCTGGACCACTTCATCTCCTGCCTAGAGGGACCTGTGATCAGCCAGTCATCCAGGTAGGGGTAAACCTGGACCCCTTGGTGCGTAAGGTAAGCTGCTACCACTGCAGTGTACTTGGTAAAGACCCTGGGGGCCAAGGACAGGCCAAATGACGTGGCCTGGAACTCGTAGAGGGCTCCCTCTGCTCGGAAGTGAAGAAACCTTCTGTGAGATGCACAGATCGAGACATGAAAGAATGCATCCTGAAGATGCAGGGAGCAAAACCACACGTTTTGCTCTAGAGATGGTATGATGTGAGACAGAGTTACCATTCTAAAGGTGCGTGACTTGAGAAACTTGTTCAGGTCGTGCAGATCTAGAATGGTGTGCCAGCCCCAATCTGTTTTGGCACCAGGAAGTACCTGGATACAAACCCTGGATGTTGCAGAGGATCCACAATAGGAACCACGACCTCTTTGTGAAGGAGCTGGACAATGTCGTCCCACAGAGTCAATAGAGTGTCTGCAGATACCAAGTCCTCCTGTGGGGTGTGGGCTCAGCAAGGAGGGTACTGTTCAAACTCCAGAGGCAGACCCTGACCAACCACCCCGAGAGCACAACTGTCCATGGTGACAGTGGACCAGGCAGAAAGTAAGTGACGGAGCTGGCCCCCCACGGGAAGACCCAGGGGAGGTGTGACAGGCATGAGGGTGGCATCCCTCTTCCCATCACTGGGCAGGTTTGGAGGAGGGCCCGGCTGAGGTGCCACCAGGGCTTCTCCCTCAAGGCTTGTGGACAACTGAAGCCACCGACTTTGGCCGAGATCACCAGCCCTGCGCCTGCTACCCAGCTTTGGGCTGGGCTGGTTTGGCCACAGAAGTGGAGGTGGACCGAAGGGGATCTTTTTCTGCTGCTTAGAGCCCTTGGAGTCCCTCTGAGTGGATGCCACCTAGCCCAAGGTGGCAGTGGACTTCTCCATGCAGGTGAGGTGGCAGCTCTGGGCCCGATCAAGTCAGTGCCCAGGAAACGGACATCCACCAGTTTGTGCTGGGTATCTGCCTATGAAGGTTGAGATTCGCAGCTAAGCCCTGCGGCGCATGGTCACTGAGGCTGCCATGGAGCGGGCACAGGAATCCCCAATGTCCACAGCTGTCTGGAGCTGTTGCTTTGCTACAGCCCGGCCCTGGTCCCGGACCTGTTTAACCGTGGTCTGAAGGTCCGCAGGTAGGTGAGGAAGCACCTCATTCAAAGTGCCCAACAGGGCATGGGAGAAGTGGGCCATGAGAAGGGCCGAACTCGCCTGGCGAAGGCTAATCAGAGAGGCAGCATAGACTTTCTTAGCCGCATGGTCAAGCTTCTTGGACTCTTGGTCAGGCTGCTTGTCGACGTCTCCCATGTTGCCAGAGCACCTGAACACAAATTCGGCCACCAGGCACTCAGCCAAGGGGTGTTCTGTGAATCCTGACAGGGAACCAGAAGGGACTGCGTATTTGCCGGCTATCCAGGTAGATGGTTCTGGGCAGGAAGCTGGGTGCTGCCAAAGCTTCAAGGCAGGGTCAAGAATGGCCTCTGCCACCAGGAAGGCCTCCCCAGGGGTATCTTCCCGGTCTGGGATCTCGGTTAAGGGGTAGCGAGACCATTTCTGGACAGGCTCCATTTTCACACTCATTGACTCAGAGATCAGACAGAGAAGGCCTGAGAAGGAAGTAGGGCCTTCATCTGTCGAGAGAACCCCCCACCAACTCCACATCGAGCGGGAGGAATCCTCCAACTCAGAGTCATCGTTAAAGAGAGGTCAACAGCTAGAATCCTCACTGACCCTCTGTGGACGGTCAGGCGTGATGGTTACCAACAGCCGATGGTGAAGCTCAGAGGCCAGCTGAGACTCCTTAGTCGGAGTGCCGGATTTTGGCTGTTTAGGTGTTGGCTCCATGGGAATCGGTGGTGACACCGGGGTCGGCCGAGCTGGGACTGTCATGGTCGGCTCCTGAGGCAAAGGAGGCGTCATCAATTGGGGTGAAAGCCAGGTGATGGCTGGTGTAGGAGCCAGGACCGGCTTCATACTGGAGAACACCAGCTGTTGCCACATGAGATCCTTGCAGCATTGATGGGACTCGCACCGAAGCCTCTCCTCACCCGCGGAGGACGAGGATCAAGAATAACGGTGGTGCTGCTTCCCAGGGCATCGAGAGTGGGACGCCGGCAGGAAATGCTTGACCCCTGGAATAGGACCCAGACCTCGACCGTGACCATGGGGGGGGGAAATCGGCAGCGGAGCTCAGAGGGAGCCGGCGAAAGCCGAGGTACCTCCGGATCTTGGATGATGACCAGAGGCGGCGGGACAGCGGACTGACTTATATGTCCCTCCAACAGTCTCAGTCAGGACCGGAGTCCTGGAAAAAGAAGCGTTGGCCTCCTCAGTCAACAACTGGGTGACCGGCTCTAGAAAAATCTCATCAGGAAGATCAATCAGCATCTCGGCCAACTGGCCCGACAGGGTTACCATGGAGCAGGTGACCTGGGCCAAGATTTGACCTAAGTCAGATCTGGAGAAGCGTGGGAATCCAAAGCCCTCAGCTGAGAACAATCCTGATCCCAGGGTCGACAGCAAGACCGTTTTCTTTTCTTTTTTTTTTTTTTTTTAAATTTGGATTTGTGCCCCAATGATGGGCCTTGACCGAGAGTCAGTAAAGACTGGCACAATTCCTTAAACGATCCCATAAAAGAGGCGCCCAACAAAAGTGTAACGAAGGTCGAAGCCGAGGAGGCGTGAGCTGCGGCATGGGCTGCTGCTGCCTCCTTAAACGCCCCTAGCTGTTCGGTGGACCCCGTAGCAACAGCGACCACCAGACGAGCATGTTTGGATTTGACTGGAGGATCCCATTCATTCGGACGGCCTAGGGTGAGACAGGCATAAAGGTCCTCGAGAACGGTGGGTAGGAAGGTACGACAAAAGCCACAGGCCTGAGTATCGTGCTCGCGGCCCAGGCAGTAGACGCACATGTTGTGTGGATCTGTTCGAGACATCTTCTGCCTGCAAGGGCACCGACAGAACCCCTGAGCCAGCTTATCACCACCCATCACCGTCGCAACTGACAATCGAACCTGAAGAAAAAGTTTTGAAGGTTTTGGAAGTAAATCCGTAGATCTGTAGCAAAATGGCCTATTCATCGCGAGAGCAATAAGGAGGGAACCTGCTTCTCCCAGCGGAAAGGAAGTTCTAGTGTCATGGGGTGGAGCCGAGGGAGTTACCACCCACGTGGGTGGGAGCAGCCAGCTCAAAGACATTCCCAGTGAAGTCTTAAAGGGAAAGGAACTGCCAGAAACTGTGGATAGAACATCATATCTACGTCCCTAGAAGGGTTAGTTACTTTAACAGCAGATCTTTGAAAGAATCTGCTCCAGAGAGCCACACCTTTCGAACTGTAATTTGTCAGCATCAGGACCACTCAGAAGTTGTTAGCATCAGGACCACTCAAACTTTTGCTAGCAGGGGCAGCCCATGTTGGTGCTACAATAACATGGCAAGCCGACAGAAACCAGGGAACCACATACAACAACCAGGCACACAAGAGAGGCTTTGTAAAGTCATAATAGAAATGTCAGGCCAAGCTGACAGTCAATAAGCACATCTAATGAGTGGGAGACCGTCAGTCACCACATTTCGCTTGTGAGAATACACAAAAGGGGGACAGGTGGGAGTGTGAGCTGTGGCTCAGTGGAGGAGATTCTCTCGACGATCTACTGTTATGGTAAGCATCTAATCTATCTTCTTTGAGGATATCTCCTCCATACAGCCACACCACTGAAATGATTACTAATCAGTACATTAATTACAGCAGGATTGAAGACCCATGAAAAAGGACAAATAAGCCCAGGACCCACAGAATGAGAGTGAGAAAGGGCAAAAAACACAAAGAATTAGAAAATATTAGTCCACCGCAGCCAAAAAACACTCTGGATGGCCATCAAGAGGAAGAAGCTCCATGCCATGCTTCTGAAAGAAACAACACATGAAGTGCCATCCGGTCCGCAAGGCAGCAGCCAAACAGCAATAAAGGACGCCCATCATCTAGGGGCAAACCATCAAAGTAAGACAATGGGAGTGAAGCGGACATCACTTCCCTGGTTGAGATACTACTCCCACCACCCTATAAAAAGGAAAAGGGGAACGGGAGTGACTCAGAAAAACATAGGAGGCCCAGAATTATGGCAGGAAACCTGCCAGCACAGCACCTCTATGAGTCTTGGGACTGGCATCTGAAGAGGTTAGAAAGGAGGCACGAGGGACACCAGCCCCGGACAGGCCACTAGTGGGATGTCCACCGCCTTTCTTACAAAAAACAGCACCCACATTTCGTAGAGGGCTATGGAGCCAGGGACCTCACAGAATGGAGCATCATGAGGGAGGACTGAAGATCCCAAAGAGCAAGCTTTCTCCATGCTATAGCCAAGCAGTTTCTGACCATGGAGAATTCAGGACTGATTACTGCACATGAGGGGCAAAGCCAGCAACCCGTAACCATGCACAGTGCTGGAGGGACATGCCCAACAAAGCAGCATGAGTAGAAGCATATGAGGCATTACAGATTGAGCAGAGCAACTGCTTACCCACGTTCATGCAAGCATCAACCATCTGGCTTTGAGAACAGTGGCAGGCAGTTTGTCAGCTATGGCAGGCAGAGACTTTCACAGACTACTTTGCTTTTTTAGCATGTATGCCTTATAGTTAGTGATGTTAAGGCCCAAAGCAGCAGAGACATAAGTCTGTATGCCCATATCTTCCTAGACTCCTAGTCAAGAGATAGAGAGCTCGTATGACATTGGGTCTTTGACCAATCATGGGCAACCGTGATGACCACTAAGTTAGTCTAGGGTTGAGAGGCATAATAAAATTTAGTGAAAGGGGGAGGGTACATCTTATCAGCCTTGCGAGGTACTGTAGACAGGCCATCAGGTCTGTACCAGGCAGCCACAGTGGCATTCTCCAAAGCAAGATACAGAGTGGGGAACCACATCATACAGTATGGGGCAATAGTGAATACCTCCAGGAACTCAAACAGCCCGCTTGAAGGAATCTTATTCCTGAGCTGTGAAGCCCAGAACCTTCTTCATGACCCCAAGCAATGCCTGGAAGAACGCATCCTCCAGAGAAGATGGAAGGGTTATTTAGTACAGAGTCCTCACTGCAGGACGACAAAGCAGACCTGGAGTTTAAGCTTAAAGCTGGGTCCAGATCAATCTCATCATTCTCATTAATCCTCCAAATTATGAATGAAATCTGGATTACATTTCGTCTCATCATCCTCAGGGAGAGGACGAGAGAAGAAAGGATCCGCTGGCTGCCTAGGCAGTAGGACTAGAGAAGGCATAAATTTATCAATATGCCCAGGGAAACCCACAACCGGCACAAAAGGTGCTGTTGAAGGGGAACAGAAACAACTAGAGGAGCACTGTCATGACAGAGGTGGCATAAACTGTCGGAATATCTCAGAGACAGTAGTCATAACAGCCAGAGCATTGATGGTGCAAGATGGTAGAGTCAATGACACAGTCAATGACAGAAAAGCACCTATTGTCAACAGCTGCACACCACAGTCGGTGGGAGAACCAGAGACAACCTTGATACCCTAGTGACTATCTGGGAGGCATGTAAAGGGATCACCAAAGCAATGCAACAACTGGGAACAAGAGGGGATGTAGAAGCCTTCTTCTCCTTAGAATGCTTGCTATGGTGGTGTTCCAATGACAAGGACTTGTAATGCTTGTCTTTTGATCTGAAAGAAGCAGAGCAGGCTGACAATGATGCAGACACCAGACAAGAAAGGTGGGATTTCACTGAAATCGATGCCATGGAAGGATGGTGAAACAGGGCCAGAAGCCGGTGTCGAACGCTGGTTATTTCCCATTTTCTATAAAAAGGCCTACAAAGCCATCTGATAATATCTTCATGTTGCCTGACTGAAGTCCTGGAAAATGGCACACTATTTCACATTATGTAAGAGGCCTAGGCAGCAGATTCAAGAGCGAGAGTCATCCTTGCAGGTTTTAGTACTGCACTGATACAGGAGAAAATGTGATTTCTACTTTTTCGAAATGCCTAAGGATGGCACGTAATGACTAAATTAAAAAAGTTTCCAAGTGGTCCTGATGCGGACGATCTGCGATGGGAGGCATCCTCGTAAGAGACAACTATATTTTGGTAAATACGTTTGTATAACAGTTGTGTCTGTACTGACCTCTGGTTCTCTGCCCCTTTCCTCACCAAACTAGAGTGCTGTAGGCAGTCAACTTCATCTTAAGTGCAAGTCAATACACATACAAGGGAGGTCAGGGCAGAGGAGTGTCTGGTGACACACTGTGAGTACACCAGAAATTGTCAGAACTAAATCAGCTGGATGAGCTGAAGGCATGCTTAGCTATATAAGAGGAGAGCAAAACCGAAAGCAAAAAAACATACTTGTCCAAAAACAGCTCCAAGACAGCAGCTACTGTATGTTATTTTCCAGTAATACGCCTTCTCCCAGCACACTACAAATCTCGCCACTAAATGAATCCCCTGGATAATGTACAGAGTTTTAAATACCTCGGACAATGGTTTGAGTCTAAAATGCCCTTACAAAATGACCACAACTTCACACCAGAAACTGGACTACTCATAGAAACACAGAAACATAGAATCTGACAGCAGATAAGAACCACTTGTCCCACCTAATCTGCTTATTTCCCTACCTAATGGATAAGCTGCAGATCCTAGTTAACCAACAGCCTACTTGCTCCTACGCCCCACTAGAACTGCCTTATGTCTGTCCCATGAATTTTTGAACTCCCCTCGTTTTTTACTCCATGACCACCTTAGGAAGGCCATTCCATGTATCCACAACCCTCTCCATGAAAAAATATTTCCTCACATTACCTCTGAACCGTCCCTCCACTATCTTCAAATTGGTCCCCATGTTCTTGCACATCTCTTTTTCTTAAAGATGCTACCCTCTTGGACTTTGTTGATTCCCTTGAGGTACTTGAAAGTTTCTATCATGTCCCCCCTCTCCCTCCTTTCCTCGAGAGTATACATATGAAGCTCACTTTGTCTCCTTTTGTATGTTTTCTGGTGCAGACCCTGCACCATTTTAGCTGCCCTCCACTGGACAGCATCCATCCTGTCTATGTCCTTGCGGAGATGGGGTCTCCAGAACTGCACACAGTACTCCAGATGGGGTCTCACCAACTGTCTGTATAGATGGGTAACAACCTCCTGTTTTCTACTGGTGATGCCTCTCCCTGTGCATCCCAGTATCCCCCCCGAGCCCTCCTTACTGCCTTCTCACATTGCTTGCCCACCTTTACGTCATCAGATATGACTATCCTCAGGTCCCTTTCCATTTTTGATGTTGTTAGTATCTCACCCCCCACTGTGTACTCTTCTCCTGGGTTTTGATTTCCCAGGTGCATTTCTTTGCATTGAATCTAAGCTGCCACACATTTGACCATTCTTCCAACCTTGCCAAGTCCTTTCTCATCCTTTCCACACCACCTTGGTATCAACCCTGTTGCAGATCTTTGTGTCGTCTGCAAAGAGACATACTTTTCCTTCCAGTCCCTCCACAATGTCACTTATAAAGACATTAAAGAGGACCGGTCCCAGTACTGAACCCTAGTACCCCGCTAGTAACCCCCCTTTCTTCAGAGTGGACTCAGTTTACTATTACCCTCTGCATCCTGTTGTCGGGACAATTTTTTACCCATGCTACCACCTTGGGACCCACTCCAAGGCTGGCTAACTTGTATATTAATTTTTTGTGTGGGACTGTGTCAAATGCCTTGCTAAAGTCTAGGCAGGCCATATCCAGACCACAGCCCTTCCCTGGTCTACTACTTTGGTCACCTAGTCAAAGTAGTCTATTAGATTCGTCTGACACGACCTTCCCGCTGTGAATCTATGCTGCCTTGGCTCCTGTGCCCAGCTGGCCTCTAGGTACTCAACAATTCTTTCCTTCAGAAGTGATTCCATAATTTTCCCTACCACCGAGGTCACACTAACAGGTCTGTAGTTTCCTGCCTCTGTCTTGCTCCCACTTTTGTGAAGTGGAATCACATCCACCCTCCTCCAGTCCTCAGGTACCACCCCACCCTCCCATGATTTGTTAAAGAGGGAAGTCAGTGGTGTCGCTACCTCTACCGTTAGTTCTTTTACAATTTTTGAGTGAATCCCGTCAGGCCCCATTGCTTTGTCCCCCTTCAGTTTTAAGAGTTCTTTCAGAATCCTTTCTTCTGTGAATGGACTGGTATCGCCCCTTCCCCCAATCCAGAGTGTTTCTATTGTTTGGTTTAGGTACCTCCCCCTCCTCTTCTTTTGTGAATACTGAGCAAAAGTATTCTTTCAGTGCTTTTTCACTATTACTCTCTGCCCACATTCCCTCCCCCTTATTATACTAACATACTAAAATGCCAGCAGAATAGGCCTAATGGTCTTTTGTGTCTGCTCATTTGGTCAGCCCCCACCCTTGGAGCTCACCTTGTTGCCCCCCTCACCCTCTCTGACTTCTCCCTTCCCAGTTCCGGATATTCTCGCTGCACCAGATTTTGCTTCCAGAACCCTCCCTCTATACCTGTCCAACCCCCTCCTGAACCCATCCACTCTCTCTGACTCCACCAGTCCCCTGGGCAGCGCATTCCATGGCTCCACCGCCCTCTCAGTGAAGTAGCACCTCCTCCTTTCTCCCCTGAATTCCCCCCCTCCAGCTTCCACCCATGCCCTCTAGTTGCCCCCCCCTTGCTTGGAAGCACCCTGACTGCTCCTCCCCTATTTACCCCCTTCATGTACCTGAAGACCTTTCATATCCCCGTCCCTTCTCTCTTCCAATGTGTACATATTTAGCTCTTCGAGCCTCTCCCCATAAGTCCTGTCCCCCAGGCCTCAAATCATTTTGGTTGCCCTCCTCTGGACCCTCTCCAGGAGTTCAATTTGGCAGTGTCAGTGGCTCAGTAGGTAGCACACTCACCTCTAAGGCCGGGAGATCAGAGGGCTGTGGGTTCAGTTCCCATATGTGGCACTTGGGTTAATATCCCAGTACTGACACTGTAGTGCAGTATGAGAGGGGTGCTGCACTTCTGAGGTGCCGTCTTTCGGATGAGACGTTAAACCGTGGTCCCATCTGCCTGGACTGGTGGTAGTTCAGGTGGATGTTAAAGATCCCATGGTACTTATCGAAAAGAATAGGGGAATTTCCCCAGTGTGCTGGCCAAATTTCCTTCATTCACTAAAAATACCACCAACAGCTTAATCTAGTTCAAGGTCAGTTGGCATTCATCTGTATCCCCTCCCTGGGTCGTCCTGAAAATAGGCAGGATCTGTCTAGTGCACTTACCCGGTCAACAAAAACTAAATAAATAAATAAAAATGTCCCTCTTCAAGTGTGGCCTCCAAAACTGCACACAGTACTCGAGGTGCAGCCTCACCAAGCAGTTACACAGAGGGAGTATCACTTCCTCCTTCTGGAAGTGATCCCACTTGCAATGCATCCCAGCATCCTGTTGGCATTGGCCGCTGCCCTCCTACAAGTCTCCGAGTTGTTCATCTTGACATCCACCACCACCCTCAGGTCCCTCTCAGCCGTCGAGACTTGTAGCATCCCCCCCCCCCCCGGGTGTACACTTGGCCCGGGTTTCTGGCACCCAAGTGCAGTACCTTGCATTTCCCTGCATTGAACCTCAGCTTCCACTTTCTAGGCCATATTTCCAGAGCCTCCAGGACCCCTGTAGGGCCACCCTCCCCTCCTCCCCATCTACCACCACCCCCAGTTTTGAGTCATCCACAAAGAGACTCATCTCACTCCTGATACCTTTCCTTATGTCAGAGACGTAGGCGTTGAACAGGAGGGGCCCAAGGACTGATCTCTGTGGGACCACACTAATGACCCTCCTTGGGGATGAGACTATCCCACCAACTAAGACCCTCTGGGTCCGGTCCTGGAGCCAATTGCCTATCCATCTGATCACCTGGATCCCCACCCCCATTTCTCCCAACTTATCCTACAGGCCCCCGTGAGGAACAGAGTCAAATGCCTTGCTGAAGTCTAGAAAGAGGACGTCCACTGGTCTACCCATGTCTAAGGCACTCATCACCCAGTCATAGAACTCCACAAGGTTTGTCTGACACGATTTTCCCTGGACGAATCCATGCTGTCTATCGTCCAGGCACCCTGACTTTTCCAGGTCCCCCCTTAGCATCTCCTTGACAATGCCCTCTATCACCTTGCCCACCACCGATGTCAGGCTGATGGGTCTGTAGTTCCCTGCCACCCCCCCTTGATCCCCCCCTTGTGGATAGGCACTACATGAGCCACCTTCCAGTCCTGGGGCACCCACCCTGTCCTCAGAGAGATGGTGAAAAGCTCCGCCAGGGGTTTTGCCAAGACATCCCCAAGTTCCTTCAGCACTCTGGGATGTAATTTATCGTGCCCTGGTGCTTTCTCTGTCTTTAGGGACCTGAGGGCTTCCCTCACTCTCTCTGCTGCGATTTCCACCTCCGCTACCTCGTCTCCCTGCTTAGCCTTCCCCCCTCCTGCCAGTGATGCCTCCCCCTCTCCCCAGAGCTGCCGATCAGTAAGGGTCCCCCCTCCTCAGTATCACTGTCTCCTCCCATGTATGATGCAGCCCCCCCATTTTCCTTGGTGAAAACTGAGGTGTATTATTAAGCCTCAGTATCCCTCCTTTGGTCTTTCTTTGCTCCCTAATGTACCTATAAAAAGGTTTTATCCCCCTTCTTAACAGAGTTGGCTATCTTTTCCTCAGTTTGGCCTCTGCTACTCTGACTGCCTTCCCTGCCTCCTTCTGCTTAACTGATACAGTTCTCTTTCCTGCTCCTTCTGTGTTTCCTTATATTTCCTGAATGCTATCCTTTTCTCCTTAACCTTCCCTGCCACCTCTTTTGATAACCATAGTGGCTTTTTCCTTCGTACCCTTACCACAATCACAATAAAAAGCTATTACTGAAAAAGTTCATCCTACCTACACTTGAGTATGTGAAGTATACAGGGCAGAAAAACTCAGTTTCAACCCAACATATACTGTACAAAGCCACCAAACAAGAGGAAGCACTCTGTGATAAAGATGCTACAGTTCCTTTGCGGTAAACTGGAGTTACTGTCATTGAGTAACATTGTGCTCCTGCAGGATCCTGCAAGACATCACTGGCAGAAACTATTGTAACAGCGCTTTATCCTGGAAGGTGGCACTGCAACAAATGTGCAGATTTGCAGTAGAAGCAAAAGATTGACTGTTTTATTGAAACCTAGGACTACTTGGTGGGCGTGAGGCTCGATCCAGGGTGGCACTAAAGTAGGAGCTGTCAGGGGCAGGTCCAGATGTTTGGCGAGTTTGACCCGCTGAGGATCTGGTTCCAATGAGCGCCACTGATGTACTTCCTGGATCTTTCTGAGCAACTCCGTGAAAGAAGGGTCCTCCCGAGGAGATTTCGAAGGGGTCCTCGGCCGGGGCTTGGACGGAGAGCGAGGCTCGTTGTCTCTCTCGGAGCATCCGTTGGAGGAATCGAGGCAGAAGAAGAAGAATCAGAAGCAGAATAAGACTCCTAACATGTCTAGGGGGGGGAGGTTCCTTAGGAGGATCCTGGACGGCGTGTCCTGCCCTCTCGGGATCCAGAGGAAGGGCTCTGGAGTCCGGAGGTGGTGAGGAAGTGTGCCGTCTCGGGCGTACGGGGGCTGGGGGTGGCACCGTCACCGTAAGGTGGTTCTCTACTTCCTTGGTGAGCTGAGCCTTGGCCTCAACCCACCAGGAAGCCAGAGTCTCCTGCAGATCCACCGGCGGCTGAGGGGGTGGTGGAGGAGGAGGGGGGATAAGTATACGGATTGTATCCGTAAGGCGAGTATCCGAAACCTGGCTGAGGGAAAACCGGTGCCGGGTATGGAGGCATCGGGTACTGCGGCATCACAGGGACTGGCGTTGGGTACTGCGGCGCTGGATACTGCGGACAGGTATGGCGGCGTTGGATAAGGCGGCGGTACCGAGCTGGAGAACTGCTGGGCGAGCGGCCGGAAGGTGTCCCAGGCGGGTCAACATTGAGAGGCCTGGGGAGAGCTGGGCCCGACGGAAGGGGAACATCCCCCGCCAGCGTCGGTGGGGCCGGTGTTGGAAGCGGCGTCGGCGGGACTGGCGTCGGAGCCGGCGTCCGGGGGGCCAGCATCAGATCCAGTTCCCTAGGAGGAAGGTCTGACGGGGGTGGAATATCCCCCGCATCGCCCAGGGACGGAGGGGGAAGTCCTCGGGGTCAGGCTGGTGACTCAGGCTCCCCAGATGGCAGCGAAGGCTGCGGGGAACCGAGGTACGAGGGGGGAGGGTCCGTCAGAGTTCCGTTCCGGGCGCACATCGGGAGGCCGACGCGGCGCCTAGGCTGGTTCTCAGCGGGCGCCGGAAGAGCCGCGCCAGTCTTACGGGTTCCCTCGTCGGAAGCGGGCCGAGGAAGGGGGGCGGCCCGGTCTGAGGGGGATGAGGTTGTGTGCCGCCACGAAGGGTCGGGTGTCTTATCAACCTTCTCCCGGCGGACGTCAGAGGAGCCGACGTCAGACTTATAGGAGTTGCCCGCACCAGTAGGGCGTAGGCCTCCTTTTGCCTGGAGGCGCCCGCAAGGCCTGAGCGCGAGCCCGACAGGCGGGCCGACACCTCCTCTAAAACCTTGGAGGCTGCCGTCGGACAGTCCCCCGGAGGGGATATTACCTGGGCCGGAGTCGCGGGCAAGGAGGCCTTCTCCCGGTGCCTTTCTTTGTCCCGCTTTTTATGATGCCTTTCTGGAGAAGTCGACGCCTGCCTGAGCTTCTTCAATTCTTTTTCCATCGAAGACATCTTTTTCTTTAGAAGATGGGCTTCCAGGGACTGTTGGCGTCATCTGCGGGTAGCCGCGTTGAAGTGCAGGCAATACAGGCACTTGTCGACCGGGTGGTCGGGGCCTGAACAAAATAGGCAGAGGAATGGCCGTCCCTTGTACAGCGGTTGGGCGCCCTCAAGTCGCACTTGTTTTTGTGCCCGGAAGGTGGGGATGACATACACCAACGATGACCTGACGATGAGAAGAAAAAATACTGAAATTCTCGGTAAAACAGATGAAAGAACAGGGCTGACTAAGCACGAACTTTACCACGAGGCGCTACACGAGCTAACAGCAGGAAAGAACTGGAAGATGGGCGTCCGGGACCGCCCCTTTATACCGATGTTGCATGACGCCGGTCACCTGACCTGGGGGCGGTCCCTCGCCAGGGACTTCTAGCTAGAAATCTTTCCGTGGGGTCCTGCCGCTGACCGGCATCAGTCCTATATATAATTACCTACTGCAAGAGCCCTCTCGAAGTAAGATCAATAATTTGATCCAGTCCATCTTCCTGGTTAAATGTAAATAAATAAAAAAAGTAAAAAATAAAATAAAAGTAATAGTGACTGTTTTGGCTCAAGCCTTGAGGCTCTACACGATAATTGGGTGTAATGAAGGGCTTGTATTGTAAAATATCCAGATGTAATAAAAGGGTTATTACTGCTAATGGCAAAAATCCAGTGAATGTATTCTAGCACGTAAACATGAAGGAATGTTAATTCCATACATGGAACCAAGATCCTTAAAAGCCTCACCTTCCAGGGAAGAAGGGAGATTGAGTGTATGTACGTAACCCTCATGCGTGCCATTTCACAGAACTTTTTCTTTATTAAGCTGTAAGAAATCGCTCGTTTTTGATGGTGGTTGCTATAATTTAACTTTTTTTCATTCATGTGTAACCCCCGCTGGCCACTTGTCATTTGCTCCCTGTGGCCATTTTGGGTCCATTCCAACAATGGATGGTTCAGACGCCATATGGCGTCTATGGGAATGAATGAGTTTTTAACTAGTATGCATACCTCCCGTATTTTTCTGTCTACAGAAAAGAGGGGGTGGGGTTACAAAGCACTAAGTATTATGGAACACAACATGACCATTTCTAAACCCAGGTCCTGAGGAGAGAACTTCTGCCAGGGGCTATGCCAGGTCTGAACTTCTAGAAGGGTACCCAGTAATTCCATACAGGAAGCAGTAACAAGATTGTCCAAACCAGGTTGGGGTTCGAGAGTGTGGCTTTATTCCAAAGTTGGTACACAAAAGCAAACGTGGACCCCCCCCAAGGGTTTACACTTCATGGCACAAGGCAGTGCAGAACAACAACATTGCAAAAGACAAACTCTAAACTTCCCATATTGCACAGGACTTCGAACCCTTTTCAGCAGCAAAGCCTCAGCTGAAACACACATCTTCGAGTGGTAAGGGCCACAACGAAGCACACAAATTCTTCTAGTAGTACTGGCCCTGACTTAGAACATTTCCCACATGGCATAGGATACAGAGGTTTGGCAATGTGACAACTGGCTATGACGGAACACATTGGTGCTCAAAATTAGAATTAGAACAACCCACACCAGGGGGTAAACTTTCTCTTCAGGTATCGGCCACCATGTCCTGAATAACCAGGCACCCTTACAGAACCTGTAGTGCTGAAATGGTCACTCCAGAGATGGGTTTGCCTACCTTTTGTTTCCTCGGTCCATACCCAGCCATTCTTTCAGAGTTGCACCTCAACATCTGCAAATTGTAGAACTATGCATCTTGGAATGACTTTCACATTCAGCAATAGAAACACACTACTTTTGAGTGTAAATTTAAGTTCTGTACAATTTGCCAAGTCTCACCGGGGACTCCACGATTGTCAGCCAACTTTAGGAAAACGCATGAAAACAGTCTCAAACAGAACTGGGTGCATAGGTCATTTTGTCAGAGTAACACCCCAAAGAAAACAGGCAGTAACAGGTACATTCCTCCAGGGAACCCAAAGTCGGATTACTCACAGTTGTCAAAGAAAAGGTAGTTTTGGTGTCCTGGATCAAATCGGGGGATTGCCCCTCAGATCCATTCTGCAGTCACTCCCCATCTCACCGGGGACGAGGAAATCAGGAATTCCTGCTAGATGGTTTCCACCACTTCTACAAGGCAGGCAGATGGTTCTCAGCACTAGGATGAGAAAAAGTAGGCTCTCCTCAGAGCCCACACTGCAGCTCCTCACTCCTCCAACTTCTCACTCCAGCTGCTGACACAGAACTCTACTCACAGACTAACTGAAAATTCTAAAACTACCCACTCACAGCTAGCTACCGTGGCTTATGCTGCTGTGAGAGTTCTAAATGACATCACCTCTCACCTCTAAGTTGAGACCAAGTAAACAGAGAGGAAGCAGGTGGAAATCTATTTAACTAGTTATTCACCAGCTGCCTTCCCTACCTAGCACTGACGAGATTCTAGTATCCCCAGGGGACCGGGGGGGTTTACACATGTATAACTTATACATTATAACAGGTATATCCTTGGTTCCAAGGCACAGAAATCACAAAGGATTCATTACTTACCACCCTACGTTATGACATACTGGAGGTACATCAGAAGAGGGAAAGGTCACAAGTGGGATACTACAGAGATCTGTCTTGGGCCTGGTCTTCTTCAATATGTTCATCAGTGACAATGAAGTAAGAAATCAGGACACATTGCGTCTCTTCACAGATAACACTAAACTAACCTCTGTGAGAGGGTGGATAGCGATGAGGGAATTGGGGAAATGCAGAGTGACTTACAAAAGCTAGATGGGTGTCTAGGGTTTGGCATTTGGAATTCAATGCCAAAAAGTGCAAGGTAAGGCACCTAGGGAATAAGAACCCCAAAACAGAGTACTAGATGGGGGGGAGGGAGTGCTACTTAACTCCAAGGTCCTGTTCCTCAGTCATAGTGCTATCAGTGACACCCTCAAACAACTGAACCAGTGCAACAAGGCCTACGGTAAGGCAAGTAGGAGGCTCTGATGTATTGGGAAGGGTATTGACAGCAGGAAGGAAGGAAGTAGTCTGGGAAAGGGACTTCTTTAAATTTAATGGCCAGTACCTCACTGAGGAAGGGACTCGAGGGCTTGGGCAGAAATTCGACATCCACATCAATCAGTTAAACTAGTGGAGGGGAGGATCCGCAGGCAACCCTCACATCGCAAGGGTCGCCAACTACCCCTCCCCCAGCATCAGCTACTGCAACACCTAGATACCAAAAAGATACCAACAGCAGTGATAGTAAAGGCACTGCCCAGCCTGATCCACTAGTAGGAGGCATAAAGCAATTAAGACACGAAAAAATTGCATCAGAACAAGGAAATGGTACACAGCAAAAGGACTACCAGGGGTGGAAGGCTATGTGCATGAATGCTTGTAATCTACCATATAAAATCCCTAAACTCACAGCCTTGGTGGCAGAGGCTCAACTGGACTGGACTGCGGTTATAGAAACTTGGTTCACAACCAACCACACCTTGGATGCTACTGTCCCAGGTGACACACTCTTCAGAAAAGACCAGGAGGGAAAGAAAACAGGGGTGGTGGCTTTGTATGTGAGGGAGAGAATCTGTGCAACAGGGATCCAGGGGAAGCACAGTAAAGCAAAGGGCCCTAGGGGTCACCCTGGGAGCAGAGGAAAAGGCCCCCCTCTGGGTGGTAGTTCTCTACAGACCACCAACCCAGGAAAGTGAAATCGACAAAGAGCTCCTGGAAGCCATCTCAGTGGTGGCAGACGGGGTGAGTTGCTGCTTGTTGGTGACTTCAATCTGCCAGATGTGGACTGGACCTCATACATAGTAGCCACAGAGTGGAGCAGAGAATCATCCTGTTCATGCTGCGGGGGTGGGTCTAAATCAGCTGGTATACTCACCCACCAGAGACAAAGCAACCCTGGACCTGGTGCTCACAAACAGCAACAGGAGTTCAGCCATTCATGTGGGCATCAATCTGGGGACCAGCGACCACAGGTCAGTCTGGTTATCAGTAAATAAAGAGGAAGGTAAAAGTCACACAAAAATCAAGAAACTTGATTTCAGGAAAGCAAACTTTCCCAAAATGAAATCCAGGATCAAGACCATGCTTGACACCAGTAACAAGGGGGATGCAGAACACTGCTGGGAGAACTTAAAGAATGCCTTAAATACAGTGACTGAGCAATGTGCAAGACAAATCAGCAAAGCCACAAGAAGGAAGAACCCTCTCTGGTTCTCCAAAGAGGTAGCAGCCAAAATCAAGCGGGGAAAAAAAAAAAGAGGGCTTTTAAGCAGTACAAGGAAACAAAAGGAGAAACGGACAGGGAGGAATATAGGAACAAACTCAGGAAGGCAGGAAAAGCAGTTTGGATACCCAAAGCCCAAACAGAGGACAGAATAGCACAGGGGGTTAGGAAGGGAGATAAAACTTTCTACAGATACATAAGAGAAAAAAAAAGAGTAAAGGGGAAATAGTCCAACTAGCAATAAGGGAGGCCCAGCTATTACAGAAAGATGAAAACAAAGCAGAGTTGTTAAATTCTTCTGCTCAGTCTTCACAACAAAAGATATTGGCAAAGGACCTACACTAAGTAAGACAAAGCAGGATAGTGGAGAGGCTGACACACGCCCGTTCACAAAAGAGAGGGTCTTCGAAGAGCTAAGCAAACTTAAGGTGGATAAAGCCATGGGGCCAGATGGTATCCACACCAGAATACTAAAAGAGCTTCGGGAAGAAATAGCTGTACCACTAGCTGAGCTGTTCAATCTATCACTGGAAAGCGGCAGAGCACCTCAAGACTGGAAAAGGGCAATAGCTGTGCCCTTGCACAAAAGTGGAAGCAAGGAAGATTCAGGAAACTGTCACCCAGTCAGCCTGACCTCTATAGTGGGAAAAATTATGGAGACATTACTAAAGGGGAGAACAGTTGACTACCTAAAGGAAACTGGAAAACTCGGCCCCAAACAGCATGGCTTCACAGCAGGGTGCTCATGCCAAACAAACATGAGTGATTTCTTCAGTTGGGTTACCAGAGCAGTGCACCAGGGTGGGGCGGTGGACGTGGTATACCTAGACTTCAACAAGGCCTTTGACACCATTCCCGAGACTTGCTAACAAACTAGAACACATGGGAGTCATACAGAAAATAGTAAACTGGAAACTGGCTGCAGAATAGGACCCAGAGAGATTTGGTCAATGGGGCATTTTCAAAGGATGGAGGTGTGACCAGTGGCGTTCCAAAGGGATCAGTATTGGGTCCAGTCCTCTTCAATATATTCATCAGTGACTTTACTGATAAACTGGAGGGGAAGGTCTGCCTGTTCGCAGACAATACAAAGCTCTGCAACAGGGTGGATACACTAGAGGGAGCATTATGTATGGAAGCTGACCTAAGGAGATAAAGAATAGTCCAGAAATTGGCAGTTAAAATTTAATGTCAAGAAGTGTAAGGTAATACACTTGGCAAAGTGGAACCCAGGAAAAAAGTACGTACTAGAAGAGCATCAATTGAACCAGCCCAGTGGTGCTGAGGGTAGAGGCGCTGGATGCCACACCTCATGCCACATTGGCGGCCTGGGTTCGGGAGTGAGCTTGGGTCGTTTGGGGTCGGCAGGGGCAGGAGAGGATTGACCGTGTGGAGGACTGCTCTCCTCTCCTGGGGGTGGGTGGGTTCAGCTTCCCGCTGTTCCATGACTCCCAGTTGAGACTGGGGGTATCACTACAGTACTTGCAGAAGCCACGCACAGGGGTATGGCAGCGATGGCGGACATCGTGCGGCCGGGGGTGGGAGCGTGCCCTGCGTGCACTAGACATCACTGCATGTCCACGCCATCGGGACAGGAACAAAAAGAAATACCTTGGCACCTGGACAGGCAAAGGTAGAGCCAGTGAATGACCCCCATGCCCTCTGAAGGGTCCGACCTGCCTGGTCGACTCTCCACCACTCCATGATGGCCCTTCTAGATTCTAGATAGAGCACCGGAGGAGTTAAAGGTGGTCCTACCCCGGGGCGGGGGGCTCAGAGATGGGGAAGGGGAGACAGGGCAGTCAGCAGTGCTGGGGGAGAGTGCTGGCTGTGGAGAACCGGTCAGGAGGACCTCAGGCTGGGCAGGATATGGTCTGTCAGAGTGTGCCACTGGAGAGAGAGGTCTAAGGGACCGGATGATTGGCAGATAAAGAAAGTTGACACACACAGAAAAAAATAAATAAATAAATAGAAGGGCATCAATTAGAGGAGACAAAAATGGAATGGGATCTGGGCGTGATCATTACCAATGACTTTAAAGTAGGAAAACAAGGGAAAAAGCAGCGCAGAAGACAAGTGGTATCCTCGGATGCACAGGAAGGGGTATTACGAGCAGACAGTAGGAAGTTATCATGCCCCTCTACATATCCTTGGTGAATCCACATCTCGAGTACTGTGTCCAGTTCTGGAGACCTCCCTTAAAAAAGGACATCGACCATCTGGAGATGGTGCAGAGAAGGGCCACAAAGATGGTGCAGGGGCTGCATCGTGAGCCATACGAGACAAGAATCAGAGTTGAATTTATGCTCTCTGAAACAGAGAAGAAACGGGGGGACATGATAGAAACATTTAAGTACATGAAGGGAATTAACACAACTCAGAGGGAAAACCTCTTCCAGAAAAATGGGGCGGCGTGT